>JAECWT010000210.1:675848-1351697 GCA_018150885.1 Drosophila tristis | reverse complement strand
AGTTATCAACAATTTGAGTTATTTTTCCGTCTCTCCGTCTCTCCTTTTTATAAAATTATGCAACTAATTGTCAGGAATGTCAGACATTTAACTCCCAAAGCAGGAACCAAAAGCTAGACATGTTGGTAGGCGATTTAGATACCCTTAACGAATGATCTCTCGAATGGGAAACAAGTAAAACTGGGATTATTTGAGGAAATTATATAGTTACCCTGGCAAAGCCTTGTTTGTAAAGTGCTCCCATCTCATGGGACTCGAACCCATCAAACTGCATATTCGGTCGTTCAGTGCTGCTCTACAGAAGGGTATTGTGATGAGCGAGCTGTCGTCTCTTCTGTCAGCTGGCAAATGCATAATTAACTTGACCTTCATTCGCTGCCATCTCTGGGCGGCCGGAGAGTGCTGTCCAGAGGGGCGGGGACTGACACAAGAAATTGCAGTTATGTTCTGGCGTTCGGGGAAGTTTCTCCGTTTCCCTGTTTATTTTACTCATACATATTATGTTTTTATTCTCCTCTTTTTTTATTGGAAATGCTATTAAATGGATTCCGTTGAAAATACTTTCGGGAGAAGAAACACCGGAATGTCGCCTCGGGTTTTGGGTTTCACAAAAAATACCCCATACAATAAAGAACAAACAACAGCAAAAACCTTTGCCCCAAGCAATTATAGTTATGTCTCGTGATATTTCAGGAATTTCATACAGAAATATCATATATTTGATACGAATTCCTCTTTCTTTCTTTTCGGACACACGAAATAAACATCAAATTTGTCGGCGGACGCATAATTGTAGGTCGGTAACACAGATCGATCCGAGGGATAACGATCGCTTTATAGCGGTTCGGGGAGGGGACGTCTCGCTTTGATGATTGCTGGTGAGGTTTAATCATACTTTCAGCAGCGTAGAAAGCACATAATGATTCACGAATTCCCCAAATAAAGAACCATTTCCATTTCTCCATTCGTTTTTTGATATGGCTCGTGATAATTCCCTCCCGTAATAGTGCCCCCGTAACCACAGTCACACCCTAAAAAGATCTGCACACATTAAATGGGGCCGTTGCTGCCGCTCCCCCATAAGTTAGACGAGAAACATTGCATATATGTATGTACATATGTACATGTATTTAAAATAATTTCCAAATAATAACAGATCCTCTCTTCGCCAGCGTTTTACAACAATTACGAAATTCTACACAACACAAAAGAGGTACAACAATAAGTGAGGGGAAAAAACAACTTGAAAATGCCGGCGGCGCGGCGGCAAATTGCGCGAAAAGCAACAAAATATATATCAAGTCTGTGCCTTATAGAGGCACTCCATGGATCCAATTAGCAAACAATTTATATGCACTTTGTTTGAGGTGAGGGTATGCCGGTCGTAGCTGCTTCGCTTCGCAGCCAAGTCCCGGGTCTTGTCTTGGGAAATGGGAGAGCTGATCTGGATAAGCCACAGGCACGAGTATGGTATGGGTTTGTGTTTGCTTTATGGATGGGTTCTTTCAAGTCTTCTACGTAGCATTCAAATAAACTGACGTGCGATTAGTGAACGATTTCTTGGGCTGACAAATGTGGTTCTGAAACTAAACTATAGTCACAGCAGATGCTCGACTAAGAGACTAAGAAAGTTGTTCCTAAAAAGGAATGGGGGAAGATAAATAAAATGTACATATATAGGAACTTATATTTAATAAATTCCTACCCTTTTTATAACATTTTCCATTGATTTTAATCCCTCGACCAGTTATGGAACTAGCAGCTAAAAAGGTTTCTCTACCGGTTATCCGACTAATCAGGTTGCAACTGGGAAATATGTGTCCTACAGCACATCCAAATCCCCTAGTAATCCTCTTTTAAATCAATCACGAATCCAATGAAAACCCGGGGTGGGTGATTACTCTATGGAAAACCTGCTTTTGTAGTTTTAAATCCTTCTTTTTTTAATCTCATACCTTTCTGCAGTATTAAATAAAACATTATAAGCCAAATGATTCTCCGCCCAGCACTCTTTTCTCTCCGTATAAAATGGGAAGTACGTTTACCAGAGCATTCAAAGTTCCTCCTGGGATCTGCACCCGTTGTGAGCTTTATCTTTTCCCTCTTTCAGTCTGGCGACACATTTCAAAGACACTTAATACTCGGCTCAAAGTTGGGCCGCATTTAACCATTTTGATTGCAGTTTCAAATTGCAGTTATTTAAGAGCTTCGGAGTTAGCAAAGGAGAGGGGGTAAAGGGAGTGGTCTCTGACAGGTAACACTGTCACTTGCCCTGACATATGGGGGTTGTTGTGGAGAGCATGTCGAGGACAGACTCAGACTCAGCTCCTCCCCCGGTTACACATTATTTAGTTGCCGCTGATGCGGGCGCAATATATTTTAAGCAAATTGTTTTCGCCGGGAGCCTCATGCTCGTTATAAGGGTCGCGTCGCAGTAGCAGCACCTGCCCGGGGGGAAAGTTCCCAAAGTTCGTTCTTTCTGCAGATGGTGCGCTCCGTAAGTATCCAAGGGATTAGGTGGTCGTGTGTGGATGTACGAGTATCTGTATGTGTGTATGAATGTATCTCGTTTTGCATGGCATGCTATAATTTAGCGCAAATTGTCCGCGCTGTCGAGATTAATGTATCTAATGACCTGATTTGCTGATTTACAGTAATTTCCAGCTTACAGCTACCCCACGGATACACGGGTACACCGATACATTGAGGCACACATGGCTGACTGGCTGACTGTCTGGCTGGCTGGCTGGCTGGCGGTCTGCCTACCTGCAGATACATTTTGTTTGCCCGGCGTTTTCCAGGAAGTGTGCGCAAGATACACAAAAGATACGACGAACCACGAACATCTCGCACCGCATCCGCCGTCCAGGCATCCGCCTCTGAAATCCCGAAATCCATGGACACACAAATCTCTTTTTCTCCCTCCTGCGGAAATGAATTTGCAGCCATTAATCATGCGCCCAATAGGAATCTCTTCTAGTTCGTGGATTTTCTGCCTTCCACTTGAAGTTGCTGTGGGTCTAATGACGGGCTGTTGTCCGGCAGGGATACTCGTATGAGGCCTCAGCATCGTCTCTCGAAAAGCGCAACTTCAAATGGGAATATGAGATTTACCATGGCTTTGCTAGGGTTTTTGTTACTCAAGACAGAAGGATTAACAGTTGGTCAGAGGATATCCAAGAGATAAAGCGATCATCAGCGAGATCTTGCTCTTTGGTCTGGGGATTTCTGAAAGATAGATTGGGACTTATTATGAGTTTCTACTTTAGACACAATTCTGTACCTCACTCGCGGAACAAAAGCTCCCAAGACTCCACTCCCAGCTCTTCCTGCCCAGCAAATGTAAAGGAGTTATTCCCATCTACACATCAAAGGGAATTTATTTGATTATTACTTTTTAAGAACATCCAACGTGGGGCGCTCCTTCAGTTCGATTCCACCCAATCCCCATTCCGCAGTGAACCAAATCGAATTGAATCGAATGGATACGAAACGAATGGAAATCAAATCAAAGTGGGAATAAGACTCATTTGCACGGGCACTTGAGACGCCTCGAATCGCGGACGGGGTGGAGATGGGATGGAACCAAGGAAGGCCTTTCCCGTAGACTGCGCCGCGCTGCCAACAGTGACTGCGCTGCTTGAGCTAAGTATGCTCTTACTCTTCCTTGTCTGCGCTCCGCTGTCAAGCTCTGCTCTCTTTCGTTTGCTCTGCTCCAATAACAAATCGATGGCGGCGATAATTTCTACACGCAGCTGCTTGTCCTGCATCTATTTATCTTGCCTACCCTTTCGCTTCTCATCTCATTCTACTTCAGAGGGTGTCATCCTCGCAATGGGTATGATGTTTCCGTTAAAAATTTGCCAGTTCAGGTTCTTTTTATGAGAAATATTCCTGCAAATAGTTATTTATTTACTCACACCTGCCATCGAAACTATCCAGTGCGAGGGTATGCAAGACTTCGACGCCGGACTCCAACCCTTCCCTAACCCACTTTTTTTTGTACGCATTTTGTGTATTAAGCCCTTGAGTGCGATATTGCGGCTCAAGTGCGAATCGCTGAACAGAAAGGGAGAGATAGAGAGAGAGAGAAAGAGAGTGAGAGAGGGAGCGGCCAGCCTTAAGCTCCTCATTTTGCGCGCGGAAATAAAACATAAAAGTAACTCTTGGATGTTTAATGATAAAGTTTGCTCTGCTCCCCCCTCGGGTGCCCACACTCACACTCGCACTCTCCCTTTCCTGTGTGTGTGTGTGTGTGTGTGTGTGTGAGAGGAGTGTTTGCCTTTGTTCATTATTGCCTGGGCCCCGCCCAGCCGGCCCCTCAGGGCACTACATTTGGCGTTTTTTGCACGCTCAGCGAAAAACAGAATAAAACAAAGAGGAACAATCAAGTGGGAGCGGGATGGGGAGGGGGAAGCAGAAGGGGAAGGGGAATTGTTGAAAAGGAAAAACGCATTAATTACGCTTTTTCAGCATAAAAAGCAGGAATCGAATCGGAAACGGTCGGGTCGTATCCCCGGGGTGGTTCGGGTGGGATATTATTATTTTTATTACGGGTTCACAGGATGCGATACAGCGGGCTCTACCATTTGTGCTGGTTTACCGGTTGATTATGCGCATTTCGTAAAGTTCTGTTCTGTTCTTGTTTTCGGGATCATATTTTGTTGGGCGGTTCCCGAAACTAGAACTTCCAGCCAGCTGACACGCTCCATTGGAGAGAGAGAGAGCGATGGCGACGGAACACAACGCAAACAGGAAGCAGAAATAAATGAAAATCGACAGTTTTCAAATTAACCGTTGCAATGACAAACGAAAGCAACAAACGCAAATTGTCATTAAAAAAGAGCGAGGGGAGAGTCGGGTCGGCGAGGACCAATGCAAACGCAGCGAAGCGAGCAAAACAAAATAACAGGAGGAGGGCAGGAGGGAAGGAGAGCGCTTCTCTCGGAAGTCGACATTTCTGATACCCTTATGTGATGCAGTGTAGCCGAAAGGGACTAGGCTACAGTCCTTCCCTCTACGAACATCTAGTAAAAATTCTCATACCCCTTCCAAAGCCATACAAAGTACCGCAAAAGAGTGCTCTCTTTCAGGGAGGGAGCTGGAGTGAGCAAGGGACAAAGTGTTGCCCAAATGCTGCTGCTGTTGCTGCTGCTGCTGCTGCAACTGTCGCTAATTGCAGTGAGTGGGAAGGGAGGGAGGGAGTCTCTGAAAGGAGAGTGAGAAGCACTGCCTTAGAGCAGGAGGGCAGGGGGCAGAAGCTGTTTCCGAGTGGAGTGGGGCTAAGAGAGAAGGCAGAGGGCGGACTATGTGGTAAAGGGGAGGAGTTGGGGTTAAATATTGCTGCCAGGAAGTTGTTGAAAATCAAGCGAAACGAAATGACTTGGCCAGCGCCGCGTTCTTCATGTTACCCCATCCCCATCTCCCCTTCCACACTGACACTCACACTCCTCACACTCTTTCTCTCAGTCCGTCTCTCTCTCTCGCGCCGCCACTGACTGCAGACCACAGACCATCCGCCCAGGGCGGAAGAGCAAAAGGGGATACCGCTGCAAGACTCATTAGCATTTTTTGCCTGCCTTTTATTATATGCATGTTGTTTTCTCTCCCTCTCCCTCTCCCTCCCTCTCCCTATCTCTCTCTCTCTTCTGTTTTCCTTTCCTTTTTTTATGTTTTTTTATTGATAATTTATGCAGTCGCACTTGTGGGTTGTAAATCGTTTGATAACACGCAAAACTTGCTAACGGAAAGTGCCAAAAAATGTGCCCAGAGGGGAAAACTATGTAAATGAATCTTGGGATCAAACATGGGATGGATGGATGGATGGATGGGATACAAGCGGAACTGTCAGAAAAACTTTGGGCAAACTTCGAGTATGTAAATCAAGAGCGAACGGCACCCTCCTTGGAGTTGGAGCTCCTTTCAATTTGTTACGGTTCATAACCACCGATCTTGTTGCAATTTCTTAAGAAGGTATCTGCTCTGTTCAATTTGGCTGGTCATGGAGTTATTCTGAGGGCATAACATCCCATTTAGCAGATGGATAATACTGAGCATTGAAAACATTCACAGATATTTTTGCTGCAATATGTATTCGCCAGTTATTTACATACGTACCATTAAACTTCCCATGAGTCCCCCTCCCTGATTGCAACCACTCTTTATTAAAGCCGGCTTTCTCCTTTGAACTTGTTCGTTTATCCCCCTGCCACTGCCCTTCGCTGGGGTTTGGCTTCCGTTTTATGTAAGAGCCGAAAACGAGACCGAAGCCCGAACTGCAGCACTGGAAATGCATATTGCCAATGGCAACTGGCAACTGGAAGGCAGAGCCAAAAATTTAATTACTTTTTATTACCAAGAGGCAAAAACAGGGGATGAAGGCGGCGGCGGCGGCAACAGACTTTCAGGCCATTCAGGTTACTGCTTCCCCTCCCACGCCCAGCCCAGACCAGCCCCAGCCCCAGCCCAGCCCTCACTAAAAACTTTTGATTCGGGCTTCCTGCATATTTAATAAGACGTCAGTGAGTCCATGTCAAAGTTTTGGTTTGGTTTGGTTTGGCTTTGCCGTGTAATATAATAATACACACTTCAAATTAATATTAATTTTGGTTCAGGGTGGAAAAAGCTCACTGACGAGTTTTAGGGGTAGTAAAGAGCGGTAGGGCTGGGGAGGGGAGGGTGCGTTGTGCTGGCCACAAAACTAAGACAGCAATTTATTGTAAGATAATGCCAAAGCTCGTTAGGCCAGGGGGCGGGTGAGATGGTAGATGGTTGCCAGGGGGATACAGTTTTAGGCATGCTCCATTTACACCAAAATTTATGGCACGTGGCAGACACCAAAATGGGGCGTTGGCCGGGGCTTTAATGAACAGTTAGCCTGAGCACGGGCTGCAAGGTTTCTCTCCTCTCTCTCTCGCTCTGAGGAGCAGCTGTGCAGCGATCTTTTGCGTATTTCATTACAATTCTCTCGGAGGTTGCTCCTTTTATTCTGATCTTGAATTTTCTCTGCTTTCTCTCTTTGTCCTGCACTTGCCGGAGGTTTCATTCCATCTCCTTTCCTTATCTTTGCCCTGCCATTGTCCTGCACTTTCATATCTGTGAGTCCAGGACTTGCCCTTCCTTTGTGGTCTTCTTCGCGCTTGCTTGTGACATGTTTTCGCAATTTCTTAGGTTTCCGTTACTTCTGATGTCTCCCGCAACCCATTACCAGACGCTCCTCACCCGCTGTTGCATCCTCTGCCAGCTTTGCCGTCACTGCTCCTCTCCCGCTGCTCATGCTCCTGCTCCTCCTTCTCTGCCGCTGACTGCGTCTGACGCTGACACACAAAGCCCTCCTCTCTCACTCCACCCTTAGGGAGAGGGCAAGGAGGACACTGAGCTGAGCGGACAGACCAGTGGAGGGAGGGGAGTACAGCGAGACCCACATGTGACCCAAGCGCACAATAGAACTTAAGTAGTGACAGAGGCCCCGCGGCAGGCAACGGCAGAGGCAGACCCGAGACTCGGATCGAATAGATATGGTAATACAATACAATACAATGCCTGGAGAGAGGAGAGTGCTATAACAATAACAGAAACAACAAAACGCATTTTGCGGAATGGTGGGAAAAGACAACAATAGGGCGACGGGGATGGGAAGTAGAAGGTGATAAATGGGAGATAATGGAGCGGTTGGACAGTTATGTGCGATTATGTAGGATGTTGTATGCATGTTCCATGTAACGACAGTTTCAGCAAAATAAATAAATATTTCTCATTCTAATTAATTCCTTATTCCTGAAGGCCCTTCCTTATAGACTAAACTATTTAAGTGAGAAAGTAAATCTGGGTTATCCAATGTATCGTCCACCGAGGCAGGTCCTAAATATATCACAGAATATTCACAGATTTCCTTCTCAAAATTCCAGGTATAACTTATCCCATCCTTAATAGGTATTCAGTCCAATAGTTCAATTTGTTTAGTGCTATTATCAAAGAGCCACAGTTGAAAACACAACAAGGATTATTTTTTAGTTGGAATTTAGAGGCACACAAAATGGGTCTATTCCCATTACGAACTCGGAGTCATCAGGACCGTGAAATCGACCAGGACAGAGGTCAGATTCCGTCCTGCCATGGCTTCCCTAAGCCCCACTCTGAAATAAGCCGCCATTCGTGCATTGTACAATTTACGTAGAGAATTTTTTCGGCAACTGCCGCCAATGGCTGGCACTGGAAAACGTGGCCAACTAGGAGCCGAAAGCAGCTTTTACCAAAAGGCTGCCACACGTAAATATTCTATAAATTTTTATGTGCGGCCTCTGTCTGGCGCTGGGTCTGCCTGCATTTGTTGCTGCTGTTGTTTGTGCAGCACCTGCCTCTTCCTCTGCCTCTGCCTCTGCCCTTCTCTAAATTTATACACATATCTGTCCGGACCGGGATATGTCCGTAACTGTCCGTATGTTGCCTGTGTGCCATGTTCAATTGTGTGCCGTCTGTTCAAATATTTTAAACGCCTGCCAATGCCTGAATGGCTGAGTGTGTGTCTAGGGAGCGGCAGGAAGACGAGGACCTAAAAGAGTTCTCCTCTGCCAGATGCCTGGTTCTTGGCCAGCTCTCACGTAATTGCCCTGCTCATTCCGAATTTCATTGCGTTTTTGCTTTGCTGGAGGAGTAGTTTCGGCCGAGTCCTGGGATGATGGGGCCGAGAGGATATGCGGGCCTGTGGTGTAAACACCTTGTCGAAGCTCCGCCTGCCTTTAGGCGAAATATTTCGTAATTTCGGCTCCCGTTCCCATTTCCATTCCCATTCCCATTCACAAGGTATAGATCGCACCGCGCCCGATGCTCCGTTCTCGGGGTGCGCCCCAGAATGCCATGGCAATTAGGTTGAGCCCGATGCGGGGAGAGGGCGGGCATGACTCTGTTGTTCTTGCCCCGAAACTGCCAAGAGATGAAAGGCAACACGATTCGGGCCAAAAAAAAGTTCTTAGGTGCGCTGTTCTGTGCGTCTAATGAAAGATTCGAGCAGAAATCGCGAGAGGGAGCGGCCAGCCCCAGCCCCAGATCAAAGACTTATCGATTGGCGGCGGGAAAGGGAATTCTTGTAGGAAATTTTCGAAAATCAAATATTTTCAATTTCCTGTCTCCGCTTTTTTCATCGTTTTTGTTATTCTGCTACACAAAAGGAGATTTAATTCGCTTAGATTAAGGCTGGAGCCAAAATGGACTTAAGGCCATATACCTTTTGTGTGTGCAGTTTTTAATTAAAATTTGTTTGCACTTTGGGCTGGTGTTTTTTTGATAATTTTTGCAGAAAAGTTTATTGATTTTAATTTGTTTAATATTTAAGACCTAAAGGAACATCGATTATATAAGGCTTGGACAGGTTAATGAACTCATTTGATATATTATTATGAGCGACACATCTAGGGAAATCCCTAAGTCCATATTTGATGCTGGCATAAAATACATTTATGTATCTCCAAATTATTGTATTGAACATTGAACCGTGTTTTAATCTGATTTTCTATATAGTTTATGGCTTCAATTAGTCATATAAGATAGCTTACAAAGGTAATTTATATATTTTATATATTTTCCTTATAGTTCCAGTAATCCTACGTTAAATTCATTAATAATTCTGATACTGCGATACTTCAATCAATCAAAAAATACAATATAATGAAATTTCTTTATCTTTATCAGTTTCATCTGTAGATAGATGCTTCCAGAAAATAGCTTTAATATTTTCTACACCATACGTATGTACATATGTAAATAACTATGTACATACATGCCACTGTAATCCAGTCCACTCCTTTAATCGAATCTTTCATGCCTAAAATAGCTTTTACCCCAACAGACTTCACCCCCAACTGTGTGGCAAATTAAGTGCATTTAAATATTTTTGCAATTTCCAATTTAAGGCAAAAATTCTAAGGAACATTCCCAAACCCTCCTCCTCCTCCTCTTCCTCTGGCTCGTCAGATAGTTGCCATATATTCGTATGAACCAAAATAAAACCAACCCCAAGCAGGAAAACGGCCAAAGGAGGAAAAAGTCAAATCAACTTGAGTTAACAGCAGGTGGCTCACGCTGGATGGCCAAGTGCTCTCTCTCCTCTCTCTCTCTCTCCCTCATTCTCTACTACCCCTGGGCAAAAGTTATCCGAAAATTGAAGTTAAAAGTTATCTCTGCCAGAGACTCGACTCCCTGCTCCTCCTATTGCCAGGAACACCCTCAAGCACGCCTGAGTGGCTAAATTCATTTGGCAGCCAAAATGCAAATTATTACAACTTACTTTTTTATTTTTTTATTTTGCCATCATTTCGTGTGCGAGAAGTCTGAAAATTATTTACTCGAACGGAGGCGGCGGAAATTCCTCCATCCAAGCAGAAGTTCCGCTCGAGTCTAAGGGTTGATCCCCGAAGTTTTTCGGTCGGAACTTTCCATGGGGAATTTCGATGGTGGATGGTTGATGGTAGAGTGTGGATGTTGGATGGGGGCTCCAAAAGGATGGAGAGAAGGTAGTGTTACAACTTTGACTTCCGTATGTAGTCGCTTATGATTTGCTTTTTCAGCGTTAAAGATAAAGATATCATGCCTGGTCGGGCCTCGTTTCCTGTGCTCTGGTGGGGGGGGGGAGCTCTTTCAGCTTTGTAAATCCCGAAAAGGGGTTGGCCATGCCGATAAGGAATCTCCCTTCCCTTCGCCGTTTTTGTGCATTTTCTCAGGCCTCTCACCCTCACTCTCACCCCGTCGATTGTCATGTAAATCAATGCAACTGGCGCGCCTCGCATCCAAAAATCATTTCCATAACCATACAGCAGGCACA
This sequence comes from Drosophila tristis, assembly GCA_018150885.1. Lineage (NCBI taxonomy): Eukaryota > Metazoa > Arthropoda > Insecta > Diptera > Drosophilidae > Drosophila > Drosophila tristis. The sequence goes on along the minus strand of JAECWT010000210.1, from coordinate 1,340,881 downwards.
CACATCACACAATCCATCCTTCTCTTTCACAATATCTTCCTCCTTCTCCCATTTATTCAGTCGGCCTGCATTTTGCGCTTAAACGAAACCAATTGAAGCGTGAATCTTTCACATCGTTGTTGTAGTCGATAACGAAACGAATAATGAGCACGAAGGAAGGAGGCGAAAAGGGATAGAGTGCGGTGTATGGGTGGGAGGGGAGGGGGAGGCAAAGTGAGAAAGGAAGCAGGCGGCGGCAAGGGCAAAGGCTGAGGCAAGAGGCGAGAAAAGCGAAGGAGACCAATGAGGGTAATGAGCAGCAGGATGGGCCAAGCGAGAGGGCACAATCGTGCCTCGGAACGGAACACTGGGCAGCACATTTTTCGGTTCTCGAAAAGATTATTATTAGATTATGTGCGTACTTATATACTGTAGATTGTGCGGATCTTACCCTTGGAAGAATTACACATTCAATTCCCTGAGCAGATTTGTTAATGGAAGGAATGCTAAAGTTCCCTAGAGTTCTCTTGGTGCCAATTTCCTCTCTTTGGATAAATAATACTTAGTATAATAAGGGTAGCTTTAAATTCCATAAGACTCTAAAACCTCTAGGAGATTGTCCCATTAAATCTTAGGAATTCAGAAACTTTATATCTGCAGACACTCAGGTGCAGAAGTATAGTCTAGAATTGTATTCAATTTTAAAGGAATTTTTTCTATCCAAGGTAACGGTTGCTATTCCCTTCCCTAGCTTATTTAATTTAAATTGAAAAATACTTCCTTGAGCTGTTCTTTGTATTTATACGAGTATGTTGATTCTTTTTCGAAGTACAAAATTATTTATTCATTCGTATTTCTATGGAACTACAAAGGTAATAAATGTAAGTCTTTCAGTTACCTACAGCTTCAGCTCTATCAGTTTGAAAGTAAGTTTGAAGACTATTTTGTTTAATGATCTCAGTAAACATACGAAATCAAAATCTCTTGAAGATGTTCCTGTTGTCTGGTGTAATTGTCTGTTGAACGCAAATCAAGACCCGCACAAAAGTGACTGCCATAGAGCTTCACTTACTCCGTTGCCAGGTCGCACTACTTACCACTCCCAAAGTACAGCTCCGATTCCACTGTCACTCCCAAAGTACAGCTCCGATTCCACTCCACTCCCATTCCATCCCATTCCATTCCGCTCACACAGTGGCCACAGAGTGGAGAAGCGCTCAGGCTTAAATCTCTCGCGAAAGAGCATTGAGACCCTCGCTCGATATTAATTTCCATGCGGTCGTTGTCTATGTCTACGGCTTAAATTTAATGCCTGGGTTTGCGTTCCCTGCTTAGCCAGGGCCCTGGACCTGGACGTGGACCTGGACCTCAACCTGAACCTGGGGCTGTGCCTGGGCCTGTGTCTGTGCATGGCTTGTGTTTCAATTAAATCGCTTCGAGAAAAAACAGACACGAAAAAAGGAACGTAACTTGAAACGCGGCACATTTTATTGATAGGCCTGCCAGGGCAACGTGCCAGACGTGTAATTGATGTCCGCGATTTAAGCGCAATTGATAAGCAGGGAGCGAGAGGCCGGACCCCAGTCCGTCCGTAACATAAACTGCAAACTAAGAGCTGTACTCCCCTGTAGCCCTCGCCCCGCGGCATGTCCCATCCCTCTGCCAGGGCTGTCCATTAAAAAGTCAGCAACTGTAGCTAATTAAAGCGACGTCTGAGCGAGTAAAGAGCAAAACTCGAATCAAATTTGGCGCATATCAAATTATGAGCACAGCTGGCAGCAATTGCCAGCAAACGAGCGGACTCTGCCACCAGGGACAGGGCAGGGCCGGGGCAGCGACAGGGCAGGGACAGGGAGAGGAACCAACCTGACGCATATGGATGGGACATCAGACCATAAACCATATAAATATGCAGTATGGGACATGGTCCCATCATCCATATAAATAAATACATACAGTGTTCCAGAGAAGTTGTGTGACAAGGGAAATATCCATTAGATGCATGGTTTATGGTACATTTTATGAAGTTGATAAAAGCTGATGCAGAGGAAAGTAAAGTATGGGGAAGTTAAACAGCAGGAACTGCTACAGGGAATTTATGCATGTAAAACATATCACAGCAGTACTGTATTGTATACCAATGCTTTATTTCCTTATGATCCCGTACCTATATCGAATATTTTCTGCACACACTGTGCATGGCGAAGAGTGCAGCCATGTGCGATTCTCTTATAATAATGAATAACCTCAGGGGAATCAATGTGGACCCCATGCCTCACACAGCCCTCAATCAGAAGAAGATTCTGGGTGACTCTTCCCCGTCCCAGCATATCTCCCTTTTTCCACCACTCCACTCCACTCCCATTCATTACATCATTTTCTCTCTCTTTGCTCGCTGTTTGCGCCGCTTCCTCGTTTTGCCTAATTTTGAAGCGTTTCCGTTTAATTACGAAATTCGCTTAGGAATCAAAATGAAATTTCTGTCAGCGGGTGAGAAAGAGGGGTCTCTGTTCCGTTCTGTTCTGCTCTGTTCTCTCCTACCTACCCACATCTACTATTACCATATACCATGTGCACGTATGTATTTGCCTAGTACATTTCTGTTTTTCTAGGCACGTCGCCTCTCTTGAACGGACCCAGTCCGTCCATTCGTCCATTCGTTTGCTCTTATCGATGTTTGTCTAGTTTATGTTTTGTTATTTTTGTCATCTTCTATTTACTTCTGTCCCTTCTTTGAGTTCTGTTTGCCCACGTAGAGCCCAGAAGAGGAACAAGATGTACGGGGAGTAGTATAAGAAAATAAGTGGTAGAAGGTAAAGACTCAAGCTGAGTTTTCTTTGAGCCGAAACGGCCCTAACCACAGACTCAAATTTCCCTGCCCAGTCACCGTGGTGCCAGATCCCTGGAACCGAGCTTCAAATGCAACATTAATCCCCCAGAGGACAGATGATATACGGCCCGGGTGTTCGATTGCAGCTACGAGAGACATGTCATGTCGAAAACCGAAAGTAAGTCGTCATCTGCCGCTGTAGATGGATCAAAAGGTTGAGAAATGTTGCCCATAAACTGTCGGAGATCCAAGAAAACGGATTTGGAATGCACTACGAGGAATATGTTACTCTGAATGTGAGTTGGAGCGGACTAGGCGGATCAGACCGAGAGATCTTTCGAAATATTTATGTTGATTTATTCATATCTGAATTGACTAAGGATTATCCTGATTATGGAATGGGATAATCTGATCAGCATATGCATAAATAGTAAAACAGAACACTGAAGAGCATCCCCTAATAATTGTGCATCAAGGACTGCCTTCCCCGATCGCCCGTAATTAAATCTATATGTCCATATGTGGCTTCACCTCTGGTGATGTGAATTGTTTAAACAGTTTGCTTCATTGGAATGTGTTTTCGTAATATCTAATTTAATCGGACGTACGTACTCCATTGGTTTACTCCGTTTAATTAGCTCCACTTGTCAAGTGTTAATTTGTTCAATTGTTTCAGTCTATATAGTACACCACAACACACCTTTCCCCAAAGAGTTTCTTCAAAGAATTCCCTTTAAATAGGGTTAAGATCTTATGCTAGTTTTATATGACTTTAACACAGGCCGAGATGAGGGTTAATTCTTCAGAAACGAATCAGTTAGCAACGTTCTGTGCCACTCGTAAAAGTTGTTCTGCTTTTGGGCGCTCCAATGCTTAGGTTAATGAACAAATTCTTGGCGGAAATATTCCTTAAACATTCGTTAAATGGTCACTCAACTAAGCCAAAATTGCTTACAGGCCGAACCCAGAGCCAGCTACTAAATGTGGAGACCACCATTAAGGATCTTATCTGCAGGCCCTTAGCAAAAACATGAAACATTCCCAAGTGCTCTTATCGCGCTTCTCTGCCTGGGCTGGCTCCCCCAACTTTCGGCCATTCCACTGTGCGGCAACTAAAAAGTTGAGTTGGTGGGGCAGAAGCACCAGAAGCAGCAGAAGCAGCCGGCAGCAGGCAGCAGGCAGCAGGGGCAGCAAACTTCCAACGAAGGCAAATGCCTAATAGACATTAGTCCAAAAACCTGCTGACTCCTGACTGGTGTGCGCGTACGAGTATACGAGGGTATGGCTTGGCTCTGCCTGGTCTGGCTCCGGCTCCGGCTCGGGCTTTGGGCTCTGGCTCCAACCAAACGGGGCGAGCTGCCTCCCTCCTTGGCTTGGCTGTAGAACAAACTTTAACATTGTTGTTACACCCTAAAAGAGAGTCTTGGCACTTGTACCAGAAGTTTGACTAGCAGAGAATTTCTTAATATGGCAGCCTATGCCCGAACCATCCTCCCAGTGCTGATATCTGAGAACTTCGGTAGCTAATAATTGATCTGCCATTGCAACGATCGCTGGCTTAAGGGTATTAGCAGCTTCGTTCCGTGCCCCGAAGCCAACTTAGTTGCTGTTTGTTTCTGGTGTTGCATTACAAGTAGAAATTTTCAGTTTTGCAGCAACTTCGTTTAATTTCTTTTTGGGTGCCGCACGCCTCGAACATAACGAGCGTGGTTAATTGTAGCCATACATACATACATATATCCGTACATACGGACCATGTCGATATCCAGGGACTCACCCAGAGGGATGGGAGGAACAGAGAGAGAGAGAGAGAGAGACGTGTGTCTGCCCCTTGGGTGTGCATGTCGCGACCCTCTTTCGACTGCCTTCCCCCGTTGTTGCTGCTGCTGCTGCGTTTTGTTCAGAGTCTGTGGCAAATGTGTCATTAGGCATGTTTCATGACCCTTTGTCATGCACAAATAATTATAATTTAATACACTTGCCAGCAGGTTGTCGAGCGGATGCAGGGGAACAGTGTGCCACGGCTGCCCTGCCCTGCCCTACCCTGAACGTAGGGCGGGGCCGTGGCTGCAGCGCAATTGGAGGGCTTAGACGACTGCCACCCCAGAGTTGAGATTTTGGTTTCGTATTCTCGGATTCTCATTACCTTTAATACCCATTACTTAGTTGGGCAGTGGGGGAGACTAAGATAAATATTTCCGCTTAACGATTCTACTCTGTAAATCATATTATTCGTACACATTACTTTAGCTTTAACTTATTCGAATTGTATTTAGCCATGAATGTTTGTTCATCATTCTGTACCTCTAGCTATATCTCTCTTTATTCTGGGGTTTATAGTTCCGTCCTTTGCCGCCTGCTGAGTAACCCCTTCGTCGACTCCTCATTGATCTTTTAACATAATCTGGCCATCAAAGAGATTTTCCCTCGGATGTTTGGCGAATGCTTCGTTTTCTCCTGAATTTTTCCACCGTCGCTTCGTGGCATTCTGTTGCTGCCGCTGCCGCTGTCGCTGTGTGTTTTACTTTACTTTGTGCCACATAATCATAATTGCCAACAATTTGCTGAAGTTGCCAGCACGAGTGCCCGCCCGCCCGGCAATTACCAAAGGCGCAGGATGTGTTTTAGTGCGCGCACGGCCCCCGTCATCATCCTGCCCCTTCCATTCGACTTCCATTCGACTTCCATTCCAGCCATCCTACCCATCATCGTGGTAGTCCTTGGTTCGAGCACTATCCCTCGTCTTGGCCCCCAACTAATTTGCACAGCTCGCGGCAAAATATGAAAAGTTTGTCTTGGCTAATTTGCTTTATGGCATTTTAATTGTATTTGCCCAGTGTCTCTCCCTGTCTCTGTCCCGTACCGGGGAACAGCATGGGAAACTGCTGACTGCCGACTGCCGACTCCTGCTGACTCCTCACTGTTCTGTCTGCTGTCTGCTTTCTGCTTTCTGCTGAAAATTTAATGAGCTTATGAATTTCAAATCATTTTCCGACCCATTCAGTGCGCGCACCTGATAGAAGGGGGAATGGATGGATGGATGGATGGATGGATGGATACTGGCCTGGCTGTCCGCCGTTTGCCATGTCCCACTCCGTGGCAGATGGTTCCACGCTTTCGCCGCTGATAACCACACATTAGCCAATTATTGATAATTTATGAAAGTAATTGAAGCACACGAAACATTTCTTCTGAATGGTTCTGCTCGCATACGTACCGGCGCGTGTACAGTGTGCACACATGTGTGTAGTGTGGCCCTGTTGAAAATACAAATGAGCACAGCAGGGCCCCAAAGAGTGCAAATATAATTCTTATAAATAGACAACAACAGAGGCCCTTGTCGACAGTTGGCAGTCGTCATCATCATCATCATTATCGTCATCGTCAAGCAACTAAACAAACAATAAATAAAATAAGAATACTTACAGCCGTATAGGAGCAATGCGAAGGCTTTACAGAGCTATAACGACGGGAAAATACCCGCCAATCAACCATTTCGTGGCGAAAGCTATTTATCTGAATTGGAAATGGAAGAGTACTCCAACAAGGGAAGAAACTATTACAGCATTAAATCGTTATTAAACTAACTAAATCCCAGAAGGTTTTATCCCAGTTGTGTACAAAAATGAGTCTCCTGTATCATTTTTTAGAATAAAAGAACAACTATGTCTGGGATAAAGTGGCACATGCAGATTCGTATATGCTTTGATACCTACCTTAGATGCCTGTAATTTCCCGGTATGGTATTTAATTGGAGTATTTAAAACTGGAAAAATGGGAAAGGGTTGCAGAGAGCGTAGCACATAGAGGAAGGCAGCGTAGCTTGCACAAGCAATCACATAATTCTGCGCAAAAAACTTATTTGCTCCAGCTACTTCAGTTGTTGAGATCCATTCGCGGAAGCTCTTTGTGCTTTTAGATTCTGATCTATGAGCAGTGGGTATCAAATGAAACCCTGGGACCCCTCCGAGTAGTGCCATAACAGGGACGAAGGGCATGAACTTTGACGCAATTGACTTAGTTGTACCCTGGCACGACCTCCTACCGCCCCCTGCCATATAGAGAGTATAGACGAGCGAGGGCCCTGCCATATAGAGAGCACACAGAAACAGAGGGAGCGATGGGACATGTCAATATTGGCCACAACAGCATTGTCATTAATGAAACCAAATAAAAACCTTAAATGCTGGCTGGCAAAGCAGAAAAACACACACTCGGGACACACACAAATTGAACAGAAACAGAAACAGAATTTTGTATTTGTTAGCATACCCCACCGCACACACTCACTCATAGATACTATTTGTTGTGTGTGTGTAGCGGTGTGTAGGGGTGTGCGCCTGCAGTTGGCTGGAAAAGTTGTTCACAAATAAATAAGCGCTCCGAAATGGAAACATTCGCTCCATTGCCCATAAATATTTGTTACCGCTTATGTTGATTCAAATGGTTTGGATTGCTGACTGATAGAACAGGGAACAGGCGGAGCAGGGCTGGGGAACTGGGTAATGTTCAGTTCGTTATTGGAGTGGAAATATGTAAATAAGTACATATATGTATGTACTGTACTATTTATGCGAGCAATCTATATACGGAAAGGTAGAAGAGGCCAGCCTATAACTAGGGCAAAGCAGTCTATGGGCGACCATAGAACCGGGAACGAAAACTAGAGATAAAGTTCTTAAATAATGACGAGCCAAATACGAGTATAATTAATCGTTTGTAAACTCTGAGTGTACATTTATTTATAGTATATACCTTAGGTGTTTCGTGGGAATAATAATTACTTGACTGGTTTGGCTTAAACTTGTTTTGCATTATCTCTTGCGGAGTCCAAAAATAAACCAAATAATGATGCAAATTCTCTTCCACTCAAATTTTATTCAAAGGTTAGGTTAAATATTTGGATACTTTATGGGAGGATATTTTACAGGCTGTTAGCCCACTGAAGATTTCAAGGCATTCGCACCGATTCGCTTTATGGGCAGCGTACCATTAGTGGACTTCGGAGCTGTGCCCGTCTCGTACGTGTAACGACTGCGATAGCCATCGGGACCAGCTTTGTAGAAGAGGATCAGAGTACCTCCATCCCTGTAGGCTTGTCGGATTTCTCCCTCGATCTGCTGATGGCCCTCCGCATCCTCGACCACCTCGCTGCGAAATCCTGTTCCATCTGGATGAGTGATCCTCAGTCGGTATTGCCTGCCGCAGGCTGGTTCCAGCTCACAGCAACTAATCCACAGGACAAGAATCCACTAGGGGCACTTTATTTATGTACAAATTCTCCATCAAATCCCCAGAGACTCACCGCACTGACGGTTCTAGGAGACATGATGTCGATCTAACTGGCAGCGGATTGCAACTACCCCGAATGATATCCGCAAATTCTGTTTCTGCCAGCAGCACTCCACTCCAGAACTCTAAGGGGAAACGGGTTTTGGTGCAAAGTGAAGATTAACTAAGATCAAAAGTGGCTAAACCACATCGGAGCCAGCAATCAAGGCCGGATGCAGAGGCAGATGCAGTGGGTCGAAGCTTTAAATACCCTTGGAAATTATAGGGTTTCCCACTTGCAATCTCCGCGGTCATTATTCTACCAGCTATGCCATTGATGATGTGATCAGGCATCGTAATTGCATGCCACTTCTGTCGATTGCGTTGCGAGAAGATTCTCCAAGTAATATTCGGCAAAGATGTGCGAAAGGTCTGTGGATCGTGGCAGTACCCCTAGCAAGTGTACTTAAAAATAGCCGTGATTCAACTCGACTGAGTTCCTCAATGAGTGGGAGAAGGAACCTGCTGCCAGAGAGCACTTTTCATGTTTAATAACACTCGTAATTTGAGCATCAATAAAGTGTTCTTCCAAAGAAAGTAAACGTTCCTGTTCCATCAGTTCAAAGAGTGTTTGTTTGATTGAAATGGATTCCTTGAAACGGCTTGTTTGATTTCTCAACTTTGGTCGGGGCTGTCGCTGTCGCTGTCCGCTTCCCCTGTCCCCTGCCTCTGAAGTGTCTTTATATCTTATCGAACTCGAAAAAAGGCAGGGGGACGAGGCAGCGGCACTCCCTGAGCGAGCCCAGTCACCTGTCGGCTGTCTGTTTTTTTTTCCTATCACTTACCACCTCGATGCCCAATTTTTCCCGAACACCAAATGCATCTAATAAATAGGCGCACAATTAACAAGTTTCTAGTGATTTATGCCGACCGTCGCCGGCTCGGTGCGGTTGGGTTGGGTCTGGGCCTGCTGTTCGTGCCTAGGGCTGGGCCCGGCCTGGCCTGGCCTGGCATGGCCCGGCTAGATTTTACGAGCACCCCAACCGTGCCACGAAACAATGCAGGAGATAATTTTTTACGAGGCACTCGCACTATGCGCCATATGTTCGGGACCCAGGGATCAGGGACGGGGACGGGGACGGGGACAGGGACTAGGGCAGGTAGTGCCGGACCATGGACCTCGACTTCGTCTCTTTTAAGGGCCGCGTGTGCAATTAAATGATTTCGGAAAGGGCGTTAGGCATGCGCTCAGCCTTGACAGCGGCGGCGCAGAGCCCCGGGAATCGAATCGAATCTCATTAAAGCAGTAAAGTCAATAGACCAGCCCGGCACCCTCTAAGCCAGAGGGAAGAAAGGGGTTGAGAGCGAGTGTGTGGGTCTTCTTGGGAAATTCAATTTGTGATTTTGTGGCCATAAAGTTGCTTTCTTTGTCTTTGTCTCTGGCTTGCTCGGTGGCTCGGTGCCTCGACGCTCTCCTGGCTATTGATTTTTGATTTTGCTCGGTGGAAAAGTTTCCTCCTCATGCCATCTGAGACAGTTGGCCCGGAAACTTTTCTAATTGCTCCAACAGCAGAGCAGTGGCAGTGGCAGCAGCAGTGGCTGCAGCAGCAAGTTTTCCTTCATAATTTTCCAAGCAGCCGGCGATTGAACAAAGCAATATTTGCTCAAGTAATTTTCGGTTCAAAAAACTTTCACGTCCCATCTCCCCGACAGATCCACAGCCATAGCCAGAGCCGGAGCCAGGGCCAGCGCCTGGGCAGGGCTGAGGGCTGAGACGGCAAAAAATGTATTTTCCACGCAGCGCAGCCAGAACAAAATGATTTCCCAGCCACGTACTTCAGCACGTTTCCAACTTTAATCTCTCGGGCGGTTCCAAGTTCCGTTCCAAGTTCCCTTCCATTCCGTTCGCCTCTCCGGGCCCACACTAATTTCTGTTTAAAAGCGGAATTTATGTGAGCTCAGCAGTTTTGCTCCTTCCTAATACCAAATCAAATAGAACTTTTCCACCGACCCACAGGCAGGGTGGGGCCCAGCACAACCCAGCCCAGCCGAAAATACATATGTACAGATATACGAGTATATCCGCGGGAAGGAGGCGACGATACGCTGAAATATAGTAGAATGAAAATCGTTTTGTTTGGGCCCGGGCCCGGGCTCATCTTGATTTATGGTCAGAGGAAGTTCGCACATTGGAGATGCCATTATTTTGCGTATTTATACAAATGCTTTCCTTTGCCCTAGCCGCCCCGCCGCCCCAGCCGCCCCATAGCGCGCATGCATATATCCTCATATAGTGCGGTATCGTATCCCCGTGTGTGGAATACCTCCCCATAAATCAATAAGTGAAATTTACACGCATATTTCGTGTTACGTGCTGGTGGAAATTTATTAGATTTCGCGCTGGGTTCGAGGTTCGAGGGAAGTTGGCAAACTGGAAACTTCAATCTGTCAAGTCATCAATTTCCCTCATTTCTCTTCATTAAACGCCATCTTAGGGGTTCCTCGGCTCAGCCCAGGGCCATCTGCAGTGCGTTTCATCTCATTCTCGGTTGAGAGCATTTGATCAACTGTGCGGAATCCTTAGTAGTTGCGTATCAAAGGAATAATTTATGCGGTTACTTCTTGGAATGAATACAACTCGCTGGAAGTGCTGACGGGGACCCTGAAGGGTGAGACGAGCAGGAGAGAAGACCTCGTCTTGGTCAAAGGGAAACCCTAGAGCTATCAGAGCGACAACATCTACACCATTGGACCATTTGACACCCAAAGAATTTTTAATTAAGGCCGCCGCGAAACGAGTAAAACTGCTCTTATTCGGATGCTGTTGCAGCGGCTCCTTCGGCGTCCACGTCCGCTTTGGCGTCAGCAAATGGCAATGAAACGATAACAATAAAAATGCAGCTATGGCCATATAGAGAGATATGCGAGAAACGCGAGCGAGAGAGATATATGGGCCTATACTGCAGCGGCAGCAGCAGCAGCAGCAGCAACAGCAACAGAAACAGAATCAGCCCCAGAATGCACATAAAAATTGTCCGCATTATTGTTGCAACCAACAGATGAAGGAAGCAACAAAAAGAAGTAGAAGGCGAAAGCACCACAGCTGGGGATACTCTTTCAAATCTATTGTGGGTATGGGGGAATTTGTGAAATATTCATCCGATTGGGAGGCAACATAGAGCCAAGTTATGTTGCAGCGGAAATGCCCCATTCTATGCGTGGCAAACATCTGATCAAAGTCTGAATACCTTCTAGAAGGTATACGAACAGAGAAAGCAGAGCAGCAACAGCACTACGTATAATAGGTACCTATGTACACTAGGTGAGCAGACCGTCCATCGAGCCACATGCTTCCATTTTGATATATTTCTGTCTCTGTGTTTGCAGATGGCGCCTGCAAAGGCCTTTCGTGGGAGCCCACTTTTGGGACAGCGCCACCTCGTATAAATATACCTTGCAAGGCAGCTGAATTGAGGGCGGGGGGCGCATCAGTGCATCTGAGTGAAGGAAGGCATATAAACAACAATGTCATCAGCATAATTGTATGTCAAGTGAGCGGCAGAGAGGGAGAGAGAGAGAGAAACGTGAAAGAAGGGGCTGGGGGCTGGGTGGGGGCCTGCACAATGGAGTGAGTGAGAACTAAAAAGCGAAAAGCAACGGAGAAGCGGAAGGAGGGCAAAAAAGCGGTGCCAGGAACCACTCGAGACCATGACGAGACAATGCAATCAAAGGAGTCACAGGGAGGGGGCAAGGGGTTGCAAAGACAGTTGCAGAAAGGGACAGGGAAATGCAGCAGAGACAGCCGAAGAGGGGGGTAAAGTCAGCAGGGACAGACCAGACCGATAGACAGTCGGTCGGCGGGGCAATGAATGAACGCAATATGAAGCCATCGGGAAGGGAGGAGCAGTCGATCAGTGGACGGGGGAAGGGTCCTTTCTCCGGTTGGCTTTGCAGACTAATTCGCACACTACAAAATAGCCGTTAGGTTTTCCAGTGCGGTTTGTTACCCCATTTTACACATGGGGCTGGGAAAGGGCATAAAATTTCATATATTAACCTGTGAGTATTCGCATGTGGAGAGAGTATACAGTATTCGTTTCTGGGGGAACCCTACACACAAATGCATCTCATATTGAATCACACATATCATGCACACACTTGCATGCACATGCATACGTGTGTGTGTGCCATTAGACGATGCGGGTCGCCTCGATGACAAAAACACGGATTCTGCTGCACCCAACATTTAGCATTTTGCCATTCACGTCAGCGGCATCATAATAATCATCTCCATCACCAGCGCCATGCAGGGTACTTTGGCTTTGGCCGGACGTTTGCAGCCCCAAGAGGGATGACGAACAGCCGTGGGATTGCCGCATCCAAAAGGGTATCAAAAGCTGCGGCATTTCCCTTGCTGTTGTACTCGTTGTCGACGGTTTGTGTGTCATTGAAATGAAACGCCGGGCGACGCCTCTTGAGCGGAATTATTATTACCACTTATGCAGCAGTCGCGTCGCCAGCAGAAGCCCTGGAGATGGGATGGCCCAGGGAGCAGCAGAAGGGGCAACCATGGGCATTGTTTTCCCACTGTGCGAGGTTTGGTTTTGGTTTTATTTTCCTTTTCTCTCTTCGTTTTAGTGTTGTATGCAATTTTCTGTGTGTGTGTGTGTGTGTGTGGTGCTGGCGGCTGCACTCATTTCCACATGAATGCACCGGCAGCAGCAGGGAGGACCGAGTCCATATGTGGCATACCACACGAAACAGTAGACACATCTCCGACCCATACTCGAGACGCCGCCATAAACCGCAAGACGTTAAAAAAAAACTGGTCACTCTGTCCGCAGCTTTCGAGCAGTCTCACCCAGAACACCTCATTTCTTTTATACAACTTTTGATGTGCTTACTTGGACCCTAAAACTTGGGCTTACCCTGCAGAATTTCGGGTTTTCTGTTTTAGGTAGCAGGGAGTGTGCATGTCCTTCAGCGTTCTCTTGTTAAAACTATTCAAATCATCTTCTATACATATATGTACATAAAAATCTCATGTGAAATTTGCTTCGTATCTTAAATAGGTCTGCGTTTAGCCCATAAAGTACTTTTGATCTTCATATGACAATCCATAGAGCTTGCCGCCTAGTTATCATATAAAACAGTCCCACTTGATATGGCTTAAAAATGTGTTGCAGCATCGGAATAAGTAGAAAATGATTCGGACGAATATTTAATTAACTCTGATTAAGGACCATCAAGTGCAACAGCATCAAGAAACCTAGGGAAGGGGACGGCTTACATATGTTATAATGACAAGAGATGCATACATCTGTATATTTTTCACGAAGACCAGAATAAATAAACTTAAGGCCATTTATAAGCAGCGGCACAGTAGGGAATACAGAGGTACCTGAAGCTTTTCCTTGCCATAAGACGTACCACTACGCTAAGCCCCCGCACCCATAAAGTCAACATTTGTAGAGTAGTGGAATTATAACTTTAATGTAATCCATAATGGCTCGATCGCCAATAGGGTGCTGTGGCTCTTATCATGTTGCTGATTTGTATGATTTATGGGACTTATAGCATGGTGCAGCAAATAATTCCAAGAGATTAAATATAAGAAAAATGGAGTCCAAGAGAAGAATTTGGATGTCAACATTATCTCTTCAATATGCTAGGAGGCGCACATCATGCATCCAATGATGAAGTAAAAAGTCTTTCCGGAATGAATAATGGATAAGCCAACAGAGTAATTATGGGAATCCAACGATTCAGATTCATTTTAAGACTAAGATGATTAGATATTTTATTTATTTAAATAAATAAATTTAGTTTACGCTTTCTTTTAGCTAAATACCCCATACAGAAAATTCTTTACGTAGCGCGTGCAACTCTGCTGTCGTACAAGCAAGAAAGAAGATAGAACATGTTTATTTTAACGAAATAAGCTTAAATTAAAGGTGTTGTAGGCATTCAAGTAAAGTGAAATGTGAGGCGTGATTTCCTACAACATACATATGTTAATAGATAAGATTTCCATAAACATATTTCATACATATCTACATATGTATAACCTGGTCAGCTAACCCAATACAAATTGACATACTTAAATGGGCCACCACTTAATTTCTTCCTGCAGATATTTATCTGCATATCCCGATGCACCATGCAGCACAAGTTGCGAAGAAGTACTCACTCAAGAGCCACCAACATATCTGCACATACTCGTACATATGTAAGCCAACCTTCCATTTGGAATACTTACATGTGTATGGAGTACCGAGTGATCTCCAGCAGACATCCGTCAATAACTATTTTGAGCATAGAATTCTTGGTGATTTCTCTTCGATGGCCACTCGAGGCGAATGGCAAGTGGCCCGTCAAGACGCTGTGCTCTATATAAGGTCACCCACCGCATATGTGTGCCCACATAGCATCCACAGAATGCCCCTAATGTCCACTTAACAGCAGCCTACTTAAATACATGCCATGCATACGAAAATGGCCAACGAAGCGGAGACAGTAGACGGTAGACAGTAGACGCCAATGCCGTTGCCGTTGCCGATGCCGATGTGGAAGCCACACATCAATGGCCCGAGTATCGAACTCTTGGAGAGACGGCAGGGCCGGCCGATGTGGAGAGACACTCATTAAATGCCAAGAACATGCGACAACGACAACGGCAACGGTACTGGAACGGGAGCGGGAGCGGCAACTTGAACAAGAGAGAACAATAAGCCTGCAGATTACGGAGCGTCGAGACTACGAGTGGCGACGGACGGGACAGACAGCGCAGAGCCACGAGTGGAGACGGACGGGACAGCGTCTGTCGGATCGGGTGAGTGGGGGTCAGTGAGTGATGTCTTTGAGTGGGCCGCACGAGGCACGGACAATTGAGTGCGTGGCCCCGTCGATGTCGTTGTCGTTGTGGTTGTCGTTGTCGTCCATCGGCCCGTTTCAAATTCAAAATGCAATTGCCGGTGATGCCAACTTTAATTACACAACTGCGGAGTGGACATCCATCCCACTGTGCGTGCCTCTCCCCCTCTCCCTCTCCCTCGCCCTCTCCAACGCTCTCTTGGTTCTCCAATCCAATCATGGTACGCCCAGTGCCCAGACCCTCCCTCTTTCAAACTGGACTGTGGGCTGACTAAATGCTGCTCATTAAAGTAAATTACATTTCAGTTTCTGTTTCGCCATTTGAATACCCTAGCAGCGGGGTATAATAATGGCTTGGAGTACGTTGTGGCTATTAAAATAACGAAGAGGAGCTCCAATAGTCCAATACTACATGTAGCTGGATGGGTCTGGATGGTGCCACAGTGAATTCGCATACAAATGGCGATGCGATGCGCTTCTGTAAGGGTATCCGAATCTTCGGTTCTTTCCCCAGACCTACCCTTAGGTTCTTCTTTATCTCTGCCTTTGCATGTCGCATGTGGGCGTGGCAAGTCTTGGACCTGGTGCGAGGTTATGTGTAATTAATGTTGATTAACGGTTTCTGCTCCGGCGAAAACTTTTAACCTAAGTTGAAAGCAAATTACATGAACATTTCTGTGCGTTACAGCAAAAGTTTCATAGTTGCTGGTGCCAAGGGTGGTGGTGGGTGGGTGGGGTCGGAGGGGGAGTCGGGAAATTAATAGTTGGCTGCTGGGATTTTGGTGGGTAATGTTAAATGAAAGGTTACCAGCCAGGGTTGTCAGCCATGACGCTGGGGGTGGGACCTGATACGAGTATGTTGCAAGAGCTTCGGAGCCGTTACTCAGAGTCGGCTGGATAGGTGGTTCTGCCAGGGGCTGGGGCATGCGATGTGCCGTCAGCGAAAAGTAATGGCAAGTTTTCAGTCTAAATAATCCTCGAAGAAGGTGAAAGATATGGGAAGGGAAGCAGATGCCGCACAGGGATTAGCACACGGTAAAGTACCCAAAACCGAAGAAGGAAGAAAAAAGTAATAGGGGAGAATACAGTGGGGTCTAGGAACTAATCAATATAAATATATTTCAAAGGTCCCTCCAGCTCCTATGGGGAATAGCCAGTGCAGCTCCAAGCTTTGGGACTCACAACCATTCACAGAAACATAACTCTAACTAATTAAATTAACTAATTTCCAGGATGGAAACCGATCCCATCCTGCATGGGGAAAGCTAAACCTGCTGCCAGACGACCTTTGTGGCCAGCCTGGACCGAAACTCGTTCTTCTTCACATGAAACGCACTGTCTAGCCTCCCAGCCTGTAAATCCATAATTGATTAGCATTCGAATGGACCTCGGCAACAATGTCTTGATTAATTAATCCACCCACAATGCAAATTACATGCCAGACTATCTCGTGAAATCTGGCACAGCTGGTTCCCGGTGCCCCAACATTTCCAAGAGCTAGGGTGCCTCTCCTCTCAGCATGTGCAGTGTGCCCCCATGCCCCAGCACTCCCAGAGCGCGAGAGAGAGAGAGTGGGGAGCGGGACAGAGAGAAAAAATGATTGCCTACATCGGTGTCATAAATTAAAATCTAACAAAATAAATCAATAAAGATTAAATCTTACGTGCGGCACACACACACAAACAGACACACGCATAGACACTCCGAGGGGCTTGGAAGTACTCGTAGATCGGATGGGGGAGAAGTCGTAATCCAGCTTGCTTTGTCTGCCTCTGCCCCTGCCCCAGCCCCTGCTTGTATACGTATCTGTGTGTATTCGTATCTGTGTCTGCGCCCTCCTCCTCCTCCTCTGTTTTGTATCTGTAACTAACAAAACGTGTGTCTGCATATGAAAGCGCCGCCATGTCGCTGGATCTGTGTGCACTCGCCTCTGTGTGATACGTAGCCGTGTCTCCGGCAGCCCCTCGGAAACTACTTAAGTATTTAGGTCTTTGCGCTGTCGCTTCGCATTTTGAATGCTGAATAGGTATTTAAATTTCATACAAATTCTATGAGCGCAGTGTCTGGGAAGGAGCAGGAGGCCCGTACAAAATGAAAAGCAGTTCAGCAATGCAAAAGGCCCGCTCAATTCACTCAGACAGAAAGAAGCTTAAAGTCGGGTTGAGACTCAGTCCCAGTCCCAGTCCCAGTTCGCCCCTCCTCGACTCAACATCCGCCGGCTGGTTTTTAGGCAGACAATCAGATACACACAGCATACATATACTCCTATATATTGATAAAGAATGCATGCGCTTTAATAATACGCAAAATAATACTAACAATAAAAAAGCTGCCACTACAACAAAAACAATGCCAAACAATCAACTCGAGGCCACACAATGGAGGCTTTTGTCGCTGTTGCTGTTGTTGCTGTTGCTGTTGCTGTGTAGAACAAAAAAGAGGAAAGAATCATTCTTGTTTTTCCTTTCAGGGATAGGCATAGAGGTCCGACCATTGTTGGCTCTCGTCGGGCATGACATAACTCAGCTTTCGACACGGATAATCCTCGGCGGCGTGTAAGCTTAAACTTGTTCAAGATTCTGTATCAAAATCAATGGGTGGTCGTTGTCGTGGTCCCCACTGTTCGATGGACGGATGAATGAAAGGCCACGAGAGGAAAAAGCACTGGAAAAGGGGTCAGTGGAGGTTCCTAGCTCAATCTGCGTATGGAACATGAAAAATCGAATAATATTTGTTGGATTTGAGGTGCTGACGATGGAAGTGTCTGTTCCAGATGCGATGCGATGATGAAGAAATGGTTCCATTCGATTGTATTTACAACTAAAGATTAAGGAGCTCTATTCCCATATCTATAGAGAAAGGGATCCTTGGATACCTATCATCAATTATAGCCATATATGTATGCACTTGATTTTTATCTTCCAGCATAAATAGGATAAATCATTCCTGGAAAAGGGATTGAATCCATTTTACATTGTTGATGTCCCTTCATAAGTTATCATCACTTGAAAGAGCTGGATGGAAATGCATAGATAATGAGTTTTAAGTTTACTTTCAAAAGATTAAATTCTGTAAACTCATTATGAATGGTTTCTATTTCGGTTTCGGGTTCTCTGATTGATTGCAGGGCCCGGAATATTGTTGTTTCGCCGCATAGAAGAGCCGTAGATAACATTCAAAGGCGTTTCTATGCGCTCACACACCCACGAGTTCTGGTATCTGTATCTGGCCACCGCTCTTGTTGCCCCATTCCCATTCTTCCACAGTCGAAATCAATCCTGTGAGGTTCATCGCCCAGTCATCGTCGTGACCAGCACACAGCCAGCACGGGCTTCACTCAGCCACGACTGAGCAGATAAACGAAAATTGTGCCCCGGCGAACACTTATTATTAATAAGTGCACATTAATGTTTGCTTGATTAAGCGCTCAATCAAATGAAATTCTATACGCATGACGGCCCGAACAAAAAAACAACAAAAAAACCAGAAAAAACCAACGAGACATACGTAGAGAAACAGAGAACCGAATGCCGGCGAACAAAGGGCCCGAATATGCCATTTCCGATCGCAATCCTTTTATGATTCTTCAATGCTATTTGAACCTAACTTTTAAGGGGAATGCCTATAAAATACTTCCCGATTCCATACTAACTTGCGAGATTGCAATATTCTTCCATTACCTGATGGCATCGATAAACTTCACCATCGAGATCTTGCCATATTTCCACACCAATTTAGGGGCCTCATTTCAGAGGCAAACAAGTAAACATAATTTATAGTATTCGCTTGGGTTCTGTTCAACATATGATACCATTTCCATTTCCATCCCATCCCATCCCATTCCATCGGATCTGCAGGGGTGCCGGTGCCGCCTGCTCTGTCTTGTTTTCCGCTGTGCTCTCGGTTCGGATTCGGGTTCGGATTCGGGCTCTGTTTCTTCTTTTTCTCGCCCATCAATCATAATAATATTGCACTGCAGACACTCACACATCAAAGGGAGGAATCTCGGTCTGCGTTTTATTTTCGGCACTTGAGCAACCGTATTCGTATCTGTATCTTTACGCTGTTGCCATTGCCATTGCCATTGCTGTAGCTGTGGCTGTATCTCTACGTTGATGTTGTTGCTGTTGCTGTTGCTGTATCTCTATCTGCATCTGTCGTTTGCTGTGTGCAATCTCTTGGGTGTGCGGAAGTGCCCTGACGGCGACGAGGTGCACCTTGCACACGCCTCTGCCTCTGGCTTTGCCTCTTCTCCCTGCTGTTGCCCTGCAGTGTGCTCTCTCACTTTAATTGTTTGCACAGCAGCCGCTTCGGAGTGGTTCGGAGGTTTTTATCTGGCCCGACATTTACCGTTCTGCCGTTCTACCGTTCTGCCCCTTCCATTGTTGTTTGTTGGCCGAAAAGGACTCGGGGAATCGTGTGAATTTCTTAGGATTCCCTACAGCTCTACAGCGCTCTGCAGCTCTCTACAGCGTTCCCGTTTATTTGCAATTTTTTGCATTCAAGTGAGATTCATGCCCCTCAAGCCCAGGCATCACAGGATGTTTGCACCTTTCACAGTTAGGATAAACGAGTGGATGGATGGATGGATGGATGGATGGACGGATGGATGGATGGCTGGCTGGCTGGCTGGGATGTATCTTTGTCTGAGTATCTGGGGATCTGGTTCTGCTTAATGACAGGTTGACAGTCCCCTGGCATCATTAATGCGCCATACGAAAGCAATTTACTATATGTAGGTATGTATTTATGTATGTACAATGTATGGCAACCGAACCACCCTTAATGGTGGCGCGGGGAAACCCTTTACAAAATTGCTTGCGGAAAGTCAAAGACGGGGCGTCGTCGTCCCCCAAAATGTGAGTGCAAATAATAAAACACAAAAGTATCTCAAGTATTAAGCATTTCACGACTTGAACGAGTTGAATTTTAATGCGGCCTTCTCTCCGCCAGCTTTTCAAGAGCCATCGCCATCGCCATCGCCTTCTCCGTCTCCGTCTCCATCTGCGCCTCAAGTGCCTCAGGAACATCGGATTTGGTAGCAGAATGGAAGAATGGAAATGGAAATTGCCGAACAACAAGTAATATAAAAAGCAATTGCTATAAATCAAATAACTCATGGGAAGGAAGGCTCTCCAAAAACGACTCAAAGAGTATTTGCACATGCTGAGAATGATTTCGAGACTACTTAAGATCAGAGAACGAACCCTGCCCCCACCCCCCAGACCAGACCAGACCAGACCCAGACCCCAGTGCGAGTCCCATTCTGATATCAGCTCCGAGATTACTTCACATGGCTGTGCAGTGTACACTCGTGAGCCCGTTCAAGAACCAGCATCGAATACATTTCACTCGCGAGCGAAGTGAATGGTGAATGCAGCGCACAAGATCACATAAATCCAGAGATCACATTAATATAATTAAATGGAATATTGCGCCATTCAAATGGAGGGATAAGCAAACATGTTTCGCTCATATTTATCTCCCCGACTGGGCCACTCAGATTTATGGCCCACAACTGCGACACCTGCATACTAATTCGTTCGATTACAATATACACACACACATACATACATACATACATACATACATACATACATACATACATACATATGTATGGATGTACGAGTATGTACTCCTCCCGATTTGCATTTACAAATTGTCGCAACACGCAGCAAAATAATTCCTGAAATGCTAATTTTGATTGTGGTAATTAATGAAGATATCAATTAAAACAAATTAAAATATATAATGGGCTTACACGTAACAAAATATTCTGTAGAGAGGTCTTAAGTGAGGTCTTCTGAGGCTTTCCACGCGGATAGAATAGTACAATTTCTGTGCTTCATTTAAATCTTTGCCTTATGCTTGATCGATGCCTTTTGCCCAACAGAGTTTCTCAATATTGTTCCAGTAACATCTGTCAGACTTTTCGCAGTGAAATCCGCCTAATCCGCTTCGAAGCAAACTAATCTGACAATCTCTTTATCAAAGGAAAACTACATACGTCCCAAAAATAGTTGTGTCGGAATATAAAACGAATTAAAACGCGTGAATACGAATCAACTCTTCGATGCTTATTTTAAGACCCCAATATACTAAATCCAAAGTGTTTTTTTTTTGGCTATGGAATTACTAATCTTAACAGTCGTTTTCCCCGATTCACATATGAACTATTATAATTATTACCAACTGGAAATTATAATAATTTTTGTATGCATAATTTCCATTGGCTATAATGGCATTTAAAATTTTCTCAGGCGCTTTCAAAAGATGAGAATCCATTCAATTTGAATATTCAAATGCAAAGTAGGTGATTGTGAGTGGCAGGGGAAGGGGTGCACGTAACCATGAATGAAAGTAATTGTTGAAATTTCACAGAAATATCTACAATACTCGGAAACGTCGCTTCCATTTATCGCAGCACAAAGAAATGCAAATTCCGTTTTATGTTGTACAATTTAATAGGTAAAAAAGAAGGCACAAGTTCTGCATTTAATGAATTATCCAGAAAATGCAAATGCCAAAATGGACCTGGCGGGATGACTGCTAGGATTTAACTGAGCCAGAGCCAGAGCCCGGGGTATCTGAACGTGGATGCTGTTGCTGCCTGCTGCCTGCAATTGTTGTTTGTGTTTACTTAAGCGCTTGTCTCCTGCCTCTTTTGTGTGCCCTTTTCAATGTGGCACGTTCAGATCTCTCTGGCCCTGGACCTGGGACTGTGACTGGGCCTGGTTTCGGTCCGGTCCCTGTCCCGGTCCCTGCCCCTGCCTAGACCTGGACTTGAGAGACTTGAGACCGTCGAGAGGCAGCGCAGCGCACTTAATCATATTCGATACAGATAAGCTTCAGTGCCGGTACGTGCATAGAATTTAAGCATACATAATAATCATCGAGAGAGTGGGAAACAGAAACAGAAACCGACTCTAAACAGAACAGAACAGAACAGAACTGACGTACAATAACTAAAAATACGAAGCGTGTAGCTGGAAAAAGCATTATCATAAAGTAAATATACTCGTACATAGCAGATAGGTACAGATGTACATATGTACTATATATGTATATACATACTCGCAGAGGGAGAGAGAGACAAAACAGGGACAGTTTGGGAAGACTTGGGGATCAGAAACCCCGACCCAGACCGAACCATTTATAATTTCATACTATTATTATTCTTTACGTCTTTTGCGCCAAAGAAATTGCGGATCCAAAAGGCCAGTTCACAGTCCGCAGTCCACAGTCGCCGGTCCACAGTCCACAGTCAGTTGCCAGTCAGTTCCCCTCTTTCAAGCAGTTGCCGAACAGCTTTTAAGTTCAAATTATGTTCCCGTATACCGTTGCCATAGAGTGCGGTTAAAAATTTGAACTTGGATGCCTCTGACGTTCCAGCCCCGCCCGACCCCTTGCTGCGGTTTCGAGGTTCGCTTCGCATCAGTCCGGTCCAGGTCCAGGCCCAGCCCCAACCCAATCCGCAAAACCGCAGTCGAAAAGTATCTTTGTATCTGCGAGATTTGCGCCATTTGATCTTTGGCTGGCGGCATGGCTGTTTTTTTTTGCTGTGCGCAATTTTTTATTTTCGATATTTCTTATTTTTTATGCGCTGCCACTGCTGCTGCTGCTCTTTTGTCTCGGGTTTCCAGCATATGCTTCTGCCACTGTGGAACGTGAACCGAGCTGCAGATGGCCAAGAAGTCCAATCATCAGTCAGTGGCTGCAGCTGAGAGCCAGATACCTGACAGGGAGATACATATATAGAGATACGCACATACATATGTACATTGTACATACAGATGAGAGCGACAAAGTATGGGAATTAAGTAGCTGCGACCCGGAGACTGCAATTAATTCTGCGAGAAATCAATTAACAGAACGTTGAGATGGTCATGTGAGCTGTGAGCTGTGAGCTGAGAGCCGGGCAATTCGTCAGCTGGAGGGCGTGGCATTGAAATAAAGAGTTCTCAAGAAACTCGCTGATTGTTCGCTATGATTGATCAGGAAATTGTAGGTTCCACCACACAGCTGAGCCATAACTCTTGAGTTGAGATTAATGCAGAATTATTTGATAAAATGACTCGATCGACTCTGCAAGGAATTTTGTACATTTTTGTGCATTCCGATTCCGTTGAATAAATGAATATATTTTATGGCGAATCAAATATATTAAATTGTATTATTTTACTTTCTTATCTGGGTCTCTTCTTACTCTCATTTTTCAGGGTTTCGATTCATGGAAACCTTTGCCATTGGGGCTCGCCTAGCAACATCTGTGTCCGAACTGAGATTGAAATTTGGAAAACTGCGATAATTATCTCGAGAGAGAAGTTATCCGATGCTTGCGTAAATCATCGAATTTCAATTACTTTTTTGTCTATCCAAAATAAATGAGATTCAGTTCCGAGCCTGTTTTCCAGCTCAGCCAACTGAAAACGAGATCTGGCCGCACTTCAAAAGGGAATGGAATTAATTATAAATTGCCAAGGCAACGAATTGCCATATTCCAAACAAAATGTCGCTGACCTTCCCTTCTGACCAACTGGACCCACTGAAATCTAATTAACAAGAACTATTTAAATTGCCAAATGGAAATGCGAGACGTCCTTTCCGAGAGACAGCCACTGATTCCATGCCCATGCCCGCAGTGAGACGTGGATTTGGAGAAGTGGAATTCCCTGTTCCACAGCATAAATCAAAAGTAATCCGGGCACCAAAATTATTAAAAATGAAATCAATGAAATGCGAAATATCAAAAGCGAAATGTAAATATCACAAGCGACCAGGGACCAGGGACCAGGGGTCCGAGGGCCCTTAGGAAAGCCTGACTGAAGAGGGTGACACTCGTTGAACGGGGCAGGACGGGGCAGGACGGGGCAGGGTGTTTGGCAAACGCTTAATTGGCATTAAGCACGTTAAGATGGGCAGGCGGATTGTGACTGCGAATGGGTCTGGGATTCCCCTCATTTTTGGGGTGGCAAATGCTGTCAGGGCCAGCGAAGCGTTGCCAGTTGTAATTAGGACAACGGGAAACGGGCAACGGGCCACGGACAGCGGACAGCGGGGGCAAAGGACGAATAACACTGTGAGATGACGATTTAAAGCCTTGGTGCCTGAGTCAGCCGGTTATATTCTTTGGTCCTGCCACCACGTTCTGGCTATTTATTTAGGCACGTTATGCGCCCCTTGCCTTGAGCGCGCTGAACGCCCTGAGCGGTGCTCTGTGCGGCAGCAAAGCCTTTAATGCTCTGGGTAAACAACGAAGCGATTTACGCACACGGATGCTGGGGCAGGAAACTAGGGAGACCTCACCCCACCCCACCACACCCCGGGTTCCTGTCCTGTCACGTTGCATGCCACCAGAGTTGCTTAGATCCTCATCCTGCTGCTGCTGCTGCTGCTGCTGTCGCTGCTGCTGACGCTGTTGTTATTATTGCAATTATTATAATTGCGCACACAGAAATCGACAGTTAGACAGGGGGAAGAAAAGTTCCATGTCCTCGTCAGAGCAGAGTCCTGGTCCTGGTCCTGGCCCTGGCCCTGGTCTGGGTCCTGGTCCTGCCCACACATAAATTGCACACAAAAAATATATAAAAACTAATTCACTTCTTGTGCTTCACATTGCTCGCTCGTTTCCTGTCCTGTCGTCAGCAGATTTGCATAACTTTTTCCAATTTCAAAGCTCAAGCTGTGGCCAAGGCATATGTACATACAGACAGACAGACATACATACATACATACATACATACATATATATATATAAGGCACGCTCCCTGTGTTCCCAGACCTTCTCCGGTTACAGGCGTCGTCATCGTGGCGCTGACGTTGCCAGGCTGCTTCTTATTTACGTCAATTGCTTGCGCATTCGCTGAAGCCAGCACAAGCCAGGGGATAGGATAGGATAGGATGGAGGACTAGATGGACTAGCGGAGTGCCAGAGGACCAGTGGGAAGCCAGTGAATAACCAGAGAAGGAGAAGCCGCCAGTAGGATGGGTATGGCTATGGCTATGGGTATCCCCCCACCCAGTTTGCTGCGAGAGTTTTCCGTTTTCCCCTTGCGTGGGCATTAGGTGTCAATTTTCAGCGTGGAAGTGAAATGCTTGCAAATCGCTGAAATTTGCCTGGCTGCCAATCTGCACGGGTGGTGGTGGGGGGAGACATGGGAAATGTGGCGGAGAAACCACTGAATTTTCGCTTGAGGTCCACTCGGATTACCCATTTGATGGCCACACTTGGAGCGAGGTAGCTGCCACGCTGGGTGTTATTACACGTGCAAATGCAGGGGGCCAAGCTAAATGGCCTTCGAAGGTTGGGGAAATTGAAGTGCAGCAAGTACTCGCACTTGATATGCTCTCTGAACACTCTGCTGGCCGAGCAATAAATGATAACTTGCATCCCAATTTATGAAAGGCCCCTCCAAGTAATCATTCGATTCGGGAATGCGAATTATGCACTATTTCATAGATATAGTGCCACATGAAACTGTCTTGGTTCCCGAACGGTAAAGGGTCTTCAGGGAATCGTTATTTCCACTCCAATGTACGCACATCCGCTCAATGGCTCTGGCCGAGAGTATAATACCATTTGATGAAGTATTATTTCACATTCAGGCGTCATTATGCTCCATTCTTTGGCAACTTCAGCACTCCGCTGCGGAATCATCCCTCGGCGAGGAAGGGAACGCCTACTCCGTCCATTCGACTCGTGACCAATCAATAGTTCAATTCCAGTCGTGAAGGAACGAGGAGAGAGGACAGAGGAAAGAGGAAAACTTCATCAGGCAAGTCATAAAATTTAATTAGAAAAGCATTTCTCCAGCGAGCGACTCAAAGTTGGAATACAAATACAAAAATCTCTTTTATTGTTTTATGGCTGAGCAAAAAGGAAATAAAATAAAAGGACCGATGGGCAGGCAGGGGCAGGGGCAGGGGCAGGACGCTCGCGTTCAAGGGATAGACAAGACCAAAGCCGAGTGGCGACAGCCGAGAGCCGAGAACCCTGGTCCTTCGTCTAGGGAACAATTTCAGACGAGTCAGACGAGCAGCAGCAGGTGCGAATGAACAGGACTCTTCCCTCATCTGCCGATGTGGTTGGGGGGCGGGGGGCGAGAAAATCAATCGTGCAGCAAAATCAAAGGAAATATACATGCACACAGACCCACATAAAAAGATATGTATGTACGAGTGGGTATATAAAGTTTTATATATTTTCCTTTCTTCTTAAGACTTTTTTCTTTTCTTTCGTTTTTCGTTTTTATTCCACAGCAAATTTGCGCGACGCGTTGAAATGTGGGCGTGACATTGCTCCCCCGCCGAAAACGCGTTTATCAAAGTCAGTTCCCGAGGGTTGCTCACCCACAAGGGGTGGGGAGCGGGGAGGGGAGACGTCTGCGGCTCCTGCTGCCGTCATTCCCGTCCTGTGCCCATCCCATACCCAGTCTAATGTGATACGCATCAATTTATGAAATTTGAAATATTATGACTGATTTTCGAGCATCCGAAATGTTCATGTGGGTTCTCCCTCTCCTTTCTCCCCGTGTCAGGCCTAATCCGGCTAACAGGTCGGAGACCAGCAGCGGAGGAGGGCACGGGCCCAGACCCATACACAGACACGGACACGGACAAACGGCCGCAGCTTAGGTGAAAAATACTCACTGAGCAGCCTCGTACGAGGATATCATATAACTCCGCTCGTAGCCCGTAGCCCGGAGCTCGGAGCTCGCAGCTCGGCGGACGACGGCTGTCGACCGGGCATATTGGAGGAGTAACAACAACAAGGCGCTGCAACAAAGGCAATGAAATGAAGCGAGATTTCTATTTTTATGACGACACCAAATACCAAACACAATGGCGAGCGATTTAAAGTGAAGGTCTCTTCGCCCGACTGACAGCTCGGGGGGTTCCATCAGGGTTGATTGGTTTCAGCCGTCTCAAACGCAGGGGTCAGGCCAAACAGACCAGAATGGAAACGAACTCACATCGAGCCAGCCCAAACAATAACATTTGACAGCAAGTTCTACTATGACCCTGGGATCAGCACGAATGTACGAATAGATGAATATTGGGCACTCATTTGTGTATTTTCTGTTATTGAACCCATCAAAATCACCAAGCAACCTTTGATTAAATACAAATTCCGAAGTGGCTAGGGCCACTCTGCCGGTTCGTAAGCTCCAGAAAGTGCGCTTTGGTGGCGATTCGGTGCGTCTTTCCATTCGGACTGCGAACCAGATCTTCCACAATGATCGCTCCTGCGTTCAACTGCTTGTGCTTCGCCTCAATATGTTCTCGCACATAGCTCAGAACATCTTGCGCTAGTAGCTGGGTGCCAGGCTTCTTCACCACAGAGGCAGCGGCCTCATCGCCATTCACCTCATCCCACACCCCGAAGACACAGACCTCGGCCACGTCGGGGATCTGGGCGATCACTCGCTCTATTTCGCTGGGGTAGTACATGATGCTTTGGTACTTGAGCATGTCCTTCTTGCGGTCAACGAGGTATAGGAAGCCGTCCGGGTCCATGTAGCCCAGATCGCCGGTGTGAAGCCACTGCTGAGAGTCGATCATTAGGCGCGTCTCCTCCGGATTCCCGTAATAGCCCGACCAATGCTGGCCATTATTAAAGCAAACTTCACCCATTTCAGTCGGACCCAGGGCCTCGCCCTCTTCGTTGATTATCTTCGCTTTGATTCCTCTTACCGGGCGGCCCACGGAGTTGGGTTTTTCGTCAAAGTGATGGTTCAAGCATCCCAGGCTGTTCAGCTCCGTCAAGTTGTAGCTAAAGACCAGACAATCCGCCTGCCGAAGACGCCTCCGCATCCGCCGCTGCATCTCCACGGAGCAGCTAGTGCCTCCATAAACGTAGTGCCGAATGCTCGACAGATCAGATGCGTCGAACTCCGGACAGCTCACCAGCATGGCCAGTTGGGCAGGACTCTGCACCAGGAAGGTTATTCTGTACTCCTCGATAATACGGCACAGAAAGGCAGGATCGAACGGGTTGTCGGCAATAATGCTTGTAGTGCTGAACACTCCAGCGTTGATGCAAACAGAGAGCCCCGAGAACCAGTCCAGCGTGCTGTGGGAGTACTGCACAACATCGACTGTCATTGGACTAGCCAGCGAATCAGAAGACAAAGATACTACAATCAGTTGGATCCCAACATTCGACTTACTAAACTTACGAGCAGCTCCACAAAATCTGCTGGCTGTTCGTGAAAGTGACTGCCTTGGGTACGCCCGTGGTCCCTGAGGAGCAGAGAATGGCCAAGGTCTGGTCGGGGCCCTGCTCCAGCTGGGAGGGCTGGAAGTTGTCCTCAATAGGTGTGGTGAGGATATCCTGAATGCGAAGGGAGCCCAGCGGGTGATGCCGCATGCTAATGATTGTGGAGTCCAGCTTGAGGGTTTCGGTGGCTGCCAGAACTCTCTCGTACTCATCCCCGTCGCAGAAGATCAGACGGGGTCTGGTGATTCCGAACAGCTTCTCTATGGTGTCCTGCTCGTAGGCGATGTTGAGGGAGTGGAAGGGCACACCATTGAAGAAGCAGGCATAGGCCACGGCCACCAGATGCGTAGTGTTCCTGGCCATGAGGCCCACAATATCCGTTTGCTCTAGGCCAAGTGCCCGCATGTAGCTAGCCACTCGCATCGCATTCACACGCACCTCCTCACGGGTCAGCACCGTCTTCTCAGTGGCTGATATCTGGAAGGGATTGGTTGACATTTGAATTGTATTCCTCCTTCAATGAACTAAACATCATGCGAGTGAGTACCTGTGCTATGAGCTGTGGGTGCCTTTCCATCTCTCGGAATATGATCTGGCCAATGGAGAGATGGGGTGCGAAGTAGTTTGATCTTTCGCCTCCACTCCACACTTTCAGTTTATCGTCGTAGGTTATTTGCGGCTCGTACTGCATTCTCCAAGATGTTAGTTTCAACTGTTGGCAACTTGTGCTCGCAATCCCATTTATAGAGCTGATTTACTAGTAGTAGCACTTGGAAAGGCAAGTGACGAATCTTTGGTGCGAATCTACATTTAAGTACATGTAAGAATCGAATCCTTTAGCACATTGGGAAGGGGTCTGACCGGGCTCTAGAGGTAGGTCCTTGTGATCTTTTGATCTGGATTCAGTTAAGATATACCCTTGCACTTCACAAGTACTGGGTGTATAAATATTCCATAAATACATTGAACCTCATGCTAAAGAACGAGAAATTTATTATATTATTTTCTATTACGTATCTGAAAAAACTGTCCAACATAAACAAATACTTTCTTTGAGACAGGCTGATTGTCTTCTTGCAAAAAAACGACATCATTGGACAATTTTTACTGAACTAATTTATACATATTAAATACATTTAAAAAGATATTAATTTATATTTCAAATAAATATAACAAATAACATCCTTTATTTTTATATATTGTATTTATTTAAGCAGCATTTGTCGTACAAAATTAAATCGCAAGGAAGGTATTAGACGTCTATGCTGGCAACGAACACAGTGGCCTTTTTGCTATCTGCACCTGTTTAAAAATTCAAAATTCAAAATCTCTAATCTTTTTAAAAAAAACCAAAGGCAACAGTCGAAAAACCAAAATATTATTATGTTATATTATTATAACAATCAGTCTGTCGTCAAAGAAAATTTTTTTTTTTTTTTTTTTTTTTTTTTTTTAAATAGAATTTTTTTTGAATACGCAATAGAAAATAATATAATAGCATTTCGTCACGTTCTTTAGCCCGAGAGGTTCAATGTATTTATGGAATATTTATACACCCAGTACTTGTGAAGTGCAAGGGTATATCTTAACTGAATCCAGATCAAAAGATCACAAGGACCTACCTCTAGAGCCCGGTCAGACCCCTTCCCAATGTGCTAAAGGATTCGATTCTTACATGTACTTAAATATAGATTCGCACCAAAGATTCGTCACTTGCCTTTCCAAGTGCTACTACTAGTAAATCAGCTCTATAAATGGGATTGCGAGCACAAGTTGCCAACAGTTGAAACTAACAGCTTGGAGAATGCAGTACGAGCCGCAAATAACCTACGACGATAAACTGAAAGTGTGGAGTGGAGGCGAAAGATCAAACTACTTCGCACCCCATCTCTCCATTGGCCAGATCATATTCCGAGAGATGGAAAGGCACCCACAGCTCATAGCACAGGTACTCACTCGCATGATGTTTAGTTCATTGAAGGAGGAATACAATTCAAATGTCAACCAATCCCTTCCAGATATCAGCCACTGAGAAGACGGTGCTGACCCGTGAGGAGGTGCGTGTGAATGCGATGCGAGTGGCTAGCTACATGCGGGCACTTGGCCTAGAGCAAACGGATATTGTGGGCCTCATGGCCAGGAACACTACGCATCTGGTGGCCGTGGCCTATGCCTGCTTCTTCAATGGTGTGCCCTTCCACTCCCTCAACATCGCCTACGAGCAGGACACCATAGAGAAGCTGTTCGGAATCACCAGACCCCGTCTGATCTTCTGCGACGGGGATGAGTACGAGAGAGTTCTGGCAGCCACCGAAACCCTCAAGCTGGACTCCACAATCATTAGCATGCGGCATCACCCGTTGGGCTCCCTTCGCATTCAGGATATCCTGACCACACCCATTGAGGACAACTTCCAGCCCTCCCAGCTGGAGCAGGGCCCCGACCAGACCTTGGCCATTCTCTGCTTCTTTTGACCTTTTTGTAAGTAGAAAAAACCTAACAGATACTCCCCAATGGACTAAACTCCCTGAATTCCCTATATAGACTTGAAATTCTTTCTCGTCTCTAATATATTTATTGTTCTTTCCAGTCGTCTGACCTCCAATGATGTGCAATATACGCACAGCACCCTAGACTGGATTTCGGGACTCATAACTATCATTAGCGCGGGGGTTTTCAGCACTACGAGCGTTATAGCCGACAATGTTTTCGATCCTGCGTGCATGTGTCGTATGATCGAGGAGTACAAGATCACCTTCATCTTTCAATGTCCCTCGCATATGGCTATGCTGGCCAACTGTCCGGAATTCGAGTCATCCCATCTGTCAAGCGTTCGGTTCTACATTTATGGCGGATCCAACTGTTCCTTGGAGGTTCAGAGCCGTATTCGAAGTCGCCTAAGCCACGACTGCCTGCACTTTGCGTATGCGGTGACAGAGCTGAACAGCGTGGGCTGCACAAATCTTCACTTTGACGAAAAACCCAACTCCGTGGGCCGGCCGATAAAGGGAATCAGTCTGAAGATAACCAATGCACAGGGCGAGGCCCTAGGACCAAACGAAACGGGTCAAGTCTGCTTCCATAATGGTCAGAATTGGGCGGGGTACTACGGGAACCCAGAAGAGACTCGCATAATGCGGGACTCCCAGAAGTGGCTACACACTGGAGATCTGGGGTATATGGACGGTGATGGCTTCCTGTACATAATCGATCGGCAGAAGGACATGCTCAAGTACCACAACATCATGTACTATCCCAGCGAGATAGAGACAGTGATCTCCCAGATGCCCAACGTTGCCGAGGTCTGCGTTTTTGGCATTTGGAATGCAGTCAATGGCGATGAGGCCGCAGCTTCTGTGGTGAAGCGGCACGGCACCAATCTGGTCGCCCAGGATGTTGTGGACTACGTAAACGAATCCATCGATGCCAATTACAAGCAACTGAACGCTGGAGCCCTCATTGTGGACGATCTGAAGCGCAGTGCCAATGGAAAAACCAATCGACATGCAACCAGAGCTCACTTCCTGGAAGTCACCGCCAGTAGAGCGTTTGGAGAACATTCGATACAGTGATCGATCGGAACAGTGCTTATTTTTATTTATAGTTTCGGTTTACGTACCTTAAAAGATTTTAGATAATGAATACAAATGATAGATTTTTGAAGGCAAAAACAAGACCCAAAACTTTGAATTAATGCTATTTATACTTTACTATTGCGATTGATTAGTGTATCCTCTATGGCAACAGCATTTCAGGTAATACAATTTATGGAGAAGCTTTAAACCTTAATTTCCAGAGTCCACCTCTAGGTTGAGAATTTCGAGATAATATTTCAAACACTAAGTATATTTATACCCGCTTCTCAAAGAGTATGGAGCTACATATATATATTAGGAGATTTTCAGATACGATAAAGTATGTATATTATTGCAGACTGTAATATAATATAATATTATTACATTATTATTGTTGAGCTATTAAGCGTTTTTAATAGCTATTGATTTAGGGCCTAATTTTAAGAAAAGAGCCGAGAAGGTTTATTACAAGAACAATTTATTAATGATTAGTAGCGGCAGTACGCGTATTGCTAAAGGTATAGAGACCGACGGCTCAGATGATCAATACCAGACTGTCAGAAGGCAGGCGGGCCGAATTGCCCGTGCCCTAATGCAAGCGAGAGAGAGAGAGCAAAATAAGCGATAGAAGCTCGGGCTGCTGCTGAGCCGAGTACGAGCGATAGATAGAGAGAAAGAATGCGAGAGAGCAGCGTGGATGAAGGGAACGATAGCGAAAGAAAGCTGGAAGCGAGATGCATATATAGACCGCGATTCGTATGTCACCAATTGACCGAATATATGCGTATGCATTTATGCGACGACAGAAAAGGCACAGTGGGCAGTGCAAATAACGAACAAATAACATAATTTACTTTAAGGCTGCACCACTGACTATAAATACTAACTAATGCTCGGCTGGGAGACCGAACAATTTTATTATATTACAGTCTGCAAGCAAAATTTGATTACTTTAGCTACTAGTCTCTGGGAAGCCGGAGAATTATATTATATTATATTATATATTTATATTATATTATATTATATTATATTATATTATATTATATTATATTATATTATATTATATTATATTATATTATATTATATTATATTATATTATATTATATTATATATTATATATATATAATAATTATAATAAACAAGTTTACCATTAATTGTGCCATTTTTCCTCTCTCTATCTCTATGTTTCACACTTTTCGTCGTACAGTGCGCGCCTGAGTGTGATATAATTGCTTATTGGTGGAAATAGGGAGAGATATACAAAATACCTTTGAATATACCTTTCAACGAGAATGAACGCTTAAATTGTAAGTTTTTTATGTAAAAACTTTATCCTCTATGATGGTGCTCAAAAATAAACCAAGAAACCACTGCCAACACTATCCCGTAAATATTCGATAGTTTAACAACACTTAAACGTTTTGCAGCACTTTTTTTCGCAGTGAATTGGCACATTTTAGCGGAGCAAAAGGGCACGTGTGAGATAAGAAGAAAAGAGCATAAAACCGAATTGGAATTAAAAAGGAAACAGACAAACACGCCCTAGAGTGCTACTCCCATCAGTCAATCTCTGAGGTGTAAGTAAATATTACATCTTATTGGCTTTAATCTGGACAGAGAAAAACACAATTTTCACATTTCCCTTTTAGTTTTGTTCTGTGCCAAATGTCCCTGTCAAAACTAAAGCAGCAGGAAATGGATTCATCCAACGGAAACGTGATGGAGTTGCGTCCAATTAAGAAAATTTCACGAGGCAAGATCGATGCCGCCGCCCTCAATCAGCGGCGCAAAGGCCGCAAATATGAAGAGGCAAGGGCCCCAATGATAAGCCGCTGGAAGCCCATTGATGACCTGTCCCTGTTGACGGCCATGGATCGGGTGAATGACCTCAAGATTGTGCATCGTGTGTGCAAATTCTCGTGCATGTTCTCGCTGAAGGAGGTGCATCAGCGGTGGCAGGCGCTGCTATACTCGCCCATGGACTCGCAGACGGCCATGTCGGCCATCGAGAACCTACACCCGGAGACGGCAGCCGCCATTAGGGCCCGGACGATACTCAGTCCCGAGGAGGAGAATATCATCATGACCATCACGAGCACGGAAGAACCCACTCTGGCGCAGTTTCAGGAACTGATCGATCAGAATGCGGCCATCTTTTTGCCCGAACGCACCGCCCACTATCTGCACACTTACTGGCGGGATCTCCGCAAGTATATGCTGCTGCCCGATCAGGTGATTCCGGCGGGCGCAGAGGCGCCCTATATGCAGAGCTTCTCCGAGGCCGAAGCGGATGCTTTTCATGTCGATGTCAACGAGCCCGTCGACGAGGCCCTGGAGGCCGAGCTGGAGCTTCAGAATCGTCGTAACAAGCGCTACATTCGTCTGCTGGAGAACGAAATATCCCGAATGTCCGTCCTGGTGGACTGTGGCCGTGGTCCTCGCGAGCTGGACAACAATACGATTGCCTGTCTGTGCGGCCATCGGGTGCGCTTTCTGATGCAACATCAGGAGATTAACTTTGGGCGCGACGGCAAGGAGGGTTCCGATTGGAAGGTGGATGTGAACCTGGCACTGGAGGGTCCTGCCGAGAAGGTGTCCCGTCTGCAGGGCACCATTAAGCTGCGCAACGATGGCATCATCTTCATTGCCAATGAGGGCAAGCGGGACATCTTTGTGCAGGGCGAACCCCTGCTGACGGGCCAAAAGACACGGCTCGAGGACAACATGTTGGTGGAGATATGCGGCCTGACCTTCACGTTTATCATTAACCCCGACGCCATCGATGCCGTCCGCTCACGGTGCGCAAAGACATCGGATCCATTGAAGTAATCTGTGATCGATACAGAATCTGATCTGAAACAGAGAGCCAAGTACAGAAGAGCAGGCTTAAACTGTAATAATCATAGATTTAATTAACGAAAATACACGCTATGAAAATGTTTTCTACATGAATATTCCCTGGAAAATGGAAATGTACGAAAATCGCGCGACTAGAGGGGTGAATACTGTCGATGGGAATTCGTGTTCGTTCAGCTCAAAATCGGCGGCACGAAAAAGCACGATGAACAATTTATTTGCGCAAGAAACAGACAGACGATCAGATTTTACGTCCAAGCGAATCCAAAATTGTAATCGCATGCCGGACCCACTTTTGGAAGGCATTGGAATGCATTGTTGAAGTTGAATATTAATAAAAGTATGATCTAACAGAAATTACCTATAATATGTCGTGTACACTGATAGACAAAAGGCATAATAACAATAACAGAACTCATATTGGAGTTTTATATGTGATTTTTAAACACAAACATAGTAAACTTAAATAGAATTCACTTTGATTCAAATACAAATGTTATAAAAGGTTGTTTTAATACGGTCATATTTAATTTAAATACAAAGCACTTTAAAAAAGCTATAACATATTAAATTTGTAGTTTAATATGTTTCATATTCATATGGAATATTATTCTGACCAAATTTGAACATTTTTAGTTTGAAATCAAATGGAAAAACTATTTATTTTAAATATTCCATATTAAAAGCAATTACATACTTTTATTTTATATGGCCCTCGAACTCCCAACTGGTACAAGCTGCTGCCGCCTTGAATGCAAATTTCAGGAGCAGTGAACTTATCTTTGCGCAGGGCCAATATCACAACCAATACAGTTTTACTTAGGTTGAGATTATTTCTAGTTGAAAAATTTAAACAATTCACGCCATGAGTATATGGAATAATAACTAATTAATTTAAACATAAAACATATTCAATTAAAATATGAAATATTTTTAAATTATATATGAATTTAAATAAATTAAATATGAATTTAAATAAATTAAAATTTAAATAAATTAAATATGAATTTAAATAAATTTAAATTTAAATATGAAATATATTAAATTTAAATATAAAATATATTCAATTCATATACTTTCATATTTATATCAAATTGTAAGTGAAAAATATTCAATTTTAATACAAACACTCTTGGATGAAAATCAATGGCAAAACTATTAAAATCGAAGTGAAAATATTAAAATTTCAAGGCTTAAACGGTGTACTTAAACGGGCGTGCTAGTGCTTGTAGGATATTTTTCTTATCGTTCCGAGTCGGGTCGTGTCCATTCCCTCCATTCACCCATTCACCTTCACCCATTCACCTTCACCCATTCACCTTCACCCTTTCTGCATACTTTAGGGCTACTTCGAACTATCATTAGCATCCGTGCATCCCCATTACATTTTGGCTTCTTCTTGGCTTCTTTTGCTTTGGTTCTTTTTAATTTTACCCCATCATTACATCCTCTCATTACAAGCTTTGATAATGCCGTCATTGCTTTTTCGAATGATTTCCGACTGAAGCAAAAGGATGAAATTTGGGACTTAAAGCCTTTTGGTCTTCTGAACATTCAGAAAGTGGTCCTTGTTGGCGCGTCGATTCGTTTTGCCATTCCCACTTCGCTTTAGATCATCTACAATGAAGACTCCAGCGTGTAATTCCTTATACTTGGCACCGATGTGTTCCTTTACAAAGTCCGAAACGTCCTGGGCGACCAGATTGGTGCCGTGCCTCTTCACCACAGAAGCTGCGGCCTCATCGCCATTGACTGCATTCCAAATGCCAAATACGCAGACCTCGGCAACGTTGGGCATCTGGGAGATCACTGTCTCTACCTCGCTGGGATAGTACATGATGTTGTGGTACTTGAGCATGTCCTTTCTGCGATCCTCTATAAAGAGGAAGCCATCTTCATCCACGTAGCCCACATCTCCGGTGTGAAACCACTGCTGGGAGTCGCGAACTAAACGCGTCTCCTCTGGATTGCCATAGTAGCCGGACCAATGCTGGCCATTGAACAGGCACACTTCACCCACTTCGTGTGGGCCCAGAGCCTCACCCTGTTCATTGAGTATCTTGATCTTATTGCCAGCGACTGGACGACCCACTGAGTTGGGTTTTTCATCAAAGTGAAGGTTCAAGGTGCCAGTGCCGTTCAGCTCCGTTATGGAATAGCTGAAGATCAGACCTCCCTTGAGGCGGCTACGGACACGCTTCTGAACATCCAGCGAGCAGCGGGAGCCCCCAAAAATGTAGTGCTCAATGCTCGACAGATCAGCGTCTTCGAATTCCGGACAGTTGGCCAGCATTGCCATGTGGGAGGGACACTGAAAGACTAACCCGATCTTGTACTCTTGGACCATACGACACATGAAGGCGGGATCGAAGTCATTGTCAGCAATTATATTTGTAGTGCTGAACACTCCAGCGTTGATGACGGACGAAAGGCCCGAAAACCAATCCAGGGTGCTGTGCGTGTACTGAACCACATTGGTGGTCACGAGGCTACGAGAGGAGACTGTCAATAGTAGGAAGCTGGATGGATCAACCACTCTGATGGACTTACAAGCCGGGGAATATGCAATGCTGACTGTTGGTTGCAGTTACCGCCTTGGGTACGCCCGTGGTCCCTGAGGAGCAGAGAATGGCCAAGGTCTGGTCGGGGCCCTGCTCCAGCTGGGAGGGCTGGAAGTTGTCCTCAATGGGTGTGGTCAGGATATCCTGAATGCGAAGGGAGCCCAACGGGTGATGCCGCATGCTAATGATTGTGGAGTCCAGCTTGAGGGTTTCGGTAGCTGCCAGAACTCTCTCGTACTCATCCCCGTCGCAGAAGATCAGACGGGGTCTGGTGATTCCGAACAGCTTCTCTATGGTGTCCTGCTCGTAGGCGATGTTGAGGGAGTGGAAGGGCACACCATTGAAGAAGCAGGCATAGGCCACGGCCACCAGATGCGTAGTGTTCCTGGCCATGAGGCCCACAATATCCGTTTGCTCTAGGCCAAGTGCCCGCATGTAGCTAGCCACTCGCATCGCATTCACACGCACCTCCTCACGGGTCAGCACCGTCTTCTCAGTGGCTGATATCTGGAAGGGATTGGTTGACATTTGAATTGTATTCCTCCTTCAATGAACTAAACATCATGCGAGTGAGTACCTGTGCTATGAGCTGTGGGTGCCTTTCCATCTCTCGGAATATGATCTGGCCAATGGAGAGATGGGGTGCGAAGTAGTTTGATCTTTCGCCTCCACTCCACACTTTCAGTTTATCGTCGTAGGTTATTTGCGGCTCGTACTGCATTCTCCAAGATGTTAGTTTCGACTGTTGGCAACTTGTGCTCGCAATCCAATTTATAGAGCTGATTTACTAGTAGAAGCACTTGGAAAGGCAAGTGACGAATCTTTGGTGCGAATTTATATTTAAGTACATGTAAGAATCGAATCCTTTAGCACATTGGGAAGGGGTCTGACCGGGCTCTAGAGGTAGGTCCTTGTGATCTTTTGATCTGGATTCAGTTAAGATATACCCTTGCACTTCACAAGTACTGGGTGTATAAATATTCCATAAATACATTGAACCTCAGGGGCTAAAGAACGTGACGAAATGTTATTATATTATTTTCTATTACGTATCTGAAAAAAACACTGTCCAACACTGTTAAACAGGTGCAGATGAGCAACAAGCAGCGCCATCTGTGCTTCGTTTCGCCAGCATCCAGTTTGTGTCAGCGTGCTAATACCTTCCTTTGGCAGAATTTAATTTTGTACTTTAGTCCCTTTACAGCACTAATCGCTGCTTAAATACAGAAGCAATTTTGAGTGATTGCCTTACATTCAATTTAGTACCCAGGTGAATAAGCAGATGGCAGTTCCTGTGTGTGACAGCAAGTCCAGGTGTACTGTCACCAATATCTGAGAACCAATTTTCACCTCACAACTTCCTGAATAATTTTTGCTATGAAAATAAATTTAATAGTGATATGAATAGGGATGGATATGGGCTACGATCGGCGAATCCTGTTTTAAGCGATGTTTTTGCAGGAGTACTGTGAGGGATGCTTCATCTCAAGCCGAATTAATGCCGAACTGATGATTTGATATGAAGACTTCTTTTAATTTCAGTTCATTATTTCATTTGAACGGTTACATTAGGTAGTTATTTAGTCAAAAGCGAATATCGGAATATCCAGACCCCAGAGCTCCCTGTGACTTTTACTGGTGTTGTATTTCGTTGTGGTTCTGACTGTCGCAGAGAGAGGTGCAGGAAAAGCCAAATATCTCTTCAGGTTTATTTCATCTGTCTTGTGTTTTAGGTACCCCAAAAGGCGAAGGAGCAATGGACCTTGGCCGTAACAACAGGCAACAGACTGAAGTTTATAAAGCACGCAAATCCTTGCATGTGGCCCCATAATGAAATAGCAAACAAATGCCATAAAATTAACTACTATAGGAGTGGAGGAAACCTGAATAGGTGGTGCTCCAAAAAAGCATGTCGCAGGTGATTTTTGCTGGTGTTAAAAGTCAAAAATCTTCATGTAAGAAATTATTTTAAGAACGGAAATTAGTAGATTTATTCTCTTGATATCTCTGCGGAGCTCAGTTTGCGTTGAAGAGAAAGGCGGTCATAACAGCTTTGTATATTGTTTTAAAAGCCTATCAACATGCACAGAGTCGATGAGCACAATGTCGTTACGGATGATTTTACGGATGGAAATCCCAGGAGTTCTTTGCCTCAAGTCAAGTAAATGGAATAATTGATAAATAATAACTCTATATACATATGTATGTAGTATTATTTTGAGTTGTGTTTAAAAGTGTTCTTTCGGCTACATTTCTTTCATTTACATATCTGAAAATTAGCGCTGCAAAGTTTATTATTTATTTTGTATCGAATCGTTCACTAACACAAATTATCAGGACAGGATCAGCATCAGGACGGGACGTGTACGGGTACCTATCGGCGTCTGCACTGGCGGCGACAGCTGGCGAGGGAACAGTAACGGTTATTGTTGCCACCACATCCCAAATACCTCATCCTTTGGCAGTCCCTGGCGTGTGCGTTGTACCACCACATTTCTCGCATGAATCTTGCCGGACAGGACCCCAGACGGTTGTGGCCTTCGTCGCTGCCGCCAGTGCATACCTGGACCGCTACAGAAAGGTGGAAATAGTGTCCTATAAGTTGCTAGGCTAGAAAATCAAATGATCTTGACTTACCGGGACGGCCACGGCAGTTGTCCTGGGCAGAGGTGTGGGCCACGTAAAGGGCCAGACAAGCCAAAATCAAAATGAACTTCATTCTCAAAAGACTCGGATCGAATGTTCGATTTGAACTATTAAATCGATCGGCTTCTGGGGCTTATATAGGATCGATTTACTGGCATTAAATCGCATTTCACCAGGTAATCAAAAACAACTCCCCAACAGGCTGACCCCCTATTGTGAGTGGTACTAACAATGGGGTTGCCTGTTCTGGATATCAATAGGGTAAAGGGGTACAATCGATATCGACCAATACAGCTATAAATAGATGCGTCTTTCATGCATACTTGTATCGGGGCTGGAATATCTTTAAGCCAATGGAAAGTAATGAAATGCCCCTAGCACCCGAGGAAATTTTCCACGCCAGAGACAATGAAAGAGCTGCCTTCTTCAGTTTCTTCGATAATTCTACATATATTCAACGATCTGGGATCGTATCTGTAGCGGAAACCAAGGCGTAGATAAAGGTTTTAAGACGCATCTCAAAAGTATACAATAATTTCAGCTTGTTTTATTTCTTATGTGGAGATGGGAAGCTTATTGGGTTCCAATGGCAGGATAACTGAAAGTTATCCAGGTGCAGTGTGAATGTTACAAATTACAAATATTATGCTACATAGATAGCTCTGGAAGGATTATCCTACTCAAGTGTTTCTAAATGGTACATCCCAGCAGTATAAAAACACCTGTCAACTAAAATACTGCTTCATCGATAGACTGATGTTAAAATATTTTAGTTTTTCGACTCTTATTTAACACAAATTTGTACATTGCCTTTCGTTATTTCCTAACAAAAGAAAAGATTTAAAAATTTTTAAAACATATGCAGCTGAGCAACAAACAACGCCCTCTATGCTTTGTGTCAGCAGCAGCCAGTTTGTGTCAGCCTGCAATATACTATACTTTTTCTAGTATTTTTGAGTATTTTCAAACTGTTGCCAAAGTCCTAGCAGCATGATGCTTGCAACTTAACATGTTGCTAATGTCATAACAGCATGCTGCCAACAACTAAACATGTTGCCAAAGTAATTGTAGCATGTGACTGCAACAAACGTTACAGATTTCAAATATATCGCTATAGCGATGAATATCGCCCATTACCAATTGCGTGGTGAACGAACTAGTTCAAAAAGTTCCAGAAACTACTCTGTCCCTTTATTAAAGATATTAAAAGCTCACGGGTACCGACACAATATGCCTTAAAAGATAAAAAACATGTCAATCTACGATTAAATCATTATAAATGTTTCAAAGTAGCTTGGTACAACAAATTTAACATCAATTAAAGGAAACATGGTAAACAAACGATCCATACGTAGAAGCAAATTGGTTGAACAGCAACAATGACGTCACATTTAGGCAACATTTACGTTTTATGCTTTTGCCGTTTTTGTTTGAACCTTTTTATTTAAACAATGCAATAAAAAAGACTTCTGAAAACTAGCCAATCTTATAGAAAATTGATGTATCTATCGGATAAAATTATTTGTTTAGGGCTGTGAGGGCTAACGAGATAGTAAAATCAAACTGAATATCAAAATAATGAAATAAGATTTCAATCAATAAAATGTAACGTTATCCCATTGTTGTCCAGGGGGGTATTTAATATATCCACGAAATTTATGTAACTTTAACATATTTTACGCGTTAAAGGTGAAAGATTTCGCTGGTCATTATTGTCTTGTAAAGAGGAGGATGGAGCTACAAGGAGCTTTTACAAACAGTATTGTTTTTCGCGGTTTAACAAAGGGGTGCTCAACTTTTTAAATAGAGGGGTGTTAAGTGGGTTAAGTCTCGTTTGTTATCGTTATCGGCGCGGTCACGTCTATTGACAAAAATTGCAAATTTTTATTAAAAAAATAAAATACAATGCATGGCCGTGTGAAAGTGCGCACCACGGAGGAGGAGCGGGAGCGCAAGAAGAAGGAACACGCGCTGAAGGTGCGGGCCTACCGGGCGGCCATGGGACGGATACTCAAGAAACGCGATGCAGGAGAACTGGATGACGAAATGCTCGGCCTGACGGTGCAAATCCTGCAACGCAATCCGGACGTGAGCACGCTGTGGAACATTCGTCGGGAGTGTGTGCTGGCGAAGACCAAGCAGCTGTCAGATGCAGGGGCAGAGTCCAACAAGTCCGACGAGGTGCAGGCGGAAGTAGAAGCAGTGGCAGGGGCGGTGGAGAAGCCTGTGGAACGGGAAGATAAACTGCAAGCAGTGTACGACCAGGAACTGACCCTCACAGAACAGTGTCTGATGGTCAATCCGAAGTCGTACAATGCCTGGCACCATCGCTGCTGGACCCTGGAGCAGAATCCGCTGGCCGACTGGCAGCGGGAGGTGCAGCTCTGCAACAAGTATCTGAAGTACGATGAGCGAAACTTCCACACCTGGGACTACCGGCGCTTTGTGAGCGCCAAGGCGGCCGTGCCTGCCGAGCAAGAGCTGGACTTTTGCACCGAGAAGATCAAGGTTAACTTTTCCAACTATTCCAGCTGGCACCACCGCAGCCTCCTGCTGCCGAAGCTCTACCCCAATGAGCAGCGCGACCGACCCATGAGCGAGGAGAAGCTGCAGCAGGAGCTGGAGATGGTGCTCACCGCCGCCTTCACCGATCCCAACGACAGCAGCGCCTGGTTCTATCAGCGCTGGCTGCTGGGCGGTGGTGTCCAAGTGGATCAGGCCCCCAAGGTGGTTGCCTTCCGCGTGGGAGCGACTGGTGCAGTCGTAGCATTTAACAAACCCTGCCCAGACTTCGAACAGCTCAGGGTGGAGCTTGCCAGCAATGAGCACACATGGCAGTTGCAGTCCTGGCAGCCTGCGGACAGCAGCAGAACCACCTGGAAAACCAAGACATCGATCGACTACCATAAGGAAAGGTCCTACTCGCTGAAGCTGTCGGAGCAGGAGATCAAACTCTTGCCTCTGGCCACTGGCGATGGGGCCTTCTACTTTGTGCCGCCCCATGCTGCCTCCAGCTGCAGCAAGGAGCTGTTCGATGAACTCCAGACGCAGCTGCAGTCCTGCTTCGATCTCCTGGAGTACGAGCCCGATAGCAAGTGGACCCTCCTGACCAGTGCCCTCCTAATGCGAGCGATCGATGTTACCGCCAACCACGAGAGAAGCCTGGACCACTTGGTGCAGTTGGAGAAGTTTGATGGCCTGCGGGCGGGCTACTACAAGGATTTGGCTGCATGCTGGACCCTGGAA
The DNA here is from genome assembly GCA_018150885.1 of Drosophila tristis. Taxonomy (NCBI): domain Eukaryota; kingdom Metazoa; phylum Arthropoda; class Insecta; order Diptera; family Drosophilidae; genus Drosophila; species Drosophila tristis. Next base: position 1,297,825 of record JAECWT010000210.1, on the reverse strand, counting down.
TTAGAGCTGGCCAAGTGGGTCACATCTCCAACGTTTCCCAAACGCTTTGAGCTAACAGCGGAGTCGGCACTGACTTCGTTGCCTTATGGCCAGTATCTGGCAATTGCTGACGAACTGGAGCTGCCCGCAACACTCAAGCAGGAACTAGGCGATCGATTGCCCCAAACGTTTGCAGAGTTGAAGTTGTAGGAGCAATCGCTGAAGGTGCTTTCCCATCAACTAAGATATGAAATAAATAGCTGGCCAATATCATTTTCCATTACTCAGTTAAGCTTTCAGGGAGCTTTCCGTATGTTGCCGCACTCTACTAAAGATATAAACACATTCAATTTAGTAATTATAACTACTTATAAATAGTTATACATGCAATACATATAATATTTATGTGAATAAAACGATCATTTGTATATACTTACGTATTTAGTATTGGACTTCGCATTAAGGTGTTATTTATTTAACTGAAAACTAATTCGGATTTTAAGACACCTTGTAAATTGAGTGGAAATGTCCTTTGAACGCCTGTCAGCTCGCCCCCATCTATTATCGGGAACGTGTTACTTTCCCTATAAGTCGGATAACCATCGATATGTCGCTGTCATGCCACCGACAATGGCTACTTTAAGCTGTCCCTCAAGCTTCAACATGGCTGAGACATACTACATGCGCTGCTGTTGCCACTGCTGCTGGTGTTGCCACCGATGCTGCGATGTGTGCAACGAAGCGCTGCGAGATTTGCGGTTTTTTGGCGGCTTGGGTGGGTTGTATAAATTATGCAAGGCACTGGAGATGCCGGCGAGGCTCGCAGCTCAATGCGCGTCCACAACATTGGCAGCCGCATGTCATTACGTGCCACAGCCGCACGAAGGCAGCTATGCAGGGGCAAGTGACAAGGCAGACTACCCTACCAGAGCCGAGGAACGTTTGACTGGCGTGTGAAAGGCCGCCAGACGTGCCCGAAAAGTGGGGCGAGTGGGCAGAGCGGCAGATCCCAGATGTCTTGCTTGGCTCTTCTCAGGTGTTAACGCACACGGCCAGAGGGTGTGGGGGGCGGGGAGTGGAAACAGGTGAGGTGTGGCTATGCTGCATCTGTCACCTGGCTTGCCGCACAAGCATACACGTCGTATGCGCAATGTTTGTGCATTGGAATTTAATGGAGAAGGGGCGTATGGAGCATATGGAAATGCTCGGATGATGCTTGTATTTCCTGCTGCATATCGTATTAACATTAGCACACTCTTGGCATTCAAATTTCCGCCCCACTCCGACGATATTATGTATATGCGAAGCCCGTCTCAAGAACCACTCCCCTGAGCCAACATCCAGCAGCCAACAGCCCGGCCCCATCATCTTAATTATGCCAATGCCATTTCTTGCAAATATTGTGCAATGGCTCCGCTCCGCTTCGCTCCGTCTTCTGCAACATCGTTCCGTTCCGGAAAACGTGACGCTGACAGGCAGCTGCTCATTAAAATGTTTGGGGCCAATTATTAAGTCAATTGCACGACCAGGAAAGGGGTGCAGTGCGGTGCCCTGGAGTTTGGGGCACTGCATCTTATCTGCACGCACAGCAGCACAAACTTAATTAATGGGGCAAGTCAATGGAGGCGGACGGGAAACTGGTCCGCCGGGGATGGGGGCCAACGATAGATGCCACTCATGCTGCCATATCTAAGCCGCAATGCAGAAGGCCCGGATTGTATCGCTTTCGGTAGCGGTTATTTATCGACTTGGGTGCGTTATCCTTAAGCGGTTGCGATTAAATGGATGGGAAATCAGTTAAATTAGAGGCCCGAGGCCCAAGTTGCTGAGACCACAGAGTGAGTGGCTAATCCGAATCTGTTTTTGGTGCATTTATCTCCACATGCACTTCGTCTCGATTGTAATTATACCACAAGTAATGGCGTTCCCCTTGGTTTAAGGTTCTTGGCGAGTGGTTGGCAAACGAACAAATAGATGGGACATGGACAGAAACTATCCCAGCAGACACACACAGTGTACAATGTACAGTTGTTTCTTGTGGCATTTTTTAACCAACAAAAATTACTATTGGAAATATGGATTCACAGTATCGTATTTGTAATTAGCCCACTCCAGCCCACTCCAGCCCACCTTTCACCTTTCAAGTGCAGTTGCAAACAATATTTGCTTGCCAGATACATTTAGCTCGTCGTCGCATTGCTCTCATGGGGGAAGCCACTGAACTTTCGTTCAATTTTGTTGCACATTCTCGAGTTTCCCCAGTGGTTCAGAAATTCCCTCAGCACACATAATTCATACAATTCTCCATGGCAAGCAGTTCGGTACGGTTTCCTTTGCTCGGATTCGCCCCTAAATTATGTTTATGTATGGCCTGATGTTGCTGCACCCCGCTACGAGACTAGACAAAACCGAAAATGCCCGTTAGACGGCACAGACAATGCACACAATACACATGTTTTAATGGTAGACAGTTTTTAGACGTGATAATGCAAGTGGAAAATCAGAAAAATATATTGTTGCTGTCCTGCCAGTCACCAGCAGACAACAGGCAAAAGGGGCAAAAAGGGACAAAAAGGGGCAAGGAAAGCCACAGCAAGTCTGCAAAGAAAAGAATCTACGAGATACATGGGAACGTATGTACGAATGGGAAGGAGTGTTTGCACTTGGTCACAGTCCATGCCGTCCCGTCCCCAGTCCACATAACTGTGCAACATAATTTTCATGCTGTCTGCTCTGTGCTCCCCACTTCTTCTTGCACTGGGAAAGGGATAGCTAGTCGCAGCAATGGAATGATTTCTGTCTGCAGCTGTCACATAATTTTAGCTGCGAGAAATCTGTCTCAACTGTCTCGTATGCATGGAAAACTCATTACGAGCAGCTGCGGTCTGGCTAGGAGGGGAGGGAGGCTATGCAGGCCCCATATCTCCGACAATATCCTGATCCTTAAATAGGTTGTGGCAAATTGGTTTGTTGTCGACCAATTGAATCGCTATCGATTGGGTGTAGGAGCGCCACCGACAGCCACCGACACCACGACTGCCGCCTGTAGTTGTACTTTTAATTGCATAACACATACAGCACTAGTCGTACTTTCACGCTTGTTGTTGCTTACACTTGACTTCACTTCACTTGCAACTGGCAACTGGCAACTTGCAACGTGCAACATGCAACTTGGCAGGGCAAAAGTTCCCTTTAACAAGTGAACAACTTTCAATGGGCAATTAAAAGGGCATACAAACCGAAGGGGACAAGCACCACACCAGGCAATGGAGTTCGAAGGGATAAAGAGTGGATTGGGGCAAGGGCAAGAGGCAGCGAGACAGTGAGGCAGCGCGGCAGTGAGGCATTCTTGCATGTAGAGTGGCAGGAGGCAGACTACACTATGGCTGTGCTGTGGAATGTGGCACGGAGTGGCTACAGACTTGTGGTGGCTAAGGCAGAGCCCCACCAGCGAGAAGTCACCGGAAATGTTAACAAAATGCATAGCACAGATTTTGTAAAGTTTTTGGCCTGAAAGGCAATTAAACTTTTGGCAACAACCGGCACAGAGTTGCAGCCGCCGCCACAAGATGGTGACTCCTCGTGTCCTTCAAGGGTGCCTGCTGCGGCAGGCATCTTATGCCGCCGCGACCGGCTATAAGGCTATAAATGTTGACTGGCTCCAGCCCACGCAATTATTTTATTAATTTACATTTTGGATCCTCCCGCAATGCTGGGGCCGAATATTGCCAGTAATTCGGCCTCACTTGACGGTAAACATCAGTAAATATTATCGTTTGTGTTCATAACTCAAATAACTTATTAAAGTTTACGCTCAATTCAACCGAAACATCGCCATCAAAATCAGCAAGCCACACGACACACACACACAAGCGAAGGAGGGATGGGAGGGCGTGTGTGTGTGTGTGTCTGGTGGAAAAGTGCATATAAATTGCATATTTATGCACTATAAACATTAATTTACTTGCCATTTAGTTAGACGCACAGTTAATTGAAAACAACAATATCCGAGGCTGTGCCACAGCGGCAGCAACAGAAGCCGTTGTGGCAGCAACAGAGTCGACGTCAAATAGGGGCATCGCCAGGCAACCTTCCCTTCCCCCCACAGTTTCCCCTTGCCCAGGCCACATCCACTGCAGCAGCAACACCAACAGTGGCAGTGGCAGGGGCAGGGGCAGCCAAAGCAAACATTTTTAAATTATGCAAAAAAGAGGAAAATGCAACGAACAAAAATTGCAGCCATCATTAAATTTGCGTGGAAAGAGAGCAACGATCAACTGTTAGAGTAAAGCGTACAGAGGAATGGTGGAATGGGGGAAAGGGGGAAAGGAGAGGTTACAAGACGCAGAGAGAGGAGAAGAGGAATAGGAGGGTGGAGTGGGTGATGGTAGTAATTCCAAATTTAATTGCAATTAATGTGCAGTAAAGCGGAAGTGCCATAGAAACGGAGCTCTGTGCTGGCCATTGCTGAACGGGCTGGCACTTCCGGCTGGCGCCATGTTGGAGCTTGTCGGATGCGGGGCGTTGCAGTGGGAGGAGTGGGTTAACCTGATATGCTGGCTCTGTTTGTAGTGTCAACTAGAAGTAGCTTTTATTTTTTGTTGGGATCAATCCCATTTGGGAGAGTGCACCAAAGAGCCCTCAAAATTATGCCAAGGTTTCTGGGTTTCTATCTGGAAGGATGGAGTCTCCATGTTTGTGCATATATTAGTTCGGCCTGCTTTCAATTTGGGCCACAGTCGTATATACCCTCGACGTAGCAGCCATAAACCCGTGGTACACATGCTGCAGCACTCGCCAGCGGATGCAAAAAGTAAGAAATCAAGTTTAAAACGGGGCAAAACCAACATGGGTCTGACCGCGTGACACACGAGGCGACGCCGGAATGGGAATCGGAAGATGGCGGCTGGAGGCTGGGGGCTGGCAGCCCCCACCGCTGAGGAGTGGGAGCAGGAGAGGTCCTGGAACATGCTTCCTGCTGGTAGCATTTACCTGGCGCCGTCGCGAAATTCAATTACTCGTGCACCATAAACCGATTAACTTGTATAAATATTTATATCGCTGAAATGCAGTCGCCTGCCAATGGCTTTATGGCCGCTCAATGGGTGTGGGGGCGTGCTCGAACTACGGTTTATGGCCGCAATGTGCTCCTGCATATGCAAACCCTTTTACCAGCGGCGCTTCACTCGTTGGTCATTGAGAGAAATGGAGCCCTGCCCGTTGACTGCCATAATTTCATTTGCATTTGCATTTGTTGCCGTTTATAGTCCACTTAAGTGTTGTCAGGCCTCCTCCTGATAATCATATTCGTCCTCCCGTTCCTATTCAATGGCAACACGCTAGGTGTCGTCCACAGACAAGGACACTTGAGGCCAGAGCAGAGACAGAGACAGAGCAGAGACAGAGACAGAGGCTGGAAGGCCCACATATCATTACAATGGCGACGTGTAGGGGCCCGTCCATGGTTGCAAGTGGCAACTACGAGCACTTGCCTCCATAAATAGTTGCTAAACAGCAATGGGTAGGCGTAAGTGTTGTTCTTGTTGGGCGAGGGGGCAAGTGCGTGACTATGGCCTCCATGGACAGACGGGGAAGGGTTAATCTCGAGTTAAGTGATGCTCGACCTCGGCTGGTGTCTGATTAATTGAGTTACGTGATGTGTGCCCTCATGTTAGTAGGGGTAAGGTCATGTTATGTGGTGCGCCATAATAATGTGACTTACCGAGGTGCTGTTTAATGTCTATTTGCGTGGCACACTACATTAAATAGTTTGCTTGGCAATTGTGCCATCAGAAGGTGGAGTTTTAATCGAATTAATATTTAATTTTCACATAAAATGACTCTCACTCATCGCAGTGACACTTCTTGGATGAGTTTGAACTTTGCGTTTGTGCTGCAGCTGCAGGTGGCGGAGGAGCAGTCGCTCCAGGTTGTCCTGTTCCTCGTTGAGATGGCTGTGGCTGGGCCAGTCGGGCGTTCTGTCAGCATGTGTCTCTGCACCGGCATCAGCTGGTGGCATAGCCACAAATGATGCCCCTGCAAGTGCAGCTGCAGCTGCCGCAACTTGAAACGCACATCCTCAGCAGGGGTCCGGGACTCGCCCTGACCCACATCCTCCTCGATGGGAACGGTGGAAACGGCTGTTGAATGAGCATTCATTGTGCAACAGCAGTGGCAGCTCCGGATCCGGCAAATCTGCTGGGGACAGAGTCAAAAAACTTGGCAAAATTTATGCAAAGAGAAGTTGGGGCAAAAGTTCCGTCTAATCGCTTAATTCCGTGTTGTAAAAACTTTCGACTGAGCATCACGTACACACGACGTATATGCAGCGGGAGTCTCCCTTCTTTCTAGCTGATTGACTTAAAAATTGAACATTTTCGCAGTGTTTGGCTAAGGCGTTTCTCCTCTACGATTTTTTAACCATTCTACGTAATGCCTCCGCCCGGTTGTGAGCAATATTCAGTGATGCGTTGGCAAAATTTGCAAATCGTTTGGCCTCTCCAGGGGAAAGGGGAGGGAGCGTCGGTAAGCATTACGGTTCGTGCAGCTACTTGAGGTGGCATACACCGAAATTGCTTTTCCGCTCTTGGGGTCAGCCATGCAGAAAAATGTCTGCCCTGCTGATGCTGCTGCTGCTGCTGTTTCTGTGGCTGCTGCTGCTGCTGCCACGGATGTTCGATTTTCAAGTATCGATTGATTTTGTATTCATTCGCTTTCGAATCCGCTTTACGAGTATACGTACACTCGTATACTGGAAGACAAGTTCAAATGGCAGGCTCCACCAACATGTCGATGCGACTTTGTGTTTTCTTTGTCCAAATTGCTTTGCAACGTCAAGCCCGAATGCATTTGATCAGCTTCTTTTCTCTTGCCCCTGCCGCAATGAGTGCACTGTGGCGGCAATGGGGGTGCAACGGGGTGCAACGGGGCAGCTTGAGACATATGCCGGTAGGGGCTGGTGGGTGGCGGGTAGTGGGTTTCAGCCTGCTCTTATGGGAAAACCAATTTCCATGTTGTTGTGATGCTAATTTGCTAGACGCGCTTCGAATGAGTCCCACCTCATTTCGGAACAATGCCAAAAAGCTGGGACAAAGGATTTCATTAGGGGAATGGGTAAGGGGGGGATCGGGAATGGGAATGAGGAAAATGTGCTTCCACTTTTCACTTTTCTTCTGCAAAAAGAAACGAACCACAGAGACAGCGACAGCGACAGCGCCAGCAAGTGCCGCCGCATCGAGAAGTTGTGGTTTGGGTGGCCATCCGTGCGTATGCGTAATATTTGTGGAATATCTCTCGTGTGTCCTTCAACGGAATGCTATCTGTACGAGTGGGTGTTCGGGCTGTTTGCTTTCTATCTGTGTCTCCACGCTTGAGGCCATTCAGCATACTATTACGTATGTGGCCAGATGCCGCTGCCAGGCCATGGCAGAGGATGGAGCCGAATTTTTAGGTGGCCCGAACTTAACGAGGATTGCAATGCGGAGAAGATAAAGAAGAGATTCGGGCGATGGGCGTTTCTTTTTGCTTACCTTTGACTTATGCCTCTTTTTCAGTGAAAAACACTAGGGAAAAACTTGGAAAGGAAAGCCAGCTGCGCCGACTGGCAGCCTAATTGAAAATCTATGCCACTAAATGTGAGCCCCCGCTCTGACTCGCTCCCATCCGCCCTCCTGCCTGTCTCCTTGCTCCGCTGGATGGCTGTTGATATTCTCCCTCTCCGGAATTGGCAACTTAATTATTTCAGCGGCACGTCGCCAGCGACTGGCGCTTAAGCCAAACCTCCCGACAGCTGCAAAAGTGTAAATAAAAAGAGTGAGGCATGGGGGGCATGGGGCATGGGAGCAGGCCGCGTGGCAAGAAAAACCAAGTGAAATAAACAACGCTTGCAGCGTGCAACGTCAGTGGCAGCAGCAGCAGAAGGAAAAGCAAGAAACTCAGCAACAGCGGCAGCTGCTATTGAGAATCTGTGCTGAAAGATAAAGTTGCCTGGCAAACGGATTTAACTGCAAAACAAGCGAAGGAAACAGTTGAAGCAAAAGCAAGCGATGAGAGGGAGTTGCCAGTATGTCTGTCCGTCTGTCTGTCTGTCTGTCTCTGTGTGTCTGTGACCCCATTACCACCAGACCCAGCCCTTAGCCACGCCCACCCACTTGCCCCCAGTCGCACACTGCAAGCATTATAACCCTGTGGAGGGCACAAAAAAAGAGCGCCCGCTTGAGGCTTTATTCATGGACATGATTCATTAGTGGAGGCTCCCAGGGGGGCATTCCGGCGAATGGAATTCTCCGTAAACTCAAAACTGTTGGCTTAAATCAGAGTATATTAAAAATATTTCCAAACATTTCTAGGGGCTCTGGAACTTAATAGGCTCTTGTTGGATTCTTACATCGATGAAATTCATGCATTATGTTGCTGTCTGTTAGTTCCTCTCAAGTATTAAGTATTATTATACCAAAATCTGATATATGTTCCATCCCTGAGGTAGGTCAAGCATTCCTCCAACATGCCAACAAAGAATAAAATCAGATTGGACTGCATTTGCTATGCAGTCTCGTCGGCTTTTTCCAATGCATTTACCTCATTAGTGTATTCTCCCATTTCAGTGGAAGTTGATTTCCAGAACACATGAGTTTTAAACCACATATGTACATATCTATATGTGTGTATGTACTTGGCATTTCTTTTTCAATGTGCCGTGTCTCTTACTCGCTCTTTTTTGCAATGACTTTGGCAACTTTGACAGGGGCAAAAGTAATTAATTTTTGGCAACTAACTCAAAAGGCAAACGAGTCAGAAAAAGTGGGGAAAAGGAGAAGCAGAAGCGGAAATAGAAACAGAAACAGGCTAACGAAGGCGCCACAATTAACGCCTGCAACTTTAATTGCGTTTTAATGTGCATCAGGCCGCAGAGAGGTTGGCTGTTTGGATGCTTGGTGGCAGTATGGGTGGCTGAATGGGTGGTTGGCTGGATGAGTGGATAGGTGACTGTGCTGGGGCTGAGGCTGGGGCTGGGGCTGGGGTTGAACGGTTGGGTGGTTCAACGTGCTCTGTCAACCGCAGGCGGTGGCGGCTCAAAAGCGTAACAAGCATTTTGCCGCGCCTCAGCAACATGACAGGCGGCACACACACTCCTGTACTCCTGTACTCCGCTCGTACTCGCACTCGCACTTACTCGGAGATACAGGAGCAGCGCACACGTGAGCGGGGCCTGAGTGGCTGCCTCAAAAGCAGCTTAACAAACACACACACAATCACACCCATGCAAAGACACAGAATGCAGAGGCTCGACCCGGACATGGGCACGGACACGGCGACACGACGACACGCCGACATGCCTACGAATGCTTCGCCCAACTCCTCTGTCTGGGGCCAACTATTTACATGGCAGCCCATTATGTCCGGGACTGTAGTTGCGTCGTTTGTGTTGTTCCTCTTCGCCTGTCACTATCGCACGCACAGTGCACTCTTTCCCCCTATCTCTCTCCCTAAGTGACGTGATTTAAATTTTTATGCTCTTTGAAATTTTCGTCGCTAGTCGCTTATCGCCACGGCAGACGTTGATGTGGCTATCTCTGCCTCCGCTCTCTCTCTCCCCGTCTGTGTCTCCATTTCTGCCTCTATCCCCATCTGTGTATCCATTCCCATTCCCATCTCCCTCTCTTTCTGTTTCTGTTTCTGTTGTCGAGGTCTCCGCTTCCGGCGACAGACAAATCACGTAATCTAGCTTTAGTGGGTCAAGGAGCGAAGTAAACCGTAAACCGTAAACCGTTAGCCCGTAGCCGTAGTCGGTAATGCAACATCTCGCACAGCGGGAACAAGTACTCGTACTCGTGCTCGCACAACTAAATAGAAATAAAGAAACAAACACGACATGGAAGCCGTCATGGAAGCCACCAACATGACGCATTCGGTAGTGTTGGTAGTGGGTAACGGGGAACGGGAAAGGGGGACCTGCAGACCACAACAATACACGGCAAATAAGTCAAGCAGCAAGTTGACTGGAGAAAGGATCTCGACCCATAAATACTCTTTGGTTTAGAATTCTAGTTAGTGAACAGAAATACTTGAAGTCCTTTGACTCTCGTTCCAGATATGTCCTAGTGGTTCCCCCACAAATAGTTTTCTACCGATACAAAATACTGCGATACTTTGGTTTGGTTTTGAAGAGCTTTGCGATGGGACTGAACGGAGAGCTGTTGGCTTCAATCCATAAGTAACCTTATTTATTTTATCTTTACTATAATAAAATTGTGGGAGCCAGAATCAACTTAAAGTCTGAGGGTCTTACGGATTGTCAGTAATAATTGTAGAGTGCTTATATTGTTATTGTTCCCACTAATACGTTGCACATTGTGTCATTATGACTCATTGGCTTTGTTTCTTAGCAGCCCAACATGCATCCGCAAAGGGCATAGTTGAAGCTGAGAAATTAGAAACAATGACAGTGGTGCCCAGAGAAATTTGAGCATGGTTCTACTAATAAAAATGTTTCTTATACGAATGCATTCATCATGCGAGTAGAATCCTCAATTAAAGATGAGTGTGCTACAACTGCAGTGACAAGTGAGTTTCTTATATTCATTCACTGAATTCGTAGTAAATTAACACTATTAACCAAGCACTTTCCTTGCCCAGAGTATACAAATCCCAGCTTCCCCGAAACACATCGTCTTCCATCTGCACCCCCTTCAACCCGTTGACACAATTTCAGTGGAGACGCCACAGAACAAACTGAATAAGAGAACCCTCGTGGAGGCCCTCGTCTGATACTTCCCAGAAGGACGGCGTGATGGAAGATCCGCGCAGCGACAGCAGACAGGTGCAAAGTGCAAGAAACGAATGATTGAACTCATTCCATTCGGCGAGGGACAATGACATTTGATATACACACATTTACCAGTACATACCAGAGGTATGTATTTCAAGGACACGTCTTCGGCTGCGTCGTCAGTTTGAAGTGTTTAAAATTGTTCGCCATTATCAGCGGCTGTCAATAAGCGCATTAAAAACATTTCTGCAATTCGAGAGCTTGTTGACGGTGGCGCTGACAAGCGGCTGTCAGGCAGAGCGCAGAGGAAGAGCAGAAGAGAAGGAGCAGAGAGCGAACTGCAAGCACGGCGGAGCTTCTGCATTAACGAGTCCCATTGATTTTCCCCCGGAAACGTGGTCGAAAGAAGCGCAAAAGGAGGGTGAAGAACGGAGCGACGCACATGATGCGTATGAGTAATGGGAAAATTCTTAATGGGCGAAGAAAATTGGTTGGGCATAAACAATGAGCTGGATGGCACTGAAGAGAATGATAATGAGTTCGCCAAGGAAATAGCAAACAGGAAAAGGTACAACCAAAGTTGGCAAATAGGTAACAAACTCATTACTTTGCTGACAGGCAGGCTATGAATTCTTTTAGGAAGTTCTTTACCAGGCATCGAATTTTAAGTAGAGCAGGGATCATATCTGGAGCACCTTCCCATCTAAAATTTATTCCACATACATTAATATGTCCGTTTGTTCGTTCCCAGCCTTTTCTCTGCTCTCTTTCGACTGATTGATTACGAAATCAATATATTATGATGCATATTAATGCCATATCTCCACTTATTGCAGCTCCTTGCACTTCCCAGTTTTAATCCGTTTGCCATGAAATTTATTCAGCCATTTTCAGCGCGCTGCTCTGCTCAGCAATTCGGCCTTCAATTATACCGATTTCTCTGCATTCTTTATTTAACTGTTTAATTTTTCTTTTAATTTCTGTCCGCTCCCCTTGTTGACCCAAAATTACACAAATGAGAGCGATACGAAAGCAAAAATTGTGTGTCATTCGCCTGAAATCGCGTCGAACATGGGGCTCTTATTTACCCAGCGAGGGATCCCTTTCAGAGGCCATAAAAAAATAAAAGAAAATAGGGGTCGGCACGGAGGGCGACTTATCGGGACCGTTATTAACCCAGCGGTATTTGCAGTAATTTCGCGAACTGCTAATTGAACCCGGAGTCGAGTGGTCGCCGTCTGGCCAGGCCCCAGACAATGGAGTCGGAGTTGAAATGGAGACTCGGTCAGGTAAATGCAGAGGTAGCTGTGCAACGTTATGAACGTTTCACATTTTCAATCCTTAAAAAAACGACAAAATCCTCCGGCTGATGAAAGTGAAGTCGTGTCTTTCTCCGACTGCCTGTCGGTCGCCTGTTGACCCGCTTAATTTTAATTGCAATTTGTTCAACATGTTTCTTCATCACATTCAATTCATTCATTCAGTCATTGCATCGATTTCTTTGGGTGGGTTTCAAGATACTTTGAGGATTTATTGGTACCAACCCCAAACATATAAAACCCCTGATGGAGACAGACTTTTCCCTTATTCAGTAGGATACGTTATGTAAACGAGACCAGATACAGTAACCATGGAAAATCGGGGAAGTTCGGGTATCCTTTGAAGATTTTTTCCATGAAAAACAAACAAAAAAAAAGGTTTGGAAATTAAAGATGCATTTTTATCATTAAGCCATAAACCACTAAAAATGCCTCAGGATGTATCCCTGATTGATTGGAAATAATTGGCACAAAAACAAACAATCCGCAAAAAAGTTCTGAGATTTAAATGAAAATACTTCAGACTTCGCGCGTCCATTAGGCTATACCGATCAGGCATTTGTTATTTTTCCCCGAATCTTCAACGAAATTCCGAAGACGGAACTATTTTTCGAATAAATAAATAAAATAAAAAATTCGAAATAAATCAATTACAGAAATATAGTTCAAAGTTAAGTACAGACTTGACCGCATTCGCCCACGGGTTCCACTCATGCCACAAGCCACGCACCGCGGACTACTATCTGCTTTCACTCGTATGCTGAACAGTGTAATATTTTATTTGAAAAACGCTGTTGCTGATGCTCCCTACTTGTCCTCCACGCCCATTTATCATTTGGGGAGCTACCAAACAGAACAAAAAAAAGAACTGACAAAACGACAAATTTGCTGGATGTTTATGCGGCCAGTAAACAGCGGAGACCCTCGGACAGGGGCCACAAACCTTTTTGGCCGGAAAGTAGGCAAGCACATTTACCATACAGACAGTATGTATGTTTAACATACAGATAAATATACGAGTACAAACATATATGGAAATTGTCATTGTGCTCTCCTTTGGGCCCTGGTCGCGGTCGCGGACGCAGTGGCAGTCGCACTCGCACTCGTTTGGGACAATTCGCGTTATTTATAATGGACAATTCTCATGCTGTTGTCTATAATTTATTTATGCAAATTCGCAGTCGGACAAGCCACTGCAGTGCGACCCGAAGCAGAGCAGGAGAGTGTAAATTTGTTGTTATTGCCATGGCAATGCCAAATCAAAACTAAAGCTATTTTCAAATATAATTAATTGCTATTGACCCGATTTGTAATTTATTTATTTAATCCATGGCGTGTTGTTCATGGCGGAGCGAACAAAAATTTAATTTATATTAATTTACACATGCAAAACTTTGCCATTTAAATACCAGTTTTGGGGATTTCTATCTAATTGCAGGGCTGCTGCAAGTTGCAACCGAACCATGGGGCAATTAAGTATTTTGACTGGGCACAGAGAGGATTTGCCCTTGCCCCCCACTGCTTCCATTAATAGGAATATACTCGTAAATAGTGGAAATTACTGGGCGAAAAACCGTTTGAGAGACTCACAAAACAGGCTCATTGAAAGGCTCCCACTAAATTCCTTTGAATGGGCTATTTCCCATGAATACGAGTGTATGCTAGTGAATACAGGCATCCATCCATTCATTCATTCATGCAGAGCAGATTTCAATGCCACGAACTATCAAGGGCTGTCAGAATTTTGGGCCAGCACTTCGGTTATCATTTAACAAAAATAATAGATAATCAGCTCATTAATATTAAAGCCTCTGTGAACGGAATATAAGAAAGAAAGGGCTTTAAACAACAGCAGGAGCAGCAGCAGGAGCAGCAGCAGGAGCAGCAGCAGCCAGGAGCTGTGTGTAATGCATATTGTATGTGATATTACGAGCTGAATATGCCCCACACGATCCCTGCACATGTGCGATGTATAGTGTGCTGTCGGTTCATCTGTGGTATGTATGATTTAGCAGCTGAACGCTCGGCACTTGGCCACAACTCACTTAGAGCAGAGCTCTGCCACAAATGGCCATAATATTCAAGCCTCTGCAGGCGAGAGAGGTCTGAGGTGGAGGTTGGAGCGAGGCGAATTTATGGCAATCCCAAGCACGGACCTGCCTGGCTTTTGTGTTGAAACAAACCTGACACGAAACCAAACCAATCAGCAGACAGGCCCACAGCTTTAAGAGTCTACCGCAATTTCCGCAACATTTGATTGGCATCAGGGACACAGAAGGAGCGAGAGCGAGAGACGGAGAAAGAGAAAGAGGGGGGAAGCTATTTTAAATTCCGAATCAAGCATAGCACCTTTAATCAATTTTCGGGCCACACTCTGGAGAAGAATCCACCTGAAAGCGAAGCACACTCGAAATCAGATACACTCACCGGCAGAAGCGGGAGAGGACCTCGAGAGGTTCAGGGCAGGATAAATAGGGGAATCTGGGGCCAACCGCAAAACTCTGGAGTGTGTCATAAAATGCCAAAACAAATATAAATTTTCACACAATTCAATTTATATGCCCGAAGCACCAGCACCAGCAACAGCACCAGCACCAGAACCTAAACCAGAACCAGGCACCTACTCCCACTGCCAAAAGGAGGGGTAGAGAGAGAGAGAGCGAGTGCCAAGAAAGGATGCTGGCTGCAGGATACGGTCTCAAGAGCCTTAGCTGTATCGACAGGTCCAAAGTAGTCAGTCCCTGGCCACCTCCTACTCACTCCTGCCGCCGGCATCGCATCCCTTTTCCGAGCCGTTGTCTACTCATTTTACCACTTGATTGTGTTTGCACAACATTTCAGCGCGCGTCGCGGCACTCCGAGCTGCAGCCCGTAAACCACGAAATACTCGTACAACAGCGCACAACAAATTCTATGCCCAAAATTCGAAATGCAAAGGCGTTGCTTAAAGCAGACATTTTGTGGCGTCTCCACTGCATATATATTTGGCACCGACAGTGCGTCACAAAACTGAAAGAATGCTGAGAACATGCATACTTGAGTGGTGACAAATTTGGGATGATTAGAGCTAACGACTTTGAAATAGAGCCGGTTTGATTTCACAGCCGAATTACTTTTTTCCCAAATCATTGCACTGAGAACTATCTAAGATCTCACACTCTCTTCCTTTTAGATGCTTAATTTTATTGATTCTATCCGAATGGGTGCGACACGCACTGTATCTCACAGACACTCGCCCAGCCACGTACATATATTTCTGCACGTTTGTCTGGCCAAAAAATGGAAACAAAGTTCAATCAGAGCTCGTGCTCTGGCAGTAAATCAAATAAACAAAATGCATATAAAAACAAAGGCAGAAGCAAACAAACCAACAAACACATATATCCTGGACGAACAACTTTTTATCAACTGCAAGAAGACCCTGGCAAAAAAGGAGAAAACCAAGAATAATACTTGCCAACACTTGAGAGGCGTTTGTCTGCAGAATGCACTTTCACAGAGTGTAAGAAATTGAGAACGACTTAAAGGACATGCTGTATGGGTTTGTCTAGAGAATATAAAGAGCATAGATGGTTGGCCTACCAACAACATTGCATACCCCAGTAGCCTCTCAATACCTTGCCATTTCCAGAGGCATTTATTTCTGATAATTGCTTGGCCTGGACCTGGCAAGTTCCCTTGGGATCGAGCACAGAAATTGGAATTGAAAAGCGCATCCTTTGTTGTGTCATGCAATCAACGGCATACAATAGTACATATACTCGTACTCGTACTCGTACTCGCAGGTAAATATAAAATTCAACCAAATTGCTGGGAGCTTTGGAGAGCGTCAAATATGATAAGCTGGAGTCAGAGGTTTTAATTAAATTTGCATACAAAATTTGTGCAGCAGAAACATCAAAAGTTATGGCCAGTTGCACGACTCCGATTGTTGCAAATTAAATGGGAATGCACTGCGCAGCACTGCCAGCTCACCTAGCAACCCGAGAGACGGACAGACCGATCAACCCATCCACATGACGCTGTCATAAAAGGCAATGGCCCAGAACATTGCGTATACGCAACGCGAAACGCTTCCCATTTAAACAGTTTTTAATGACGAGAGTCGAGAGTCATACGAGAGAGGGGAGGGGTAGAACTGACTCTTTGGATGAGTAAGAAGCTGACAATCAAACAGAATCCCATTCAGAACGAGACTATACGAGTACTTACAGTAGCAATTTCTGGAGGAAAAGGTATGCAAAACAGGTGGCAATTGAAGCTGCCGTTTTGCTCCTTTCAATTTGCTACTTCTGTGAGGACTTTATTTTTAATGGCTCGTGTTGATGCTCGGTTCGTAAGCGGCCTTCAAGCCATTGTATCTACCTTGTTTGTTGCGCTCAATTGATGCTCTTTTCGTTTGGTAACAGATACTCTGGAATTTGTGGTGGATGTATCGCATCTGTTGGCTGCAGCATTTTATTTCTATGATGCCAAAACACGCAGTAATTGTTTATAAAATATAGATATTGCGACACATCCTTCGATCCGCTCTGATAGTTAAGTTTAAAAACTATATTTTATTTAAGCACACCTTCGACCTTCGACTGCTCCATGGATGGAAGTAACCCGTGGGGAAGAGAGAGAGTATGTGAAATCTCTTTGTTGTTTCAAGTTTCTTACTCAATTTTGGTGCTTCTGTTTCTGTTTTTGCTGCCAATAAAACATGCATTTCACTTTCAACTCAGCTCTGGGAAAACAATGCGAAAATGGAACATTGGTGGGGGATGGGGGATTGGGATGGTAGCAGGATGCAGCAGAGCAGGAGCAGAGTATCACAAAACCCCATCACCAGCCCTATGGGAGGAGATGGAGGATCCCTTTGTGCAGTGCCGTGTGCACTCAATTATTTGGTCGTTACTTGTTTCTTATTACCTTTTGCCTACCGACACTCGCAGCACGCACTCGAAGTGCGGCAGGCAGGCAGCCGTCCATGTCCATGTCCATGGGGCAAGGTAAAGCAACGTAAGTACATAATAACTGCTGCCGCGAAAGTGAGTGGGTTCTGTTTTCCCGGGCAATACAATTGGTTTTGCGGACTGGCGGGAATAAATGCGAATTTAATATGCAAAAGAATTGAAGGGAACTCCGGAGAACACACGGAGAACGGGCGGAGAACGGGGAACGGCAGTCGTGGGCAAGATTGCTCAAAGGAAAGCTGAGCTTACATTTAAGAGAAGGAAATAATATCAGCGGGGAGATTACCACCCAGCCGAGCAGCTGCGAAACGAGGAATCTACAGACGATATTTGAGCCAAGGCTATTCAACTAATCCGTCAGTTATCGTAGCAGTAATGTACATTCACACAGACATATGGATGTAATTTGGATATTCTCTTATTTAATCTCTTATATCTCCTATAATCATGACGTACATTTACTAAACTAGTTCCCCAAATTCCAATTGTTATAAATAAAATTAATTGCATTTGGAAACTCATATTTGTGACGAGACCGATAAGCTTTATTAAAGTCCCAGCAATTTGCTCAATAAATATTATATTCAATTAAAAGTGTTACATACACAGATGCAGGCTGTGTTTCTTTGATTCTCGGATTTTATTTTGATTTGAATTTTACCACATTTATTTACGACATTTTTCACTTCCACAGAAATATGTAAATATTTCCTTTTTCGACCTCAACAAACACACAGAAAATAGAAAAGAATCAGAGGAAAGCCAGCAGACATAAATTTGTTACTTGTTCAATTGGCTTTTGATAAAATCAAATATTTAACTAAACTTTTTCTGGAACTATTACATTGCCAAAAATAAACCTATTCTGGCTTTAATGAATGCTTAGATCGATCTATTACCAATGCAGATTCATATGAAAACCTTTGCACATACTATAATCTGGATTCGTCACGTATGGGGTGCCTTATGACTAACTATCCTCGTCCCTTGTTATTTAATTTGTTTATTAATGATCTTCCCTAAGTTTTAACTCATTCCCTAGTCCTAATGTATGCCGATGTTTTCAAGCTATTTATTTCCTATAGTGATCCCGTGTCCCAGTTATTTCTGTAGTGGCTTCTTTAAGCTCTTAATAATTGATGTATAAAAAACTTTCTTCCTCTTAACATTTCCATTGTAATGTTATGGCTTTCCATCGATGCAAGCCTTACCCGAATAAGACAAAGGAGTTCTTGGGTTGATCAAGAGATGACCTAAGGAATTGACAGACCCTAATACCACAAAATTACTTTATGTCTCTCTTGTTCGGCCAGTCTTAGAATATGGCTCCTGCTCTTGTCTCCTCACTACCAGAAATATCAAGATATGCTCTAGTCTGTTCTGTTGAGACCCTTCTAGACATCTACCTTCTTATGAGAGTAGCCTGCGTCTCATAGACTCTCTTTAAAGTCTTATTAGTATTGCTGCCCCCTCCCGACCAACTGGGCATTACCTTGCTCTTCATTTTTAACTCTGGCCTTCCTACTACTCTGACTTTAAATCTTTCCGTGTCCTTTGCTATAATTAAAATACATTTTTCCATTTGTTTTCCTTTGACACTTGTGCTATCAAGGTCAAATCCACTTTAATGACTAACTTAATTTAATTTTCGTTAATCTTAAATATTTGGGCATTTCTCTGACCCTGTGAGTGGCTGTGAGTAGGGCCATAGCAGCTCTTTGAGCCAATAAATCTGACCCGCCGTTTCAGAAAAATTTCCACAACCAATAAAGTTTATTGAATAAACAAAATGCGTCTACACGTAAATATGTATGTATATTTAAATAATTAATTGTTACTATGTTTTTATGTAGGGGAGGTCGGGGTATTTTGGGCCACGGGGAATCGTGAGCCAGCGCTATTTTTTTCCCACTGAATAATAAAAGCTGCCAACAACTGTCATGTCATGTTACCATATCTCATGGTAAGATAGTATTTCCACTATAAGTGTGGGCACGCACACGCATCGCCATTTTCCACTGCTAACAAATAAAAATTGGGTGTTTTCTAAGTATCATTATCACTTCGTGTGTGGTGGTGTTTTATTGTGATACATTTCTGTGAATCCACGCTGGTAGGTATTTTAACAATATTCCTGTGACATCATTTCGAAAAAAAAAAATAAATGTTGCATAAAGTTACAAGGCGTAGTTTATTTGCGGACATTTTGTAAAAATAGGAGTTCAGGGAGTTTTATTATTGTTTATGCAAAATGTTGAGAAATTAGCCACTGCGGAAATGACCGCAACCTATTGGATGTGCAAGCATTGCATATCAGATTGATTTTCGATATTTGTAATTTTCTTCTTAATGATTATTATTTTTATTTAATTTAAAAAAGTGTCAAAAAATATTCCAACATTTTTTGCAATTTAGAGATATTCGATCAAACTATTATGACGAAAAGAAAGGTGATTATTCATAGTACAACATCCAGCGATAAAATTTAAACGAAAACTTGATTTAAAAAAAAAGTCTCCCTAAATACCCCGACTTCCGCTACAAAAAACCTTGAATAATTATTCTCTTGAAATTATTATTAAATTATTCTCTCTCCTACAAAATTCAGATAAATATAATGCAAATAAAAAATTATTTATTGTTGTTGTCTAATTTAATCCAGTCTACATTTTCTCTTCGGCTTCCTTAGAACTCTCAATCCTCTTGTTAGCCTTCAGGCTATCCATACGCTAAATAATGGTTTTAACGGCCTTTTCAGCCGAAACGGTTAACAGAGTCCTTTAACAGAGCACTGGGAATAGTCATGCGCTGCCAGGATATTCTACCCCTAACAGGGAAACACATGGCAATGAAATGAAATCAAATCAAATGAAATGGAACACGACGAGGCGCAGGGGTAGAGAATGGCAAACGATTCAAAGGAACTGCACATGGAACACAGGGGTAAAATGATACTGAAACCAAAGGAGAAAGCTATGGAACGTGGAAGACAGAACCCGAGAGGATGCTGCGATATGGAACACCACACGACACGATACGAACTTCAAATTGGCAGCATTGGCATCTGTGCCCGTGCCGAGTGGTGTTTGTTTCCATTTCCTTTGGGCGCGATTCATTTGGAATTTGCATGGCTGTGCGTCGGACGTCGAGCGGGAAAATCGAGTCGCTCGGAGAAGCCCACGGAAGCCAGATTCAGAGTCAGAGTCAGAGCCAAAGACAGGCGAGAACGCGCTAAGGCAAAGTCTGAAACGGTGTTGGGCAAAGGCAGAGTTTGCGGATGTTAAATGCACTTCGGAGATTCATCAGCGCGCGCGTTCGTGGGCCTTTTGTTTACGCGGGTTTTGCGGAATGTGTGCCAAATAGGATGAGGGCGTGGACACGCCCATTCCAGTTGCAGCATTAAGTGAAGAGAAGTGCTGTGAAGTGAAGTGAAGTGAGGTACATATGTGGTGGCGGCATCTTCGCCTGCTCCATCATCCATCAGTGGTGGGATGGGATGGGATGGGATGGTATGGGGACAACAGTCTGCCAGATGTGAGCCATGATTGTGAGTGCAATGTGTCTTTTATAAATCAAGGAAAATCACATTTTAAATTGCTGCGCATTAGAACGGATACAAAAGCCAAGCAAGGCAGACGGCAAGCAGAGAAAGCCAGGCCAGATCGAAAGTCAAACGCCGTCAAACGCTGATTGCGCCGACGTCTATCCACAAAAGAGAAAATAAACCAAAAAAAAAAATATATATATATGGGGAATAAAATAAAAAGGAAACGTGGAGGATTTGACTGATGCGAATGAAGTGAAAGATGTGACTCCTATGCGAGTGCGAGTGCGAGTGCTGGGCTAAGGACAACCCCATTCCAAACAGGGGCACGTGCTCCGCTCCACGTAGGCGGCCATTGTTTAGCCCACATGTATTTCAATTTGATTATATTGATGAGCATATGATGTAATATATGGAAATATAATCTGATTAGAGCCTGAGGCAGGGGCAGAGGCGTAGGCAGACGAGGTGGCTTAGAGACACTTGAGGCTGAGCTCCGCTCCACCTAACGGCTATGTCTGGCCCCTGGCCCTTCCCTTGTTGTTTACGGGGCGTGCCCTGCAATAGATTTTAAAACTCATTAATGTGCAAAGACGCCAAGTTTCCACGTCCTCGTCCTTCGTTGAAGGTGTCATTAGATAGGCGAGAAAAACCCTGGGTCAGAGTGGGAGGAAGAGGGAAAAGAGAAGCTGACAATGATACTGGCAAATCAATAAAGGTGTTGAAACAGGTGCTGCAACTGGGGGAAGATATTTGATAGCAGTTCAAAAAGGAGAGAGGAAAAGAAGCATTAAATAAATACAAAAGGGAAAGGATTTCATGGTTGACAACGCAAAGCAAATGACGAAAAAATATATTAAATCTCCTGATGAAACCGAAATAAATCGTTGATTAATTGACGGAAACTCGAAAGGAGAGAACTCAAGGGAACTTGGAACTGGGAGTGTCAGTGTCAGTGTCAGTGGGAGGTGGAAAAGGCATTTGCAATAGCTGAGAGGACAAATTTGTATCTTTTTTCTAGAAATGGGAGCACATTTACACAGCTGAAGAGTTTCACGTTAGAGCCCATAAAAGATAATTGAGGAATTTAGATGGTACTCAAAAGCAGTTGGAAGTACAATAAAAATAATTGTTCAGGTTGGAAATACAGGCTGTTGGAAATAACAGGAAGATAACTAGCTCCTATTTTTAGTTAGCCAAAAGTCAGTTCCAGGAGCAGACATCTGGAACCAGAGCTTTCAATGGTTCAATGGTGGCTATCCAAGGGCGATTTCTCTGGAGTACTCATACCATGTACATACTAGTACGACAGACCATCAATCTAAGGCTCATTTGTTGTGAAATATTTGGTCATAGAGATAAGCGAAGGTCAATCTTCTTCAAGTTAAATGGAATTCCCATGAAAAAATAATTTATCGTCTTCGCATTCATTAATATTGATGGATAAATTAGCCAGAAATTAGATTAGTATTTCATTTCGGCAGGGCATCGCCTAACTTCCTGGGAAACCCCAGTTCTTTTCCTCAGTCTGTGCCGCATAGTGGTAAATTTTCTTGGAAATAAATATCAATTTGTTTGTTAGCTCACCCAACTACACACTCATCCACAGAGCCAGAGCAGAGTAAAGCAGAGCCACATCATGACCCCATCTAATCCAGCCAGATTAGAGAGTGCAATAATGCATTTGGCTGTCGGTTGTGGGGACTCGACTTCGATTTGCCGGCTCTGAGCCGTATAAATCCTGCATCTGGGCATTAGTTTGGGGAAGTCGACACAGCTGTTCAGACAGGAAGCAAACAAAAAAAAAGCCCCGATTCGGCAGCCATTAAAAATTTGCCAAACTCAGCAAGGATTCGCCTGCGAAAGCAGAAAAACGAACGGGAGCAGTAGAGAAAGTACAGCTAATGGAGGGAGGCGGAGGCTGGTCTGGTGCAGAGAGATGGAGAGCCAATGCAATTCATTAATTTATTGACTTATAATCAAGGCATCGAAAAACTTATGCCCAGAGGCAGAGCAAGATAAATATCCATTTATCACATAAATAGAATGCTAACAGCAGCAGCCCGGAGGCCAACTCGGAGCCCGAGGCTCGAGGCCCTCCTCTGTGGTTGTGGTTGACTCCTGGGCTCCTGGTCGCCTCCTGGTGGCTGCTGCTGTATTTGCTCGGACCCACTGGGAAAGTTATATGTTATTTTTGCCTTTCTCTCGGCTGGCTGCTGCGGTTGGCTTTGCCAAATAAAGCACGAAATAAGCTAAAACATACGTTTTCGGCCTGCGGTTCTATGTACTCCAAAGAAATATCAACAAAAAAAAGTGAAATCAGTAGAAACAGTAGAAAGACAGTCACGTACAGACTCCCCCACTTTTCCCACCATTGGGGTAGCGGCATCAAGTGCGGTATGCAAATCCAACCAAGAAGACTTCATAAAAGCAATGCAAATAATTAAATAACAGAACGGAGAAGAGAAAACACAGATCACAGAGCACAGGAACCAGAACCAGAACACGAAACAAACAGCGGCAGCGCGGGGGAACCGTGCCAAATGACATGCTACTTGAGCTGGCGAAGCTTGGATTAACTAGCTCCCAGAGAAATAAATATAACACCGAAAAATAACACAATAAAACCCAAAACCAAAAACCAAACCCCGAACCAAACACCGTACCCAATCCCGGCACCGAGGAGCAGCAGCAGGAGCCCCGCCAAGGTGCGACATCCGACAGAAATCCTTCGTCGCCGCGCACCCAATAAAATGCCCTGTCGGAGTGCGCGCCAAGGCAGGACGGGACTAGGAGGAGGAGCGCTGGGCAGAGGTGTCTGTTCCCTAGTCGGAGTCCCCGGGTTAGCCGGCAAGGCGGGCACTGCCAGCATTCTGCTGGCATTTCTGGCAGCTGTCAGCTTTCGTGGCATGCGTGCGCGTAAGTGTAAACTTCTTTTACTTTGTCTGAGTCTCGGCTTGGTTCCGATATGCCTCCCCCCGAGATTTCCCCGCGTAAATTTCGCCCAAAATTCACCAAAGTTTTGGCTGAAAATGCCAAATATTTGTTATACTCGTACATATTTGTTCTTGGGGATTATACAACGCGAACCTTGATTGGCTTCAGACGTATCAACATTGACGTTAAGCTTAAGCTAAAGCACGTATTGTATTGTATCCAATTAGCGACACTTTTCTTTGATTTACATAAACATTAACACGGGATCAGGGGCTTTGAGACATTTTCAATTTATATTTTACTCTTTTACTTTACTAAAAATCAAAAATACGCCTTTAAATTCTGTTTAGATGTGCATTAAGTTACCCTATATTGATGTGAATTTACAATGATAAAATAGTCTTAAGATTCTGGTAGATTCTCGTAGAGGTATTACTATCATAAAGATATGTTATTCATCAATTAAAGTACAGTATGGAAAGTCTTTTACAGTTGCTTAATCAGCCTCGAGACTTTAAGTGGAATAATCCCGAATCGCTTTTCACACAACTTCTTACATAACTATGTTAGCCCTCTGACAAGTCCCAATTGCAGTTAGTCAAAGCGCTAACCGAACCACTTCCCGCAGTAACTCTTTCAACCGCATAACAATTTCCCGGGCAATCCCTTGATCCCCTCACAGGCGAATCCACAGCACAGAACACCCCCAGAGACCGACCTTGTGTTTTAGCATATGCCCTGCTGCTCAGTGCACCCCTGTCCAACTTTTTGGTTACGTGTTACGCTCCACTCCACTCCACATCGCTCCGCTCTGCCCGCTGCCCTGTTCTGATCTGCTCGGGGCTCGGCTTTTGTTTTTGCATGCATAGTTAATTCAATTTCGCACATTTTTGTGCAAGTGTCGAGAAGCGTTTGCCAAATTTAATTTACATGATGAGATTTGCCTGGCTGCATTGTCGTTTTCGTTCTGGTTGTCGTTGGCAACTCGTTGGCACGATTTTTATAAGCTTGTCGAGTTAATTTAATCGTACAGTGCGAATTTTCATTTAGCCAAATGCCACACACACGCCGTGAGACTGAGGCACAAGCACACACACACACGCACACACACGCCGATTGTTAGACACCTGTCACAGGGAAATGCTTACTTTTCGGGGGGTGTGACAGAAACTCATTACGCATACGCATCGTGTCAAGGCCCCAACATGACTTGACTTTAGCTGGCGCTCGGTGTGGTATTTGCTTTCGTTTTTGGGGCTTTCGAGTAGTTTATGAAAATGCCTGGCATATTTTCCAGGCTCGACTAATTGGAACGTAGCCCGGGCAACAGCCTCAGCCTCAGTCTCAGTCTCAGAAAGAGTGAAAGTGCCCCTGTCCCAGCATCAGATAGAGTACCAGCCTCAAACCCATATCGAGTACCCCCCTCAGACCCACTTGCAGCCTACAGCCCCCAGCCTCTGCAGCTCAATCTCGAGTTGATTAAATTTTCTGCGTCAGGTTGTGCATGCGTGTGCTCGCCGTGCGTGGTGGGTGCCTGTTCAACAGGTCGTATGCGTAATGTGATTGTTCCCCGTTCTGGGAAATTACAATCAATCCGAGTGGCTCCTCCCCAGCAACTCTTTATTGGTTAAATGAAGTTCTTTAATTGCTACTTTTGGGTCAATCACATTTCACCGCCGAAAGATCAATTCCCTTCAATGTATGTCACTTTCATGGCGTCTTTAAACGTTCACTTGCGTGATTTATGCCTCGTAACACTCACAAATATTTATTATTATTATTTATCTGCGTTTTGACAACAGTTATGAGCAAATATTTGCAGAGAAAACCCTGCCTTAAGTCATTTTCGAGCAGCTTAAAGTTCCTTTTCGGACTGAGTAATTGGGAAATAATACGAGTATTTATCAGCTTGTATGGCTGGTAATCTCCAGACTCTAATCAATCTCAGTTGAACTACTGCACTGGCCAGAGCAATGTCATTAACAATACACACACATGTACAATACATACATACGCACATCCCCCCACTGTCTATGCCATTGCCACACTCATGCGAGTATGTGATATAATTAAATCGGGGACCAGCAAAAACAGACTCGAAGATAATTTGGGAAAACGAAAAAAAATCAGCAGACAGTCAAACAACACTTAAGCCATCAATCAGAGCTATGGCCAAGGTCGCAGCACGGGGCTGGCAGCCATGGCCACGCCCACGCCCACGTCCATCTGCACGGCAACTCTGTTAATTATGTTAGGACAATGAGCCGCATACAAAAGCATACAAAAGCATACAGATGCAGGAATCTGGGCAAGAGAAGAGGACACTCCAACTATATTATATAAGAGATACAAGTATTTACCATAGCTCGAGGGGCTCGGGCCCGGGCTCCCAAGACAAATGGCGGTCAAATGTCACGTTTAATTTATTTATGGCCTGAAGACACACAACAAATGTGGCTTGGGGAGGGGTATGTGCGGGTGGGAGTAGCCCAAAGGCACTGGGCGCCAAAGCTTTAATTAAATAACTGCGCTAAGTGGAGCCAACTCTTTGGCGTCGCTAATACAGCCATTAGCCGTATTCGTTGAGAGGCCATAAATTCGCACGCCGCCGCTCCCCGGACAGGAATCACCAAATAATTCCCGCACTTTGTATTCCCTTTGAATACACTTCGTGGAACCCCACTGAATTGATAGCTAGTAAATTAAATTAATTAAATTCGGTTTGTCTCGCATTCCTGGCATTTCACTCCCAAGCAACAGCTCTCATCCGAAGATCTTCGCAGACACCGCGCTTCTGCCTTAAGCAGATCCTGCTTCCAGTTCTATAATAAATACAAATTACAACCCTCAAACCCTATTTAATTCTTTCATCTGATCCGATTAATATTATTGTTTGCCAAGAGAATAGAGGAGACACTCTAGGCCTAAATGTAAATGAAATCTCGTTGCAGGACAAATAACCGCCATCAAGTACATAGTTTTATTGTTCTGCTTTTATTGCCGTAATTCAAGTCTCGAATTTACGATAAACCCTCAAACGTACTTCATAGTATCAGATACCAGTTATAAACTAAATTTTTACTCTTGAAAGTGGCCCATAAAATATGTTATGCATTACTCAACCGCAAATTTTGTGCAGAGTTCCGAGACCTCTCCTGATTACGCATTGATTCAATATCAATGGTCTCTCAACCTGTCCTGTTACGGATGCCACACTCTCTAAATATGTTGATCAAGTGCATATACCATTTATTCAGCAAATAAAGAGGGCGACCAGCCAGGGAGGCCTGTAACTCAGGCCTTTAATGGACACACACGCGGATGTGTAATGAGCAGCAGGAGCCACCGAAATAGCATCGACTTCTCGGGGGATTGTTGTGTATTTGTTTAGTCATGTGTGTAAACGATGGCCAAAACAGCGACAACAATTATCAATCAGCAGAAAAGAAAACCCAGGGGCTGCGAAAGGCAACTCGAGAGCTAGAGCCTGGGGCATAAACGCTTTAAAGCAATCGAAGCCAGTCGAGTGCTAAATGGGCGCCGTCCGTCTCTCCGTCGTCGTTCATCGTCCCCAATCTGCCACGCCCACACGCGCCCCGCACTTATGCCGTGTAATTGCTGTGTGGCGTGTGGCGTGTTGTGTGTCGTGTCGCTCTCTGATGTTCTGAGAGGAGTGTATGCCGCAAAAAGTCGACTCTGAGAAGTCGTCGTCAAAGCCGTCCAAGTGAGCGACACCACGACGCGTCGCCATTTGCCTCAAAACAACACGAAAAACAACAAAGAAATAAAGAACGACAAGGAATCGATAGGCGACCAATGAATGCTCTGAAGCTGTCCACTGGCTCTAGGGTCTGCAGTCAACTGAGGGACAATTTCAAGCAAGATTTTCCTCATATTAGCAGAGTTTTCCCTGACAGAATTGAAAACTATTGTTGCATTAACGGATGAATATCGAATTTCAATGGATTTGTTGCCTAATCACACGTACACATCTCAACTACCGCCTGGGGAGCATCATCCATCATAGATCTAGCCACAATCTATCAGAGCAACTCTCATCGCAGCATCAGCATCGACATTGAAGCAACCACAATGAAAGTTGAATCCAAGTTGCCCCGCAATTCAAAGGGTAACCGCAACAAAAACGTGCAGCCATTGATAAAATGGGGCGACGGGTGCTGATGTGGGTCGTCGCTTACGGAGTGGGACTGTGGCAGGGGAGCGAAGCAGGAATTTATGATTCCATTTTTGCTTTTTTCTTCTTCGGCTTTTCTCTGCCAAACAGCCTCCGGGCGCGTGTGTGCCGTGGCTGGGCAGGGAGGGCAGAGTGTCTTTGGGGACTGGAGCCATGCAAATGGCTCTGCGGCTCCTGAATTTCCGTCGCAACAATGAGAAATGTTTGAACGTAGCCCCGGAACCCATGACTATGACTGAGCATCATTGGCCAGAGCCAACCCTGTCGGCCCTACGCCCCTGTTCGGCTCTTGTGTGTGTGACAACCATTTGAAATGTTCGATTTTGCATGTGTGTCGTCAAGGGGGGGGGTGCAGCATGTCGCATGTGGCATGTACATTTGGATGTAGAAAGGAGGCGCGCTGTGCGTGCGATTGCCAATATTTGCTGAATGTTATGAACCAATAAATGACAAGTTATGCCCTCTAATTAATGCGCTTAAGCATGCGACAAGCGGCCCATAGCTGGTTGAATGCTCCTGGCCAGTTGAATGCTTTCCCACACCCACTCCACCCCGATGTCCCCTTCTTAATTTCGGAACATACACACATTAATTCTGCAAGCCCGCATTCCCCAAAGAAGGAGCCAGGAGCCAGGAAACCCCACATGAAGTCACTTCTTGTGGCCACACATCATGGCCGGCCGGGTCTGGCATTTCATTTTTCAACTGTCAGACGACTACCCACAATGCCAGTGACACTTTTGACCCGGGATGGGGTTATCTGGTGGCGCCTCGGGCGTGAATACTCCTACATGAGGAGAAATTAAAATGACATTAGGTCAGGGGAGCGTAAAAAGTCAAGCCATGGAAGCTTCCCTTTGCTTCTCTTTTTCTTCCTTTCTTTTTTTATTATTTAGTCGAAACTTGTACAAAAGAAATTGGGTATGAAAGTCACATTTTATCTCCAACGGACACTGGCCTTGGGGCCACAATTGAGTAGCATTTAAACTTTATAATAAATAACACACTCGTTTGATTCGAATCTGAACAAATGGAACTGGGACGTCGGTGCCGACGGTGGCTCGTGCTCACAGAGCAATCAGAGGACAATCAGCTGTCAAAATTGTAGCTGTACATAGTATCTCCTTTAGTGTCCAACAGATTTGACCATAGTTATACTGGATTACTGCTGGATGTCAGTCGAAGAACAGAACAGAGCTGAGGCACCACTTGAGAAAACTCGCTCTGACTGCAGGCCATCGCATAAGGCCATCTCTATTTTTCCAGTCAGTCAGCTAGCAAAGTCTAATATCCTAACACCTTAAAAGCCAGGCTGACGCATATTATTCCTTCACTCTCGCTGCATGCTTAGGCCATCTCTTTTCTTGCAGTTAGTAAATTTTAATGTCATGCTAATATTATTTTTTATATTATTTTACTTACATATGTCAGTGGTGGCAAAGTTTCTTTTGTGGATAAAGCCCTATCGACTTCGTATATCGCATGCCTATCGATACTTTATTCCGCCAGTTCCTTTTCAATATTCCCGTCGAGTCAAACTCTGAACAAAAAGTTGGTGCAGAATTAATTATTCCAGCCATTAAAAATAGTATTAACCAAGATTCAAATCCACACAACCAAATTTGATTTGAATCATTATTTTAATATTTTGCGTGTTGATTAACTAACATTATGGCAGCCCTGGAAAGCGGAAGAGAAACGCTTTGTTGTTTTTTTTACTGCATTGGTATTTTTGCAGTTTCACTTTCGATTCCCCTTTCGGCTGCCATTTGGAACATTTTCAAGCGCGTAGGAAGTGAGTGAACCTTAAAAAACCCCTCCCTGACCCGCCTGATGCACGATCTCTATCACCAGAATTCTTCATGAACATGAGAACCAGAAGCCAAGCCGTCCACAAACAGCTTCGACCTGCCGATGATGCCAATAAACGTCTGCGCCAGTATCTGATGAACGGGCCCAATCGGAGCAACATCTGTGACAAAGTGGTGGTCGCCATGGAGGAGGTTAGCATTGTGCCACTGCTGGTCGGCAGCAGCATGGGGGACGAGAAGCTGCGCAAAGTTCTGCACGTGTTGGCCTTGCGCCTGCGGTGCCTGCGGCTGCAAATGGCCGAGATCCCCCAACTACATGACGTGTGCCAGCGCATGGAGGTGCCGGAACTGACCACAGCCCGCGCTTGCATAGTGCTGGCAGGCGTGAATGGGAATTCCGTATCGGGCGGCAGTCAGCTGGAGCTGCTTGGGTCGCTGGCGCCCAGCGTGGAGATGTTGAAGGTGTTCTGCAGAATCGACGGCCACTTTCCGGTGCTGCAGAAGGTGCGCGTCATACAGCTGAATTGCACTGTGGCCCAGGCCACTCTGGATGAGCTCTTGGCCCCTGCAGATCAAAGTTCTCCAGTCGCCGAAGATGCGGCTAGAGTACAACAAGTGGAGTCGAAAAGTGCAGCTGGCAGCCAAGCCTTGGTTGGAGGTTGAAGTGCTCAAGAAAGAGCATGTTCCGTTCCTGGAGGACCAGCCTCCGGGAATGATATCCATGCGATTTGGCCCTGCCATAAACAGCCTTCCCAGCTTCCTGCATGATCTGAATCTGCCAGATAACGCGGATCTATTGAAGGAAACGGACCCCTTGGATCTGGGCTCTGATGCGCCCTGTGCTCTACCTGGAGGAGGTTTCGATTAGAGTTCGCACCGTTCATACAAACATTTTTAGACTATTTTCAGACAAATGTATAAAGAGGCTGCAGCTGAGAATGCATCATGTTAATAATGATTTAA
The DNA here is from genome assembly GCA_018150885.1 of Drosophila tristis. NCBI lineage: Eukaryota > Metazoa > Arthropoda > Insecta > Diptera > Drosophilidae > Drosophila > Drosophila tristis. The sequence goes on along the minus strand of JAECWT010000210.1, from coordinate 1,267,351 downwards.
TCGTTGAATCTTGTAACCCTTTTGCAACACCCTAGGTCCCACGTACATTTCTGGACGAGTAATCCCTCAAAATTGACAAATGTTCCCCCATTTGAACCGCGTGGCATCCAGCATAACCTCAATCTATCAAGACCTAACCTCAAAAGGCTTCTGGCACATGTGCCCTCCGCTATATTTGTTTTAGAATCTCTGTTTATTCAGTCGGTTCTTTGGGGAGCTCTGTTTTGTTTTTTTTCGTTTTGTTTTGTTATCAGAGGTCGCATAAATAACGAAAAGTTGCCAAAAACAAGGACAGAAGTGAAATTTATGTTTGTGCCGCGTGTAATTAATAATAAAAGAAATCGCGCAAACAAATTAAATTAATCTGCATGTGAGTGTGTGTAACTGGCCTGTTAGCCTGTCCAGAATGGCGCTTAATTAGGCCACACAGCTCCCACATCACCCGCATACTCCTCCACTGCCACTGCCTGGTCATTTTCCTGAAACTTTATGTTTGAGCAAACCTAATGGGGTTCCGGGACTGCCAGCCAGCCAGCCCTGCTCGAGTTAATCGGGTTAACCAATCCCAAAAGCAATGTTAAACAGCTGTAATTGGGTGCTACCTCCATATTGGAGGCAGACGCAAAGCTGGTGAGCTGTGGGGGATGGCACAAAGCAAAGATCGTAAATTCTGTTAGCTGTGCTTGCCTCGGCATGGGTGGTTGGCTTGGACAAGAATATGTGGTGCTAAGGCCAGGGATATTTGCAGAAACTATTTGTATATAGCACGACGACAGATAGAACTTGGGATACCCGTACATTTAGTGGATCATTTTCAATATAATTAAACCAACGCCGATGGCTATGTGGCCATTTTTTAAAACAGTTTTCCAAACTTCTCTGTAATTAAAACTTAAATGGTTATTTGACCTTATGTTCCATATTTTATTCAAATTCAAAATCGTTCTCATTAAATTATATATTCTGCAAAATGTAATTTAAAAAAAGTTCAACATTTTTGAACACATCTTTGGAATATTTATTTAAGGTTTAGTCGTGGGCGTAATCTCGAATCAAATTGAAACAAAAATCGTACTATATTCTGCAGCATGGCATAATCCCAGTGAAATGTTAAGCGCCGCAACATTTGGTTTTAATTCCTCCAGTTTCCGAACGATATAATCCATGTATCATCTCTCCTGCCACCAGTCCGATTAGACACGAGGCCCTCTGCCCACGAAGCCCAGAGTGGGTTTGGCCTTTTTCAACTTTGCACTCGAATGAATACGAAATTCACGCGAAATTCCCTGACAGTACCCACCAGGACAGCGACACAACGATAAAGTTGCCCCATGCCACTGCTATGGCAGCCGAGAAGTCCCCCAATTTGAATTATTATGTTATTGTTGCTGGAGGGTGGATTGGATTGGAATGGATTGGGGAGAGCTAACTCGACCCAAAAAGTTTCCACCAATCATTGCTCAGCCATTAGAGTAGAAATTTTAAATTTATTGCTCCGACATTGCGACAGCACACAATGGCATTAACAAAGTAATATTTCAGGGACCTTTAAATGATTTCAATTACTATTTGCCCAAAATGAGTGACGAGGGGCAGCAGCAGTAGCAGGAGCGGGAGCAGCAGCGGGAGCAGGGAACGGGCACAGAGGCAGAAACCCTAAAAACCAAAATCAGTTTATGTGGTTAGGTGACCAGTTACACTAATTACCGCACAACAACAACAATTGTAGTTGCTCTCAATTGTTGCTGTCTGAATGTATTTTCTGTTGTTGTAATTGTTTTAGTTGTTGGCTGCTCTTTTTTATAAACTTTTGTGTGCAAATAGTTTTTAATTACATAGATATGCAGGCAGCAAGTGAAAAACAATGGCGAACCTAACGAGGAAATAAAGTGGAAACGAATCGAGTGTACTCAAGGACTCGAACTGGTGATACCCTGTAAGGGTTGGTGGGCTGATAGCAACTGTAACCTGTAACGTGGCTTCGTAAAGCAATCCAATCTTTACCTCAACAACAAACCACTTTGCAGTTCGAAACCCTGGGACTTTTGTTACTGCTGAGATTAATCATGCAGATTTTCCAGCATCAGATTGCACTGCAATAAGTACTTACAGCTTAGTTAGTCGGATGAGCATAGAGCGCTTAAGTGGTCAACCTCATTGTTAGGAATTTGTTTTGAACAATTTATGCATAGTTTCGGGCGGGCAAGGCAGCGACTCAACTCAGTCGAGAGCCAATGAAAACCGAGTGAACCGACTGATAAGTGAAACTAGTGAACAATTAAGCCACAAACCAGGCAGACGTTAATAGACCTACTTGAACTGCATTGCGGTATACGTACATATGTATATGTACCTATATAGATGCCCTTGTCCATGTCCATGCCAATGCCCCACAATCCAACTCAAACTTTGTTCGAATCTCGTTCATGCAGTGGAGCATGGTTTTCGCATCTGGCCACAATGAGTGGGGAACTTTGCATTAAAGTGGAAGTTATTTAAAGCCCACAACATCGGCTACTTAGTTAGGACATTTGCCTTCGGGCAGTGGGGCAGTGCGGCAGTGGGGCAGTGGAGCAGCAGCACCAACAGCTGGAAGAGCAGTAGGAGCACCACTTTGCTGCTGTTCGTGCTGAAAGTGGAAAATGGAAAACTATTTCAGCGAATTGTTCTCAAGCGAAACATTTAATAAAAATGTAAGCTGGAGAGCAAATTCAGCTGAAGCTTTTCTCTCCCTCTCCCTGTCACTTTCCCTCTCCCCTTCTTGCTGCTGTGTGTGTGTGTGTGTGTGTGTGTGTGCGTGAGCATTTGGCATAATATTATTTACATAATAAATACTTAGTTGTTATTTGTTATGCTGCGCGTAAATTCGCAGCCGGAGGCGAGAGACCAGAACGAGAAACCAAAGAAACAAAAGCCCATCCCGCCCACCCCTACCCAAAGGAGGCAGAGCCTAGCTATGGCTTGGTTGGTGGGGGGGTAGGAGTTTTAAGGGTAAAGCCATGGATGGCTATAGCTTCCGGGCGGAGGAGGTTCCGCGGAGAGCGTCCTAAGCCACCACAGCATATATAATGTGGTAGGCGTTGGGAGGGAGAGTAATTTGAGGCCCATCTGCGGCATTTTATGCTCTAATAAAATTGCAATGTGGCCGCGAGCCGGCGGCTTGATTGGATCAGGATAAGGACTAAGGACTAGGGACAGCACTCCCACTGTGAGGGAGGACTCTTTAATCTCGTCCGACTGAAAAGCTCTAATTGAACAAATTGGATTCCGAATTTCGAAGAACGCTGTCGTCAGACACAATACACAAAATTTTAGTTCGTTAGGCGACTCCCGCCGGGGGGCACCAGGACGCCAGGGCACCAGGTGACCGATCACCAGTGCTTTTTGTACTGCTCGAGGGAGACCTCGCCGGGACCCAGGACCACGACCATCAGCAGACCCCCCACCACGGACAGGGTGTGGAAGCAGTTGTACTTGAGATAGTCCCGCTCCATCCCCTCAGCGAACCACCACGAATTGGCGCTCACATTCCAAACGCTCAGGATTATGGCCAGCAGAAGGGCAGCCGGCCTGGTGCGGTAGCCCAGCAGGATGAGGGTCATCAGGAGCAGGCCAAAGCTATTGAGGACCGCAGCGGCGAAGCCAAAGTACTGCTGAAGCACCGTCAGATACATGAGGGCCAGCAGGATCCGGCCCGTGAGCTGCATCAGGTGCTGCGATCGCCTGGGTTCCTCCAGCAGCGGAAGACCTGCGCGCGCTCCGTAGATCCGACAGGCAGAGGCCTCTTCGTTGGCCTCCACAAGCAGCAGGAGCAGTCCTCCGAGCAGGGAGAAGTTTCGCAGCAGCTGTTCCAGTTGCAGCGGCACGGAGTAGACGTGCAGCTGGAAGAGGACCAGGCCAACCAGCAGTGTTACGGCCACGTTGGTCCACACACGGAACAAGACCAGGCCACAGCCCACAAGCTGACCCAACAGATTGACCTGGCAACTCAGCAGTGCCGCGCCCCAGGAGAACTTCAGGTGGAGCTGGAGGAAGGACATCTGGTCCGCCCACTGGCACCACATGCGCAGGGCGTCCTCGAAGAAGGTGGCCACCAGACAGAGGCGCGCCACTGTGGGCAGCACGGGGCGACTCCGACGAACGACCTCGTCGCCAAGATCCTCCGCGCGGGACAGCCAGCCGGTCCACAGTTTAGTCACTTCCATGTCGCAGCTGCTCGGAGAAGGGTTGTGGATGTGGATGCGGATGCGGATGTGGCTCTGTGTTCAACTCCACTTACATGCAAACTGATTCTCTCTTCCGTTTCTCTTCTCTCTCTTAGCAATGATTTTTCGTCCAGTGTCAGTCACACTGCTTAGTTTCAAAAAGACTACTGGTTTGCTGTTGACCCAAAAAGCGTTTCCCGTACCCCTCTCACGCTCCTAATTTCATGATGAAATTATTTCACGGCTCGCCTCATTGGAGTTTTCATAATTGTCCCATTGGTACAGTAATTACGCCAAAGCCCACCGAATGCGAGTAACAGCTGCTGTGACAAAATATAAATTCACACGAGATCCCCCCCTCGCCCAGCAATTGCGAGATTGTTCTCCCACCGAAACCAAAAAAAGGAACGCAACACTTGACCCGAAACGCAATCGAATCGAATGTCCCGAGCAAATAAATTTGCATTTTGCCCATGATGAATATGGCAATTTGCTGCTGGAAAATTTATATATTTTCCCAAAATATATTTCACAATTTGTCAATTAATACACAACAAGCTTTGGCTAATACGCTCAATTGTACGTTCCGGATGGACAAATAGTTTGCATTATGGGAAATGAAATTACCTAGGGTGCTGGCGGGTATGCCAGAGCCTGCGGTAGGGCGGGCAAAGCTCCTTATTTATTACTAAAATAATTATAATTATTTAATTACATCTAAGATATTTTTTAAGAGCCATGTCTTTATGCTAAAACCACTTTTAGGGTACATAAAATCAATTTCCACACTACAAAAATAATTTCCCAATTTTATTTTATCTCTGCCACTGTGATTCACCCCCATAGCACATAGGCACAATTCCCAATCTCTCTCTGAAAACTTTAACCAGCCAGTTTGACAGCTGTGCGCTTTTGCTGTCAGTTGTCAGGCCTAAAACCATTATTCGGACAGGAGAAACTTCGATAAGATTGCCCAACTGATGCCTGTTTCGTTCTTGACCTATTTTGCAGCGCTGGCAGCGAGTGCGGCGCCCATGGGGGAGAACGCATCGCTAATTGCACCAACAACTTTCGCGCCAACAATCACAATGGCCGCAGCGGTGGGAGGGCCAGGAGCTGGGGGTGCTGCAACTGCCATGCGGCTGCGAGGCGGTGGCAATCAGGCGGCTGCCATGGAGGCTACCACAGTGGAGCAGCAGCAGCAGCAGTTGCAGCTGCAACAGGATCAACAGCAGCAGCAACCGGTGGACATCTGGAGCGAGAGGCCTGACACAGCAACGCTGACAAAGGGCTTTTCAATACCCACGTATCTGCCGCCCTTTCCGGACTTCATTCCTGCCGATTTGCCGCAGATACAAAGGAACGCCAGTGCGTGGCCGAGAAGTCCGACGGATGGCAGACTGATGCCATCTAATGAGCATCCACCGCAGTCGCAATCCCCGGCCCAGGGACAGTCACAGTCCCAGTTCCAGTCCCAGTCGCCGCCACGACTCCATGCCTACGACAGCGAACAAAAGGAGCAGCAGCTGCGGCGTGAAAAGGAGCTGGCCAGGGAGCGGGAGCAGCTGCCACGTCGCCAGCTCAGTCTGCCACCGATGAATGCCACCGTGCAAGCCGGCCAGCATGCCTATCTGCCCTGTAAAGTGAGTACGAGTGTGGGAGGCTGCACGTTGAGTGGCGTAATTGAAAGCTTCCACTGAATAGAGCCCGGGTCGCTAAGCACCTCCTTCCCTTCTCCTTCTCTCACTCTGACTCTGTCTCTGTATTTGTCTCTGTGTATGTCTCTGCATTGCAGCTCAACCAGCACACAAACAAGCCCCTCTCCTGGGTGCGTTTGCGAGACGAACATATCATTGCGGTGGATCACACAACCTTCATCAACGATGCCCGCTTCGCATCGCTGCTCCAGTCAACGACATCCACGGCCCCGGTCCCGGTCCCATCCACGACAGCCACCCCCACTGCCGTTATGGTCATCCCTGCGAATGCCTCCAGCCCGGAGGATAGGGGCAACGGGAGCAGCTTGAGCTGGACGCTGCAAATCAAATACGTGCGGCTGGAGGATGCCGGCTGGTACGAGTGCCAGCTGGCCACCGAGCCCAAAATGAGCGCCAAGGTGCAGCTGTTTGTGATAAGTAAGTGCAACGAGTGGAAACGTTCAACGGGCAGCTCAGTAGACTCAGTAGACAACTGAAATTAGCCTTACGTGACTTTAAAAGCGCATTAAGCACTAAAATCCCATTTGTGTGTACCGCAGCACCCCGCACCGAGCTAATTGGCGATCGGCAACGCTTTGTGAAGGCGGGCAGCAAGGTGGAGCTCCACTGCATTGTCCGGGGCACTCTGGAGGCCCCGAAATACATATTCTGGTATCGCGGGGAGCAGCAAGTGACGGCCGAGAACGAGGCCAGCGGAGCCCAGAGCGGCTGGTACACGCAAATCGATAGGAATATCTTTGGCAGCACCGAGCACAATCGGAATACGGTAAGAGGATTGAATGGGATTGGATTGGATTGCCCGAGGGCATGGGGTGAGCTTTCCAAAGCGGATTTCAATGATGAGGCAAATCGGTTTTGCAGATTGGCTCGCTGGTCATTCCCCTGGTGCGCAAGATCCACTCCGGCAATTATACGTGTGAGCCGGAGAACAGTGCAGCGGTGTCCATGCAGCTGCACGTGCTCAGCGGTAAGTGGGACTCGAGTGTGCATAATGCACCCATATAATGTGCCATTTCAGGGGAGTACTCCGCTTCGGCCATCAAGTCAGCGGCTGCCGGCCTCCACAGACTGGGCCATGGCTATAGCAGTCTTCACCAGTGGCTAATCTTCCTCCTGGTGGCTCTGAACAAGACATGAGTCCACCACCCCGTACTGGAACACCTCGCTGGGCAGCCGAGGTCTAGCCGAGGTGCTTTGTCTGAGACATTAGTTTAATTTTTAGGTAAATTTCACCACACACACGATTACATTGTTTGTTCCGCGGACACTTCTTAACGTCTAAGCTCCACTTTCCCCAATACGAAACCAGTTTTTTATACAAGTTCTAGGCATAATACTGTTTTCCTTTGCTATAGCTGATAGGTCTAGGTCTGGCTAAGCATTATACTAAGCATCTACATACATAATTCTGAGTAACGAAATCGAACATTTGCGTAAATAAAGCCCGAGGCGTCTTAAGTAAGGATATCTGAAGATCTATCTAAAGAAAGAGCTGCGTTGTTTTTGTCCCTCTATGGGTCCACCATGAACAAACATTCCCAATAATTATTTATACCTTAAGCCGTGTTGATGCTGGGCACTTCTCCAACAACTTTGCATACATACTCGTACTCGTGCCATACCAATTGACTCTGGGTGGTCTTCATCGTCATCTTAGGTTCTGTCTGCTGCTGACTTTTCCATCTCACCTCAAGCGCTCTCCAATTAACAGCTGCAGCTTATGCAATCTCCAAGTTTGTTCCTAATGCTTTAACTCCTTTCACCCCACCTCACCCCACCCCTCCGTTCCGTTCCGTTTCTTAACCACAATCCTGACTCATTAAAATGCTGCCCATCCCCATCCAGAACCGCCCACCCACACTCCCTGCTCAAGTGCTCTCCATTTCTCTTGAGCAAATTATCTGTATATTTTCCAATGCAAATAAAGAAACCTGTCAGAAGTCTTGACAGGGAGGACGGCGAGGACGGCGAGGACGGGACAGGTAAGCTAAGCTGAACCCAAACCGAGGAAAATGGCGGGGAAAAGGGAAAAACTACTATTGCTAAGGCCTTTGTCCTGCTATTGTTTCGTCTTTGTGGCTCCTGGGGCTGGGGGCTTTTGTTTTATGGCCTGGCCAACTATAATTTTGCACGATTCTTCCGATTGCCCGCGCACTTTACGCTGCTCATTTATCAACCCGGCACTGACCAAAGCCGCAGCCGTAGCCATAGCCGTGAACCAAAGATGTGGCAAAAGTTTTATGGCCAAGTTTGAATTTCCTTTCAGCAGCAGTTGGCCCACATTTTCATCTTTCCCTTCGTGCATACACACACACACACACACACACACCTTGGCCCTTTCTTTCTTCTTATTTTCCAGCAGCCACTCAACAGACAATTTACAGCTGGACAGCTGGCAACTGAAAGAGAGGGAAGCTGCTGGCCGCTACCCGCTACACGCTACCAGAGAGAGATGGCCAGAGGAAGCTGCCACCCGGGCGCTGGCCTAATCACTTTTTGATTTATTTGGTATAGTCGCGTTCTGAAAGTTTTCCCCACAGTTCATATTTTTCTTTTCGCTTTGGTTGCGGTTTGTCCGCAGCTTTCTCGCAGTTTTTCCTGTTGCTTTGCGGCCAGCAACAGCAGCAGCTGGAGCACCAGCTGGAGGATATTGACAGGGGGATTATCTCCCTTGAATATTGAAAAATTCCGAGACATGCAATCTGAATGCCTTCCCCCGGGCCACTGTCAACAATTTGGTAAAGTTTTCGTCCCCTGCCATCTGATTACGGGTCGAATCCCCTCCTGCAGTTTGTGGCGGGTGGAGGATATCAAAGAGATTGGCGCATTTTAATAATTCACATGGCAAACTGCTGAAAAATACATTCGGCCCGAAAGACATTTCACGCGGAAGCGCTTTAAGGCGTTCCACGCTTGTCTCCAGGCCATAAAGAAGTCCTCGTTGCTTGTTGCTCCCAGGCTCCCGGCTCCTGGTTACGCTCCTCCTCTTCCAGATTGTTCCCTGTGCCGGTGTCGATGTCGATGCCTGTGTCGATGCCGGTGCCGGTGCCGGTTAAAGTTTGTCGGTTGACTTTTAAATTACATTGTGGGTGTACCCCACTGGTTCTGGGGCGGCAATGAAACTTAGCCTGCAACTTTCGAGCCTCCTCCCCTGAAGGAAAGTGCGTGCACAGGTATCTCCCGAGACGGATGGAGAAGTGGGGAAGGGAAGAATATCTTGAGACCAGGGCAACGTTTTAAGTGGCTGCCCGAGCATGTGGGTGGGGCTGGCAATTGTTGCTGGATACTCCTGTCAAAGCATCAATTGAAGCAATGTAATAAGTTTTTCTGGGTGCCGGAGAATTGGCATATAATTTGCCCAAATATTTGCGCATTCAAAGCGAAAACTTTTGCCGGCAGCCGCCGGGTCTCAGTTTCAACCATTTTGTTTCAGTGCAAACATAAATCACTAAAGGCATACTTGAACTTTTTGTGCGAATTTATTTGCCCTGCCCAAACTTTGATTTAAATTTTTAAGGTGCACGGGAAGGGTGGCTGGCTGTGGCAGAGGCAGAGGCAGGGCAAGTGTCGGGGGCCAATAACTTGTCAGCCGGTTGAGTTGCCACTTGCCAGCCTCATGAAAAATGTATTTAGGTAGGTCAATTCCCTAACCTGTTGATGCCCGGGAACAGTTTGGTCGCGTGCGCATGACTGTTATCAGAGATTTGAATTTCGTTGGGGCGCCAAGTGCGCAAGTGTTCCCATCCAGCAGCTGATTCACAAGAAGAAGCAATCACACGTTGCTGGCTTAATTTTTGCCAGAAAAGGTAACTAAACATATATAAAATTGGCACAGAATTTCTTTCAAATGATGCTTGAATGTTCGCTTTTAAAATAAATTACTTAGAATGCAAAACTCAAACTAAAATGAAAATATTCTCTTTAGATTCACTCTCGGTCTACAAACAAAAATAGCCTCATCTCATATTGTTTTTCAGATAATTAACTTTTTATTTTGCATAAATATGCACAATATTTTGCTGAATTGTTTGCATTTTGATATATAATATTATATATGCATATATAATTTTAATATATAAAACTAAACGCGCTTAATGGTGAAATTAAACGACAATCTTCGTATTTCTTTTTACAGAATTATACATACATCAATTGTTAATTGTTAATTTGTTGTTGGTTTTTGTTAATTTGTCTCAATATTTCTTTAAAAAATAGTTTCGCTTATTAAAAAATAAATCGCGTCTTATATATTACAATTGGGTTTTGCGTTTGCTTTTGATATAGTTAAATATATATAATTGTAATTTTTGCTTGGTTCTATATATTTTAAATACTTGGAATGCACAAAAATAATTTGTTGCCTTGTGGTCTCTTGTTTTCGAATTAATTTTTAAGCTATAACAAAGAATCCAGTCCCACACACAGGATATCGATCTCCTATCTGTACGACATATAGGTGTGCAGGATTAAACATTTTTTATTTCGTTTATTTTTAAAGCCATTAGGTTCTTGTGTAGTGAAATCCTATTTGATTTAAATTGGTACTTTTGTTGCATTTAAAAGTTGTACGAAATGCTTTTTCAATTAAAAATATACTCGTATCTGTGAATATTTAAACATTTCATTAGTTCTTTAATCTTTAATCGTTCGATCGTGGTGTTGTTTTTTTTTCAAGTTTTCGTTTTGTTTTTTGTAAATATATATATATATATGTATGAATAATAATTGAATAATTGGACCATTTGTTTAAACGTTGTTGTGGCTTAAAATTCTCTAATAGATTTAGTATATATAAACGTTTCTTGTTCCGCACGATTCCCAGGTAAATACATATATGCATTGTATATCTAAACTATCGTAACTCCCGTCATTTACACTGCCTAACCATAAGTTGTATTCTGTAATCCGATGTAACAATCTGTTAATGTTAATGTTTAAAACGCTTTACAAATGTGGCTCTCTCCTCTCCTCTCCTCGCCTCGCCTCGCCTCGACTCGTCCCGCTTTCGTTTCCCTTTTCATAGGCTCGTTACAGTTTCTACATATACAGTATATATAGTTTCGTATATATAAACAGGGGTATATATAGTACTATACTGCGTAATGATATACACTGATAATTCTCACTAATTGAATCCAGTTAACATTTTGTGGTACGTAATCAACTCTGGAACGCGATAACTACGGATTGTTTATTGCCTTGCTCAGCAAATTCGTTAGGTTTGTTTCTGTTTTCTCGCTATCGGATATATAACTCGATCTAAACATATATTTCTATGTGTGTGTGTGTTTGTGTGTGTGTGTGTGTTGGTATGTATCTAAGTAGAGCTAACGTAACAACTTGGCCCCCCAATTAATTGAAGTGTAAGACGCTTTGTGGGTTCGGGTTTCTGAGTGTCTGTATGTACATGATCTGTATTCGTTCTGCTCCCCATCCTCCTGCTGCTGCTGCTGCTGCTGCTACTGCTGCTCAGTGCACTGCATCGATGTCTCGCTGGGCTCGGGATATCTTCAGCTTATCCTTGGGCGTGTTATCCTCCCCTGACTCCAGAGCAAACATCTTCATCTTCTCCTTGAAGGAGAGCTTCTCGGGAACGGCATCGCCAGCGCGTTGTTGCTGCTGCTGCTGTTGCTTCTCGGCCAGGCGACGCGTACGCGGATCTCTGCAAAGGAAGGAAGATTCTGTCAGCGATCTGTATCGAGTTCATTTAAGATTCCACCCACCTGTACACCTCTTGGGCGCCTATCACGCCGGGCGTTGATTGCACTGAGGTGTTCCAGAGGGCCGCATCTGGCGTGGCCGGCATGGAGGGCAGCATGGAGGCATCCAGATTGTGCTGCAGATACTGTACAAAGATATTAGTTAGCTTCTGTCCCACAGTCTGTCTGATCTTTCGGTCCCCCCACTCACACTAGCATCTTCTCTGATTGTGTCCAAATCCTGATGCTCCATGCCATAATTATCTATGATGTATTGCTGCTGTTGCTGCTGTTGCTGCTGCTGCTGCTGTAGCTGCTGGCTGTTCCCGGTCACGAAATTGTTCTCCTCGTCGTGGAAGCTCACCCGCTTGTTGTCCCGCTGCAGCAGTGGTGGTGGTGGGGGCGGAGTGCCCAATCCTCCCACCATTCCCGTACCCGTAGCAGACACATACGCGGCATTCAGTTCCATGGCACTGAGGGGCGATGCCTGCATGCTGGTGCTGTTGTTGTTCAGGTTTCCGCTCAAGCTATTGTTGTTGTTGTTGGATTGGGTGTTCAGGAGGGACGCCTTCTTAATCTCGACGGCGGCCGCCGCCTGATTGCTGGTCGCTGTCTTCAGCAATCCCATGGAGGAGCTGCCGCTGCCTCTGATCTTCTGCTGCGACATTATCAGGTAAGAGCTGTTCCGCTCTGGCGGCGGCGGCGGAGGCACTGCAGCATCCAGGGTCTCGTTATTGTTGTCCTTGTCCAGCATCGTGAGCTGCGTCAGCTCCTTGGCCAGACTGGAGATGGGATGCTCCGTCTGCAGGTGCCGGTCGTCTGCGAAGCTGGCCGACTTTTGCGACTTGGATGGCGAGGAGGGGGCGCCGCTGCTGCCTGCTCCTCCCTCGGAGTATCGGTTATGCTTGAGTATGCTCTTGGGCTGTTGCTGCTGGTGCTGCTGTTGCTGTTGCTGCTGGTGGCCGGTCATCGGAGCCATTGCAGGCGGTTGGGCCGCCACTTGCTCCACGGGACTGCTGCTGCTGTCGGTAATCTCCGCCATTTTGATCTCCGTCTGGCGATAGCTGGTGATGGGTGTTTGTATGGCACTGACCTGCCCACTGGCCGCCAGCCTAAACAGCTCCTGGATGTTCTCCTTGTCGTACTGCTGATCCTGGTCCTGGTCCTCCTGCTCCTGCAGCTCCAGCGCTCGCCGCTCAAAGTCCCGCTCGAGGATGAGTGTTTTCAGCTGCTCCTCCTGCTGCCCGGAGCGGGAGATTGTCTGCGACAGATCGGAGATCTGCTGCTCTCGCCATTGGCGGATGTGTTCGCGCCTCATCTCCAGGTCCTTCTCCCGCTCCTCGCGCTCCCACGGATTGCTGCCGCTGTGGAGGGGTGGTCTGTTGGCCGCCTGCTGATTCGTCGGCAGATAGCTGCCCTTCGGCGGGTCCAGGGTGCTTGCCACGTAGTTCATGCCGGGCGCCAGTTGCGCCGTGGCCTTGAACAGCGGATGCGTGGCGGTGGGCGGAAGCGGTGGCTTGTCCTCGCCCAGCACGCCGGCAGGCCCGTGGCCGGGCAGGTAGCCCGTCTGCGACATTCGCTGTTGCTGTTGCGGCTTCGGCGCGGTGCTGGGCGGAGCCGCCGGCTTGTTGGGAGACTGGAGGCTGCCCAGAGGCTTGGGTGGCAGCGCAATGAAGTTGGGCGAAGGCTGTTGCTGCTGCTGCTGTTGTTGCAATTGTTGCTGCTGGAGTTCGTAGAGTGTGGCAGGCTCATGGATCTGACTGCGCCGGGCATGCTGGTACTCCAGGCCGCCTCCATTCTGGAAGCCTCCTTGGAATTCGTTGACGTTCTGCATGCTCTGGCTGCTGCTCATGGGAGGTTGCTGCTGCAACTGCTGCTGCTGTTGCAGTGGCATCTGTTGCTGTTGTTGTTGCTGCTGCTGCTGCTGCTGCTGTTGCTGGTGGTACATGTTGCTGATATTGGGCATCGATGGAGCCATCATCTGTTGCATGCGTAGGGTATGCTGGAAATTCTGCTGGCTCTTGGTGCGATTGTTGAGGGTGAGCTGGTGCTGGTGTTGCACCTGCTGATGCTGCTGCTGCTGCTGGCCGTTGAGATTGCTGCTGCTGTGTGCAAACTGTTGCTGTTGCAGCGTGTGTTGCTGCTGCTGCTGTTGCTGCTGCTGTTGGAGTTGCTGCTGCGCCGTTTGCTGGCTGTGGTAGTAGGCGGAGACGGGTCGAGTGGGTGCCAGATTAGCATTGCTCTGGAGGAGCTGCTGCTGCTGCTGCTGGTAGGGTGATGGTTGTGGCTGCTGTGGCTGCTGCTGTGCAAGCGGGGAACTCCCATTGTAGGCGTTCATGGCGGCATGTGTGGACATCGGCGGTCTGAAAGACATAAAGGAAATGCTATTACTATCATAATTATGGCCAAAAGGTGTTCAAGTGTTGCTGGTGGGTGGTGGTTGGGTGGGTGACATCGTTTGCTCTAATTACACAACGTGTGTGGGGTGCACAAGGGCTGCTCCTCCTCCTTCATCCTTCTCACATCCCAAAACAAGTGCCGGGGTGCGTGTGCCTCTGTACAGCAGCAGCAACACCAAACACCAAACACGAAACATTGAAGAACACAACTCGAGCGAGAGAGCCTCTAATTACTCACGTACCTGGATCGTTTCTACCATCTGGTATTCGCTCTTAATAGGTATGAAGCCGTAAAGTAATTTCTGTAAACGTAATGTCACCCTAGAATTACACACACGAGAGAGGTAACACACAATTTAAGCTTCTGGCAGAGTGCAAATTTCTGTGACCACATTCAGCATGCCACCTGGAACATTCCCTGCTGCTGCCACCTGACATACCTGCCTCATGAACAACACCAACAGAAACTCCATGACCCCAAGCATAGCACCAACAATTTGTTGTAAATTATTAATTGCCCCGGGCTTCGGTGGTTTTGGTTTTGCGATGGGAGTGCTTTTCGGTTCGCTTCGGTTTGGTTTGGTTTGGTAGGGGTTTGGGTTTGGGTTTGGGTTTGGGTATTCGTATGGATATGTGGTTGGAATTAAATTTCGAAGAAATCTTTCTATGCATATTTCTCAAGCTGAACTTAACAGGATTTTCGTTTAAATTGGGAAACCGAGAGCAGAAATTAGAATTAAATTATGTTATAGTATTCATTATTAATTCATGGCAGATAAAGAGTTGTTCTGAGTAAAAAACGGTCTTTAATTCCCATTTATAAAACATCTATGATATGTATCTATCTATATCTAGCAATGATTTTTCCACTTTTCCCCAAATAAAAATGTATTCTTAATACAAATCTTCATAGACTTTCGTCACCATAATCGTTCAATATATTTTGCTATATCAAAACTCCTCTAATTTTGACTCTTGCTAAGGTACGCCATCATAGTCTGCGAATTCCACCACAAATGCAAACGATATTCCCACTAGTTTTAGTAATTTGGCACAAAACCACAGAAATCACAACTGCCAAATGATTTTCCAACTCTAGCACCATTTTCGACCCTAAAAACTAACCGTCAAAAACATAAACCGAACAGAAACCGAAACGAAAACAAAACCGAAAGCGAAAACATTTCTAGTGGTCAGCGGAACACAACCGAATTTTAAATGACAAAATTCTAGAGGGTGGATATACTCGTGTGTGTGTGTAGGTGTATACTACCGGGGTCAGAATTATGGGATTACTCAAAACTGTCTTTAAAAGTTATTATTACAAAGGTATTACAATGGAATTTTTGTTAGAGGGAAGCATTTAGATTTTAAATATTTCGGTGGAAGATGGAAGAAATATCCCTTGACCTTCACTGTACGTAACCCTACAGGCAAGTTGATCTGTATACTCGAATTAAATCTACATATGTGTATCGTATATTACCTTTCATTCAGTATCGGTTGGCTTTGGTTCTGTGCCCGATATACGCTCAGATTCTGATAGAACCCTTGCTCGTTGCCATTTCCACTTCCAGCGCCATTTCCATTTGCATTGTTGTGGCTGCCATTTGGTTGACCCAACATTCCAGCTCCCACTCCTGGTCCCACCACTCCTCCTCCGATGCCACCCATGGCTGCGGATGTATTGTTATGCAAACTGTGCGTGCTGCGTGACTTGGAATTGGCCAGCGCTAAAGGAAGAGGGAAAGATGGAGATGCAGCATGGAATTAATCTCTGGCTTAAATATCGATTCGATTTCTCTGAAGATTTCCCTGTGATTGTGATTGGGATGGGGATGGTGGAGGATGGAGGATGGAGGATGGTGGTGCCAATTGCAGTCCACTTACATATGGTACCAGATCCCGTGTGATGATGCAGGGCCGGCACTGATTTGCTATTTGGAAGGTGTGCAGTTAACGGATTGATGATGCTACTGTTGCTGTTGCTGTTGTGGCTATTGCTGTTGCTGCTGCTGCTGTTCATGTTGTGGCTGTTGTTCAGGTGCTGGCTGAGGCTGAGGCTGTGATTGGCATGCCCGGTGGCAATCAGTGGGCCACCGATGCCGCCCAGGGATTTTGATGATTCGGCGGCGCCCATTCGCGTCAGATCTCTTTCGGACATCCGTCGATTACCTGTGATATCCCAGCAACATCATCATCATCATCATCGTCGTCATCGAGAGTGCATTGGTTTGGGGAATTGCGAGTTGCGTTGGTGGTTTTGATTTTGGTTTTGTTTTTGTTTTTGGATTTGTGCATGGATTGGGGGAGAGATAGATAGATAGACAGATGAATATTTAGTTGGATATTGTTAGTAAATTTCGTTTGAAAATGTGATAAATATTATAATCATTTAATGCATACAAAATGTAATTACAAACATTCTACAAAAGAAACCAGTGGAAGGCGGGAAGGCGGGAAAGGAACGATAAAGCAAATATAATTCAATTATATTCAGAATAAATATATTTGTACAAAACTAATAAACGAAAGCCACATGTCAGGCATAGAATAAAGCTGGAATATAGTTCTCATTCTCATTAAAATAGATAAATATTTAATTGAAAATTCCAGGCAAAGAGTAAAGCAAAAAGTTACGACAATTTAACAAGGCCAAAAAGCCAATAAAATCCAATTAAAAATCTGATGCAAAAAGTGGAATAATTTCCCTATAGAAAATCTAGCGGAAATAATAGCAAAGTTGATTAAATTTAGAACAAAATTATCATCAATAGTGCTTGAAAGCCAGATGTTCAAAGAGTCAAACGACCGACTTTCTGGAGTTTTGAATTGAAAGGAACAAAAGATCTTTAAATACAAAATAACTAGGAAAAAGTGTGCCTAAAATATGTGAATCACTTGCAATGAAGCTACAAAGTACGAGTATATGTTTGCACAACCTACAGACGAACCAACAGAAAATTCTACACAAAAATGCACAAGAAATCAACGGAAAATATATTAAAATCAAAGCGAAGATCTAAAGCAAAGGCAAAGGACTAAAACTCAACATTTAAGCAACAAAATGAAGCAAGAACAACGACGAGGAGAACAACATGAACCTCGGTGCAGCATAATTAGGTTGTCATCTGTGTGTGGAGCACATGGCGACGGCTGTGGCTGCTGTGCTTGGTCCCAGTCGTTGTCCGACACAATGGCCACTGGCACTGGCAGACAGTGCCTCCTCCTCATCAGCCTCATCATCCTCCCCATCATCGTCGTCATCATCTTCATCTTCATCATCATTAGCATCCGGAGGAGCTGCCTTGACATTGACATTAACATGCATTTCTCGCACATTGCAGTGCGGACAGCAGCCGGGGGTGGAATCAGCAGCCGAGCAGCAGGACTCAGCCTCACTGCAGGAGCAGGAGCAGGAATTTGGGTAATCATCAGATGCATTCTCGCAATGTGGACAGGACTTGTTGGCCTTGTTAGGGGCACTCTTGCTGCTGCCACTGCTGCTTGCCAGAGACAGCAGCAATTTGGCTGTGGAGGGAGGCGAGACAGGAGCCTGGGGCCGTGGCTGGTGGTGGCAATGGTGACGCTGATGTCTTGCCGAGTCCTGTTGGGCTTTGTGCTTCAGATGCTCCTGCTTATGTTCCTGCCTCTGCTGTTTGTTGCGCTTCACCTGCCGCAGACTGTGAACCTGACGATTGCTGCACATGACACTCCGACGGCAGGCCGCATAGCGAGACAATGCCGGTGCAGCTGCCGGTGCCGGTTCCAGTGGCTGCTTCCGACTGCTGGCCTCCGCTTCCTCCCGACAGCTATCGTAGCATTTGAAAGTGGAACCGGCGTTGCCAGAGAGTTGTTTCTGCTGCTTCTGCTGCTCTTCTTGAGCTTGGATCCCTTCACGGCAATGCCCACAGCAGGGACAATCGCAGGAAGGTTTGACTGGTGCTGGTGCTGGTACTGGTGCTGGGACATCGTAATCCTTGCCAGCACTCCCATACAGACTCCACTCCTTCAGCTGCTTGAGGATGCGGCCCTGTTCGCAGTGCGTTAGCTTGGGGCTGCAGCTGCTGTGGGCAGCCAGAGCGGAGGTGGACTGGGACTTGGCTCTGCCCATGTTCGGGGGAAAGTTCTGATTGGCATTGAAGTAGGCGGCCATTTCTCGCACTTTGCCCTGCCCCAGGGGCAGCAGGAAGTTGGGGCTAAGATTCATCTGGCTGCTGGCGCGACGCCTGCGGATGATGGGTGGAGGTGGAGGTGGTGGGAGGCTTGATTTGGCAGAGGCGGAGGCAGAGGCAGAGGCAGAGGTGGTGCTGGTACGGACTGGTACGGTGCTGGCACAATATCGATTGCTTGTATTTACAGGAGGAGAACGAGAACGAGAACGGGTGCAGGAACTTTCGGTTTCACACAGATTAGGAACTTTGATGCTGATAGTAGGAGGTGGAGGAGCAGCGAGAGCAGAGACCGAGACGGATACGGCGACGGCGACGGAGCTGGAACTGGGACTGGGACTCAATCCTGACCTTTTGTGCGATCGCTGAGTGTTCAGCTGTCGATGGATGGGCGACTGCTGCTGCTGCTGTCGGAGCAGGGGCATCCGCTCGATGGACTCGCTGGAGGAGCGCTGACTATTCGAGCCCGATCCGCCCGAGCTGAAGCCATCCGCCGTGCAGTTGGTGGCCCGCTTGCTGTTCAGCTCCCGACGAATCTTCTGGATCAGCGGCATGCGCTCCGCTTGCTCTGCCATCAGCGATTCGGTGGAGGATGTGTTGCCCGCAAACTGACTGATGGCATCGTGCGTGTGGTACTTCCTGTCGATTCCTAGGGCTGCAGCTGCCCCTGCTGCTGCGCCCCCTCCTCCTCCACCTCCCGCGCCTGCTACTGTCATCGGTGGCTGCTCCAGATCGAAGCTGACTGTCTTTCGATAGCCGGCCACAGGAGTGCGCTTCACCATGAAGGAGGGGGAGGGCGCGACGACGACGGCTGGGGTGCAGATGGGCGGGTGCATCTGCTGCTGCTGCTGCTGCTCCTCTTCATCGTCAATGAAGGGTATGTCATCCGAGAGGGCCATGGAGGCGATGCCGTCCTCGTTCAGCGGCTGATGGGCATCGCTGTAGGCGGCAAAGTGCCCAAACGACTCCTGGGAGGTGCATGACGCCTGGCACGGCTCCACCGGTGGTGGCACCTCCTGCGGTGGCTCGTCCAGGTACTCCTCTATAAAGATCGAGGGCGGCGGTGTCCTGCGCAGCGGGCGCATGGGACTAAAGTGTGCAGCAGCCGCCGCCGCCGAAGGGATCGGATGATAGTAGCCCTGGTCGTTGGCCAGATACAAGCTGCTGGCGGACCGGGCAATCGGTCGGGTGTCCCTGTACCGCGGATCGATGTGCAGCTGGTGCCCCTGGGCGCACAGCTCCTCCTGCAGGCAGGAGGCGCTCAGTCGGCGCACCGGCGGCGAGGAGGCGCGCATGCAGGCAAAGGACTCGCGCCGACTCCGATTGAGGCTGTCGTCCGAGATGGAGTTGCTGTAGTAGCGGGCCTGCTGCTGGTACGAGGAGTGGCGCCGCTGCTGGTTCGGCTGCAGCTGCTGCAGGAAGTTGCTCGAGGAAGCTTCTATGCAGGGTCAGATCAGAGTGAAGCAGCAGCATGGATCGGAGAGTCGAGATTGGAGATTCGAGATTGGGGGTTGGGTGGAAGGACCTTTGGTTACTTTTGTTAGCTTACACAACGGAGCGACTGGTGGAATGTAGAGTGTGGAATGTGTCTTTGAGTGTGAGTATCTTGAGTGAGTGTTCTTCTTAGCGTTCTACCCAACACCTGGAGCAGCTCTCTAATGTGTGTGTGTGTGTGAGTGTTTGTATCTATGTATGTAGGTGTAGGCTTCTCCTAGTGTGGAGTGTGCTACTCACCGCGCTGGATGACGGGGCTGGGCTGCTGGAGCAGCGTCGCCAGTCCATGGTAGATGGCACCCTGCTTGGCCACCTCCAGACTGACCACCGGACCGGTCCGCACCAGATAATCGGCAGCCCTGCAACATTCAATGCTCCATAAATAAAGTAGCTCAATCAGATGCATGCTCGGAGATCCCTACCTCTCTTGGGTGATCCCAATCAGACTCTGGCCATCCACGCGCAGCAGCTGATCGCCCGCCTGCAGGCGGCCATCGGCATCCGCTGCTCCGCCGGGCACCACGCTCTTGATGTAGATCCCCAGACGCTCCTGGCCAGCGCCCTTGGCCGCCACAATGGACAGGCCCATGCCGTTGCTGTTCTTGTGGAGCTTGATGAGCTGCAGCTCGGGCTGCGGCAGCTTGTTGGACATGGCACTGGAGCTGCGAGCCTGCAAAATGGTTTCTCTCGTTAGAAAAGTATTCCAAAGGCTGCTGGGGGCTGCCATCCAGACTTACATTGAACTGATGCATGTAGACCGTCCAGAGGCCAATGGATGTGGGCTGGGCGGCCAGTCGGCACATGCCCTGCTGCTGGAGGGGATTCAGAAAGTCGACCAGGCCCGTGGGTATGCCGCGGACCACATCGCAGCTGAAGCCATCGTCGGGCAGGAGGAGGGCCAAGTGCAGTTCGGGCGACTCCTCGAGGCGCACCTCGCGTCCGTCGGCGCGGGTCAGCTCATCGGCCACGGACTCGGCCATGCGTATGGCCGTGTCCACCAGATTGCGCGGAATCTTCTCCAGCTGCAGCAGGGCGCCCATCTGCAGCGAGTTCAGCCGGAAGCAGGAGCAGGCCAACTGCTGGATCTCCTCCACCGAGGACTTGGGCGCCTGCAGGAACTGCGCGCACTGGTTGATCTTCGCCAGATGGCAGTCGGCGGCCAGCTCCAGGCCCTGGCGCTCCGCCCACAGCTCCAGCAGTTGCAGTCGCTCCGTCATCACCTTGCCCCAGTCGGCGGTGCACATGTGGGAGTTGGCCACAATCTGCCAGAGAAGAGAGGGAACAATGAGTACATCTGGAAGGGGCACAGGTCTGGTACCACCCTGGTGGGGTGGTAACCGCTCACCGTATTGAAACATATGACATTGATGTAGTGGAACAGCTGCGAGAACAGCTGGATGGTGAGGGCCGCATTGACGCGACAGCGACGCAGCAGCGCCATGGCGGATCCCAGGACCGTCAGCACCAGGCCCGCCGCCGAGTCGTGATCGATGTTCTCCGAGAGGAACTGGTTCAGTGTCTGCGAGAGCTCCAGCCGGAAGCAGTTGACCAGATTGCGGAACGCCGTCTGCACTGCCTCCGCGAGCACCTCCTGGGCCTGGACACTGAACGCACTGATGTGCCGATCCGACTTGAGGAAGTGCAGAAACTCCGAGCTGTTGGCCATCCAAAAGGCCAGGATCCGCGGGTCTGTGTACTGCTCCTGGACGACGCTGTACACCAGATTGGCCACATGGTGCAGGAACATCGTCAGCTTGTGGGCCCGCTCCGTGGGCTGCAGCTCTGGGCGGTAGTGGGTGGAGGCGCGGTATCTGCAGCGGGAGAGAGAGAAATGTCATCGTCAATTAGCATTCATTAAAAAAGAGAGCGACAGAGAGAGAGAGATCCACTAATTGGATGAGTAATGTTCAGGCCAGAGCCTTTGGAGCTATTGATTTTTACGCCTGTCAAATGTCGAAATTCCCTGTCAACCCTGCAGGTCCTGTGCTGGGCGAGCGACCTTCTCCTGCTGTCAGGATACATTAATATTAATAGCTCACAAATTGGGTCAGCACAATAGCCAAGATAAATCATCATAATTGATAATGAATTGTTGATACTGCTGCTGCCTCAGCCTCTGCCTCTGCCTCTGCTCCTGCTGCTGATAGTCCTGCTTCCACTGCTTCAAGGGGACTCCCATCCCATCCCACTCGCATGTGTGCGGCATGGCAAGTCTATCCACTTTATGCCCATACATTTATCAGATGGTGTTGCCTGTCTTCCTATCTATCTTTCTTTCCTTCCTATCTGTCTGTCTGTCTGTCTGTCTGTCTGTGTGTCCGCCTGTAGGGGCTTGTTAAATGAAGCTTTGATTTTGAAATTGAAATATAAATGGATTCATTGAACGACCGATTGCTGTGTGACCCCCAAAAGAGGAGGTTGAAGGTTGCATGGAGAAGTGCAGCCAACCATCTATCTAGTGCACATCCATGTGGGAGTATGGCAGGACAATTTGTTGTAAATTAATGATGAAATATTACTATTCGGGACACTCTGGTGCTGTATGCTCCTCTCTTTTCTATATAATTAATGAAAATGTTTTTGGCTGTATTTATAGATGAATAATTACAATTCCTATTGATTGAACCCTTTCTTTGATCCCAAATGTGGATTAAATTAAATTAAACTTTGTTTTTTCCTTAAGCAATCCTTTCTTAGTGGCGTACAGCTGATGGATTAACAGTAGAATCAGTGACTAAGACGTTCGGATAGACTTCTTTCCATAGTTCAGCATTGGGCAGACTTCTTGCATTTGGGAGCAGTCGAAACTCGACAGAGGCCACAAATTATCTGCATCATGCACACGACTTGTATGTTGTTTTTTTGCAATTCGCCAGCATTCTCTTTGCAGCAGTCGCTTGTGCGTGTCGATCATAAATGAGAGTAAGGACGTGATATATTTGATGGAAATATATCTGCACCCCCTTCAAAAACTTTTGAAATCATATAAATATCTCTTAAAAATATTTCCCCCATTGTTTAGTACATTAATACAACATTTAAAGCCAGGCAAAGCGCTGTTTCATCTTTCTTTCGAACCAATTCGCTCCGGGAATGATTCAGCACTGTCTCGTTACACACCTGGCACACAGGTACAGCGAATAGACAGGTGCCAGCTTAAAATGCGGCACATTCACATCCAATTCGCTGATGATGTGACGCAAAAACAGCTCCTGATGCGTTTCGGGAAACTCCAAAACGGCTGGCAGAATGGGCTCCTGTCCTTGGGCATCGCCGGAGCCACTGCCACCGCCGCCGGCCAGCAAACCAGAGCCTGGCATTTTGGGGGATCTGTTCAAGGGAAAGCAATTGTTAAGCAATTAGTAGAGAGCACAACGATACAGATACAGATACAAGATACAGACAGCTACAGCTAGAGAAATCAGTTAAAACATTGAGTGTAAAATGATTGCAGAGTGCAATAAAATATAAATAAATAAATTGCCATTTAAAGCGCACACAAAAAAACAACTAAAAATTCAATCAGACAGTGAATGAATAATATATAATGGTTTGTTATGTATATATATGTATGCGTGTTTGTGTGTGTGTGTGTAGGACTAATCCTGTAGGGAATTATCTTATATAGAGAAAGATTCATTTATCATTCGTACAAATCGAAAATCGAATGAGTTCTCACCTATCCTGACTGTTGGAACCACCAGATTTCATGCTTGAAATGGATTTGGTTTCATTCTCCAGATTACCTTCGAGACTCTGGCCATCGTAGTTGTTGCCACCCCCCAAAAGACCCGTGGCATTTACCGCCTGATCCTGTCCTGTGGCCTTGCTGTCTACCACATCCCCTCGCAGGGTACTGCTCAAAGGATGTTCACTGGAGTTGTTATTATTGTTATTGGTATTGCTGTGATGATATCCACTCGATTGATTCGATTGCTGATGCTGATCGTATTCGCTTTTGTGAGTCTATTAACGGCAGAGATTAAGAGAGGATTATTATAGGGGTTATCTCTTCGGGGATGCGAGTTGAATTACTCACCGAACTCAAGGCACCGTCCTCATCATTCCAAGATCCTGGGGAAGTGGGTGACCGACTGTTGTTGTTGTTGTTTGAATCGTTTTGTGGATATGGGGTTTTGTTTTCAGTGTTTTTTTGTGGGTGTTTGTGCAAATTAATTTTGCATATTTGTTGTTTTTGTTCGTTTTGTTTTTGTATGTGGTATGTGCATGAGATTAATGTTTTACACAAAAAACGAGTCAAGTAACGAAACAGAAACAGAGAACAGAGCACAAAAAGCGTGTAAATAAACATAAAAAAAATACATGAATAAGAAACAAATAAATAAGCAAAATGAAAACAGCAAAGGCATACGGAAATACATACATACATTATCCCCAAAGCTAAATTAAATTCTACACCAAAATATGTAAATGCGAATGCTACGCGTACGGATAGATTGGTTTGCTTTGGCTTCCTCTCTTTGGCCTATTCATAAAGGGAATACGTACTGAATACGAATCGTTGTGTACAAGAGTGCTTCTGCCCCCCAGACAGCTTCTGGTGCAGCTGCTGCACCAGCACGGCTGAGAAGAGGAGTGGCCCTTGAGAATAGCCAATGTGGAAAATGGACTTTAAAATTGCCTTTGCACAGCGAAAGAGAGTTTGGGAGAGACACCTATGAGAGGCCCTTTTACACGTTTCAAGTGTGATGTTGGTGGGAATATATGGCATGGAATGATTATTTTTGTTGAGTTTTCAAGGAAATGGTTGGAGATTTCGGTTTTACAAACAATTACTATTGAATGAAACTGATTTCTTTCATTAAAAGTGGAATTAAGACAATAACTGTGCTGAAACTTGTGTATATACTGATTTTTTCTAAGTAATTTGGGTAAAACCTATTCCCTAAGAATGTCACTTTTCAAAGAAATCTTTCTTCCGGATAAGTGGAACCTTAAAGGCTCTGAAACTTTTTCTACGTACAATTTTTAGTTGAATCTTTAACAGTATATATTCTATAGCCATCTCATAGATAGGTTCTCATCGGTTATCTAAAGGTTTTCTTTTTAATTCGTAGTTTCGTCAAATTTCTTTATACAATCCCTAATTTAAAAAAAAAAAATTAATATTTAAATTTCGCTACTTGAAATAATCTCTACGCATTCTCTGATATCTTCAGCATGGAAAGTCTTCTATCTGCAATCTTTTATCTATCTTCAACAAACACACAAAAAACACAGAAGCACAGTAGCTCATCTGTTGACACAAGTTTATGGGGCAGATAAAGCGTAGTGTGGCGGATTCTTTTCTTAAAATATTAACCAGAAATAGAAGTCCGGTGGAACTCACCTTTCGTAGAGACAGGCCGAATCCAACTGGGATTGGGAGAGGGCCAGATTGTAGCGTCCATCCGTGGGGGAGTCGAGGAAGCGGTACGAGGCGACACGTCCAAACATAACAACCGAACCGTTCTGTGGATGATATGCGACACACACACTCACATGAATTAATTAATTATAGCACAGTATCATATGAAGAAAGAGGAGGGGGAGGAGCAATTCGTTGCAGTGCCGTCCGTCAGTGTGATGACGATGATGGGGGTTAACGTGTTGACAAACCATCAAGTGATTTAATAATTGTAATTAATTTAACCAATTATTTAAATATTTACACAGCCGAGGGAGCAGAGGGAAACGCGACGCGAGAGACAGGCCAGTAGACAGGAGAGGAGAGCAGATCAGATCAGAGTGGAGCACTGAAGCGGCTGACGGATTCTGGGGCACTGTGCCAGGGCAGCGGATTCGATTGGAAAAATTTGGGGCGTTGCAGAACTGTCATTGATGACGACGAGTCACAGTCACATACACAGAGACGCCCCTCTTTATGGGGGTCTCGGATTTATCTGTGTGCAACACATTTTCGTAGCGACTTATTTATTCCACGTTGCTTTCCTCCCGTGCAAATCAAGATAATACTCTGGTATCACATATCGTAAATATACTTAAATTGAAGTCGAAAGAGTTTTAAATTTGTTAAAATACAATTTAATTGGATAATTATTACACTCTTATTAGAGCAAAGAAGTTTGCAGCAGTCCGACGCAAACTCTGTTCCTTTCTTCATATATTCAGAGAGTGCTGGAAGTTTTTAAGGGGTATCCTCTGGTCGGCACTTATTCAGTTTTTGTTTGTATGTGCGTCACTTTAATGCTGATTAGGTGTTTTGTTAAATCTCTGCCGCACGCACTCTCTCGATCTGTTGCATGGGCAAAGAGGGAGAGCTTTCCAATTTGCATTGTACATTTTTGGTTCAGGCTCATCGAACCGCAGCATAAGCCCCAATTTCGCCAATTGACAAAAAAAAAATCAGAAAAATATACTCAGAGCAGAGCATAAGAAAGGGCAGGGGAAGAGAAGAGAAGACAGGGGAGCAAACAAAGCCAGAATGACAGAATAAAAGTTAAACAAAAATAAAAGATTGCTCAGTGAATTACGCAAAATACTTATCTCGTTTTTCTCTCTGTCTCTCTCTCTCTCTTTGATAAGTCTCTAGAGACAGTTTGTGGCTAATGTCGAGAGCTTGAAGCTTATCCTCTGCTGCTCGTATTCAGAATTCTGGATTCTCCCTGAGCTCCTTCTCTCTCTGTTTATTTGGTTTCAAATTTATCAAGCGGAAACTCAACTCGTAATAAAACCAACAAAAACAAAAGGAACAACAAAAGTTGACATAACGCTGGCAAATTTTTGTTGCTTCTCGTTTGACTTTTCTCTGCCCTTTTTTTGCTAATGCGTGAGAACATCGAAAGCCGAGAGCCGAGCCATTCATTTCATTCAGTTTTCCCCTTGAATTTTTGTTGTTTTTGCTTGTCGATTCGATTGGTTGTTTTCTTTGTGTTTGTGTTTCGTTTCGGTTGTGTGTGTGTTTATTTGTTTGTCGAAAAAGTTGTCAAAACAAAAGATAAATCAGCGGCGGCAACTCAAAGCCTATTCGGTGGGACGTCGGTGGGGGATGTCTATGGCCCGCATACTCGTACGATTATATATACTCCATGTGGATGTGAATGGATGTACATATAAAGTAGGAAGTAGGTGAGGAATTTTATGGCCTTTTCTGGTCAAAACTTAAAGCTGATAATGAACTTGAAATGGAAATGAATACGGGCTGAGAATTGAATTGGTTTGGGGAATGTTTTACAAGGGATTAAGTAAGAACTGATTGAATTTTCCAGACGTTGAATTAGGATTTACTTTTAGTTTCCCAGAAGTTTTTTTATTATTTATTTCTATACTGTAAGTTCTTATGGCTCCGATATGTAACCTGTGGAAGCGTTGGAATCGCGGCACACTTGCCTCGATACTAGCACATCGAAATTTGATCTGCGTATGCGTATCCTAAAAGTACGCACTTGAAAGAGAATTGCTCTAGCATTAATAGTGTTCAAAGAGCCAAACGACAGGTTCCTAATTCTGGATATAATAATGATCACCCGTTCGCAATGTATTTCTTCTCCTTTATGATTATGAGTATTACGGCTTTGCTCGTATCTCCTAATACGCGACTGATAGACATTGCAGAATCGGAAGAAAGTAAATTCAGTGGGATGTTATCGTCTAAAAATATCTTATTCTTGTCCCACTCATTTTATAAGCAATCCTTTTCATTTTTTTATAAAAATAATTCAACTAATATTATGCAATCCAGTTGGAAAACCCACTTTGCGTAGAATTTAAGCCCGAACAAAGTAACAGCCCTTCCTTTCATCGCCTCTAAGTGGCAGTTTTTCCAGTTCATTCCACAGTCAAAAGTGCTTAAGCTTCAGCACCCTTTCCCTGCCCCCAAGAGTCACCGAAAATCGCCACAAACTCTAAGGGAAATGTCACGGCAAGGCAGAACGGGCGGCAGAGTTCACAGATTTTTCGAAATTTCAAGCAGTTTAAACTTTAAGCGGGTCAAGGTCATGTAGGCGGGTGGGGGTATGGTGAGCGTCGCCTGCTGAGTGGCAATAAATTTCATCAGTCAAATTAAGCATACGCCACGGTGTCCCGTTACGTTCCCCGTGCCCCGTGCCCCGAGCAGCGACGTGCCAGAATTTCAACTAATTAAAGCGAATTATTCGCAATTAGTTAATGGAAGACACATAATGGAGGAGGTGGGTGGGAGTGCGGTAGGGTAGGGCATGGCATGGTACCTGTGGCAGGGGGCAAAAGGTCACCACTTACATGCAAAATGGTCGGCTGACTGATATGGTGGCCATTCACGAAGGTCAGGGCGTCCGTGTGCAGCGGTGTGACCGTGCAGACGCCCTCATGCAGCGAGATGAGGCAGTGCCTCGGCTGTATGGAGGGTCCGAAGAGCTGCAGGCAATTGGTGTTCGCGGAGCCCACCTCCACGGGATCGCTGCCCAGCTTGATGCGCCGCCCGCCATCGCCGCTGTGCGTCACCTCCACCAGGACGGGTCCCTCCCGATCTCCGGACATATGCGAGGCTCCATTGGCGGCCCCGAGCGGCTTTTTCTTGCGCCTTCGCGGCTGGGAGTCTGCCGGTCGCCGTCGCACATGGAACATGATGGAACCTGCAAGAAATAAAGGTAAATATAACATTAGAAATGCAAGAGAATTTTATATTTTGTGGATTATTATAATACTCGTTGTTAGGTTCATGTTTTAGGCTTTAAAATATTCCAAATATTAAAAAAAAACCGCCGCCACACGCTTTTTCGAGCGGACTTTTGTCTTTTGTGTCTCGCTGTGATGTGCAGTTTAGGCGAAAATGAAAATCTCAGACCCACAAATGGATGGATGGATGGATGGCTGATTGGCATAACAGTGGCGGCACGAGACATTGAGTAAAGCGAAACAAAAGCGAGGCTCACGTGTGCATATTCAACAGCACATGAGGGGACAATTCAGGCCACATGGTAAGGGCAAAGGTAATCTGTCTTTCAAGACTTTTCCTCTTTTCCCATTTTTTACTGAATATTTTCTGCATTTAAAGCTTCATTTCAAGGGAATCGCTTTTTTCCTAAGCAGCTTTCCAAAATACAAAGTATTTTTCAACGAATTTTACGATATACGATATTTTCTAGAATATTTTCTGTACATTTCCATGCACAAAAAAAGCATACACATGTGTGTATGTTTTATATTCCCTCGTTAAGCCCACACCCACACACCCTGCACACTATCGGCATCCGCCAGTGTAACTGTGTCTGTCGCTCTCTCCATTGCACCCCCCTCACATCTCTTATCGCTCTCTGGCAATCTCATCGCATCGCTTGGCATCGCTTCCCATCCCATCCCATCCCAACGTATTCGATTCCATTTCATTCACCTCCCGCTTAAATAGGAGACAAAGAGCAAAATAGAAATTCCGAAAATGAAATCA
Source organism: Drosophila tristis (assembly GCA_018150885.1). Classification (NCBI taxonomy): domain Eukaryota; kingdom Metazoa; phylum Arthropoda; class Insecta; order Diptera; family Drosophilidae; genus Drosophila; species Drosophila tristis. The sequence goes on along the minus strand of JAECWT010000210.1, from coordinate 1,238,279 downwards.
AATTCTGGCTGCATCATCAATTTCAAATTCGATATTAGATGTTCATTTTACCAGCAATGCAAAGCAAAGCAAAATAAAAACAATCGACTGTGTGAAGGAGAGAGCTCTGAAGAGCGCGGGCGATGCAGAGACTGGCACACTGACTGATAGAATTATTTGCCAAGCACAACAGACAGACTGACTGACTGACTGACTGACTGACTGACTGACTGACTGACTGACTAACTGACAGATAGTTCAGTGGCACAACATTCGGTGTCCGCTGCTCGCTAGTTCTCTGATATCAAAATGTATATACAACATTTGCAGTTTTTGGTCCAAGCGACAGCTGCAACAACAAACAAATAAATTTGACACACCCCACCACACCCCTCCCTATTCGCCTGCTCACAACACCCTCTCTCCTACAGATTTTGTGGATTGTTACAGTCCGCGCAATAGGTATAAGGTTGTGGTAGTACCTTAGCACCATAGGGGATTGTGACAAGCATTCCCCACATCTGGCATTACTATAACATTAAAATGATTCATATTTCAGAGAGCTTTCAGCTGTATGTGGGAGTAAGAACCAATGTTATGCCTTAATCCGATGCAACCTATCAGCTCAAAGGATCCCAAGCCCTGTGTATTCCATAATGGATTTCAATTTATCATTCACCTTCAGAGCTTCAAACTTTGGAAACATCTTCTATGAAACGAACTGTACTGAATCCTCCTCCTCCTCCTCTGAGCCGAACTGCCACTTTGCCACCTCTGTGGGTGTTGCTGCTGCGGCTGTGCACTGTACAGAATGCTTAACGAAGCATACAAAATGTGATGGCAGTTACAGCAGCACGACCACCCCACCCCCTACTCCCTCTAACAGTCTTTGCCTCCAGACTCTTCCATAGTTATGGGGCGGCAGTTGCAACAGCAGCAACAGCATCAGCATATCCGTAGACTCCAAGACCTCCAAGTTGGCATCTGCCGAATGCTTTTGGGCATTTCCTCGTACAAGCTAAATAAGCCATGACAGGGCCGTGCCAGTGGGGGGCGTGTGTTTGGCTGTGGGGCGTGGTGGCATGTGCAACTTATTTAACAAGATGGCTGGCGGTTTCTGGCGCACACCTCTGGGGGAATCTGGCAGCGCTTTCAATTTCCAAAAGCTTCAAAACTTAACAACAAATCGTATTTCCATTGTATATAGTATAATACCTTTTTTGCGAAGCCTAAGGAACCACATTCGTAGAGGGTACAAGTATTTCTCTGTGTGTTTTGTGTGCGTGTGTGTGTGTGTGCTATTATTAATACATGTGGGCTAGTACATATGCACACATGGCCGGCGGGGTACCGAGAGAACTTTCTCTAAGCGCGCCAGAGAATAATCAAACTCAAAGCCAGGCAGAAAGCAAACCGAAAACTGAGAACAGAATAAAAAGGAGCCAAAACTTATGGGAAAAAGAAACAACAAAAGATGTGGGAAAAAGTAGCCAAAAGTTGGAAAAACGCAACATCAAAATCAGCAACCAGCCAACAAAGCAAACAGAAAGCTAGAAAACTAACAAAAAGCCAACCAAAAAAGCTTATCAAAAGAAGCCAGAAAAGAGGCGACTGAAAACACGGTGCGTATACTTGATGGACGGATGGATGGATGTTGGGGTACGAGTATGATGTTCAAATGAATAATCCCCTTGTTTGTTGGACTGCAACTTGTTGTTGGAACCCATCGAAACTTGTGGCAGGAAGCAGATGAAGTGGCAAAGTTGATTAGGGATTAAATGCGGGGATTAATTCCAAGAGAAGGCCAAAAGGGATTTCGCTTCGGTTTTAATTATAATATGGAAATCATTTAAAGGGTTTTACCAATTGGATGAAGCAGATTCTTTGCTTAGACTTAATCTGATTGAAACAGAGATTTACGGTCATGCTACTCCACTTTGTAAAATTCAGAGAAATTAATTTAATTTTCTTACGGTTTTCCCTCACAAATTTCCCTGTCTTCCAATTAGATTGCAATTCATAGTTCCTTTATAACCTTTTGGTTTGGTATTTACTGCCCTGACCTTTGCTCCAAGTAAACTGGGTTCCGTTTCCCTGTCCGGTTTGGAGTTTCGACCTTTCCCCCCCCACAACCAAGAATTTTCACTCCTTTCTCCTCTTGCTGTATAATCAAGGAGTCTAACTGAATGGCAATTTATGGCCATAACATGACCGGCATTCAATTGTAAATCAATCAAGGAATGGACAACTTTGACAGAGTGCTCGACGGAGCGATTGGAGTGCCCCTCATTTGGCATGCAGGGGCAGAGGAGACACTCGCACAAGCCAAAACACACACACAGCACAGCACAGCACACCACACGGCGTGGCTACGTGGCTCTCGAATTTGAGTAAACATTTTGTGTCCTTGGCAGCTGACATTTGGCGAACGGCGAGTGGAGGATGGTGGCTGGAGGATGGCGGGGACATGGGGACATTGATAGAGTGCACTGCCGAACGGAAGGCAAGAAGAAAAATCGTTTTAATTGTTCCAACTTGGTCAAGAGCTTGGTCAGAAGCAGAGCACCAAAGACAGAACCACTGCCCGAGACAGAGAAGAGGTGTCACCATTCCAAGGTATGTTAAATGGAAGGTAAGGTTAATCCTCCCTCTTCCTCCGTTTCACCTTGTCCTTGTTTTGTCTTTGCCACTCTCCCTCGCTCGTTCTGGCTCAAGCGGACTTAAGATTCTGTTTCTGTTCTGAAAGGCATCTGCCCTACCTTCCATCCAATATACCTTGGCATCACCCATCAGCAGCACTCGTCAGCACAGCACTGTTGTTGCTGTTGACACAAGAAAACGAACAAATTGCAAAAGGCAGCAAACGTGGAAGAGAGACAGAGATAGAGAGACGGCCAAAAGGACACAAGAAAGAAAACCGAAAAGAAAATATAGGAAAGGGGGACATTGCATGGGTGGGTCTGAAGAGGGGAACGAGCCATGAAATTGATTCAACCAACAACAACAACGTGCCAGGAGGATCATGTGTGTGATTGGGGGAGGCCTCCCCACCTCTCTTCACTGGCCTTTTGTCTATGTTTCTGGCGGTTTTCTGCCCGTCTATCTGCCTGTGGGGCCCATTGTATGGACACGTGCATAAGTGCGAATAAATTGGCAACAGAGAGAGAACCCAGACAGACAGAGAGAGAGAGAGAGAAAGAGGTAGCCAGAGAGAAAGTAAAAGAGAGAGCAAAAAATAACCAAAAACAAGCGCAGGATAATCGGATATTCGTACTATGGGATAGAGGATACCCCTGATATTATGAGGCTCGAATGAGAGCACATGGAAATATGTATCAAAACCAGATTCTTCATTCATGTCTTTAACAGAGGGAAGCCTGTAGTTTTCTTTGATGATCCTGGCTATAATATCCATGCCTTACAAATAGCTTCGTTTCAAAACAATTAAAATCATGGAAACCTACATGGAAAGTGGGATTCTCCAGCTGCAGTCATTCAACGCGATCTGACAGACTGACAGATCTATAAATCCCGAACTCGTTATGGGTTCGGTCTGCCTCATTCTGCCTGTTACAGGCAGAATGAGCCCCGCCCCTTCGGCTCTACAATTACTGAGTACGAAGCAACAATGCAGCCATGAGCGACCAAATTGCATAACGAGTTGAGTGACTGAGAGGGAGAATCCAGGTGCAGGAAATGCACCCGTCAGGGGTATGCCACACAGTCATGTGGCCTGGGATCCTGCGGACATTCCCACCGTTGTGTTCAATGTGTGTGTGTGTAGATTCGTGCCATGGAAATGGCGACCAAGCGTTGGGCACATTAATTTTTATTAGCACTGCTTGTGCTCTAATGGCCAGAGCCATTCCAAAGGAGGGCCACAGGAGTGGGCGAGTGGCGGAGTGGGAGAGTTTGGTCAGTGGACGGATGTTGGCTAGAATCGCATTTGCAAAGGCATAAATCAGAAAAAGGCACCGGTTCTCATACACTAACGAAAGGTCAAGCACAAGGACATATTGTTGACGGGGCGGGGGTTAAAGAACATTCAAAAGATTTAGGAGATTGTAAGAGAGCAGGGGTTAGGAAAGGTTAAGAATGGCTAAGATCTCATCTTTATCTTTGTAGACAGTTAGCCTCAGTTACCCTCCAGAGCCCGTACCAAATACGATTTGTATTCCAGACGTTCATCTGCGTCTGAACCTTCCAATCTATATGCTAATGTCAGTCGAGTATCTCGACAGAGAGAGTATTCAATGGACTCCAGCCCATCATCCATCCGTCCATCCTGAGAGTGTAATTTCATTATCCTGCTTTTAATTACCGGATGGACTGGCAGCGGAGCAAACTTTGAGGCGCACCAGCAGCACATGAAAAAGGAGAGCTGCTCTCCACTTCACGAATTTAATTAAAAGTAATTTTAATTTGTTGGCAACACAAAAAAATAGAAAGCGAATAACAAACTTTGGAAAACTCCGCTGTAAGCAAAAAAAAATAATGTTCGAGGGGCGCCTAATTGCCTGAGATTGATTTTAGCAGCTTGCTTCATCAGAGGAAAATCATGGGCAGGAAATGGAGGTGGAACCGAAGCAGAAGCAGCAGTCGAAGGAGCAGCACCCTGTGCTCTCAAATTAGCCAAATTAGTCGTAAAACGTGGCTTGGCTTCACTATGACTTGGGTGGGAAACCAAAGGAGCCCGTCCTCTTTATGCAGCACCCCCACCCATCTAGCCAACGAGAAGAGAACTCCTGCAACCACAGAAGCCACACCTCTGGCCGACACACAGACTCCTTTTGCTGCTTTCGCTGGCAAGTGAGCTTTTCACGTGGCGCAAATTAAAACAATGAAAATTTAATGAGCCAAGTTTTCCCTTTTTGCACACACATACTCACACACACACACACACACACAAGAAGTTTTGCTTCCTTTCTCCGTTTGACCCAAAGTTTAATCCTCGTGTAAGCCTCGGCAAACATTACATTAAATTATAGCAAATATAAACGAGTAAATTTCACTCAAGCGACGCACATTTTGTGATAAATATAATTGTGGAAAGTCCTGCCTGACTGCCTGCCGTCACTTTGATTGCTTCATTAAGGATTCCGGTTAACTTTTAACTGGAATTTTCACTTGAAGGAAATTGGATTTAGTTTTCGTCGTCGTTGTTCGATTGGGCAGATTGAAAATTCAATCAATTGTGTAACTTGACCACAAAATTAATTAAATGCAATTGGAATCTGGGTGGATGGATGTCTGGGATACATTATAAATCCACTCTGAAGTGGTTTCTTCTTTATGACACTATTTCATGGATACATAAATGGAAAGCAGTAAAGCAGTAAGTTTTCATGTCTCATGGGCCGATAGAAGGGGCCCGTCACTGCTGTTGCATCTATTGTTCTTCTCAACTAATTCAATCTGATTCCGGTAAGAATTCTTTCATGCAAAAACTTCTTTTATCGTTATAGATATAGAGCTTCTCCATCTTCCCAATCCATGTTCTCTTTTTTAAGGGTTTAAACTCTCAGCCTTTCATTTCTCACTTCCCATTCCATTATGCGAAACCCACAAGCGTATAAATCGCAATCGAAGCACAAAATCGAATTAACCAGCGACTGCTGCCCTATCCTTTGCAATCTCTCTCTCTCTCTCTCTCCCACCTCTCCACCAAAGGATCCTCTTCTGGTTCCACAGCTGGATAGCAGCAGGTTAGACTGGATAGCCACCATTCAAGTCAAGTGCTGCTGCCCCCAGGCGGCCATCAACATTTTTGCTAGACAATTTGGCAACAGGAACAATAAAAATATAATTGCCACACTCAACTCGAGATGGGAGGCTGGCTGCTGGCTGCTGGATCCTAGAACCAAAAAACCGAATCAAAATAAAATTCCAGCAAGAACAAAACAAAAAAGGAGCAAGGATGAAATCACATCGCTAAAGTGAAAGAAAGGAAAAGTGGGGGTTGAGGTCGAGGTGGAGGAAAGTGATGAGCGGCGAAGCATGATTGGATTTTCCTTTGTGAGTGAGCGAACGAGCGGCCTCCTGTGTTTCCTCCGTCTCTTGTCTTCGTTGATGGAATGGCCTTATTGTAGAAAAGGGGCCTTATAGAAAAGGGGTATTCCAGGAAACACTTAAATAAGCAAAGTATGTTCAAATATTTTACGCATGGAATACCTTTTAAAAAAGAAAACTGAAACTAAGCTCTCTCTATCTCTCTTACAGAGTAGCTTAGCAGTATAGTGTGAGTTCTTTGTCTGGTAGAAGCAGAAAATCAACGAATATGTATATCTGTCGTAACGTAAGCTTATTCACATTGGATTATCTTCTACTGGCTGCCCTGTCCTGCCTCCATTATTCGGGTGTCCGTTATTCCTGACCCTTGCCTATTATATTGCTGTTGCTGTTGTTCGGGTTGGTAAGACAGCATGTATTGAGAGAACCGCTCAGAGAGGATCGTAGCAGCGAGATGCTGAGGTCCGACGTCGAACGAAAGGTGTCACTGATCTGTTTCGTAGATTAAATTCGACATACGTAGATACTCGTAGAAGGCTTCCTAAGGCTTAAATGTATTTATTTTTAGAGCTGAATCTGAATAGCTCCAGGAAAAGTTAAGTATATGCCAAAGAAATCAGTGAAACTTCAATAATAATTAATGGAAATTCGAAATTTCCATATTTCCATAATCATTTCTAATATATTAGGCAATCAGTACAATACTCTCCCTCTCTGCAACATGAAACCCTCGTTGGAATGGATTTTTCGGGTTTTATTTATAACTATTATTAGCCAAACTGGGTTATGTCTTTCTCGCAACGAGAAATCAATTAAAATGTTAATCCCCTTCATATATTATTCCCAAAATGCATTTAATCTGAAAACTCATCTCCTATCAATCTCGTGCCACGTGCCACATTCAAAAGTTGAATGGAGAGAATCTCCCTCATGCGTTTGACTAATTTTTGCTGATTTTTCGGGGCTTATGCGCTTTGCTTTGCCTCGCTTCGCTTCGATTTGTTGCCGTGCCTGTCATGTGCACCCATTGATGACGCCCGGACAAAAGCAGGACCCTGTGTCCGATTCAGGCATGTCCTTGTCCATGTCCTAACCATTCACAACCATGCCACAACAGACATACAGACACATACATGAACAGACGACACTCTCTACACGAACAACAAAAAAATACCATTTAGCTTTTGTAAATAACTCCTGAAATTTATCGATTTTTGTCCTGTTGTTTGTTTTGGAGGAGCTCTGTGGCAGTGGGGTCCCGCTCGAAGCAGGAATTGAGCAGCCCTCAAACTGTGGATATGACGTGGGGAGAGATTTTAAAAAATTACATTTTTTATATGACTTTTTCTTGGTGAATTAATGGCCCATCATCGCTCCTGGCGTGAGAGCTCTACTCTACTCTACTCTACTCTGCAACCGCAATCTGCCGCATTATGGGGCAAGAGGTGAAAGCCAGTAACGTGTGAAAATTCAATTTACGCTCCGGGAATGCGGCAACAAAGTTCGCGGATAAATTGAAATCCCAGCACATGCCAGAGACAACGTAAAAACTGAAATTAAATGGGAAAATGAACTCCAATCAATGGCGGGGGTGGTCGGGGGATAAAAGAAAAAGCTGACAATCCATGGCAGGCAAAAACGGAAAAAACGATAACTCGCTTTCCACGGAAAAAGGGAAAATTCACTTCAGGGAGCGGTAAAAACTTTTCGACACTTTCTGCCACCACAAACGCGACGCAAAAGCCACAAGAACCGGGGGGAAATCGAGGGGGAAAGTTAAGGATATTTTTTTTGATAATAATTTGTTAACCAACTAACAAACAAACCGTATGGACGGTACACGCGGAGAGGGTGCTTTTGGCGGGTGCGGGGGCTGGCAGTTGCTTTGCCTGGGCGCCGGGCGCCGGGTGCCCACAACAATGCGTTGACAGCGCGCGAGGATAACTGAGGAGCGCACTGCGGAGCGTATGAGCAATAAGCAGCAAAGGCAACACCAAAGGCAGCGGCAGCGCCAGGGTCCTTCGCCGACTAGCTGGCTCTTCGACTGAGACTGAGTGCGTGAATGAATGAATGAATAGCACAAAAAAAAAACGAAATGAATATCACGAGTGTAATATAATTCGACTAGAGGATACCACGGATAATTAGATGTATTTGCGGGGAACTAAAATATAAAGGGAAAAGTGATCCAATTGGAATTCTGAAGGATCCAGAATCAAAGGAACTTCTTGTCAATATTCTCACTTTAAAACATAATGATTTTAATTTATAATTGCTTTTAGGTTGCTAGTTTTCAAAGGCAGAAGACAACTGATCTGCCAGGGGATCAAATGAATCTTTACAGCAGATTCGGTTACTCTTTATCTTAAGTTATAAAATATGTATAGATCTCCGAAACAGATCTGGCTCTACTCTTCCGTTGAATCTCCACGAACTGAGCATACCCTTCCACCCTGCAGGTACAGGGTTTGGGACAAACCAACAGAATACCATACAGAGCGCTCTGCACATAAAGCAAGCAGAGTAAATTATGACTGTGTGTGGGTGAGTGGTGTATGAAACAACATTTAGTTTACAATGTTTTCAATGGGTGTGCGCCATACACTCTGCCCTACGCTACCCTACCCTGGTATTGCTGTATCCGTGAGTGTGTGTGTATATAGGGTGCTATTATTGGTATATGTGTGTGTGTGTGTGCTTAAGTGCGTTTGCTTTTGGCCCTTTTGCATGACACACAGCAGCAGAAGCAGCAGTAACTTTTGCTGCCAGAGAGAGGATACGGACACTCAAACATCCGTCGGAACCGGGACACACACATTCAAATATTCACCCAAAAAAAAATAGAGAGGCGGCCATGGTGACCCATTGAATACGCTGTTGAGAAGCGGCAAGGGGGCCAGAAGGGTTACATTCGGGTTTGGGTTTGGGTTTTGGTTTTGGCTTCGGTTTCATTTCGGTTTTTGCGTGCGATAAGCTTCGCCTCGAATGGCTGGAGCTTAAAAGCTTGTGGGCTGGGGAAGGGGGCGATGCGATTCGAGTGCACTGAGTCGTGGAAAATGTAAATTGCAAATGTAATTGCAATTTATTTTATTTCAAAAGGCATCTGCGTGCTACAGAGGACTGAAAGGATATAGCTGCTATTAGTTGTACAAGTGCATTTAAGAGGGACTTAATTTCTGTGGATAGGACGGGGGATCGCTGAAAAGCGAAGTCTTATCGATAGATGTAGGCCATTTACCAAAAGCGGTCGAAAACTTAACAATAACCTGTTTATTGATCAAAAAGAAATATATGTTTATCGATAACAAATCGATCAAAAATCGATATCCAATCTATAACTTTATATTGATTGCAATATCGTTTTAGTTAAGAACTTTCTATATCAACAAAATCAAACAAAAACCAAATAATCGATACGATTATTTTTATCATAAATCACATTGCTTCGAACTTTACCAAACTTATAAAATTTATTATATTTCAATCAGACAATGTTCCAGCTATGAAGATTTATTTCCTGGAATGTATTGCTATAGAAATCAAAATCAAAATGAACTTAAAACACGAAAACTCACTTCTAAAATAAAAATCTACCTATCGATTGCCTATAGATGATCGATACATATTGAATTTCCCATGCCAAATGATAATTAGGAGCCCTTAGCTGGTAAACCACAAATGCCTGTCAATCATTCTCGTGCCACAAATCCACTCCATCATCGAACCTCATCTTATCCCATTCCACCTCTCACTTCTGTTTGGATTCGGCTCTCTTCTTATTGAGGCAATCAATATGCCCGACCTACCCATACCAGAGGAAAAACAAAAGTGAAAGACAAAGGATATGTCTGACTGTGTGTATCTGCATCTGTGTGTGTGTGTGTGGGTGTGCCTGGGGGAGAGAGCACATAAAAACATGAGATATACTTGAAGCTACTTTTCGGCTAACGAGCATCGCACAGTCAACGTCTTTATTGTTGGCCAACTTGCATTTTCTTTCCCCACCCCCAACGCACCCGAGTTTTTTGGGGGTTTGTTTCGGTTTGGCTTCCTTTTAAGATGGATGGAGGGAAGGATGCCAGGATGTGTGTGTGTGTGTGTGTTTGGGGGGAAAACCATCAAACTAAATGCGCACTATCCCCAAGGATATTTAAGATGAACTTCAATCATCTCTTAAGACTTGAGGATCCCCACACGAGTGCTCGTACTTCCACTCTCGAATGTATTCAATATGCGGCTCCCTATAAAGTAAGGGAACCTTGGCCAAAAATTCCGAATGGCAAACTCATGTGAGTGTGACAGACGGGAATAAATGTAATTGGTGTCAGCAGCAATGCCCTCACTATACGTTCATTGGACATTTCTGCTCCCCAAGACAAGGAAGTGCCGACTGCTGGGAATCTCGCGGAACCTCATGAGGTTGCAGCGCGAACCAGTTGGGAATTACAAGTGCTCGAAGCTTGCAAAAATCATTGCCGATCCGCGAAGTCCACGGAACAGGAATTGGGCGTGAGCTTTCCGATCCCAAACCTGTCGGGAGTTCTGCAGCAACCCCTATCATATCATATCTCTGCGGAGATTTATATGCAACAATTAATTTTGTTCGTGCAACCCGCCTCCCTTTGGCTGACCTCTGGCTACCCTCTGTCTGCCTCTCGCTGGATTGTGATGGATAGAAACGCAAAGACCGGGCCGGGAGCCACATTCAAATTAATATCCCAGTAATTTCCGTTCAGGCATCGTTTTAGGGATCCTAATCCGCTTCGACTCATAAATAAATAGGCAATTTCCTTGAGAGATTCCTTGCAATCAAGAGGAAAACGAGAGAGCCAGAAACTAATATAATTCAATTTCGGATAGAAATGCGGAATATGGAATAGGGAAATGTATTCATCAAATGCTTCTGGAGGGACATCAATTCTCTCTCAAGTTGTCTCACTTTCATTCGTCCCTTTTCTCTGCTGTGCATGCTGTGTGTATTGTGACATGTGTCTCTGTCGGTTGCTTGCTGACTGCCTTTTGTCTCTGGCATCTCTCTGGGAAATGGCTTACATTTCGGCCAGAAATTTCGGTTAGTCATCTTTTGGGACCATCTTCCTGACTGACTAACTGCCAACTTGCGTGTGTCGTCGTCGACGTCTGGAGGGGCAAGTGTCGTCAATGTCTAAGGGGGCTCGGGGCAGGGCCACATCATGTAAATGATGATGATTACTAGAGGGGGCACCCGGCTCGATGCCTGTTGATGATTGATTCTGTTGATCCGTATCCGGATTCGGATTTGGTTTTGCTTTTCGATTTTGATTTGTAAGTGAAAAAAAATTACCCATCAATGGGAGAGAAATCACGATAAATCCAGAAAGGATATTTCGATAGATGAACGTAAGTATAACGATATGGAATATAATCAATACGATCTATTAACAACTATCACTTAAATATCAACAGTTTCTAGCTTAATTCAATGCCTTTAAAGTATTATTATTATTCTTTCGAAAGTCATAAAATTTGTAGATTTTTGATTGATTTTATCAAGCAAGAAAAAATCATTTAGGAAACATCAGTAGCCAATAAATTGGGAAAATTATCATTATGTTTCCATCATACAAAGCTAGTCTTAAGCTTTTGAATATCAATATCATTTCCACATAAATTCAGTAACTTTACAGCAAGATTCTTCCACGTTTTAAATGACATTTTCAACTTAAATTCAGCCGAAAAATACTGTGCAACAAGGCAGCAATAAAACAAAACACAAAACGAATAAGCGCAGAAATTGTTAACCTAATTTTGTGTGACGTTTTTGGCCGAGTCTGAGCGCATTTTCAGCTGCCATCAGGAGGCCAACGGCCAGTACCAAGGATGGCCTTCAGGCGTTCAAAATAAACTGCACTTCTCGACCTTCCCATCGAGAGATAGAGTGAGATAGAGGGCGAGAGGCGACACGAGTGTGTGACATGGACAAGTCTCGAGAGTTACAAGTTTTGCGAGAGTTTTCCCAGGAAAAATTCAGTCAGAAAATTATGCGCTGCATTTTACAAAAGTTTATGAGGCAGCAGCAGCCGTCTCTGGTAGGAACGTGGCATGACAGGGAGGCGTGGCGTGGCAACATTATTTATGAGCTGCCACGTTCCGCTTGGGTCGGGATGGCTTGGGGGGGCCCCGGGGACAAAGTCTACGCTGAAGCCTTTTGAGCTTCATTAGGCTTGACCTTTTTCACAGAGCAACAGAGAGAGAGAGAGCCAGCGGAGTGAAAGTCCTTCCCTGGTATTTCTTTTTCCCTTTTATTTCTTTATTTTCTGTATTCTTTTTATTGGTAAAACAAATGTAGCGTTAATTTTCACTTGTTCCGCACAGAAAAAAGAAGGACATGCTATCAGCCCGTGGGGGATATCCGATGTCCCTCTCTGAATATTGCATTCATTCTCTGGATCCATTCGATAGTCTCCAAATGAATAAAAATCGGATAGCCCACGCTAATGACAGGTTACACATGATTGTTCGTTTTATTATTTGTATTCTTTTGCCTTTGTCATTTGGGAACTGGTTCAGATGTCAAACAGATGTTCGATAATTGTTGACTTTTTTGGTTTCGGGGTAAAATGTGTGTGTCGCTCTTGTCGAAATTTGATTAGTAATGTAATTAAAGGCCATTTATAATTGTAGTGGGGCTGAAAGCTACAGAGGACGATTAAAGAACGGAGAAAAGAACGGATTAAAGACGGTTCAGGGAGACCTTTGAGACCTTAAATTGGATAACTTTTACATTTGGAAATGTTTAAGGAGATACCTCAAGAGATCATAATTTATATTTATGCCTAAAATTACTCAATTAATTCGTACCATCTTCAACAAGTTGTGAATGTCAAAATACTAGCATCACTTGTATAGTTTCCGACTGTATTTGGAAGAAGTGTGTATATAAAAGTGGGTAGAGGAGATGATTCCATTGTAAACCCTCTTAGTGTATTTGTACTTTCCCTATTATTCTTTTAATATCCCTTCAATAAAGTATGAATGTCTACTTCAAATAACATAAATACCATTGTTGCCCCCACCTTGCCAGCACTCCATAAAGAAAACAATCAACACATAAATAATGTATTCCTTTAACACGCCATCTTTAAGTATAGATAGGATAGTAGCTATTAAGTAAATAATTACGACACTTAAGTCGCACAACAATGGACTATAAATACCACTTGAAATTATTCTTTAAAAACTTAAAAAACCTTTATTTATCAAATATTTTACATTTATTATTTATTAAATCAAAAAATTTAATAATTTCAAATACAAAATTTTTTAATTATTTAAAAACTCTATATTTTTTATTATTAAAATTATTAAATACTATAACTTTATTTAAAAACGTACTTAAAAATATATAATATTTTATAAAACACGTAAATTTAAATTATTGTTAAAGGCTCTTTTTTTCAAACTTTCTTTTTTTACCTAAAAAGTTTTTTATTTAAATTTAAATTTTTACTTCTTATACCTACAAATAAATACATTTATACTACTACTAATTAAAAACTTTATAAATTCTACAACACATGGCTTTAAAAAAAATTACACACATAATAAACTATTTAAAATGACCAAATGTTGCATTATCCCTATCAAAGACTCAAGTTTCTGCTAGCAGCACTAAAATAAGTATCGTGAATGCGTTGCACTAAAAATTTTTTTTTTTTTTTTTTAAAAAAGGGTTTTGGGCGGAAAAAGGGGTCAAATTTCCCATAGTGCAATGGATATCCACATACCCTACAAATAGCCACCACATTCCCTACAAAGACTTTCTGCAACCTTATATCAACCCCTCATCAACCTTGACTTAGTCTTTCCACCTATGTCCAATGTCCCAACCCACACACAACCAATCCATCCAAATAATCAACTTTCATTATCCCTAAGCGCAAAAAACACTTTCCAACTCAATTTAGACACAATATCCCATCCACTGACCCCTGACCTCAGCCGCTTAATAACTTTCAATGACAATCAATAAAAGTTACAACACAAATATTTCCAAAATTTAACACCACACACAAAAAAAGTTCAAGGAGCAAACTATTTTCAATAGCATACTTTTTTGGATGCGATGGAAGTTTCGTGGTCTATGGAGAACGATGGGTGGGGTCAGGGTATATCCATGGGAAATACATAGGAAAACATCGGAAGCCATTGGAAGTTTCTGTTGGGAATATCTTTTGGTAAAAACTTTGAATTTTTGAGCTCTTTTAACGCACAGATTAAGAGCCTTTGTTGAAGCATTTCAGGGACGACCCCAAAGGGATATCGAAGTTCTCGTATTTAAGTGGATAGCAGTTGTTGGTCCATGGCTTATTAACACCAGGGAATGTGGCCTAGGCAAGGCATCCCATCCCCCACTTTATGGGCACTTACGTCGTATGCCCCAATCCATCATTTTGCAGCCCTTCCTCCTGGATGTTGTTGCTGGTGGGGGATATTAGAGACCAATTTGTGACCAGCCCTTCGCCGAGTCGCCTAGAGAGCTCCCTGATGTTAGGAGCTCCGCGTCCGCCTCTCTTCAGACGAAATGGAGATGTCGAGACGTCGCACCCTACATGACGGCCCGCGGACGAGAATCACTTTGCGATAAACGCCTGGCGCGGCACGGCACGGCACGTCACAAATTGAATTGAATTGGAACGACTTCTAATTTTGTCAATTTTGTGTATGCATCAAGCGCCGGGTGTCGCCTCAGAGGAGCGCCTAGCGGTAGATGAGTAGAAGTGACGGAGCTGGATCCCTCGACAGACATCCATTCGTAAGGGTTCCTCCAAAAAATAAAACAAAACTGTTGCCGTCGCAGCCGGTAAACGTAGAGTTTCGTTTTGCTTACGGTGCCCGATGCTCGTGCTTTACCGATACTCTACGGCCACGACGACATGCGCGCTGTCGGTGCTTTCCCGAGCAGCATTACTTCATGACTGAACATGTGTCCGGACTTGTCTGCTGGCGCTGCTGCTGCGGCCGCTTCGGGAGCTTTGTGTCAGGGCTTCGTGTGCCTGTGGGTGTGACTGTGACGGCAACGAAGTGCACGGCGTAGATAACAACGGGACACTGGGGGAGTGCGTGCGTGGTGGCCCTGCTGCTCCTCCTGTGAAACACTCGAGCCGGGCGGCACATCAACATCTAAGGATGCAGCAAACAATTTTTTCATATTGCTCAAACGTTCAAGTGACCAAATAAACGTGTGGGAGTTGCCACTCAGGTGAGGCATTCGAAAGAATGCCCATTAGCCCATGACAAGACGCACATGTACGAACGGACCACGTTAGAGAAATTGGCGAAAGGCACAGAGCAACAGCGACAGCAACAGCGAATGACACAAGGAAGACCGTGACAGGTGGTGGGCAGGGGAAGACAGGGAAAGACAGGGACACTCAGCGAGGCAGTTTCTTCTTGGAGAAAGACACGCCAGCACTAAACATTTGAGCAGCTTTTAAGCGAAATGTCTTATTGATGGCGAACCGCTTGAAAGAAGGCAATAAATGTTGGCTTATCTTTAACATCCTTTGCTAAAAGAGTTCTGAAATTCCTGAAATTTAAACAACAACCAAAAAATCATTAGAAGGCATTTAGTTTTTTCTATCTATTTGTCAATATTTGTAGCACATATGTAATTCGATAATAGCATCCGATGCCACAAAAATGTCCTGCAAATATATCGAAATCTATCCCACTGTTCCCGCATAGAAACTCGACCAAAAAACCAACACAAAATAAAATAAAACCGAAACCCAAAACGACGCCACCGAAACACAAAAGAAAGGGCGACCGGGATGGAGACAGCGCAGCCTGTCAGCGAAGAGCATATAAATTGTGGTCTCTGCTCTCTCATTCTCTCTTAGTGAAGGCAATAAATATTGAAAATATATTAAGAGAATCAACTTAATGCCTGACTTTGCCGCCGAAAGAGAGCGACAGCCACAACATAATCAAACGGGAACAAAGAAGAGCGAAAATAAACAAACATTGTGGGGTCTTCCACGCCTTCCCCCTAACCATCTCATAGATAATGCGGTGGGACGCACACGAAGAGTATTTCGTGTTTGGCAATCAGTCGCAGGTGTTCGTAGAACTTAAGTGTGCCACGAGAGTTTAGCGGGTGGAGGGATTTACCTCCCACAGCGGGGGAGGCAGAGAGCCATACGAGTACGTGGTACAGAATGTAGGTGAAGATATGTGCATAAGTTCTTCCCTTTTCCACATTTCTTAATTATTGGATGGGGATGGTTTTGGGTATTTATGTAGATAATTGCCGTGTTTATTTCTGCGGGAAATATGAGCCCTATATAATACAAATTATGGACAATACAATCCGACAAAGCTATAGAGTCCACACACGGCAAAGCTTTTACTATAATTGAATTAGGATTCAATGGAGAAATGTAATGTGTGGAAATACTCACAGTCCGCAAAATGAAGTCCCAATAGACCTTAGGCAATGTTTCTTTACAAGATTTCCCTGAGATTACACGCGACTTCCTTCCGATAAGACAACAACTGAGATATGACCCACATTCTAATGGAACCCTCAAGAAATGTTGACCCACATTGATTGTCTGTGTTTGTCCCTCCGCTCAAAAATATGTCTAAATAAAACTCGTGAAAAACCAACAACATTATTTTTTAAGTAAACATTTTGTTTGCCCAGAAAGAGAGTGCGAACGAAAGACACACAAAAGTAGGCAACACAAAAGCGTCAAGCAATTAGCAGCAGCAGAACAGCAGAACGCCAGCGGCTACGTAAACGTCAACAGACTACAACAAACGAAGGCCATCGTTAGGATAACGAAGCCTTTGATACCCTCTAAGATTAATTCTTGATAAATAGATATATGACGGAGAAAAGCACATATTTTCTTCGATAATTATCTGCAGTGCTTCCCACTGATTGATTTTTTTCTGTGGGAACTATATGAGATAGGGATCAGATATCGACGGTTGCGTCTTATACACTACTTCCAGCAAAGACAAAAGGGGTCAATCGACAGTTGACTTGGAAGATAAGTCTATGCAAAAAATCATAATACCCTTTGCAAGGATATTGGGAAGCAACAAACGAAAACGGCCGCAATCTACATTTTACACCTTTGGAATGCCCTTTGGGCGCCACAGGGAGATGCCGCAGAGAGGGGAGCGCGATGAGAAGGGATTGGTAAAGGCAGGGAGGGGGTATAGGATTGTAAAGAGGAGCCCCCAAAAGAGAGAGAGCCACACAGAGAGGCAACATGTGGCTGCTAAGTGGTCGTGAATGGGGAGACCCCCACCATCACATCATCCTCTTTCCCAAACAAACGGAAAAAAGGACCTTTCCCCTGTGTCATTATTGTGAGCGGCTCGGGGGCGGTGCGTCACAGCGGGGCGGCTTCCTGTGTGTCAGATGGCACCCTAACATTTCCGCCCAAAGTTTTATTTACATATAAAATATATGTGGTATATTTTGTGTGTGTGTTTTCCTTTATTCAAATGTCCTTCATGATCATCGTTTTAGTTTATTACTGTAAAGGTGCAAAGCAGGCCATAAAAAAGGGTATCTTGATGATTCAGAGGAGATTGCCAAAGAAGGGAGAGAGAAAAGTAGGCAAAGAATGGGACTTCAAAGATAATTTTGTGTTCATGGAAACGAGTCCAGAACCCCACCGGTGTAATGAAGATATTACATCCTAACATTTAATATTCAAATTGTAGCATCAGATGACTATCATCATATATATAAATTCCATAACTGCGATCGATCTGAAATGCTATTTATCTGCAAATTAGAGCATCCAAATTTCGTTCATTCTTTGCCTTTCCGTTTTTGTTTCTTTGAGTTTTGTGGGTGCGTGTGTCCCCTTTTTTTCTCTCTTTGCTTCTCTCCAATTCCCAATGGGACTTTTATATGTAAAGTATGTCATTTTGGCAAATTCATTTCATGTCTGTGCGCCAGGTGCTTGTTGGTGTGCATGCGACTGTGTTTGTAACTGTGTCTGTGTCTGCCTCTATGTCTGTTTTCCCGGGAATTTTCGGCCCGGAAACTTTTGTGTCTGCCATTTTTGTGGTGCCTTTTCCTGTTGATGTATCACCCACCACATCTATACCTATATTTTTATATGCTGTTTCCTAAACATTACTTTTTATTGCTGCGCTTGCGCTTTAAAGTATTTAAATTTAATTAAATTTTCTTTTTAGCTAATGAATTATTTTAGTATTAACAATATATAATATAAAAGAGCCTACTAGCTCAACAAAATATTGAAATCATACAACAGAAATTTTCCTCAAGATAATATAATATTATATTGATTATTTTTAGATTCGATTTTAAAAATCATAGGAAATTAATATTTATTATTTATATTTATTAAATCGATTTCGAGAAATGAATTTTAAAATTCCAAACGAATTTTTCTTTTTTTTATAAGAATTTGAGCTAAGCGCAGAGCAGCACTAAAAGCTCCCTGATACGAAATTTAGTCCTTGCAAAAGAAGATTCATGTCCTGGCTAACAAGATTGTTGTATGTGCTAAGATGTGTGTTCTAAAATCAATTGGTTGCTGTCTATGAGGCTGCATACAATAGCGAAAGAGTTTAAAAACAAATTGAAACGAAAATTCGGGAAAATTCGAATGATTTAATTTTAGGAAAATTAAAGAATTGTGGATATATGTATTACAAATCTAAGGCACTAGTGCATTAAATTCTTGACGCACAGAGGCAGTAAACTAGCTAAATAAAGGAACTTCATTGAAAATTCTGAAGTTGTTTGAGCTCTTTACTGTCGAAAAAGCTTAAAGAAATGCATAATTTAGATATTTATTTATTCAAACCAGATTAAAGTGAAAGGAGTGGAAGAAAAACTTAAAAAATTACTAAGCAATCTTAAGAACAATGTTAAAATATAAATAAAAGCATTTTTAAGCATCATTCAATAGACTGTCTTTAAATTAGTTGCGAACTCACGTAATTTATCACAAAAATTATCTTTCATGTTGTCTTTGATATGTTCAATTATTTCCCTCATTATATGTATATATTATTTTTATTCTGATGATTATTGTATCAAAATAATACTATTATTCACTTCAATTGATTTAATATTCCCTGCAACACTATTCAATCTTCCCTTTAACAACAACAAAATCACGATACGCCGCTTTGAAATGCCAGCAAGCAACTAAGGGACTTTCGCCCCAGTCAAGACCGCCCCTCAAAGAAGTTTTCTACTCGGAAAAATATGAAATAACAAAATAGCAACAGTCCGTTCCGCTGCTCCTGTTGATAGGCAGGTGGTGGCCGCCTTTAGTGGAGCATAATTATTGATAAAACAAGTCTCTAATTGCACGCCGAAGGATATTCGAAGGATATTTATGAATGAAGTGGAGGGAAATTGATTTTAAATGGCTTTGAATCAGGCAAAAATGAGAGCACTTACCTCGTGACGTTGGATGATTCATGAGTATCGATAGGGGGCACTCATCGTCGTCGAGTATGTACTCAGTTCCATCGCTGTTGACCTGTGGGAATGGCATAAGGAAAGATTAAGATTATAGAACGAACATTTTCAGAGCCTTTCGGGAATACAGAACATTGACAAAAACCAAACCTACAAAATACTTATATTTTATGAGTTTATTTTTGGAAAATAAAAGTATTCTATGCCAGAAACAATGCCATCTCTCATGTATAGCTTTAAGATTTCACGTTCGTATGCCACAGGAATTTTCCTTATAGCAGGAAATACTTTTCCAAACATCGATTTCTGGTTTAACTGCCGATATCCTTTTTTATTCCATAATATAATACAACAAGTGTCACTTGGACGACACCCCGGCCGAAACTTGTTACGGATCCCATTCGGAAACTCAGCACACATCCCGTCCAAGCAAGAGGTTGGGGAGCTGCCGCATCACGACGTATCACACGTGAAGTATGAATGCCAATAATCAAACTGATTGAAATAATGTTCAAATTTCATTTTAACAAGAATTATGGATATAACTTTTAGCTGCTTTTCTGCGCAAAAGACTTTGGCAAAATTGGAAATAAACAATCTTTGAAGTCTTTGAAAGATTATGGTAATATTTTCAATTTCCTTTTTCCCTACATTTAAGCAATATCAGACCCCCCAAAACTCTCCATCTATAACACCGATTAGCTCTTTACTCCTCTAAATCTTAAATCCCCACCTGAACCAAACAATAATGCAGTGGATCGGCCTTTTCCAGTCCGTATTTGGTGAGCATTTCCCTGACAACCGCCTGGGCGCAGTCGCGGATGGACAGCAGCAGCGTCTTGTAGGGCACATCCTGGCACAGGCTCTCGCCGTAGATTTTCAGTGTGCCGCCCGTGTCGGGTCCTCCGTCTCTGGATCGGAATTGCTGCAGTTTTTTCTCCAGCTTTTGCTGTCGCCTTCGCCGCATTACGGCCTCCGGATTTGAGATCGATCGCGTGAACGACGTTTCCGGCAGTTCCGTGTAGAGTTTTCCGGCGACAGCATCGCTGCCATCGGGCCCACTGCCACCCGCATTGCCATTCATGTGGGAAGAGTTGGAGCCCGATCCGATTCCGTTGCCCAGCCCCAGCTGGCTGCCATTTGCAGTGGGTGGATCGGAGCTGAGTTTGGCCATCTTTTCCTTCTTTTTCTGCTCCTTCTTTTCCCGTTTAGAGAGCTTCCTCTTGAAGTTCAGATCTGTTTGTTCGATGGGCTGTTGGGGAGGATGATTTCAGACGATTAAAATGCGTTCTTCTTGGGGTTCCTGGCCATACAATACTCACTGTGGTCTTCTGGTCAATGTTCTTGAGCAGGAAGCGACCCTCCCGGTCGTCTATGTGCCAATTGAGTTGCACCAGAAGGGGCTTCTCGTCGGCATTGAGGCGCCTCTCCTCTCCATTGGCATGCACCTCGTACAAGGCATAATTGGGCACGGATAGCATTCGCATATCGGGACGGAACTTCTCAATGAGGGTGTCTATGGATCACAAAGATATTTAACATTAGATAGAGTGACACCTTGAGGCTCTCTAAACCATTCCCCACCTATGACATCTGTGACGGTGGCATCAGAGGCCACGCGTATGCATTTGGTGGCCACTTTCTGTCCGGCATCCTGAAAGTAAAATCGCATGACGCCATGGAAGAGCAGGTTCTATAAAGAAGGAAACACTCTTTAGATATAATCTCAGTAATTATGGGGGCGGGCGTGCACAGGCATTGGCATATCATACCTCATCCGGCTCGGAGAGCGCAAACAGATCCAATCGATTCGCATTCCATTGCTGTATCACTGAACGAACTGCCTCGCGATCCAACATCTTCTTGTCATGTGACATACTGTACAGCAACTGTGTCGTGAGGTGTTTTCCAGGGATTCCGGGGGAGGGGGAGGATTATTTCTGGAGGAGGCCTCTCCTCCTAGTCTCAGTGCTTTGGGAGAGTTTACTGTATTGTGACTCCAGTGTGACTCCGTTGTGGTGTTTCTTGATTTTGTGTGAGCAGCTCCGACGTCTATCTGTAAACAATAAAGCATACATTCGGATAAATTTAGATCTTTTTGTAGGTTTACAACTCTTCCAAGGAAAAGCATCGTAAACAGGAATGGAAATGGCAAAAGGTGGCGCAGATGTTGCAAACATTTGAATTTCCATTGGAAAAAAGTAAACAGAGAGAGGCAGAAGCCGAATGGATCATAAGGAGGGGAGTGGGGGGTGCTTGGGGGTCTGGAGAAAGTATGAATGAACTTTTGGGACTCGTTTCCAATGAATAAGCAAGAGTTCAAATATTTATGAGAAATAATTCTACTTTTTAGCACTTTTAGATCTATTTTTGGTAGTCTATCACTTTCTATTGGAACTCTGTTCCTGCCTTCAACTTCCTAGGGAATGTTTTAGAATTCAGATATAATTTATGATTGCTTGATGAATTTCTGTAAACCAATTAAAAGTTCCATTACATGATCATATCTGCATGAAAACCCCTTTGGAACCCAGCGACCCTCAACAAATAACTTCATCAAAGCAGAAAATTTCATTCCATTTGTACAAATAACATCACAAGATGTTTTTTGGGGCGTGTATCCCCCTATCTGTAACAGAGTTCACAGCACAACAACAACAACAACAACAAAAGTGTTGTCAAGAAGCGGAACTATGCCTGAACTGAATACTATTCCAACCCTCTCTGTCTTTCAGTCTCCCTGCCTCTTTTGAGTTCTATAAACTTTTGGTCTTCTATCTGTGGGTATTCTTTCTTCTTCTTCTCTTCTCAGTTCTCTTCTTGTTTCTTCTTGTTATGTTTTTGTTTCGTTTCTTATGTAGTTTAATAACCGTCAACGGTTCCGCTTGGGGGAACACGTCGCTGTCTCTACGTATATAGGGAGGGGTTCGTTCGTTCGTTCGTTCGTTCTCGAGGGTTCAGCAGAGTCGCGTCGCTGCCCTGAGGTTGGGGGTGTACAGCAGTTGATGAGGAGAACCATTTAAGTAAAGCTATTTTCACAATTTCCTCTTTATTGAGTTCGAGAAGACGAGGGCGTCAGTGAATTGCATTTCAAACTTTTGATATTCGCTCTCTCTCTTTCATGGCTCAAGAGGTTACGTTTTTTTTCGCGGGGGTTCTTGGACAATTCCTTGCTGCATTCAGGCGTAACCATAGAAAAGGGGTTTTATTTTGATGTTTGGGTATTTTTTTGGTTTCCAAAATTCCATTTTTAATGGGTTTCCACGCGGGAACAGGTTCATATTTTGATTAGGGGTTGATATATGCAACCCCTGGAATCCAATGAAGGGTATCGAAATGTGAAAACTGAATTTTTGTTTTTGTGGTGTGGTGTGGCAATACTTAGGGCAGTAGCTGTTCCACCGAAGTTTTTCCGTCCCAGATCTAATCCCTTATCTAGATTCCCTCGAAATATACCATTTATCATCCCATTCCAAATCGCATTTTCCCATAGTCATTAAGAGCAATCAGATCCTCAAAAAAGTGACAAATTATACAAAATGATGGACAAATAATCCCTGGTTCCGTTCCGTGGGATGAGTAAACAGAAATATGTAAATTAGACTTCCCGAAAAACAGGGACAGCAATAGGGACAGAGGGAACAACAGGCACAACCTCTGTAATTGCGGACAACATTATTAAAAAGACATAAAGGTGACATTTACACCAACAAAAGTGTTGCTCTGCTGCTGCGACTGCGACTGCGCGCAGGCAGCAGTCAACAGTCAGCCAGTGCCCCAAAAGATCGCAAGCAGAGATAATGGAAACGAAATAAAACGAGCCGGAAAACCGCAACAAAAGAAAAATGTCGCTTGCTTCAGAGAGGTGGCGTGGGGAGGGGGGAGAGACAGGGAGATCACGAGAGCGACTGTAACAGAAGTACCGCAAGCCAGCGTGCATAAGCAGCAGCAGCAGCAACAACAATGCCCTGTCCATTGAGGAGGAAGAGAGGTGAATGTACGAAGACGACTACAGCGTGCAAGGGAGAGGGGTAAGGAGAGAGAGCAAGCATTTCGCATCAATTGGGCGTCGTAGCAGCGCAGTCACAGCAAAGCTAATAAGAAAGGTGTATTTATTGAGGGTGCGGCATTTCCATTCGTTGTCTCTTCTGCTTTGGCTTCTGCTTCTGTCACACACACCGTAGAAGAAACCAAATCTGAGAGTATCGTGTGAGCTATCTCTGATAATGCCTCACCTTGCCCAAATACCACTTGCATTTTGCATCAATTGGGCGTCGTCGCTGCAGAAGCTCTCACCCCTCAATGGGGTCTGGGACATGTAAAATTGTTGCTGGCCTAGGCATAAAACACACTACTCACTCACTCCCCACTTCGTCTCTTGCACTCTCTGCGTGTGTGTGCAGCTGTCGGCTTGGCACCTGCAGCGCGGCAATAGACTTCACCTCACATCGCTTAAGCACCTCCCTCCCCTCTAGACGCCTCTCTGCAGCAAAACTTGTTGCTGCTTGCAGTTTTTGTTTTTGTTTGCTGTGTTGCTGCTGTGTTTAAGTGCTTTTTTTTCCTCTTATTTGAATTTTGTTTCGGGGTCAGTGGGTTTGTAAAACAAACGGAAACGGCCAGAGGCTGGCAAAGTAGTGTTCAAAAGGGGGGAAATGACTAATCTGCAGTTCCTCTTTACGAGTAGCATCCAGTCCAGAGAGGAAGCGACTACCTGAATGGGAACTGCTATCTGGGGGCCACGCCTAATTGAAAGTCAATGGAAAATACAGATGGTCAGTGAGTAAGACAGTAAGTCAAGTGCCTCAAGAGAAGCAACGGTGAATTAGCGGATCAGAAAAGCTAAGACCTAAACAAATGACGCGACAGAAAAAAAAGAATACTTATTGGAAACGAGTGGGGAGTGGGGACTGGCTCTAGCCATGACACGAACCTTCGGCTTTGCTTTGCTTAATTGAATTGTTCTCTCCCTCCTTACCATCACTCTGTCTCTCTCCATTTCCACCCTTCGCCCTTTTGTCTCTCTTCTGTTTTGCTTTATTCACTGCTTCTCCTCCGTTCTGCTTTGATCTTCTCTTCTGTGGCTTCTTCTTAGGCCTTAAGCCAGTGACACTTTTTTTGCACAGTCAGCAAAATGCAGAAACTAATGCAACAAAACACGAAATTTAAATACCCTACACAGGAAGCTAAAAAAGTTCATGGTAACGACCTGGAGGGCCCATAAATATCCTCTAAATGGAACATAGATTTATGATTTATTCCCCATTAGAAAATGGTTGAAAAATTCTACCTTTGTGTGATTCATTGTGATTCTCCATCCCCATACATAAACTTATATGCCTTACATACTCGTATATGTATTTACACGTGTAGTACCCTTTCCCTCTCTCTTTGTCCCTGGACTCTCTTCACTCTGGTAGTTTTGCTTTATTTCTTTTCTGCCATAATCCAATTTTACAGTATTTTATTTCTGGCGACATTTCTGAGCGCTTCGGATGAAAAGTGCTTTGATATTTCTCGCATTTTTTCTCTTGTTTAGTCATGTAACTGTTGTTGGCGTTTTATTGTTAACACTTTTGCTGTGAATATGCGTTGTTGCTGCTCGCAAAATATATATGAAAACAATTTTCCCTTTTGCGCCAAACGAAAACCAAAAAAAAAACAATAAACCGGCAAAACGCGGCGGCGGCATACCTCTGTGGTTGTTGACTCTTTTTTGCTTTTGCTGTTCATGTTGTTGTTGTTACGGGTATTATTTGTTTAACACTCTTTTTGCGTTCGCCTTTGGGCTTGTTGACCGCCAACGGTCTAGGTTGACAAGGGGTGGCGAGGAGAGATGAACGGACGAGGAAGAGCTCAAAGAAGTTTCAGTCCCACAGACAACAACGGAGTGGAAATACATACATATCATATGCACGTGTACATATGAATTTACATTCGCCTGTGTACAGTGGTATCTCTGTGAGGATAACTCTTTGATTATAACTTTGCGGAAATCCAAAATGTTGTATCACCATATTTCTGAATTATGAGAATATCTTTCATTTAAAAACGCTTTAAAAAATATGTCTATGTGAACAAATAAACTAATTTTTAAGTATATTTGGCAAACAATGTTAGAATGGAACTTAAGAAGTCGCGCCACCATATCATGTAAGTGACATGGGAACAACTGATCTTTAACAGTTTCCAAACCATCATCTTCTCAATTTAGCAATTTTTACTGATTTCAATACAAATTTAAATATTTAAGACTATATTTTAATGTATTTGTAATAATTACTGGAAAAGTATTATTGTGGAAGAGTCATACAAATAATGGAGAAATCCATTGAAGACAATTAAGTCTGCAAATATATTTAAATATCTAAAATTCCATTTACTTTTTTGATAATTTGATAGAAATCGGTTGAAAATTTGTATATTTAAACGTTTACTGCTACTTTCTGAGTATCTAATGGACGGAAAATCGCAAAAAAAGAAATATCTCACTAGGAAGTATTTTCTCATGAATCTCTGAGATGGTTCTCATTGCATAGGGGACACTGTACCTTTACTCAGAGTACAGTGAGTCAAGTTTGTTGTCATTGTTGCTGTTTTTATTTTCTGTTGTGCCGCTGCTTTTTCGAACTGCCGGACGGGCACGCTTAATTGGTTACTGGAATTGGGTTGAGAGAGTAATTTTTAATGAGCCCTGAATAGGAGGTTCATAGATGACAGGTAGGTGGGTGGCTGGAAGAGTGAACAGCGAAGAGTAAAGAGTAAAAAAGGTGGGGGAGTCGGAGCCGAGTCAGCTGAGTCAGCTCCATGTATGTGAAATACAGAGCAGAAGACACAAATTCAAAGTAGAGGAAGTTCCGGATGGAATTAGAAGTTCGCTGATGAGGGAGCAGTGACTAATTTTTTGGATGTTGTGAAATTAATTTATGGAATTATTTCTAGTAAGATTTTGAGGGAAATTACAGCTAAGCCATAATTTAATGGTGTAATATCCGGTTAAAACACAATTTGGAAAACGTTTTCAAAGGTCACGCAGAGATCAATAAAATGCACATAGATGTAATCCACTTTCCAGTATTTCCCTAGCCTCTGAGACTCGTACCCATTTGATAATATCATTTAATTGAAAAACTCAGGTTGGGAGAGATTTCAGGGGGTTTAGAACAAGATTTGGCAGTTCGTTAGGAGAGCGTTCACTGTACACCACAGGGCTTTTGATACTAAAAGACATTCCATTAGCAGATTACCCGAAATTTTAGGGTTCCACGTTCTCCACTTCTCCAAAGAGTTCCCATGATCAATCCCCAAACAATATTCGATCACGCACGCACACATCCACACAGAACCGCACAAAGATGTCAAGATAAAACGCAATTCAAAAGATTAGATCAAGTATTCCTGTTGATCGTTTAAGAAAATCATGCAGAACAAAGACTCGAAGGAAAACTGTGGGCATACAAATGACAAATTAAGAGTGAAAATAAATATAAATAAGAAATCGCGATAAAGATACAGATACAGATAAGGCAATGGCCAGATAAAGCCATAAATATGTATAATCAGTCAATAACCTGTTGCCTGATAAAAGAAGAAGCCATTCAGTTGGCCTGCCGAAGAAAAGCGTGGGACAAACGCTCAGACGTACGAGTATGTCCCACATCTCGTTAATTAACAAAATACACACCACAATTCCAGAGCTAATAGATACAACAAATACAATATCATCAATAGATACGAGAGGGGAGGGACAAAAAACCTCCAACAAGTGAAAGTTGATTAATAGTTTCCGTTTATGGTGGAGAGCGTTTTTCTTTCGATCGTTTTTTTCTGCTTCTGTTTCTTTTAAATATCTGTTTTCTGACTCTCTAGATACAAACATCATTGGCAAATATTTATACGTCTCGTAATTAGCACGCAACACAAAACCTCTCCCAACCATATAAAAACAAAAAAAAAACAATGAAAAGAAAAGAAAAGAGAAAAAATGCTATGGATCGTATGAGTAATGCATGCAAATGGCAATTCTTTTGGGGAAGAAGGGGGGGCCTCTCCGCCCCTCGACCATATTTGTGCATTTTTGCATGCGCGCATAATTAAATTATTCATTGTTTAATATTCATGAATATACTCGTATTTGTATGAGTAGTTATTTTATCCGTACACCCTGTACTCATAAGCAACGGAGCGTACTTTTATTTTCGTTAAATGTAGGTCATGGATGGGGTCAATATTTAAAAATATATTATAGTATTGTATACAAGTTTGGTTTTTCATACCCGGTACTCGAAGAGTTTAGGGATATATTAGCTTTGTGGTCGAAGTGGAAGTGAGTAACGCACAGAAGAAAGCGTTTCCGACCCCATAGAGTATATATAGTCCTTATCAGCATCCGAGTCGATGCAGCCAATTTTTGTCTGGCCGCGAATGACTGAGTAATATTAAAAAATGTTTGGTTTCTTTTTCAATCTGTACTTCATTCTGTACAAATACAAATGGTATCTTCAAGTCGAAACCCTGAAGCGTGTAAGTCGTTTGCTGCTGTTGTCTATTGCATATTCTCACAGTCTGCGACTGAGGCACACCCAGAGAGTAGCAGGGAGCAGCAGCAGACATCAGGGGTTCGGGGGTTCTTCTGCTACTCAAGATTTATGGGGAAATTAGCTAATCAAGTATGCATGGATCATCGTCGTGTGTGGGGTGCGGCATTGGGGCATGTGGCATGGGGCATAGGATGCTCAGGCATGCATAATTATGATTCAATATATTCTGATTGAAGCAACAAAAAAAACGAAGGCTAAGGCTCAGATTTAAGTGATATGTCTTTATATGGGGACTCTCTGTTTTTCTCTCCCTTTTTTCCTTACTCTGCCTCTCGCTTTCTGGGTTAATTTTTAAGACTTTTTCGTGATCGTCTCATAAAATTCGTATTAAATGAAGTGTTTACTTCCCCGACAGTCTATGAAAGTTTTTACGATTCCTTAACTTCTTCTTATGCTGTGGTATTTGTTAATATAAGCTATCGTGATGATAACATTTAACTCAAAGCGATAGACACATGTATCGTTTAACCGTAATCGATTGATAGTAGATTATATTAATTGGTTTTTTAGGAAGAAAAAAAACACTAAAATCATAGCAAAAACATGTTTAGACGATCAAAAGTATTTCAATTAAATAATATTCAGTCAAGAATGTGAGTTCTTCAATCACTCATAAGCCCTTCAAATTCACCTTCTAATTCTGCATGAAAAGTTTTTGAATTATGCATTAAAATCCAAAAAAAATTACCCTCGACTTTTCATGACATAATTAAGCCCTCCCATTCCAAAAAGGCTCACTTCCAAGCCACCGTTTTGGCCATAATTTTGGCTTTCTCTTGGCATAAATCGCTTACGCAACTTTTGGCCACAAAACAAAACAAACAAAATAAAACACAAAAACCGAAAAAATGTGTGCAGTAATATAGATTTTATGATTATTCCAAAAAAATGTGCACGGAAAAAAAGAGATAAGCCGAAAAACAAAAGAGAAATCTGTTTAATAAAAAAGTGTGAAATTTTTGGGAGAGGAAAGAGAAGCGCTTTTCCCGTACATGCAAACGCCATCGGTGTGAGAGACAAAGAGAAGAGACTTGGAGACACAGCAGCCAGACCCGCAGAAGGGGACAAAATATAATTGCAACAAGAGGCACAAAACAGGCAGCAGAAACAGTTACTTAATGCTAACGTGGCTTAAACAAAGTGTTGTTTGTTGTTGTGTGAAGTGTATTTTGCATATGTTGTTGAGCTTTTTCCAAGAGATTGTTGCGGCCAAAACGATGCTGGCGCTGCTGCTGCTCCCTAATTAGGCCAGGAAGCAATTAACCGGTTAATAGACCTAACTGCCTGTCTGCCTGCCTGCGTTTTGTTTAATGCATTTGATACACACGTACATGCAGTGCGTTACAAAACTATAGCTACAGTTTTAGTTGAACAACTAAAATGGGCAACGACATGAATAATCCACTAAAATCACATATTAATCATTGATAACTTGAATATCTACATGAACATTCGTATTTTTTTCTGATTTTATGGTCGGTTTTATTTAATAAAACCCATAAATATACTGTTTAGAATTGGACCTTTGAATATCTGCAGACTTTAGTAACTAGAAGAGCGGGCTGGATGGTAGAAATGAATTAAATTTAATACGAAACGATAAAATGGAGTTAGGAACTAATTATGGTACAAAAAAAACCATCCACATTGCACTTGCTATAGATACTTCATACCTAAAATAACGCATACAGAGAATACTTTACAAACTCCCAAAAAATACTTTCATGTCTAAAAGTATTTCTATTCCTAAAAAATACTCCTGCCTCTACAAACAACTCCTAAAAAATATTCCTACATCCAAAATTACACTAAAAATGCCCTACTTCTAGGGAATCCTGAACTTCTAAAAAGTTAAATCCGTGTGCCCCAAAATACCACTTTTCCCCGCATAAAGTTAAGATCACAGAAGAAGATCGATTCGTGAACATACTAACATTGTTCCACAGATTTCTCTACTTTTGAATCTCTAAATTTCCTCCACATTTTCCACATTTCATAGCATACCGAAACGCACTGTATTTGTGAAGACAAGCCCAACCCCTTCTCAGGAAAAGAATTCCAGCATTGGGTGCATATTTAATGTGGGAAAAATTATGGCCAGGGCGGAACTTGTTGCTGCCTTTTGATGTTGCCACCAGAAGAGGCAGGCAGTGTAACAGCGGGCAAGAGCAGTGGGCAGTGTGACAGTGCCATCAGCAATTGCTAAATGGTTATGTGCTTACTTCTAATGTATCTGACAGATACCACAACAACAAAGAGAATGATCTCAGGGCGTGCTTCTTGGAAATGCGAAAAACTTTCACTCGCGCCCCGAAAACAACGCCCATAAAAGATATACACAAAGAGAGAGAGCCAAAGAAATAGAGAAAGAGAGTTGAAGAGGAGGGGGAGACAGTGGACAGACACATTAAAAGAGTACAAAACGAAAAAGCAACATGCGACACGACGACACAAGCGACACAATTGACAATTGGCAATAAAGTTTCAATTAACGTGAAAAATAACGACTCGAAATCTTAAAAGTGGATGTGGAAATTGAAATGGTAATGGAAAGCCAAGTGAAACTGCATTATGGAATGTCTTTTCAGTGGCATTCGACTTTTAACAGTGGGTCCGTGTCCGGGGGTTCCATAAAGTCTATGAAAGATTCCTTGAAAAATGTTGTATCTTCATATGAATATCGCTCTTTAATGATTCGAATTTCGTTAGGTTTCCATTTTGTTGTTTGGATCTGAATTTACAATTTCATTTCAATCGGGTGGATGGAAGTCAAGTTACTTGAGTTGGGATCGTATTATGATAGGTTCAAACATTATTTTCAATGCAAGTGCGTTCCTTAGTCGTTCGTCTCAAATGACTTGATTGGCGATCTACATACAAGTCGTTTCTTATTTCACATATTTCCCGATTCCGGATCGAATTTCATTTCATTCGGCTCTGAATTCTTGACATCTTACTTGCATTTGAAGAGAATGAAGTGGAGTTTTTAAAGTAAGGATTTTAATTTGATTGATTCCTGAATAGTTTCTTGGGTTGGGATGAATGAATTATTGATTTCTGAATAGTTTTCGATACGAGAAGCTTTATAGGTCAGCGCATTTTATGTTTATTCTGTTACCATTCAACAAGAAACATTTCAAATGAATAAGAACGGGGGCTCTCTCAGAGAACATCTCCTACAACGCAGAAAGGACTGCCTTAAAGGGTCTCTCTAGGATCCCTGATCTGTAAAAATTCACCCGATTATGTATATCTTTATCATTTTAGATATCAGATTCCCCGCCATCGATTTTGTGCACAAATATTTCATTCCTCAACAAACTTTATGACTGTTGCGGGGCTCAGATTGTTGCTGTGGCAGGTTACAGACGTTGCAGTTGCAGCTGCAATTATGAATACTCGATCTACTGATATATTGAAATTTCCCAACAGTCTGGAGCTAATGAAATGCCGCAAGCTGCATGCCACATGCAATTTGTTTGTTGGAAAATAAAAAATAAAAAAATTGGAGACAGACCACGGCGGCTCGTCATGTCACTCGCATCATAAGGCGGAAGATGGAAGATTGAAGGAGAAGCAATAGATTGGATTCCAAAACGGAACCGGTTGGATATCGCTGTGTGTCTCTTGCGGAATGTTGCAGGGACTCAGAGATGACTGCCTCCTCTCCATTTGTGTGAGTGTGTCTCCATCCAATGATCCGATGTTTAATTGAAATTCAATTATCAAAAAGTTTCTTTGGGGCGGACATCTAAACGGTTGAGAGTTTCAGGCAAGTATTGAAAGTTTCTTTGACCTCTGACATTCGATTTGTTGCATGTATTCTTGCACAGCAATTAACATTTCAATTTGATTTAATGCCTGCCTCTGCCGATGTCTCTGCCTCTGGTTCAAGGTTTTCTTCAATTTCAATTCTGTTTTGATAGGGTCTCCCGCCTCGCCTTCACTCTTGCAGACCAGACCCCTCGCTAACCTTCTCTTGCCACAAAACTTTGAGATACTTTCGCTATGTGCCAATGGTTGAGTTGTCCATGGTTGTCCAAACACTAATCATAAACTAAAGCTTAAACCATCTGAGATATGATTGTTTTTGATGGGGAATCGAATGGATTTTATGATTATAATCATAAATAATATTTAATTATATATACATATATATATATATATAATTATTTAACCAAACCATTGGGAATGATTACATCTATGAGAAGATGCACGAATCATAGGATCAATTTAAAAGCCAAATGAAGATTAACTTTCAATGTTTGAATAGCCAGAAAGCCAATTGCCAATGTGGGTGATTCCCCTCGCCCAGCGCATTCTCTATCTTTCTCTCACAGTGTAGCTTAGCAATAAATAAAACTAATATTTCCTTGCCTTTCCCGTACAAGCTAGGGGCTTATAGTTGCTAAAAACTACAACTAAGATCAGATTTCTCTAAAAGATCTACTCTAAAAGTAAGTCCAGAAATTTACTCCAACATATTTAAGATAAATTTTGTTTTTTTTTTTTTTAATTTTTCCTTTTGCACTAAAATATTAAAAAATCTCTTCGTAATGAAATTCCAATTGCAATATTTTTAAAATTTAGACACTTTATAGCCCTTTCAACATTTGTAGATACAATCTAGTGCATCATGTAGTGATCTATTATCAAATTGGACACGAATACACACAATTGTAATGTTCCAGTGGAATGCCCTCGAAAAACATTGAAATTCATGTCAACTTTCGAACATTATCCCCGAATTGATGCAATTTTCTATCTCTCATGGCAGAGGGGATAGAGGAGAGAAGCTGTTCGCATAAATTGAACATCTGCTGGATAAGATCTTACATCTTCTGTAATTATGTATCTGAAGATTACTCTTAGGAGCAGCAGCAGTAGCGGCAGCAGCAGTCAGAGCCGCAGCAAAGCGTTAAATTTGCAGCTGTTAAAACAGGGCCAATACGAGACCTGAGACCCAGAAACAAGGCCAAAAGATTGCGCCCCGAGCGTTAGGTGCAAAAATAACACACCAGAAAAACAAACAGCCAAAAGGTAATCATCCGACAGGCAGACTAACAAACAGATAGAAGACTGACAGAAAGAGACATACATCTACACATCCACACATACGTATAGTATGTACAGATGTACGTACTCGTACATAATAATTAGTTTCAATGAGACGGCAGCACTTGAAGAAACCACCGAAGGAAAAAAAGATAAAATTGCAGGCGGCAGGCAGTCCAGACAGATCCCGACAGGCAGAGACTCTAGAGGACATTAAGTATCTATTATGCATTCATTTGTGTGCCGCAATGAGACATCATTCACCGAGTCGTTGGCTCCGAAGTGAAATTGAAATTATGTCTCCTCGGAAGGAATTCTTGGGTAAATCCATGAAAACAAAAGGCGAAACATCAACGAAACTCAGCAAACAAAAGAACAATAACCAAAAATATGCACTGAGAGTGTCTAGACGAGGTTAATACCTATTGCTAATGGGAATATATTTCACAGTCCGAATAAAAGGAGAAGTCAACTGAATATTACGAAATTATATTGGTATACTAGTAAGATTTATTTAGGTATGTTATAGTTTATAGATTCTACGCTAGATCTTTGCACACTAAGATTTTGTTAGTTGATTTCAATATTAGAAAATAATATTAGAATAATGCTATACCAGTGCTCACAAAGCGCATTCTAGCTATAATTAAAATGTCAGTTTTTACTGCAATTATTTTTAGGAAGTTCAATCACTTCACTTTTTTATGTATTCCTAGATTCAAAAACAAAGTTTTCTAATCTAATCTTTGCTGAAATACCTAGCAGAATCCATTATAAATATTAGAACCTCTAAATAAAATCAAATTATCGCTTAAATATTCTATAACATAACTTACAAAGACAATCCCATACTCAAAAATCATATTTTTCATAAGGAATATGTTGCTAAGGAACCGCATTAGCCGCAATTAAGGAAATAACTCTGCTCTGAAATAATGTCTGCTACCTTAGGCTTATGCTTATAACCTTTCTACTAAAATATCTCCATTAATATACATTCCCAAAGAGTTTCTGCAATCCGTAGTCCATGTTTTTCCACTAATTATCTCGCATTTTCAATCCCCTCTTGGTTTACTCGCTTTCAAAAACCATAAAACACCACAAGTACCCTACAGAAAAAAAAATTAAGTATCTATGCAATTCACAATCCCAACTTGTTGTCAAGCGCGCTTTTATGATTCAGTTGGCATTCCAGTGTTTATGTTAGGGGTGGAAAAAAAGTACAACCAGAGAAAACAGAAAACACGAACGCAACACGAACAGACACATTCCCATAGAAGACACAGACAAAAGTCCGGGGCTTAGGACCACAGATCCACAGATCTGAGGGTTCTGCAGTGATCCCAGGTACAGGCGGCGGCCAAAATAAAACCTAAAATCAAGAGCATGCAAAGCAGGTAGCTAGCAGAGGGCACACACGATTCGAAGAGAGTAAGGATCCGTAAAGGTATGCAACGGCAGAGAGGGACATAGAGAGACTCTCTATAGAGAGAGAGAGAGAGGGATAGCACTGGTATGCACTGGCGCATAACGTGGTTGGAAAAACACACACACGAGAGTTTTCCCTTTCCCCCCTTATAAATGATACCAGCAATTGACAATTCCAGGGCACAATCACTCTATAGAGAGAGAGAGGGGTTCTCGATGTTCAGTAAAAAGGTACAGTCATCATCCTAGACCCTGCGCCTGTGCCTGTGCCTCTCCTTCATTTCAAGCAGAAGAGAGACAGACTCGCTCCTTTTGTGGCACCTTTTACGTTTATTCTTGTCACACTTTTCTCCGTCCTGATTGTCCATCAATTGTGCATCAAAGCCCTCTACTCTGCATGTCAATCAGGAAAACCCTCCTCAGACAGGGTTCCGCCCCATTTCCATTTCCAAATCCCTATTTCCATGGCCATGGCCGCACTTTTTGAGGCCAGAGATGAAAAAGTCAACAAAGTTTTTGTATCTTTTTGTTCGAGTCAAGAGCGTCTGTCGCTGGAGAAAGATCTACTGTATTGTAGAACCCCTTTCGGATACGTAGCGTGTGTTTTTTTTGTGTGTGGCAGACATATCCATTAGATCGAACTGTCGATGGATGTGTAATGGGTGGCAAAAGGCGTGGAGAGGAGGGGAATGTTTTACAGCATTTTATTGATCATCGCTGAAGGATGGCACTATTTCTATGACGATGATCATGAGATTAGCTTCAAGCGAAGTGTCGTATGGGGTGAATGTGTACCATTTCCTTCTTCTTTATAGAGAATTTTATTAAGAAAAAGAGAACCCTGTCTCGCTGACAGATTTCCATTTGAAACGAAGGAAAAACTCATTTGGGGTGGGGTTGGTTCCATGTTTCATTCGTCAGACATTCTTTGAATTTTTGAGCCCAACACTTGAACAGAGTTATACATAGCTATACAATTGTAGTGGAACTAGAGAGAAATTCGATTGAAACATAAATAAATTCAATTACAAGAGCTGAACATAAAATAAGCTCGAAGTTCTAGTCAAAGATAATTAACTGTATGATTGTTTCTTTATCTTGCCAATACCATTCAAATCAGTCATTCAATCAATCGATCAATTAATTTAATGGGAATTCCTGGCCCTTTTCCTGTGCCACATTCCAACACACCATTCTACACACTTTTTTTCAACTGCCTTTCAATGAAAGAAGTCGCGACTCGCGAAAGTGTCTTCTGCAGCGGAGTTCCCCCGATTCCTGCTCTCATTCTGTCGGTTAACCAATTGTTAAATTCTCTTGTGTAATACGATCCGCGTGTGGAATGTGCGTTAAGGAATCTCGGGAATCTAGGGCTCTGGGAAATCTCTTGTAGGAAGGCCAGGGCGTGCCGTTTGGCCAATAGCAGTAGAAACTCTCTCAGCGGATCCACAACTTTCTCACACACTCCCTCCACACAGAGTACGAGGAGTATTTATTGAAAAATGCAAATAATGTGGAACAAAAACCAAGACACACCACAAGCACAAGGGATATATCTACATATGTATATACAGTATATGCTTAGATATATCCTCCACTCCACAGTCAAGTCTGATCATCGGTTTACGACAATAACTCACTCACTCACTCGCAAAAAAACAAACAAAACAAAAAACAACAACAGCAGCAGCAGCAGAAAAATCACGGTCAGGCCTCGTTGGAGAGACGGTTGGAAACGGGTTTGATTTCTTCAAGCGAATGGATTTGCGAAACGGGTTTCCTCCACACACACACACACACACACACTGTCCAAAGGGGCAACCTCCCCTTTACCCCATTGACAGATGGGCGTGGCACTGACCGCACACACTCGATCGATCAGCACTGAATGTGCAATGAATTTTCAACAGTTTTTGAGACTTTACTTGGGATTTTTTGTTCAGTTTCCCTTTGGGAGAAAAGGTAAATTTAAAACCAGACGAAATCTTATTGAAAATTCATAGAGAATGGAATACATTGAAGAGATTGTAGCTGAACCATTATTTTGAGATATATTAGAAAAAATATATTGTGAGAAATAAGCTTTAAAAAAAATACACCCCAGAGTTTTAATTGTATTGCTACACTTTTGAATGCAGAACATGTAAATTTCTTAAGATTGGCTTCAAGGAAAGACATCAAATTGATTGATATTGATAAATTTCTAACACTTTCAGTAATAATTTAGTTCAAATATAACATAAATAAATAAATTTAAAAATATTACCTAATCTTTACCGAAATACAAAATCACAAAATAAAACATGAAACAAATTGAAAACAATAAAAACGGATATCCATAACTCACATGCGACTATTTACACATTTTTTAAAATTTGTTTCAAGCTAATTTTTATAGAGGATTTTACGAGTTCCCATGAATTGTGATATGCGCGCGGCATCCATACGATCTTTTGTTTATGAGAGCACCCACCTTATAGACAGACAGACAGAGAGAGAAACAGAGACAAACAGCTGCAGGAACAAAAGCTCCGATTTCCAGATAAAACTCTCCTCCCCACCTCCCCTCCCCTCCCTTGACCATCCCATCCAACAAATCTGTGGAATAATAAACTATATTTTGTGCAAAAAACAAAAAAAAAAACCAGATCGGAAACCAAAGCAAAAGCAAAGCCAAAGGCGAAACACACACAGATATTGGATTATTGTGGAATCGGTCGAAAGCAAAAGTAATGTAAACAAAAGGCGTTGCAGGGGGAGAGCAGGGGGCATGGAGATGGGGGCAGGGCAGTCAGACGGAGGAGTGGAAGAACAAACAACAAAACCCAAAAATAAACATACTTTTTTTTGCATTTAAGAACAGACCCAAAGAAGAGAGTTCTGGAGCTCTGTGAATCTGAAATCTGAAAATCTGAAGGCGACTCCAATTACGCGCCAAACTGGCGAAGAAAGGAATTGCAAAATAGGCAAAAAAGTCCATAAGAGAGAGGCGCAATCACCAAAGCGGGTGCCAAGAGTGGAAGGGGTCGGTGCCCCATTCTGCAGTGGCGTTAAATTGCAGCTGTGCCACAAGAGCCGCAGCAGCACCAGGAACTGGGAAGGCCAGGGCAACCTCTTACGAGGGGGAAACGAGTCTCAAAATATGAACATTCCAAAGAGCTTCAGAAATATAAGAGGTGTTCCAGGGATCTACAGAAATGTAGATCTATAGAAATAGAAGAGTTTCAAAATTCTTCAGAAAATAGTGGGCTGGGACTGGGATCCATAGAAAGTGTGAAGAAGGGGTTTTAAAAATGATCAGTAATGGCAAAACCCCTGAGATTTAAAAGTGCAAAACTACTATTATTATCACCCAAAAAATAATTCTGCTTCTCCAATCAAGGAATCGTAAATTTGCTCAATATCTTTAGGGAACTTTAATAAAAAATAAGTTCGTCTGTCTTCACTTTTATATTTAGTTTATAGCAAACCTGATACTCGTATGTTATCAGTTATTTATCAGTAATTATTACACTACTACCCCAACAGAACAAAATATAAATCAAATTAAACGTAATCAAATGCTACGTAATATTCCTTAAGTTAAAAGTCTGAACTGTTCGGAACTGTTGATAAGCTGGAAAGGCGGCGATAAGTTGGCCAACCAGTTGGATAGATGTCACCGTCCACCTTCACCAGTGCAGCACTATTCACCAGTAATACGAATACTCGTACCACTCGTCTGATGTTGCAGCAATTCTATCGCTGCTGGGGATTGCGATTGCTCAACAAGTTATCTGTGGAGGAAGTGGACAATCATTCCGATTGTAGTGTCTGAGTAAAAAGGTGTTTCCAAACCAACCTGACAACCATTGTCTGGGGTCTGGAAATCTCCTACAATCGTTTTAGGTACTAATATTTACTTTGAAAATTAAATAAATCGTACAAAAATTTTGAATTTATTTGGAAACTGATTAAAGATCTAAAGATCTGATCTATTTATTTTGACCCTCTTTGCGGATCCTTAAATTGTTCAAAATTTGTCTTTTATCAATGAGCAAATATTTTTCCATAGACATAGAACCCCCTGGGCCATTGTTTGAATGGAATCTAATATGAGCTCTATCGTGTCGTAATTGGATTATCTGGCACCTGCCTGTGTGGTAGGCCCACTCGCACACCTGCACACACGTGTAAGTAGTCGCTCCCTCTCTCTCTATCTCTATGTTTGTCTCTGTCGCTGAGTGTGTGTCCCAGTTTCTCTC
Organism: Drosophila tristis; assembly: GCA_018150885.1. Lineage (NCBI taxonomy): Eukaryota > Metazoa > Arthropoda > Insecta > Diptera > Drosophilidae > Drosophila > Drosophila tristis. The sequence goes on along the minus strand of JAECWT010000210.1, from coordinate 1,199,496 downwards.
TTTCTCTCCCCACTTGGGCGTCTGATCCGATCCGATCCGATTCGGCCTACATTCGCCTCTGCACTTGTCCGTCCGTCACTTGCTTTGGCTCTCGTCTTCTGTTTGGCTCTTTTTTCCACTTTATTTGTTGAACTTTTGATATTTGTTATTCGGTTTATTTGTTTCCCATTCCCTTCCCTTCCCCAATTTTCTTATCACCTGGTGCTGTCAATGCAATTGCATTGTGTTTATTGTCATAGTTTTTGGTTTATCTTGGACTTGTATTTTTTTGGGACACACATTGATAAGGTAAATGGAACGGAATGTGGAACGTGCTCATTGATAACGGGGCAAAAGGTAATATGTACTCACTCCCTCTCCTACTCACTCCCTCTCCACCACTCGCACACTCCATATTGTTCTTACGCATTCACTTTTACGAGCACATACTATGAGAGAGAAGTCTCTATGAATTTGATTTTTAGCAGAAATACTCTAATACTTTGACTTTACATGATCAAAATTGCTTCCTTCTCCAATTCATGGCCAAACTTACTGCTACGAATTACAATAATGCCCTGCAACAATCTCATGAGTCATGCAGCAAAAGTACAAAGTTCAGCTATGAAAAATTGCATAGCCATGCAGTAGCAAACAGCATACAAAATAAATGAGAGAGGGAGAACGGGTCTGGGGGCAGGGAGCGCCAAAATAGAGCTGGAAACAAAAAGAGAATTGAGAATTGGCAAGAACCGCAAAACAGGCTTGTAATTGTAGTTGTTGCTGTTGCTGTTTTTGTTGTTGCTTTGTGGTAGGCAAGACAACAGTACAATGACCGAAACTTTTGCCATGCAAAATAAGTAAAAGAAGAAGGAGGCGAAATAGAAGTAGAAGAGGGAGGTAGCAAAGCCAGAACTCCGGCAAAAAAAAAGCGTAGTAGAAAAATAATCGTGTAAAGAGCGCTTCTGCTGCTGCGCTGCAGCTACTAAAAACCTGTTGGTCAAAGAGGAACAGCAACAGCCAAGCAGCACTAAAAATTCCAATCTTCCAGTCTGCTCTCCAATGATGTTGCTGCTTTTTATCCACAGGTTTCCAGTGCTCTCGCAAGCAGAGGCTCTGTTCTCCTCCCTCCTTCTCGCTCTCTCTAGCTCTCTCTCTCTCAACACCATCTCTGTGAAGCAGAGCTGTTCTCCTCCACTAAAACAGGTATAACTGTATGGCGCTGTTTCTGCGTGAGTTGGAGCGAGAGGGAGAGAGAACGCGCTTGAGTGAGTGTGGAGTAGAGTGGAGACTTTTTCGTATGATGCGAGGCAACATCTTCACGAAACAAACGATCAAAAAACAAAGGTAAAACTCTGATAACAAATGAAGGTGAGCAGCAAAATAAAAAATAACCGAAAGACAACAAGAAGACGACGAGGAAGGAGGAGGGGAGTCCAGTAACAATGTTGGTCGCACCCTTTTCGGGGGCTTAAGGAGAAGATCTGCTCTCTAAGCCACCATCCGCGTAGAGAAGCCACTGTTTCGTGTTGGAGCGGGGGAGATTAAGCGTAGAGAATTACGTATCCTGTTACGTATTTAAAGGGGAGAGGGAAGGAGCTTCTGTAAGGAGGAGAGAGAAATAGCTTCAAAAGCGGAAAGTACAAAAAAGAAAGAAGAGCGGGTGGAGCTCGCGTGTATGTGTTTGTGTGTAGAACTGCAGACGCCGTTGGAATGTCGCTGCTGCTGCGCTGCTGGCTGCCTTTGTTGTTTTTGTTGCTAAGCCGGACATGGCAATTGTTTGTAGTCGGAGAGGGGGAGGAATGAGTCGAGTGGGGGAGGGCACTTATTTTGCAAACAATTAAGAGCAAAAGCTCATAATTAACTCAATTGCAATACCTTTTTCTGGCGTCCAGCCGCGTGAGTGTATTATATTCCAATTTTCCAGTGAAGTACGGGTGTAAAAACAGCACTTTTTCACTACACTTCTCTCGCCTAATTAAATTAAGGCCTCAATTGTAGATTTGTTGCATTTGTATTTGTATTTTTGTTGTTGCACATTTCGCGACGCAACGGCATCGACGGCTGCGCAGTCCGCAGTTCGCGTCTACGTCGACAGCGGGCCACCAAGACGACCGACGGCGTCGAACAAGCGCAACGCGCAAAGGAATGCGAAAAAAGTAAAATGGAAATTGCGCAAAAAATTCAAACGATAAATGGCAGGCGCGCACTGCCTTTTAATTTATGTTAACAAATGCAAAACAAACCAAAGCTTGTGCATTTATATAGAATCACTTTTGCACTTGTTGCCGACGTTGATGCAATTTCCTGCCTTCTGGGGAAACTCGAACGAAATCTTCACAGCGAACAGTGGGCGACGAAACTAACAGTGGATATTTTGGTTTTTTGCGGAAAACATCAACTCAACGGACTTTTCTGAATTCAGAAAAAAAACTCGGCACAATCGTGTTGTTCATGGTTCGCGGCGAAAAACTTGTGAGACCATTTTTGCCGGATCGCGGACACACTAATTCCAAAGTTTACCTAAATTTACCCAAGCGCGTTTTCACATTTGCTCATTTTAGCGTTCGTTCACGAGTTGCCCTTAACCCACTGAGCCTCACTTTATTTAATTCTCTATTTCTCCAAAAACGAAATAAACTCGTTTATCACCTGAACTGCGATAAAAGTCTTCAAGTTTAATCATGTTCTTGGCAATTTAAATGACTAGTGTTTTATTTTATAAGCATAAAATAATGTCAACAAATATTATAATTTTGTACATGGTAACTACAGTTCCTACTTATCAACTAAATATTTGTGTAAATATTGACGGAGACATCTGGCGAGAAAATCTGTAGTTTTTTCACAAGTTTCACCGTTTCTTTTCAAAAGGTTTTTGTTGTTGTTTGCTTGCGACTAAATACGGTGCATTAGAGCTGTCAAACGATTGATAGTTGAGCCATCGATAGTTTTGAATGTTTTGAAAAAAACAGTCGATACTATCATGATAGTCTCAAAACCGTCGATAGTAGAGACTAGCAGTAAAATATCGATACTATCGATAGTGCCCTCTATGGTTTGACACTTCTATTTTGCCGCCAATTCCAGCACGAAAATTTTGCAAATTCCGAATTTAGCAATTTTAACCTGCCCACATGTCCGATTCACCATGTAAGTATCTCCAGTTACTTCGGTGTAGTGTATTTACGAACAGTAAAGCTTAACTGGAGTTAAGCTTAAACAGCTTAAACGCTGAACTGAAACTAACTACGTACAGAAACTACGTAACGTAACGTTAATTTAGTAACCATATAGTTACAGTAGTTATCTTACATGCAATTAAGTGGAGCAGCTGGTCGACATATGAGCATAGTTACGTGCGCGTGTGTTTGTGTGCGTCTGCGGACGCGCGCCAAATCGGCTTTAACTCTCTCACTTAAACTCGCTTAAACGCCTAAACTAACGGTACTAACTACTTACCGTGCAGTAACTACGTTCCGTTAACTTAGTTAGTAACGATATAGTACCAGTGGAAATACCTTACCTGTAGCAACAGCCGGAGCATCCCATTTTGAGAAAATACGAGTGTGTGTGTGTGGACGCGACGCACCAAATAGCTGTAATAATGAGTAAAAGGAGATACGTTAAGGCTTGGTTGGATGACCAGGCCGCCGCCGCCGCCGCCACAGGTAACGATCATGTTGACCATGACCATGATTACGTTCCGGTGCCAGTCACCGTAATCAAGAATGTAAGTAGCGACGACGACTTCGATGTGACGTCGAGCAGTGGCGATTCGGATGAGTACGACCACATTTCGCAACGGGACGCCGCATCATGCCCGTCCACAGTGACTACGGTTATAAACGTGTACGGCATCCTCGTAAACAGTGGAAATGCGGGCCAGACGCTGCTAAATAAGAAGCGCAAAAACGTAAAGCTCAAAGCGACGCAACAGAGGAAGCTCGTAACGCTTGTGGGAGAGTACTTTGTACATAATAACATTCAAATGACGCGGGGAGACGCCAGATATTTAGAAGGCAACATGCGAAGGGTTTTTCCGCTGGAGCAAGAGGAAAAGTGGTGTGATAGGTTCTATGCCTGGTTCAACAACAGGAAAACAAGAGAGAAAAAAAATGACAAGGACGCCGATATCCCAAACCCCAAATCTTCGGTGAACAGCAATCTTCCCCACAGGCTCCAAGCGGCTTTGGGACGTCCCCACCAAAAGTCCGACAGTCCCACAGAGACGGCGAGCAGTAGCAGCAGCAGCGGTTTCTCTTCCAGGGACAGCAGAGACCAACATCGGCAGGATACGGATAAGTCGCAAACCAGCGCCATTGCCAAGCGGGATACCTTCGCATCGCAGCAGCAGCAGGCGGCCCTCTCGCAGGAGACTGCAGTGAATCGCTCCAGACTGGCCATTGAGGCAGCAGCGAGGCGCTATGGGGCGTCAGACTATGCGCCACATCCCACAGGGATAGTGTTGCGACGCGTGGGCTACTACACGATACCCTCGCTGGATGATCTCAAGTCCTACCTGGCCGCGGATGGGTCCTGTGTGGTGCCCAATTTCACCATTGGACGCGAGGGCTATGGCACTGTGTTCTTTGCCATGGAAATGGACGTGGCTGGCCTAAATCTGGATGAGATTGGTAAGTAATTGGGGAGGAGCCAGGCCAGTCAAGCATCATCCGTCAATAACTATTCTCTCTCTCTCTGCAGTTTACTTCCGTAACAAGCAGATCATCATTTATCCAGATGATGAGAGGAGGCCGCCTATCAACCAAGGCCTGAATCGTGAGGCACAAGTCACCCTCGAGCAGGTATGGCCCGTGGCTGTAAGGGATGTGCAGCGTCTGCTCGAAATGAAGTGGGAGGCAAAGCTGCGTCGCGACTGCGAAGAGAACGATACGCGCTTCATCGAGTACCGCCCGGAGACCGGCAGTTGGGTCTTTTCTGTGAAGCACTTCTCCAAGTACGGCCTGGACGATGGCAAGATGACGCTGCATCCCATCCAGCCCAGCGTGTATCCGAGGATATGCGGCACAAGGTCCCGCGGCCGGTTTCTCGGCCATTGAGCGCTCTTCTTCTTACTTTATTATTAGTTTGATAAATCCCGCTCTTCTTCTTCCTTTATTATTCGTTTGATAAATCGATGTTTCTGCAAACATTTAGTCAATCGATAGTTGGAACTTGCATTTTTTGGCCTGTTAGATATGATTTCGCCATATGTTATGATTTCGCCTTATGTTATGTTAAGTTTTCGCCCTTATGTTATGACGTGCCATCGGCATATTATGAAATTGACGTTTCTGAGGTTCCAGTCTCACTTGACAAAACAAATCAATTAAAATATTTATTTTTGAACCCTATTATCTAAACAATCCCACTAAAAATAGTTCTGAAAACTAGCCAATCCTACACAAAATTTATTAAGGAATTGGAGAAAATTATTTTTTAGGGCTGAGAGGGCCAACTAGCTAGTAATATTAAACCGAATATAAAAATCGAGGAATATCAACGATGAATGTTTTGAAAAAAAAACAGTCGATATTGGAGCCCCGTGTGCATGATTTGATTCTGGATATTCATCAATTAAACTAAACTTTCCGCATACCTAAAATAAGTTTAATTATTTAATTAAATTTAATTAAATTTTCAATCATTGATCATATTCATCGTTGAAGAGGTTCTCCGCCAGATTAAAAGGGATCGTTAAGAACTTCAGCTCGCTCTGTAAACGAATTTCTTCTCTCGGAAATTTTCCGGTGCGAAAATCCATTACTTGCGGAAATATTTTAGTTCGAAATTATTTTTGAAAAGAGGGATGAAGTAGAATTAACGTGATTGTGTTAGCTTCGGCGGCGGCGGGGATGTCAGAAAGAATCGGCGGCAGCCGCTTAAGCCGTCTAGTTTAGGTTTAGTTTACTCGACAAAATTGAACTTTTTCTTTCCGCTGTGGACCAAAATGACTTTTTTTATGATTTAATTTTTGTTTAAAGAATTTATAAAATCTGGTATTTTGTTCATGTTTTTTTTCAGAGGCAGTGCTTCTATTATTCACATAACTTAAGTATCTTATATCTGGTTGCATAGAACTTTGCAGTTCTGACAAGCTAACAAATGCAGCTATAAATCCGACCCAGACACTTTGTATCTGCAGCCTAACGCCTGGAAGATATTAAGCTTTCAATGTGTGAACTCTGAGAAGTGGGTTGTGTGACCCACACGCTTGGGAAAGGGACGTGCCCTGGGGTATTTCTTCATGGCGAACCGAACTGTTGGAGCAGCGGAAGGAACATAAGTACCTGGTAATCACGCTGGACACCCGCCTTACCTTCGCCAGCCACACAAGTATGCTCAGAAGCGCCTTGAAAAGCAAGGCTAGAAAACTCTACTGGCTTCTTAAGCCTAACAACAAGCTCAGCCTGGCCAACAAGCTCCGCATATATAAGGTAATCCTGGCGACTGCATGGAGGTATGGCATCCAGGTCTATGGGATCGCAGTAAAAACGAGCCTTGACAGGATCAGGGTGTTTCAGAACAAGACCCTTCGAAAGATCTGTGGTGCTGAATGGTATGTTCGAAATAGAGACATCCCCAAAGACCTTGGAGTCCCCTCAGTCCGTGAAATTATTAACGAACAAGCCACAAGAGCCACCCGAACGTCCTCGCTAGAAGATTGGCAAGGAGCAGAACCAGGCGAAGGTTAAACGGCATCCATCCGTCCGACTTGGCCACCAGGAACATATAAATGCCTGTTGCACAATCCCGTTTTCGTCCGTTGGTCCCGCATTTACCTTAAAATGGTAAAGAGAAATTGTTCTTGACCCTTAACAAAAGTTGCTAATCAACAACAGTAACAGCACTTTAAGTAATTGTACTTCATTGTCTGTGATGATTGTTTACAATAAACCTACATATTGAACCTAAAAATGTATTAAATGCATAATGTATTGTTAAATAAGTACATATATCCGCTTGCTTTATTCGTCCATTTTTATTATAAAATGAGAAGGAACGTGTGAGTTTCTGGGGTCGCGACTCTACTTATACCCGTACTCAGTCAGTAATATACATTTTTGAGCTTATCATTTTTTAGAATTTTAGAATTTAAAAAAAAATTGTACATTTTCTTTTTTTGTTACATCTGTTATCTACATCTACATCTACAATGTATATTATACATCTAACATGTAGATTATACATGTACCATTTAGATTCTACGCGTACATAACGAGGCAAAGTGTGCGAGCGAGAAAGAGAATGAGTAGCGGGTCTCTTGCTGGAGGAGGTGGCGGAAGCAACTAAACTGAATTCGCTTCAACCAATGAGAATTGGTTGAAAATAAAACTTCAAGGTACATACATACATCCCTTGATTGATATGGTTTTCATTAATAAAAAAGTTAAATGAATTGGGGTTTACTGTTTATTAACAAATATATATTCAAATTGACTTAAGTAATGGACTACAGCTAAATGTTAAATGCTAGTCAACCCCTGGGGTCTGTTAAACTAGCCAACATGGCCAGCACCCAGCCGAATACCGTTATGGCAGGAAATCTGCGCCAGAACTTCTGGATGTGATGTATTTATATCCCCGAATAGTTCCGGCATATTTACCCTCCGAGATATTCCGAAACTCTCCAGCTTTCCGGTATTGAAATGAGTCAGACTGTGGCGCGCGTTACAAATACCACTAGGTCGATATCTTCTAAAAATATCGATGCTTGATATAGTCGGAGACAAAAATATCGTACCGATACTATCGTATCAAAATTAAAAATATCACCCATATCGATATATCGGTCTAATATCAACAATCCTAATCAAAACAAACAAATTGAAAATGATTGAAATTAAAGCCAAATTGGTGCGAGCCGACTCGGCCATTTATGCCACAGGTGAACGCGTCGAGTGTTTGATTGAATTCTCCCACAAAGTCTTTTCCGACGAGCAGCCGCCGTCGAATAGGAATGCCAACGAAGCAGGGTACGAGTTTCAGCCAAAACAACGAGCTAGTTAAATAAATAAAAGCTAATTTCCACATTGGACAGCCTGGAGAACCTTGCCTGGGCCTCGGCACAGCTCCACTGCTACCGCAAGACCACGTATTCCACGCCCACAGCGGACAAGACGCAAGAGTTGACCGAGCTCATAGGAAGAACCGCGTTGGATGCGGTGACCCAGGCGCCCGGAGAGGTAATTGTGGCCACCAAACCGAAGATACTGTTCTGCGACCAAAAGCTGCAGCCCGGCGAGACCAAGACATGTGAGTAGGAGACTGCCAGATGAAATAGAATTCATCAAGAGGTCCTCCAATCTACAGATTTCTTCAATGAATTTGTGCCACGCGATGGTCCGCCCACATATCGTGGACACGACATCAGATATTTCTACAAGATCACCATAGCCACGCAGCGGGTCAAGTCCAAGGTTCAGACACTTACAGTGCCCATCCGCGTGCTTCCCATTCCCATTATAGCCCGGCCGGATGAGCTCCCGGTGACGGTCGAAACCAACGAGGAGCTGGCGCCGACCAATCCGTTCGTGGAGAAGCGTGAGATCAGCGAACTGGAGATATCCTGGCACCATCTAAAGGTGAGTAAGGCACCACCCCTGTGGCCATCTGTGGTGCCATTCATTGCACTCCCTTTCAGAATGTGACTGCACGTCGTGCTCCAAAGTTCTATCGCATTTCGAACAAACGTGGATTTGTTGGCCGCTTCTGCCTGTTCAAACCCGCCTACAAGCTGGGCGAGGATATAGTCGGAAGCCTGGACTTTGATGGCTGCCAGGTGCGTTGCGTCCAGTTCTCGGTGAAGCTGCAGCAGCAGGAGCTTCCGATCCGCCCGCAGCCGCCACAAGTCCTGCAGTCGCAGTCGTCTGTCGGGGACGACGCCTCATCCATACAATCCTTCGACCTGGCCAGCATAGCCAGCGGCGTGGCGGTAGACAGTATGCACAGATCGGTCACTTCGGGCAGTGCCCGGGAGGAGACTCCCGCGCCCACAGGCAAACTCTCGACCATCTCCACCACGCATCAGGTGTGCTATGCGACACTACAGACGCAGGTGGTGGTGCCCATTCCCCTGCACGTGACGCCCACATTCCGCACGGATCTCGTCGATGTCAAGTGGCGGCTGCATTTCGAATTTGTGACCAGCACGATGATGGATTTCGGTGGCCCCAATCCGGAGTCCGGGGAGCTGAAGGCGCCCGCCGAGATGCCCGTGGAGACGATGGTGTGGAATCTACCGGTCACCATCTATGCGGCCAATCCGCTGCAGATCTATAACCCGAATCAGACATTCAATCTTTTAATTAAGTGATTGCCAAACAAACTGTGGTATAAACCGAAATATTTGAGTAATTTTTAAACTTTAATTAAAGGAAATAGGGTATAAAAAGTTGCATGCCACTGGTTGACAAGCAACAAGTCAAATGATGTTTTATTTCATTCCCACTTACGGTCTATTTTGTTAACCTTTTCTGTTTAAACATTATTTTTGAAAAAAAAAATCAAATAAAAGGAGTACTTTAAATTAGGCAATCTTTCAGGAAATTGATTGATTAAGCGGATAAAATTATGTTTTCATGGCTGAGAGTCAGCTAACTATTAATATTAACTAATTTTGGGATATATGATTTTCGAGCATGGACAGAGAATGGTATGGGTATTTAAATAAACGCACTATAATTATGGCTCTTGACATTTCCTAATACTAAAATCGTTATTAATGTTTCAATGGAGCTTGGAACAACAAATTTAACATCAATTAGAGGTAATAAGGTTCACAAAAGTCCATACGTATAGAAGAAACTTGGTTGACCAGCAACAATGACGTCACATTTAGTGAACATTTACGTTTTATGCTTTGGCCGTTTTTGTTTGAACCTTTTTATGTAAACAATGCAATAAAAAGGACTTCTGAAAACGAGCCAATCTTGTAGAAAATTGATGTATCTAACGGATAAAATTATTTGTATAGGGCTGAGAGGGTTCTACTAGCTAGTAATATTAAACTGAATATCAAAATAATGGAATACGATTTCAATCAATAAAATAGAACGTTATCCCATTGTCGACCTGCGGGGTATTTATATTCCATTACAGGTGAAAGATATCGGTGGTCATTTTGTTTTGTAAGTAAAAAGGAGAATGTAGCTACAAGGAGCCTTTACAAACAGTACTATTTTCCGCGGTTTAACAAAGGGTGCTCGTTTTTTTACATAGATGGGTGTTGAGTGTATTTATTTTTTGGCCGGATGGTATTTTTGATCGTTATCGACGCGGTCACACTGCTAAAAATAGAGTCGCAAAATAAAAATTTTAACTTAATTTCCACTTAAATTGAAGTCATGTACCAGGAATATCTGAACCAACTGCAAACGTCCATCGCGCCGCTCAGCTCGGACCAGCTGAAGGAACTGCTCAACAATGACGACAAACTGGACGAGAAGGTGGACGAGGTTCTGCTGGCTTTGAAGGAACAAAAGAACAAAATTTTCGAAGACAATCGTAGCAGAGCGGAGGGAAACATCGAGAAGGAGCCACAGATCATCGAGCTGCGGGGCAAGCTGTCAGAATTGTCCGAGGAGGGACGCAACTGCTGCAGTGCCGTGCAGGAGAAGCTTACAGAGCTCAACAAAAAGACGGGTGGCGTGGGACAGGAGACGGCTCTGGCGCTGCTGCAGACTGCCGCTTCCGAGAGTGAGGAGCAGACCGAGGGGATGGTCAAAAAGTTCAACGAAAACGAGCTGAATGTGGAGGCCTTCCTGGAGGAGTTTCTTGCCAGCCGCCGCACCATGCACTTGCGGCGCCTCAAAGCCGAGAAGATGCAGGATCTGATACGCAAGCAGCGCCGCAGCACAGCCGCCGCCCATTTGCCAGCGTACGGAAATGTTCCGGCCAGCGGCTTCTATCCCTCGCCCGGTGGATCATCTATGCCCTATCCCCCGTCTGGTGGTGTACCCTATCCCTCGGCTGGTAACTCGGCGCCGTATCCCATGATGGGCCCCCTAATGCCCATGCCGCCGCCGTCGAGGCCGTACTAGATGGGGTCGACGGGTCATACCCGCAGACGAGTTACTGCCATAGTAGTAGTAGGTGTAGTAGTAGCAGCAGAGGCGGGGATAGGTGGGCGGAGGGGCGACGCATGACGCATCGCATCCAGTAGTAGTGGAATTTTTACAACAGACAGTATAAAAGTATGAAATATTTAATAAACGACATCTCATCGAGTTAAAAACTGGTGTTTATTGTTTAAAATTTCAGAATAGAATCTTCACCTTAAGTACATATTGCTTCAGGTTCTTCCGCTGACGAATCGAATGGACAATGGGAACGTTTTTTGTTTTGTTTGTGTTTAATTAAATTAAAATTTGTTGAGTTGCTCTATAGATGTGATCTGACATCTGCCATGATCTGCCTGCACTGCACTAAACTATGATATATGTATAGTATGTAATGTAATGTATAAATTAAGCGAACGTTAATATTAAATGTTAGACAGTGAACGTTACGTTTGCTTTGCTTTGCTTGTTAAAAATACAACTTTTTGGATAAAAACAATTTATGGAGCATGATGGATGGGAGTGGGGGCCCAAGGCTAGGCGGCGTTTAAAGCGATTCCTTATCGTGTATATATATAGAGTATAGAGTGCTGATTGGGTTAACTATTAGTATAGGAAGGAAGGATTGTGTGGTGCTTGTTGTGTGTGATTGTTTCGTGGGTTGGTATCTCTCTATCTATCTATAGAGTGTGTGTGTGTGTGTGTATATAGTATAAACATATTGCCTATCTTTCGATTTCAATTCGTTTCAATTTCAGATTTGCATTTCGCTTCATTGGGTTTTTCCTCTTAGAGAACGATTAGTCTTTTGTTTTGTAATTCCAACGGCTGCCGTTTCCCTCGTATGTGTATATATATGTAAATATATAGTTCATATCGTATGTGTGTATATGCAAAATGTTATATATAAAATATGTTCAACTATTCCTCCGGGCGGATCGGATCGGTACGGTTCGGTTCGGTTCGGATCTCACTTTAAAAGCTTAATAACTTAAGCGCCTATTGTTAGGGTATTCAAAAATATATTCGTACAATTGCTACAAATTGTAACGAGGCAGGGTGAGGGTGAGAGTAATGGTAACGGTAACGCCATCATGATGAGCCAAACTCCTTCATCCACTTCTCGTACTTGTCTAGATCCGCTCTGGACACGCTCTTGTTGCAGCGACTCATGGCCTCGTTGAAGTCCTTGTTGGACACGGGCAGGTCCACCTCCTCGGTGGCCAGCTGCCTGATCTGCTCGGGCGTCAGGCCAGCAATCTTCCGCCGCATGGACATCATGCTGGCCTCCCTACGAGAACAAACAAACGAGACTTTAGAATCACACCAGAGGCAGCAGTTTTCCTGCAGTCAACGCGACAGTCAACCCACCTGCAAACATTGGTAATGTCCGCTCCGGAGTAGCCCTTTAGCTCGTTGGCCACGTAGGTGAGATCCACCGTATCGTCCACTTTCACTTCGCGCAGATTGATCTTGAGCAGCGCCTCGCGCCCCTCATCCGACGGCAGTGGTATGTAAATGCGCTTCTCAAGCCGCCGGCGCAGCGCCTCATCAATGTCCCAGGGAAAATTGGTGGCTGCCAGCACCATAACAACTTTGGCCTGCTCCTCGCCACCGCCCACGCCGTCCATCTGCACCAGCAGCTCTGATTTGACGCGTCGCGAGGCCTCGTGCTCCGTTTCCGACCCCCTGCGCGAGCACAGCGAGTCAATCTCATCGATGAAGATCGTGCTGGGCGCATAGAAGCGCGCCATTTCGAACAGTAGTCGCACCATCTTCTCCGATTCGCCGCGATACTTGGAGGTGAGCGTGGCAGAGCTGACATTGAAAAAGGTTGTTCCGCATTCGGTGGCCACTGCCTTGGCCAGCATCGTTTTTCCCGTGCCCGGTGGTCCGACCATCAGCACACCCTTCCATGGCCTTCGAATGCCCTGCAAGAGAAATTATATTAATACATATATATATTCAATAGGAGAAAATGTTGGAAAGGGGTCAACGAGGGTAAATCGCTAAAAATATATAGTTAAATGATTTAATGCCTGTCAACGACATGAAAATACATCAATAAAACCACTTGTTTGTGCCACTGAAATATGCAGATACATGTGTATATAGATATCAGACAACGGATCACTTCCTACACACACACACAACTTGTAGATAAGATTGTGCCAACAAGCAAATGAATTCATATTAAATAAAACTTTCTCAGCAAGTGCCATGGTATAACATTGATGGATCCTTCTTTAAAATGAACAAAGTTGTGCACAACATTCATATTAACACTGCCATGGATAGCCCCCACAAGAGCTAAGCTCTTTCAGAATATCGATCTGCGGAACGCTTCACTTCACTTCACTTCCATTTCATTACAACTAAGATCAGATGATCTATGGGATCGTAAACATCTACTCTACAAACATTGTGGAACACGGATAGCGTTTGTTGACCCAACACCGACCGTAGATAAGAACGACGTTGTATAAAGTGATTCAGAGTTGCAGGGTAAACAAGAGAAGCGATGACGCACCTTGAAATAGTCTGGCATCAGCATGGGCAATACCACAGCCTCCTCCAGCAGCCGCTTGGCATCCTGCAGATCGGCAATATCGCTCCATCGCACCTTGGGATCCCTTTGCAGTATATCACGCTCTGCAACAGACAATGGGCAATGGTTAGGAATAGACGGGCCATGATGGAGGATGGAGATTAAACGAACCAAGAATGTCGACCAGCTCGGCTTCGATGTGATTGTTTGGCTGGAACTTGCGCTCCTCTTCGCCGGCCTGCGAGTCACCGCCTTCACCGTCGCCCGGTCCGCCTCCGCCGCCATTGCTGCCTGCCACGGAGTCCTCATCCTTGCTGTCGTTGTTGTTGGCATTGCGATCGTTGTTTGAGGTGGAGAGTTTGCGTCCCCCCGCCCGGCCATTGGAGGCACGTGCACTGTTCGATGTGGAGGCGGCGGCGGCGGACGAGTTGCGGGCATTGCGCGCCGTGCTCGGGCCGTTTCGGTTCGTGCTCTGTGGGATTGTGCTGGGACGGTTGCTCTGCGGAGCGGTGCTGGTGGTGCGTCGACTGTTGGCAGCGGCTCGCCGGCCCACAACCTGTGTGGTGCTGGTCGAGGACGAGGGTGGGGGCTTGGGCGGACCCCAGACATCTGGATCCTTGGGTGGTGGTGTCCAAATATCCGGATCGGGCTTGAACCAGGCGGCGGGATCTTTGCTCACATTGCTGTCATCGCTTAGCTGGTGTCGCAGCTTGTGGGCAAATTTAGTGCTCTGCAAATCCAGCGATATGTCCTGCAGTGTGCGTTGTATGGCCTTGACTTTGTCATGCTCCTGGCTGATCTGCTGGTTGATCTGCAAGCAAAAGAAAGCTGTGAGTGGTGAAGGGTGGTGTGACAGATGGGGGGTTTTAGTGTCCCCGTTTACCATGCTCCACTTGCCCTTCCGCATGGGATCCGCTGTGGCCTTGAGCTGGCGAGCCAGCAATCCCTGCAATCCCTCGTAGTAGATGCAGGCCGAGTCATAGTTACCCGTCAGCGCCATGTCCCTGGCTAATTTGGCATTCTCGCATATTTCTTCAAACGTAGTTTTGGCCATTACGGTCATTCCTACACAGTTGCTTGTCTTTTGCTTGCCACCTCGCAGTAGCTGCTCCGATTCGAACCGAACGGAACGGTACGGTACGGAACAGAACAGGTTGTTGTCGTTGTAACCAAAAACGAAACAAAGATTAGTTCCAATTAAAGCATTCGAGTGCGTAGCCGTAGCCTGAGTTTCTCTGCTTCTAATGCCCGCCCGTTTGCTGTTGTTGCTACGGAGTGTGCGGGAAGAGGTGGTTGGGGATGGGAGTGGGGGGTGGGGACTGGTGTCAGTGAGTGCGAACAATAGAACGGAAGCGACTTTGGTGGCACTGCGTCACTCACACTCGCAGTCGTACTCGTACACACACACACCAATGCCAGACAATCACACAATCAAACATGGAGAGAGCCCGCCCCACCGCCGCCGCTGCCTTTGCCTTGCAGGTAAAAATGGAAAGTGAGCCGCGCAGCCAGAGAATACAATCTCACACAAAAACTAAATAAAAGGAAGATACTCGGTACGAGTAGCAATGCCAACGACCGAAGTGCGTTGCTAATTATAAAGCACACAAACACACAAAATCTGCAATTGTCAACGGGCATATGTGTATATATTTAAACACGCTCTCAATTCACATTCCCATTCTTCCACTTCCACTTCTACTACTTCCAAGGCGGGACGTGGGCCCCCGGCCGAAATGCCGATTGGAAAAATGTAATAAAATTATTATAAACCCGCATTGGAAGCAGCCATGGCCGCAGCAGCAGCGCCCGAATAAGGCGCTCGACCTTGTTGGCTCGCTTTTGAATGATTCTTTCAACTCAACGACGTTCGAAACGTCGTAGCGTATGCAAAAAATAAAGAAAAAATGTTCAACGTTCACACACACATGCAAACGGCAGCGAAAAAGAAGGAAAAAAAACCCAGAGCAGAGCTCAAGTTTCAGCGGCGCGCACTCACACACAAACACACACACATGCAAATGAATGCGATTTAAATAGATTTTATTTCAAGTCAATTGCAGGGCTTTGAAGATTGCATTTTAACGCTTTTGAGTACAATTTTCAATTTATGCTCCCAGCTACGTGGGGGCGGGCGTCTGACGTTGACATTTCTCAGCAGCCGCTGGCTGTAACTTCAACACCGACATTTTGGCGGCGACTCGATGAACTTACGGTTATGGACATTAGTAAACTGGATTTGTTACACGGCGTTGAAAGCTTAAAGTTAAAACGAAACTTATTTAGTTAATAATTAAAGGCGATGCGCTATCTAAAAAAAACTGCTGCTCTTGTGTTTGTTAATACTAGTGATGGGCAAGGAGGCAAGATTGGTGATGTAAAATGACATCGACATATCGATGTATCGCGTACCAATTGACCCACTTAACACGCTCTTCAAATGCAATATCACCATATTGCTCATGTCTTTGCTCCTCCAGTCAACAATTAATTGTTTAAATTAATATTTGTATAACATATTTTTATAAATAAATAGATTACATCGATATATGTATTTACGAAAACAAAAGAACAGCAGCCTGACAACCCTGCGTCTATAGATAAGGTCGTCATCGGTTATCGCTTCTTAACAATTTGGCTTAACGTGCTTAGACATTTATTAAATTTAGCCCATCACGCAAGCGACGGCGCCAACATGACAACGCCCACGCGCGCCACCCTCGAGAAGGCTCTTAAAAGCGATGCGAAGCTCCAGAAGGAAGCCACACAAATCGCCAAGGGCAAGTGGGCAATTGTCATCTATAGACGCGTCTGTTCTCATCGGAGAGTTTCTTTGTTTTTCCAGATTTGGCCGCTGGCGTATATGACATATCGCTGCTGGCGGAGGAGTTGGGCTTTGCCCTGTCCTCGCCAGACATGGAGGAGCGCGTGGCCGGCACCAATTTGTTGTCCGCGGTCCTGTGCGCCCTGCCAACGGACTTGCTCAATGCGGAGCAGCTGGAGTTCCTCACCACCTTCTACACGGACCGACTGCGGGATCACCACAACGTGATGCCAGCGATCATCGATGGTATTGATGCAATGGTTCACATGAAGGCTCTGCCAGCCGGTAATGTTCCACTGATCCTACAGGCCTTCTTCCAGTACACAACCTGCCAGTCGCAGACGCGCGGAGACCGCACCAAGTTGTTCAACATCTTCAAGTACCTGACGCTCACCTTCAAGGAGGGTATGGCACCACCATACCGATCTACAATCGATGTACCCCTTTTTACACGCCTTTATCTTGTTTGACAGAACTCACGACGATGGCCGGGGACTTTGTGTACGGCCTGATCAACTCCATCGATGGGGAGCGCGATCCCCGCAATCTGGAGATCATCTTCAGCTTCATGCCCGAGTTCATGGCGAACTATCCGCTGCTGCATTTGGCCGAGGAAATGTTCGAGATCTTCGCCTGCTACTTCCCCATCGACTTCAATCCCAGCAAGCAGGACCCCACGGCCATCACACGCGACCAGTTGGCCGCCAAACTGACCAACTGTCTGGTGGCCAACAATGAGTTTGCCGAGTGGACGGTCGTACTGGCCGTGGAGAAGCTGGAGAGCGAGTTGCTGGTGGCCAAACTGGACTCCATTGAGCTGCTGGCAAGCAAACGAAACGACCTCCATGCAACCTTCACAGCTGCTAATTTCTGCCCCCATTTGTATTCCAGCATCAAGCTGCCGTAAAGTTCCCTCCCTCCGTGCTGGAGGCGCACTTCGATCAGATCTGGCAGGCGCTCAAGACTGAAACCTTTCCTGGCGCCGACAACGAAGACATTCTGAAAGCCTCGCTGCAGGCCTTGGGTGCCCTGCTGGAGCGAGCCGCCCATGTGCCCAGCATTAGCCACAGCTATCAGACCTCTGTGCTGGGCGTGGTGCTGCCCCAGCTGAGCGACGTGAATCAGCGGCTCTTCCATCCGGCGACGGCCATTGCGCTGGTGTGCGTGGCCGGAGACGCCCCGTTTGCGGCCGACAAGATCCTGAACAGCTTTCTCCTCAAGCTGCAGGCCACGGATCTGAGTACGTCGCCCCCCGACCAGCGCATCAAGATATACCAGATTGTCGCCCAGGTGTACAAGTTGTCCGCCCTGCGCGAGTCCCTCCAGAAGCTGGACACCACGATTCGCGTTCCCCTGCAGGACGATATCATAGCTGCGCTGCGACTCTGTGAGCGAGAGGATTTCGACGCCAAGCAAGAGGACCTGGAGCTGCAGAAGGCGGCCCTGTCTGTACTTAACGAGTGCGCCCCGGTGCTGAGTGAGGCACAGCGGGCGCTGGTGTACAAGGCGCTGGTGCAGCTCATCAGCCATCCGACCATCGACCTGGACTTCACCGTGCTCACGGTCGGCCTGGGCGCCCTTCAGCCGGTGGAGCTGCAGGCGAACTTCATCGACATTGCCATTCGCAACTTTGAGATCTTCTCGAACTTTATCAAGCGGAAGATATACAGCAACCTGCTGCCGCTGCTCCCCCAAATGGCATTTACCCAGCGCATTTTGGATCTGGTCATGACGCAGATGTTCAAAGCCGGCAACCAAGAGCCCGTGCGGCTGTTGGCTCTGCAGGCGCTCAACACGCTGCTCACGCAGGAGGATCAGCGCTTCATTGTGGACCTGCAGCAGCAGTCGAATCTGCTGCACAAGCTCATCGAGCTGGCCCAGCAGACGAAGGACCTGACGCTGCAATCGCTGGAGCAGATTGCTGGCGCCATGAGCCGAATCATTCAGCAGCTGCCGCTCTCCGAGCAGAGTGCCATCATCAACGAGTATCTGCCGGGGCTCCAGCTGCAGAAGTCGGCGGATCTGTACATCGCCAAGGGACTGCTGGGCTACCTGCACAAGGACATCAGTCTGGACGATCACTTCGAGCGGCTGCTGAGCGATCTCACCGAGCTCTCCCTGAGCACCGACAACGAGCAGCTGCGCGTGATTGCCCACCACTTGCTCTGCAGCTTGGTGAACAAAATGGAAAACTCCACGGCGAATCGGGGAAAGGTGAAGCACATCACTGAGCAACTGAAGAAGGCCATCAAGTCGGGTGATGTGCGAGCTGTGGAGATCCTTGCCTGGGTGGCCAAGGGGCTGGTGGTGGCCGGTTTCGATGAGGCCGCCGATATTGTGGGGGATGTAAGTGCAAAGAGGAACCTTTAATCAACCAACAACTAATCCCCCCTCTTGTTAGCTGTCGGATCTGCTGAAGCATCCCACTCTGAGCACGGCCGCTGCCTTGGGCTTTGACATCATAGCGGCCGAATATCCCGAGCTGGATCTGCCGGTCGTCAAGTTCCTGTACAAGCAAAAGTTCTTCCACACCATCATGGGTAAAATGGGCAACAAGCTGGCCGACTACTGTGTCCACCATCTGAAGGCGTTTGTCTATGTGCTGAAGGCCACGCCGCAGGCGGTGATCAAGCTGAACATCGAGAAGCTGGGACCGCTACTCTTCCGGAGCCTGGAGGAGCACAACGAGGCGCAGTCCTTGTGCATTGCGCTGGGCATCTGCGAGAGCTTTGTACAGCAGCAGGACACATATTTCCAGGCGCATTTGGGCCATCTCATACCCAGCTGCCTGGAGCTATCCAAGTACAAGGCCCAGCATACGATGGTGAGTGATCCGACTGCCTGTAGACTCTGGAGGCGATTCAGCCGGGACTCAATCTGTCTGTGTGTGTTTTTGTTTACCCCAACCCTAACAGCAAGTGCGGATTGCGGCCCTTCAGCTGCTCTACGACATAACGAAGTATCCAACGTTCGCTCTGCTGCCCCACAAGGTGGACGTGACGCTGGCCCTGGCCGCCGCCCTAGACGATCCGAAGCGTCTGGTGAGGAACACGGCGGTGCAGGCCAGGAATGCCTGGTACCTGGTGGGAGCCGCCAACGAAGATTAGCCAAGGAACAACAAATTATTGTTAAATGTTTTAAATCAGAGAAAATTAGAAACCAGAGAACGCACAATCCATAGGATCTACACGGCTTTATTTCCCCAGCTCGCAGGTTCTCTCAATAGGGATGCTCGCACTGGGAGCGGGCCAGGAGAGCGCATTTCTGGGCCCGTTGCACCACCTCGGGGCAACGTCGTCGCCGCATGAAGCGGCAGTCCTGGAAGAAGCCCTCGTTACGCGGAAATCCGTGCGTAAAGTCCTGAAATGTGAGCAGTCCCAGTCCCCAGATCTTGCCGCCTCGGAACTCACCCTCGTACTTCATGCCATCGGCGCGCCAGAAGATGCCACTGCCATGGAACCAGCCCTGATGGAATTCGCCCTCATATCTGGGATGTGCGATGGGATTGTATCGTCGGGAATGGATTATTGATTCGATTCGAGGCACTCACTTGGCTCCATCGGGAAACCAGAGGCAGCCCACGCCCTGGCTGAGGCCCTCCTGGAACTGTCCATCGTAGCGTGTGCCGTCGGCAAACTGCAGATGGCCAACGCCATGCTTCTGGCCAAGCTGATTCCACTCCCCGATGTAGCGACTGGCGTCCTCGTACCGCCAGCCGCCCACCTTCACGGCGCCCGCACTGTATTGACTCTGACCCTGTCCCTGGCCATGTCCATGCCCGTGTCCGTGCTGGCCCTGGTGCTGCTGATGCTGGTTCTCGATGCGTGCCGTGGTCACGCCCACGCTGCTCACTAGAAGGGCAGTGGGGATTGGTTTTGGTACTCTACTGCCTAGTGGACGTCGCGTCCTTCGCTCACTTACTGTCATCGTCGTAGTCGTCCATGGCCATTGCTTCTACCACTGTCCACTCTCCACTTTCCACTGTTCGCGATGCTCTCCGAGCTGCTACTGAGCTTTGCTTGTTCCGCACCAAAAACCAGAGTCTTGTGTGGCTTCCATTGGGGCGCTGGCCCTGGTGGTCTAAATCTAATTAGCATATTGCACGGCTGCACAGTGGGTTGGCACTGCGCGAATTTCATTAGTTATTCAAATGCTCCTGCATCATCTCAAGAAAGAGAATTCTTTGCTACAAAAGTGTCACAAAAGGTGTCCAGCCAGATTCCAGTCAGCTAACCGCTCGAACTGCTCCCGAAGTCGTCTCTGCCACGCTCATCTGATCCTCTCATCCTCTGATCTTTGTGCCTTATTATTGCATGATCTTGTTACAGCTGAACTATATTTATTGATATTTTGTGCTGCCTAGTAGACTTGTGTCTAGGCTCTCACTGATTCTGTGAGGGGGAACTGATGGTCTCTCCCAAATGTTGAGATCTTCTTCTATGGAGTGAGGGGCATTCCCACAGGCTGAGATTCGATGTTTCATGCTCCATTTCATAGAATCCACAGGTGTCTATCTCTACCAGCTGTAATTTCTGTCGATGATATCCCAAAGTCTCAAATAGCTTCGAGCGATTCTTCTCCGGGATGGCCCACCAAAGCTTACTTTACCTTCTTAAAGTTACCAAAGAAAGTTCCAAATTTAATATTAAACGGAATCCCAGTATCTGTTCTCTTGTGGTCTTTGACTTCCCATCGCTGCTTGCACCACTGTCGCACACAGCCAACTGTTGCGTGCACCAAGGCTGGGCTGGCATCGATTAGGGGCTATGCCCACCAACACCATTTATCCATCTGAGAATGAGGCATCTGATACTCTGATTGCTCGTACAATTGGTAGTTTAAATTTATTTCAATTATAAGCTGCGTTATGTGAGGGAGGGGATGCTGAATTTCTTGTGAGATTACAGATGCTCGAAATGATTATACTGTTTACACACATATTAAATGCGAGATGAAGCTCGTAAGCTAAACTATCTAGACGATCTCCTCGTCGCGTCGCGTCCGGCCTGGCCTGGTCTGGTCTGGTCTGGTCTGTCGCTGAGCATTGATTGAAACGGAAAGTACACAAAGTAGAAGCTCCAAGATACACATCTGTCCTGCTTGAAATGGCTCGAATATTAACCTAGATATACATATAGTCACACATGACGGGTGGTGGTCGTGCGCGCCGTCGGGGCTTTGGCTTTGGCTTAGGCCAACACGGCGGAGGTGGCCATTTCGCTGACGCCGCAGGTGTTGTCGCCGCGATAGATGCGGTAGTAGCCCTGCTCGCCCCAACGCGGACCCCACGAGTTCTTCACGATCCAGTAGGGCAGGGTCTTGTGGAAGTTGGGATAGTCGGAGACGCCATAGCCCACAATGAGCACGCCATGGTCGAGGTTCTTCTTGGAGCACAAGGCCTTCCAGGGATGGGAGACGCCGCCGCGATAGAACTGCATGGCATTGGCATTGAGGCCTGGAACGGAAAGGAACGGAAACGTGACTGATACGTTCGGTGAACTCCACTCGATCACTCACCAATCGAGATGGGTCCGTGGGTGAGGAGCCATTCCTGCATGGCCGTTTCGTTGCCCTTCGGCAGATCCACAAATCCAGAGACCTGGACGTGGGAGAGCGTCCTGTTGAAGTGGCACTGCTTCTTCTTGGCCTCATAGGGATACTCGGCCTCGTACTCCAGGCCGCCAATGTCCTCGATCGCTCTAAAGAACACAAAAGGAAGGCAAAGTGAGCATCAATCTACATATACTCGTGTGGAGACGTATTCCCCGATCCCCGATGGCTCGGCTTACTTGTAGGCATTGTCCATGAGTCCGCCATTGCAGGCGCTGTCTGTGGTGTCACAGTCAAGGAGCTCCTGCTCGGAGAACTCCTTCAGCTCGCCCGTTTTTACGGCATACAGGCCCTCGATGTTGCCAGTCACACTGAAGGCCCAGCAGGAGCCGCAGGAGCCCTGATTCTTCACCTGGGTGACGGCGTTCTTCAGCCTCCAGTCGAACTCCTTGGGAAACTCGCCCCCGTAGGCCGGCACAACGGCTGGGGCCCCGCCAGAGGGCTTATGCTCGTCGCGCTGCCACAGACCGGTGCGCTCCTTGTACTCCGTGCTGGTCATGTCCGCGAACTCCGTGATGCCGTACTTGGCGCTGCCCATCTCGTTGGCGTTCAGCTCCTCGATGGTCTTCAAGTTCTGACGGAAGATGCGCAGCCTCATCTGGCGCTCAGCCGTGTTGTCGTAGCGACGCCCGAAGCGGATTTGGAACTTGTGGAACAGATGGTCCACCTTGTCCAGCGCACGGTGGCTGTGGCTGTGCTTCTTGTGCGTCTTCTTCTCGGCCCACTCCACGGAGCGGCTGTGACGGGCCTGCACCACCTTCTGGTTGCGGCACTTGAAGGTGATGTCATGGCCGTTCTTCAGCCACGGCTGCGCCCAGATCTCGACGATGCAGCGGTGCTGCACATCCGTGTTGCCGTCAATGAGGTCAGCATCGATGCGCGTCAAAGTGCCCGACAAAACCTGACGCGAGGCCGTGTAGACTTTCACGATTCTGCAACAGATTCGACGGTGGATTTAGTTGCCTGCCCCCAACCTCTGATCTCAATGATTCTCACTTGTAGTGCGGTCCCTCGCCGGCTGTCAGCTTGTCCAGGGTGCGCTGGAGCTGAGCCTCCGCCTGCTTCGCATCGAAGGGCTTGCTGCCACCCAGGGGTACATCGTTCAGGCCACGTTTGCTTCGCACGAACTGAAAAGGGCGAAGCAAGAATATGGATTAATATTTGCCAGCTCTAACATATATACAATCCCCCCGGAAAGGTCCCACCCACGAATGGAATCAATGAGTGTGATGCAAGGGGACATACTCGAGGATATTCTCAACAGAAATGGAACTACAGTAACCCTCAAGTGTCGCAATTTTTGCACTTTAAACCTGCCCTTTAATAACAACTAATTTTCGAAACATTTTCATTCAATTATAACATTTATAGTGATCTCAGTTCATGGTCACCGGGTGCTGCTGATCGCGAGAGATATCAGATCAGAAACCGCACTCAAAGGGCACTATGTAATCGTCCAGAATGCGCACTGTGCGCAGCTTTCCCTCGGTATCGACGCCCACTTGGCCCACCATCGCCTGAGAGGCAGCCGCTGCCACCGCCGCCTCGGGTTCATCGCCTTCATTGTCCTCCGTCGATGGTCCCTCCCGGTGACGCACCACCATCATGCCAGCGGCGGCCGCTGCCTCGTGCCGCAACCATCCGGACATTATCCAAATCTGACGAATGCGTGTCATCAAGGGGGAAGGCTTCATCTTGAGTTATATTGTTCTACTGTTAGTGGATAGGGAATCTACATCTAGGGGCTATGTATGGCTGGGGGAACTGCTTCCCATACGCACCGTTGATATATTTTGGTGTAAAGTATTTGCTTGTTTCTAGACCTCTTCCCGTGTCCAACGTTTCTCTGTGAGTGAATTTTGAATAGAGCCTCGTATGGAACTACACAAGAGTGACTGATTTCTCGTTCACTACTGATGTTGTCTAAGTTTACAGGACTACTGGGGATTTTCGTATGGGATTTTGCCAATGCTGCGAGTATGCTGTGAGAATGTGATCTAGTAGGATACAGAAGATATACAGCGATCCAATCACGTGCAGTTAAGACATTCCCTTGACAGTCCCTCTATCGATTGCTCATTTTTCTTTGCTTCTTTTCTTTATCTGATTTGTTTGGTCACTCGATCTGGAGGCTGAAACCATCGATTGCCTTGCAGCTATAAGTTGGCCAATCTGTAAGCTGATGGGCATCGCTTTGCCACGGTTCTTTGACTGATAGCCTGAAGACGTGACTTTGGACGGGCTATAGCGTAATTTAGTCTCTTGCCTGATGGTTAGAGTAGCTCTAGGACGGAGGCTCAGCGCTGTCCAATTGAAGCACAAGCAACCAGTGCGGCTAACATTCGTAGTTCTGTGGGGAATAGATTTATGCTGTCCATTGGGGCATGGCATCCATCATTCTGAATGAGCTAGAAAAACATCTGAAAGGCATCCAACAGATGCAAGTGTAAGCCGCTAAAGAGCACAGAGCCCATTCCCCTTTGCTGTCCACTGTACTCGCTTGTATTAGACATATTGTTCCTTTGAGCTCGTTAATCCTCTTGCTAATTAACCGAAATAGACATTTGTACTTATCCACTGCAAAGAGACTGACAGATAGACAGACACACACACAGCTGTCGCCACATCAATCCTGTGACTGATGAAGAATCCTTGATGGAATGTGAATGGGAATGTATATGCGAATGCGAATGCGGAACCTGGCACATAAATTACATATAAATGCAAATGAAACAAAGACAAGTCGGAATTTACATTACCAAAATTGACAGAAAGACACACACCACACACCCCACACACAGCACACACGGCGGCACATACGGCACACACGCATGCCGGAAAACTTGCACCAAAGAAAACCCTACCACCACCAGCCGAAAAGGCAGATCCCTCCCAGGTCCCAACAATAACACAGTGGAAGACACATGCGGCACGGCACATAAACCATTCAGTGCCGAACACAAAACCAATTAAACCAAACATTTGGCTGGAAATTCGTTTGCCTCTTGGCATCGATGATGGCGATGCTGTTCTGCTCCTGCTCCTGCTCTGATGCCCCTAACGGTGGGTTCGGGGTGTGGGGTGCGGGATTTTGGGGTTCGGTATGGTTCTGCTGGTGATTCTCGCTGTGCCGAGGAGGAGCCCCAAAATGTCTGATGATACTGCCGCTGCTCTGTCTCTGCTGCCGTTGGCAGGTAACTGACAGGGCAGGCGGAGAGTGGAAGTTGCACCGATGGCAGGGCATGAGAAGAGGAGTCGTTGGACCAGGACAGGTCACCTCCCAGGCACTCGCACCAAGGCGGCAGATGGGCAGATGGGTAGATGGGTAGAAGGGACAAGCGACAACAATGCCGGCGAATGAAATGTAATGGCTCCGACGTGTGTATAATTAAAAATACAGGAGGGAGGAAAAAAACAAGCGAAAGAGCAACGACGGAACAATGTTTCGATGGGATTGCCAGTACAGACAGGCCTGTACAGGGCTCTACAGCCTGTCCGAACATGAATTCATTAAGCATCCCTCCCCCCACCCATCCATAGATCCTACCACAACTGTCCCCCTGTCCCCATTCCCCCCTGTCGCAGTCGCAGTCGCAGTCCCTGGCTCAACCCCAACGCCACCGCTGAGCTGTTAATTCAAATGTGTATTTCAATAAGAATTATAACGTAAATGATGTTTCAACGAGCCCCGAGGGCGGCGCAACAGTGGAGCCAGATGGGTGTACCACCGTGGCGTACAGCTGCGAGTGTGTGCAATGGCCCGTAAAATCCATTCGGTTGAAAGTACTCCGGTACGGTACGTTGCATGTACGCACATATCGTACATATATCGTACATATAGCGACACATATCGACAGTCGAGTGTGGAAACGATTCTACAGTTTCTGACAGTTGCCGCAAATCAGCGAAATCAATGGGAATTGTTTTAGTTTTCCCTCCATTTGTTCTATTCTATTGTATGTTGGAATCGTATTTAGAACTCTCCCTCTCGAATGGTTGCGGCACTTAATGGAACAACAGATTCGTGGGTGTGGGGGGAAATGATTAGAGAACTCATTCATTAAATCAGCACATATTATGGATACATATTGTATTTTTGTGTGCCATATTTAATCTTAAATCTTCTTCTTTGTTGTAAAGAAATCGGTTAGATAGGCTGAGCATTTGAAGGCTGATTTCAGCTGTAATCACATAATTTAAATATTCATACCCCATACTTTTCCATGAGACTAGTATTCTTGTTTCTCACGATCCCATAGGATTAATATCTCTTTTATTAAATATTCTTTAGAATACTAAAGAAGAACAATAGCTAAATGGAGCATTAATTATGCACCCAAAAATAAATATCACCGTATATTTAGCTCTGCAATGGAAGAGTAGGCGAACTCTATCATTTCTTACGATCTCTTAATAATTAAGAAGAAACTTGAGCTTCGAAGTTTGATATCTCAGTTATAATGCCATCGTTAGCCCTACCAATCGTATCCTCTTCCATTTCATAAATATCTTAATATCTCCCGATCTCTTGGGAGTATTTATTCCCCAAGTAAATGTTCCCTCTACTTTCCACTCTCCATCGATCTTTATACCACTGTGCCGTCTTCTGCGGCGGAGAGTCAACCGCTGTAAAAAGTAGAGCACAAGGATAATGAGAACACTTGCTTCGCACTCACGTGTTCAGAGTGTGTGTGTGTGTGTGTGTGTGTGTGTGGGTGTATGTTTCTTCTCTCTCCCTCTCCCTCTCTCACTATCTCG
Source organism: Drosophila tristis (assembly GCA_018150885.1). Classification (NCBI taxonomy): domain Eukaryota; kingdom Metazoa; phylum Arthropoda; class Insecta; order Diptera; family Drosophilidae; genus Drosophila; species Drosophila tristis. Next base: position 1,172,714 of record JAECWT010000210.1, on the reverse strand, counting down.
ACACCACAGGCGCCGACACTTGCACACACACATACATACAGATACAGCAAACCACTTAACCTCTCATATATAACGGTTCTTGCCAAGGGCCCCCCCTGCTAAGCTTCTGTCTCCCACTGCCCCACGAGAAATATAGACAGGTGGATGGAAGATGCTCTCTCTTTCGCTCTCCTGCTGAGAGGCCAGCACCTCCCTCCTGGGTTTAAACAGATTGCGGCCGTAATTTGAAAGCGGAAACTCATTTGATTATTAAGGTGAAATGAGTGTTGTGGGGCAGAGGGATGCTCAACCCTACCCTACATCCTCCTGCACCCTCCCACCCTGGACAGGGACATGGACAGCTGGTGTGGCAGGTGTGTGCAAAAGGCAAAGCTTAAATAAATTCAATTAAATAACATTTTCTCTTTTATTGTTCGTATTTGGGTTGAGTGTTTTGTATAAAGAGTATTTATGTATGTGCGGGGAGAAAACAGAGAACGACAGAGGGATGCCTAGGGGAGGTGGATGGTAGGGTGCATGTGTGTGTGTGAGTGTCTGTGTCTGTTTTGATGATAATATAATATTCATGATGCTGAAGATGGTATAATAGTGGTGGCCTCCTCCTGAATGGTCTCCTCCGCCTCCTCCTGCCTGTGCTCCTCCTGTTCCTGCTGCTCCTGCTGCTGGCTGTCCTCCTCCTCCTTCTTCTTCTGAATGGTCTTTTCAAAATTATACGCACCCACCGATAGGATATCGTCGAGCCAACGTTTCTCATTATCGTTGAGCTCACTGGTGGCAGGTGGCGTCGTTGTGGCATCCACCAGCACCTCCTCCTCCTGCTGCTGCTGCTGCTGCGCCGCCACTCCATCATTTGCCGCACTCCCGGGGGGAGTCTGTTCGGTGGGTGTGGCTGCTGTTGTTGCTGCTGCCTCATCAATGCTAATTGCCGTTGTGGCCTCATTAGTGGGCCCAGGTCCTGGTGGCGTTGGCTTCCAATCGGAGACTGTTATGGTGGCCAAAAGAGCAGGAGCAGCAGGCGCAGGATCACCAGCCAGAGGAGAGGCCGAGGTGGGAGCAGCTGGAGGGACAGCCCCAGATTTATTCAGGCTGATTTTTCGCTTCATTGGGCCCACGCCCGTGAGTATTTGGGCCTCCAGATTGGCCATTTCGGAGTCACTCAGCTCGTTCCGCTGCCCGCCATTGAAGATGCTGTTACTCACATATTTCTCATTCAGCAGCCGGGCCCGCTCCGCCGGATCCTCCGAGGAGAGGGAGTTCTCCGCCGAATCCGTGCAATTGGAGTTGACCAGCTCCCGGTGCTTGTCCCCCCACTGGGTGCGCAGCCAGGGCTTCTCGAGGATAACCAGGCGGCAGATGGTGTCCGCATTCTGCGCCTTCGTGTCGACAGCATTCAGCAGGATCTCGTACCGCACGCCGCTGGTGATCTCCCGAAAGGCATCGACAATGTTGATGAAGTTCATCGAGAGCGGCAGGAAGCTCATGGCAATATTCTGCACACCAATCAGATTGGGCGACAGATACTCCCGCTCCCCGGGATTCAGGACATGCACCAATTTGATCGGAGGCTCGCTCACGCCCTCCGCCTCTGTGGCTGTCGCTGTCGGTGGGGGGATTCGGCATCCGGCTTCGGCTGCTGTGGCGGTTCCCTGGTTCTGAGTTTGGAGTTTTTGTGGAATGTTTGGTTGTTGGGTGGGGGAGGGAAAGACAAAACAGAAAGCAAAACACATATAAGGATACACACAGAAAACAGAGAGATCTTTTGGGCCAGCAGCATGGATCATTCGGGGGGTTAAAGTGTGTGGTGGGTGTGTGTGTGTATGTTTGCGTGAGGGGGATGGGGATGGGATGGGAGTGAGGCAAGCCGTGAGGATGGAATGTGGGGATGTACTGTGCAGATAAGCTCTAAAATAATATCCGAAGAACCATTCAAATACCATTCCTTAATCGATACCTGTACTTGCATGGGTAACTTGTGCAGGGACCAAGCGCAACATTTAGATTTGCATTTAATTTGGTTCATTTGCAAGCTGCCAAACCATCACTTAATTCGATATCCGTTAAACACAGCTTTAATCCAATAAACCGCCTTTAAATAATCCCATTTAACGTGCTTCAGCATCCTGTGTAACACCCTGTGCCATCACCATTCCGTTCCTTCACTGATTTAAAATTCAGAAAAGCCCACACAAAGGTGAGCCTCCCCCATCATTTGTAGGCAGATTTAAGGTTAATTATAAATGACTGCACTGCAGAAACACTGTTAATCGCCTGTCCCCCCACACACCTGCTCTCTCTGCGCTCTCTGTGCTCTGTTTGTGTGGCCCAAGGGGCATAAGGGCCAGCGGCCTAACGCCTAATGAACTCGGCATAATTGCAGCTGCAATTGCGGTCAAATGCTGTGGCAACGCAATGGGGGACATCATCTGGCGATGGCGCTGGCGACCAATCAACTCAATCACTGGCCCAACGCTCCACTGGGTCTTCGGTTAAGCCACAAAAACTAATTAACCGCCGCTACCAAGTCCGAAACCGAATCGAATCCAATCGATGCGAACCGGTTCTCTGGGCTCACTGGGATGATGTCAAACCAGAAATTCATCGATAAATGATGAGGCGCCGCACATGATGCAAAAAGCCGATGACAGCCAGAAATCGTACTCGCAGATGGATTGCCTGACAGGGGGCGAAGTCAACTGCAGACAGATTTTGCTGAATAATTTAAATATCGAAATCACAAAGAGGCTGCCAACTGACATCGAATGCAGGCTGCCAACTAAAGCTACAGCTGCAGCTACTGATGATGTGGATGCCACTACTGCGAGTTGCAACTGCTGCTGCTGTTTCTGCTTGTGTTTCTGGCAAAGCTGATGCATTGCCATTGACAGTTCGGCGGATATAATTGATATTTCGACAGAAGGATACCCGCTGATCGGCTATATATTCCGTGTGAAAGAAGTAGCAGATCATGTGGGTACAATTCAGGCAGGATTTATCAAATCTATACTCCAAATATATTATGCATTTCCTCCCCTCCTCTGGCTGCAATTCTTGTCCGAAAAAGATGATTCTTTGTGTATTTATACCAGAGTCTTTTGTAGATTTCCAATTTTGCAAGAATGGAATATGCAGCTACACCTCATCAATATACCCCAGTTACTAGGTATTTAAACTGAAAAACTGAAGCAGAGAAGCAGAAGCACCACCAGACAGTAGACAGTAGAGGAACGGGCATCCTCTGCAGAGTGGAGGGCCTGGCCATGAGTCTCACTGTCTTAACGTCTTGTTGACGTTTCGGTCGTTCATCCTCATTGCCGTTGACGCGGTGACAAAAAGCCGAAAAATGCATAAAAACTTTTGACAGCGGTTGTTGCGTCACTGCCTGCAGTCGACGTTGATGGCTGATGGCTGGTTGCCGGTTGCTGCCACTGGATGATGTTGAATGCTTCTGCTTGATGCTCTGAAGCTGATTATGTTGAGTGGGGGTGGTGTGGTGGCGGTATTCGGAGATTCGTTGATGGTTTCGGTATTTCGGTCGTTCTGGGGGCCGTTGCCTTATTTTTCAATTAAACTTTATGGCATTTTAAGCAACAACAGCAACAGCAAAAACTCCTGCCATGCCCATGATGGGATTTTAAGTTCTTTCAGGACTCGATTGCTTCGCTTCTGTTCGCCTCACTTCGCTTCGGTTTGGGTTAAGGCTTCACTCTGCCATCCAGTTATGCTCATGTTGATGTTCAGTTTAACCCCCCTCCTACGTTTTGTTGTCCTGGCAACTTTAATGCAAAAGTGCAACCAATTTGATGCAATACCCATCCCATGCCATCCCCCATTTCACATCGCTGCATCGTTTTAATACACTTCCCGCCACCAGAGGAGGGGCCAGGGCATGCCATTAGAAATTGATACTGCTTCTAAGAATCTTCGGGTTGGGTTATTAAGTCCGTAACTTGAGTTGCGGTGAGGTGAGGCGGCTGCAACGTGTTGATTATATTCAAACTTCTTAATCGAATATTCTCCATGCCATGCCCTGTCTGTGGTAATTGCATAAGCAGCTTAAGCTTATTCCGAAGATTCTTTGCAGTTCAAGGCGAGTTATGAATTGCTTAGCACACAGCTCTTGCGCTTGTGTCTGAAGGAACCACATTTGAGGAATTCCAAGTGAAATTCCCCCTCCATTTCTGTTACATTTATCATGCATATTACAATAACCAAAGCAAAGTTAATATTTTCATTTAATTTTGTTTGTTTTTAATCAAAATATTTCATATTCATTTGGTTGATTGAGCTCTTGGCCAAACATTTCTGCCGTTTTCTGCCCCAGAGAATGTTTCGGGTTTCAACAAAAATTTCCTAAAATATTTATTACATTTTGTGGTTAATTCTCGTGTGGGAGTTACGAGCTTGTTTGCATTTGATGGGAGTTCAAATTAGAGAAAACCAACACGGATTTTGGTAATGGTAAAACCCCAAGAAATTAATGATGATGGAGGTTGAGTTGATTTAATTTAGGGCATGCACATATTTAGGGAGAACTGTAAATAATGGAAGGTTGGTCAAGTAAGACAGTTCCATTGGTGGGACCTCTCCCTTGCTTGTTTCACAGTTCTTTCTCTCCTCTTCTGGTTTCACATGTGCTTTACAAGAGAGCTTTTCCCATCATCTCTTTTTCCACTTATGAATCCCCTTGTTTATGTCACTTTTCAACACTTATTCCCCGCCAATCGCCAGCGTAATCCGCCAGATATCCATAATCCCCGCTTACAACATACATGCATAAATACATATGTACTATGTATGTGGATGGATCCGATCCACTCTCCCATTCAGATGGGCAGTGTAAACACCGCCGGCTGTTGTTTGCCAGTGTAAACGCTCGCACACACATACGCCACAGCCGAAAAAATACACAAGTGTGAGAGAGTGAGCGCATTAAGCAGATTGCAGTGTTGGAAAACTTTAATTGAATCAACACAAACATCAACGAACAGGCGTCGCGTCGCCGTTGCACCTCTGCCGCTGCGCTGGCCCCAAACTGTGAAATTGGCAATTTGGCTTCTGTTGTTTTTAATTAAAGTTTAATTAAAGCGATTGGCAGGCAGGCAGTCAGCAGCCAGCCAGTCAGCAGCCAGGCAGGGCAGACATCCTCATAGTGCAAATAAATGCAGCACCATTCAGCAGCCAGGCCAGGCCAGGCCAGGCCAGCATCATCAAGAGACTGCGGTAATATTCTCTCTTTGGTGACTTAATGTTTTTTATGTTTTATTCTGTTTTCACGCAGCTCTTAATTAACATTTTGAAATCCACTTACGCATGACCTGCCCCCAGCACTCGGTCGCATCTCCAGATTCAGCCACAGCCACAGGCCTCAGATATAAATTTATTCATTAGTGGAAAACCGGTATCATATCTGTCAGAGATAGTTTTAGTGTCTGTCTCCACACATCAGAGTCTCTGAGCTGAGTCTCAATCTGAATCTGAATCTGAACTACGTTGTTGTGCAACACACACACACACACTCGAGGCTCGGCTCCAAGGTCAAGATGGTTCCCTCCTTGGGCGTTTCATGAGGTGCGCACGTTTCAGGCGTGTTTTTTGTGTTAATAAAGACATTAACCTTGGCTTCTGGAGGGGGGAGCGGGCTTTCTTTGGACACCTGCTGTGCAGGTGGGTTCCCATTTTAAAGTGACTTTTTTTTGACAAGGGTTTTTGCTTTGTGTCTTATGGTAGGGCATGGTTTATGGTTTATCATGTTGATTTCTTCATCAAAAACAGCTTAGGACCCGCTTCTCTAGTTAAACCTCATTTCCACTCTAGTTTCGTCTGCTTTGGGCCAAGTTTTAGTGGAGCTTTCAGACTTGTTCTCCATTTAATTTGCATAGAAATTTGATAACTTTTTGGGCCTTCTTTTCTCATGTGGGAACTACCTCACGCATCGTTCCCCACCCACTTTCAGATTCATTTACAACCTGCAGTTTATTTGCAGATTTGTGGCACTTCGTATTCATATTTTGCAATTGAAATTTGGAAATTCCTCGCACGCTCAACGCCAACATCTTTGGAATGATATTGGCTTTGTTCCACTCTCGTTCGATGTTATCGTAATATGTACCTGCAGTTGTGGGAGCCCCTGCTGTTGCCATGACAATCTCCCCACAAAACCACTTGTACTCCCCCACAGCCTCTGGCTCATAGTTTTAACCTTATGCATTAGCCAAAGACCCCCATCCCACACCGCATCGCATCGCACCGCTTTCTACCCATCTGCCTGCTTAAATTTCCAATCAGAGTATGGAGACACACGCACTCACAGCCAGATGAGGTTCCTTCTCTCGGCTGTCGGTTCTTCTCTCTCGCTTGTGGGGGCCAAGCTCATTATAAACTTTACCTCCACTGCTCCCCTGGGTGCTAATTTGTGCTCTGTGGGGGGCCTCGCGCTGTGGGGGGCTGGGGGTTGATTGGATCCGGGTGTCTTGGGTTGACTGGACCGTTTAGTGGGAGGCGAGACGCAATGCCGTAGTTTCCTTTAGCATTTCTATTAGGCGGCAAATCATGCACAAAATTATACAAAGGATATGGCCGCCAGTCAAATGGGATGAGGATATCTGTACGGATATCTATAGATGGATATGGCTGGACGATGGACTCCTACACAGACTGTTCAAGTCAGCAAAATCGTGGCACTAAATTTGCATAAATCCAAAAAGAGACCGAAAGAAGATTTCGCATTTGACAATTGCCGACAATTTGCTGGCAAAGACATCGATGGATTCCGGCTCCTGCTTCAATTCCTCCTTTTGTTTTCTTTTCGTTGGTTTTCTGAATCATCCCATTTGATTTCCTAAATGACAGTCATAAACCGCCCCAAGACTCCAGACTTTACTCCACACTCCACTCCCATGACCATTTCCATTCCTTTGAGATATTTGTGAGACAATAGTGGCTCGTAATTTGGCAGCCAGTTTGGTGCGAATCTTTGCCGCTGACTTGACTGAATGAATATTTATACGAGTGTGCTATGCACATATATTACTGTATTATATGTGCATATAAGTAAGTATGTGTCCCGCACACATATGTACAAATGTTGACTATATATCCATCGTTGTTCGTAGTAGTTCCGCAATATTATTCATTTATGCAAATTTTTTTTTGCCTTGCATTCCTTCCTAGTCTCTGGGGGGCTTTTAGTGTGCGTCCCAACCGTTTCTTTTTGTACCCTTTAATCCGAAAATCGAGAGGTGTATCTGTTTGATATCCAACGGGTGCTAAATCTTCATGAAAATTGCTATTGGGCCACAAATCAAAGAACCAAGTTTAGGAGAACAAGTACTGAACAGAAATATATATTTTTCCCTTTCATGCTTTAAATTGCATTACCCGCCTAAGTATTACAAATAAAAAAAAATATAGTTAAAAAAACTACAAGAGAATCTCTGGATATATATACATATAAAACAATAACACATGTCGTTCCTAAATATGTTTTGTCCCTTCAACGCCAAAATGTATCATGCCATTACTTGATCTGATTTATCATTAGTGGGCGCAGAACAAAGACTTTTACATTAAGATTAGAACTACGATATTATTTCAACGAATACCTTAAGTGACATATCGTTGACGTAAAAGAGTGTTAAATTCAGCCCATACATTTATGAGGCTTTATTTTACGATAGTCTTTAAAGCGATCCAAGTAATGGATACCTTGCAAGTCGCAACCATCCATTACTGCATTTTAACTAGATTTATTTAAACTTATTTTTATTTCCATTGAGGCATGCGTCAAATTAAAATTCTACATTTGGAATGCGCGTGGTAAATAATTCGAAATGCTCTCTCCACCCCTAGTCCTACGCCCCACACCCTCACTTTCTCACTTTCCCAGTGAGGGTGTCGGGGGTCCTTCCCAGGTACCACCCCTTTTGTGGCTTCAACCACACGTTGAACCCTTTTTACGCTATATTTAATTATTTGCATATACAAATATTTTCGTATGATGAATGCTGTGTGATTTTTTTCTCAGTCGGTTTTTGCCCTGCTGCCGCCAGCCGGAAATTTAATTGATATTGATGACGTTGCTCGCAGCCTGTGCCTTGTGTCCAGCCGGCACCGCCAGAGTGAAGCAGGAGTCGGAGTAAGAGTGGAGGCTCATCAAGCCGTATTCCCCCAGTCATTAATCTAGCACATTACTTTGTGGAATTGGGGGTATCGGATCAGAAACAGAAATTTAATTTATTTAAATTGAAATCTGTTCCCTTCTCAGACTCATTGAAGAGTTTAATCATCGCTTGAAAATCTGTTCACGTTCAGTCGGTTTTGTTTCTGTGTACATATGTACATATGTACTTACATACAGACTCGTCGCATTGTATCTAACGATTTCTGAGAATTATATTTGGATATATTTGTTTTAGTTGATATCATCAATTATGGAATACATTTTGAGTTATTATGTCACATCGGAGGATGCTCTTCCAAAGGGACTTATGGGCTTGGAGAGGTAATACAACGTACAGATGCATATGTATGTAGAACTTTTTTAAATTATTAATATCAAACACCTATCTCACGGTATAGTGAATTCACGTTCTAGAACAAATTATTCTTTTTGGGGTTTCACTGAAATCTCTTGAGGATTGTATAGTGAAATCCGTCAATATCACAGAATACTTATCGTGATATTTCTATTTCATACGCCTGTTGCTGAATAAATGTGGAAAAAAGTCATTTGTTGAACTTAAAATATCCCCAACTCAGCAAAAAAGTTCTCAAGCTGCATCTAGATCTGAGATATAATGAAAACAACTAAATTTCCCTTGGGACAACACATTTTAAGTCGCAATTTTGCCCCATAGAATTGCAAGTCGCCTGGAATCGAAAAATTCAGCGCACACAAAGGAATTCCAATCAGTCTCAAAAGTGTAAAACAGAGACCCGCCGATCAGGAATAAATAAATACGAAAATAGCGTCAGATCAAATGGGTTCTATCGGTCAAACTGATAAGTAAACAGCTGGCTGTCATGGATCTACCATAGAACAAACAGAGTCCAAAGCAGACGCTCGAAAGCCCCTTCCCGACTTGATAAGGGAACAAGAAAGAGACGCAAGGCGCCCGCTAATCAACGGTAATAAAAAAGAGAGCAAATAATAGGCAAGTGAATATGGCGCATATACATGTTTGTGCAAGGTATAGTTGCTACAAGGTGAGCTGTCTCGTCTAGTTATCTATTTTGTTTTCCGCCATCACCCTTTGTGAGCTCTTTTCATGCACTTAGACAAAGCAGTCATCTATTGTGGGCACGGGCTCCTAGAAAATCACCTTATAATGGTACACCTTGCACATGTATGTATGTACGTTTCTTTGTGTGGGGTATGTATTGCATATGTGTGTGTGTGTGGTAACAAAGCAAGCAAAGTGAACATTAACTGTAAATAGCTAATTTGTCTTAATATTAAACCGTTGTGCCCGTCAATGTATCCCCCGTTAGAAGCTTTAGTCACTCGGGAAAAAGTTATTGACTTATATCGTTATTGGCCTTCACGAAAAGCGTTAAATGTCGCAATTTTCGCGCTGCTGAATCATAACAAAACACGCACACACACTCACCTCAGCATTCCCCTCCTCCTCGTCCATCAGCTCCACACCAGCTGCTTGGCCCAAGAGCAAAAAGAGCGCAACTGTTGCTGCGGCGTACAGCCTCATCTTGCTGCTGCTGTTGCTTTTAATTGTATGGCAAAATTTTTATGATTTCGTCTTGGCACCTATGACGTTTGTGGAAAAGCTTCACACGTAATGCAGGTAAAATCGTATGTTGGCGGAAATACGCCGCTTCAAAATTGTTTTTTTTTCCGCGAGCGATGAAACGAAAGTCGACGCGTCCAAGCAAACGAACGGGAAAACAGTGCTCCTAGAGGTGTCAAACCATCGAGGGCACTATCGATAGTATCGATATTTTGCTGCTAGCCTCTACTATTGATGGTTCTGAAACTATCATGATAGTATCGACCTACAGGCGTTGCGCTTTTAATATGTTTGGATTGTCTGCTATAAAATACGAAGACACATTTATAAACAAATCGACAGGTGGCATCTAATTTTTACAATGGACAAGTTCCTAAAAGGTTTCAATGGTTTTTTAATAATTATTAGAGCTATCACGATAGTATCGATTGTTTTTTCAAAACATTCAACGTTGATATTCCTCGATTTTGATATTCCGTTTAATATTACTAGCTATCTGGGACTCTCAGCCCTAAACAAATAATTTGATCCGATAGATACATACATTTTTTACAAGATTGGCAAGTTTTGAGAAGTCCTTTTTATTGGATTATTTACATATTAAGGTTCAAACAAAAACGGCCAAAGCATAAAACGTAAATGTTGACTAAATGTGACGTCACATGTTGCTGGTCAACCAAGTTTCTTCTATGCGTATGGATCTTTGTATACCTTATTTCTTTTATTTTATGTTAAATGTTTTGTTCCAAGCTCCATTGAAACATAATTTATGATTTGATCCTGGATTGACATGTTTTTTACCTATTAATACATATGTTTTGTGTTTTATATATACATTTATCCCGGTTCTGATATCTATTATTGGTACCCGTGAGCTACAAAATTTCGTTAATATTGGAGCCTGAAATTACAAACTATATCTCAAGTCCATAATATTCACTTTCCCAAGGTATTCAGACTTGTTGCTCATTCCGTGCCAAAGTTGCACAACAATGCTGCTAGTTCATTTCCCATGTTGCTGAAATTTTTCCCATACAAATCAAATGTATCATACGGAAATGCGTAGGAACGTCGCAACAATGAATCTTCATTCCAAATAAAACACGTAATTTTAAATCATAATCATTTTTAAATTTCGACGGTAATAATTTGTATCAGACTCGCCGTATTTTTCCCGGACTGTCTTCAAAACACTTGATTTCTACCAGTATATGGCCGAGCAACATAAAAATGTCCTCGCAACATTTTGAATATAAATTCCCAAAAATCAGCACCAACCAATGAAAAAGGTTGAAAATTAGGTACAGTTTCAGTATTTATTGGTAGAAGGGAATTATTTTCATTTAAGTCAACCCGTCGGAAAATGGCACGTGCGTCAAAATTGGCCCTAGATAGGATACTTTTAGCCTGGAGAATGTCAACAGCTACAACTGGAGAGATTCGGTGAATTTCCTCCCTCCACGGACTATTTTTACTATTATTTTAAGCTGGCTTAGGTTTTACACGTATTTGATAAACAATTGTTTGGTTAAAAAATGAGCCAAACCAAGCACATTCTAGCGTTCCTGTTTTTAGAAAAATGTATTTATGTGATCAGAGCTAATTAGGTATTGAAGTGGGATCTTGTTAAATTTGAGAACCGTACATTTATATTTATCCTGGGAGTCCGCCAGATTCATTTGGCGATATTTGGCCAAACCCGACTTGCCTCCACTTAGGCAGACGGCCTGATGATAATAAATATTTTCTTTTTGTATCCAAAAATACTTTTCGAATACTTACTTTACAAAAGTAACGGTTTACCTTACGCGTTTTCAACTTTCAGCCAATCAAATCAGTCGAAATTTTCTGTGAACATTCTGGGCGCGAGATTCATTGTTGCTACGCGTTCCCGTTAAGAACATGTTTCTCACACCACGAAAATGAGGGTAAAGTCACCACTAAAACGCTCTCTTCACCACTGAAAAGAGAGCCAAATTTAAAAACCCACCACGAATTGAGAGCGAATTTTGAAAACCCACCACGAATTGAGAGCGAAAAATGTCAGTATTTTTTGGGCGCTAAATTGAGTTTGGCGGTCAATTTGAAATGTGACTTAATATATGGAAAAATAAATATTTCACTTGATTTGTTTTGTCGAGTGACCTCAGAAACCGAGAAAAAAATAGCTTAATGGAGTGGGCATTTAATCAGGTTGGTAAATAAACAAACAAACAAACAAATACCAAAAAAAAATTAATAATTAATAATTTTTTGAGCCCGATACTATCACGATAGTATCGATTGTTTTTTCAAAACATTCAAAACTATCGATGGCTCAACTATCAATCGCTTGACAGCTCTAAGGGCTCCAAAACAGTGCTGAAACTTGGCTCGAACCGAAACTTGGGGCTTTTTGGATCTCAGCGAGCGTGACCGTCTGACCCTCAGAAATATACCTTCTCACTTTCGAAATATACCGACCGTAACCTAAACAAAACGCATTTATGAGCTCTGAAAAAAATATATTTGTTTATTAAATGCTTATATTGTTTATGTATATTTTATAGAGCTATTGATTATGATTCCGTTAAGCTACTACGAAAAGGGGAAAATTTGTACATGATGATATCGATAAACCCGCTGGGCGGGAATTTCAAAGTTGAGTAATAATTTGAAGGTAACTCAAAACTTATGTAAAATAAAATGGTTATCAAATATAGCTTTAACATTATGTGGAACAACTAAAGCCATTCTGGCGACTGCGTAGAGTGTGCGTCCCGACTGTGCGTGACCTGGCGAATGGATCGCCCAAAACGGAAATGCACAAAAACAAACGCCATGGAGGTAACCGCTGGCAACAATGCCACCAAACGGTCGTTCCACAATATTGATAAAGCGCCTTTTCCACTATTTTTCACACATTCCGTCCTCCAGCATGGGTACGCACTCGGGTCGAGCGTATCTTAATTCCTGTCTCAAAGTGCCCATAGATCCATGCAACAACTGCCCGGCTCCGGTCTACAATCGTCCGAAGCTCTGTCTGGGCAAGAAGCAGGCGGGCAGGACGGGACGCGCCAAAAGCACTGCCTCTATGGAGGCGGAGACACCTGGATGGACCACCCAGACGGGGATCCGATCTCTGGCCAAGTTCTACGACAGTATACCTGGTGAGTGATGGTTCTGAGACGGTCCCATTAATGGTGACTCACCTCGCGAGTCCTTTTCCAGACTACTGTGATGTGAAGCACATGCACCAGGAGGAGTTCTACTCGACTCTGGAGAGCCTGCGCAGCACCAGCCGTGAGCTGAGAGCCCAGCCCAGGGCCGTGCAGGCGCCTGCGGAGCGTTGTGCCAGTGCCAGCAGCAGCTCCCTGGGAAAGTCAAAGAAACGCGCCGGCAAGGGGAAAAAGAAGAGACCTCCGCTGGTGCTGGATCCGGCTCCCGCCTCAGTGCCACCCACGCCCACACCACTGAGAGCTACACCACATAGCGGCCATGCCAATCGCTGCTCCACGGCCGCAGTAGTCATCACTCCCGGCTCCAGTGGCCTAAGCGAGGAGTACGACAAGTGCCTGAGGGATCTGGGTCGCTTGAAGAGCTTCAAGGAGGACTACGCCGTGGAGGTGGCCGACTTCAAGCGTTCCCTGAAGAGCTTTGAGGAGGAATTCAAGCGGCCGAAGACCACCAGCAGCAGTGGCACACAGACGGCACACAAGCCGCATCCAACGGGTCCGCCTGGTGGCCACACGGCTGAGCGAGCCAAGTGTCGCCGGGAGATGCTGCGCCGATGCTTCAGCGTCAACGATCTGGGCGGGATTCCACCGAACGCGAGTCTCACAGCACCCAAGGCTGGCCAGCCAAAGTTGAGCAAGTACTTCCTCCAGAAGGATGAGGACGAGGAACTGCCCAAGATTCAGATAGAGTCGCCATCCGTGTCTTCCAAGCGCAGCAGCAGTGCGTCCATCTCTGGGCGAGGACGCGGTCGTCGTGGTAGGGGACGCAAGCCAAAGACTACAGCGATGCAATCAGCATCGGATGACAAGTGCCGGCCGCCTTTAAGAATCTTCGAGCTGGAGGAGGATGTGCCAAAGCGGACGCCCAGCGTGTCCCCCCTTCATCCGGTGGCGCGTCCCAATCTGGCAGCCACTCTGCGTGCCGAAGTGTCCCGGAAGAAGGTCAAGGAGCTGAAGAACAACTGCACCTACCACGACCCCAGGCCCCAGTTCGATTGGGAGGTTCGCAAGACGCCCGCCTGGAAGTCCCTGTCGCTCAAGTGAGTATCTACGATCCCTCGAGGATCTCAAGACTCGTTTAACCCTTTTTTTGTATGTCCCTCAGTGAATCACACAAAGCATTGCTGTCCATCCGATTGGCCACGCGAAAGGCGGAGCAGGCCTTGCAGGAGCGGCAGTACGATCTGCACATGACCATGATGCGGCAGCGGGTCAAGTCGGCACCCCTGCTGCTGGAGGGACCCACGTTCTGGGGCCCGGAGGTGGGTAAGCTGAGCCACACGTGCCAGAGCGAGGGCAGGCGACACACGTGCGAGAGCAGCAAGCAGCGCAGAAAGAAGTCCAGCTGCCCGGCCGTCGAGGCGGAAGCCAAGTTGCAGCAGCTGCGGAAGATCTATGGATCGGAGAAGTCCTGTTCGCGCCAGTCGCAGCGCAGCAAGCGCTCCGCCCGCCGGCATAGGGACCAGGAGACACCCAGCCACGACAGCGGCGATGATTTGTGCAGCGTGGACCGCGCCTTCCTCTAGAGAATCACTTAATTCTGAAGCACCTAGTCACAATACATGAATACATTTTTTGGATGAACCCATCGACGGCTCTTTATTCGGGCAGTCGCAAGGTGTGGTGCGAGGAGAAGTCTGCTCTTCTGGTCATCGGTCAGGGGAGCGTTGCCTGGACGCTGGAGCACTATGGTCTGTAGCCCAGCGGATCGAGCAGCGGCAGCTTCTGCATGGGACAAAACATTATTGGATGCAAATATTGAAGCAGCTATCCACCACTTACCTCCAGGAATATCCGTGAGGAAGAGAATGTGACGCGGATCTTCCCCCAAAGACTTGGCAATGTTTGCATACGATTGCGTCTCCTGTTTGTGGCCCACGTGGGTGTCAAAGTGTGCACTGAGATGGGTCAGCAGGTCCCCCACAACGCTGTGCTTGAAGATTAGCTTCTGGGCGGCCACACTGCCGCTGGAGTAGACTGCAATCCGCAGGCCCGCCTTACGCCAAGCCGCAAAGGCACCAGGCACGTCCGTAAAGACGCTGCGAAAGGGTGCAATCATAACTGGTTTATTGGGCAGTGGTTATCTAAGATTTACTGTCCCAAGAGTTCGCCGCTTTCATAGCCCTGCTGCCAGAGGGAGCGTTTCAGCGCCGTCACCTTCAGATCTTTGTCAATCAAATAACGCACAAAGCCTGCGATTACCTGCACATCCACTTCCGTTGGAGGAACACGCAACGTTTGCAGTGTATTCCGTATTCCTGCTTTCCCAGGAGTCTTCGAGGAACTTTTCTACATTGCTCTTGGCATAGGGAAAGAGAATGTCGTGCACAAAGCTGATGGATGTGGTGGTGCCTTCAATATCCACCAGCAACACGCACTGTCGACGGCATTACTATCCCAATTAATTAAAAATCTCAAAGAAATTAAAATGTCCCAGCATCTGTTTATTCTTGATTAGTGATGAGAATTTATACAAATATTGGTATCGATTAGTTGCCGGCTAGTAGTGTTGCACAGTGCGCGCGTATCGTACGCTCGCAGAAGCGACTGCCTATCGTTAGCTATCGGTCCACGTCCATCGCTAGCTCGTAAAAAATAAATTTGTAGGCTAAAAATTGTTAATTTTCGCTATTTTTTGCAATATCTGCGCTAAAAACCGATAAAGCAAGTCAGCGTCACACCTTCCAGAGCGCGGGGAGTAAAAGTGAACTGGTGAAAAGCGCAAATATAGAGAGAAAAGCCGATAAGTAGCAGAATCACAGCCATCAGCTGCATTGTGTGTGCGTTATTTTGTTGTAGTTTATTTGGCATATATTCGGGTGGCCTACGTGATTAAAATACCCACAAAAAGGGGGCCAAGAGTGAAATGGTGCAGGGCACAGTTGGCTAACACGAGCCGCGGCCGTATTTTTGCAAAATAATTGATAGCGTTCGTCGGAAACGAAACAGCTGAAATCGCCAATAATCTGAGACGCAGCCCCGTTTCCGTGTGTGGGTGTTTTCCCAACTGTGTGTGTGTGTGTGATTTTGCTTCTCCGCGCTTGTGCCTGTGTGTGTGTGTCGGGGGGCGAAGGTACAAACACACCCACCAACAAAACGCAGTCGCAATCGCAGCGAGCAGCGCGCTCTCAAGGTTAAAATCGGTCGTCGGCGCCCACTGCCGCCGCCGCCGCAATGCTCTGATGATGAGCAGGGGACGCGCCAAGGACACAGGGAACAGGAACCGCAACCGCGACATGGAGACGCCGCGCTGCTCCATTTGCGGCACCACCCAGCAGCTGTTGCGCTGCGCCAAGTGCAAGGCCATCTACTACTGCTCGGCGGCGCACCAGCACATGGACTGGCCCAATCATCGGCAGGACTGTCGCCTGTTGGCCCGCCAGAAGAACAACAACAACAAGATGCAGCAGATGCAACAGCTGCAGCAGGCCGTGGCAGCCACCACGTTGGAGGGCAGTGGCGCTGGCGCCAATTGCTCCACGGCACAAATGATGACGCCGGCCCACCAAGCCCAGAGCTGGCCGGCAGAGGTGGATAATCTGTTGAATCTCCTCGGGCAACCGGGACAGGGGGGCACACAACCATCAGGAGATGGCAGCCAGCGGCAGAGCCATCAGCATCATCATCATCACAACCACAGTGGGGAGAAGAGCTCCAGCTATCAGATCGGACTGGCAGACGCCAGCTTCATGGGATCGGGCAGGTGAGTGTGTGGCTGAGCCACGAAGTAAATGGCACCTCCGTTTAATGCATACCGAAAACATTCAACAGAGAGTGAGGATCCAGAACAGGGCTAACGCCGATACATGAACATAATTTGGATGCAACTGGGCCAGAAATAAAGACGATTCTAGGGGTACATGATTCACTTGACAGCTAGACAACGTTAGCCATCTTGACCAGATCGGACAACGAGTGTGGGGCAGTACCCATGTGGCCAGCCTGGTACGACCGACACTTGTCCAGCACTCGCTCAAACTCCGAGTCCATTTTGATGTCGTTCTGGTCCTGGAGCACGTCCCACTGGGGACGCTGCGGCTTGCCTGGGGCCTCTGCTGGAGCGATGGACTGATCTTCGGATGCATATATTGTGGCCACTGCTGAGCTGGCTCCCTCGATCAGCGCCAGCACCAGACACCCGATAAATGCACTGTTTGCCATTTGCCGGACTCCCTGGCGGGCGGCGAGAATGCCACCCGTGGCAGCGCCGCTGACAATCGAGTTCCACGAGTCCTCACGCTGTCTGTAGTGGACCAACGCACAGTCCACCGCACTGAAGGTGGCACCCCAAACGGCAAAGCTGCCGGAAATCGCGGGGGTCTTCATCTTCACGGAGTCCAATCCGCCGTAGATCCCGCGAAGCAATCCCGCGGGGGCATCCCTGAATCCCTTCATACTCTGGAACAGGGCCCCGCCAATAGTGCCCATCATGAACGCACAGCCCGCGTCCTCCACAATCCGTATGGGACAGGGTTGACGAGTGTACTCCATCCTCTGGGCTGCTCCTAAATCGAAATTTTCCACTATCGGGACTTCTTTTTACTGTGGTGGATCCCTTTGCGAGGAGATCTTTTTCTGTTTGTATTTTTTGCTTCCTAACCGTCTAACGTGTATTTTTTGAATGGCTTTTGGGGCTTACATTATTTTGAGGCTTGTGCTACTTTGCTTAAAATCGGTTTGGATCGAACGGGGAGTTGTGTATAGGGGTGTTTTCTTATAACTAGGGGGAGTCTGAGCATATCATTTATGACATTTGCTAAGAGATAGGTCTAGCTGTAAAGAACGATATTCTGTATTCCCGCGTACTTTGACTCTTTCAAACTTTCATTTGCACTACTTATCTGACATATGTTCGTTGGATCTGGCACGGTTGATAGTCGAGTTATTGTGCCATTTGATTAGATCCAATTTTCGAGTTGAAACACACTCGAAATACTTTTTCGCAATTGAGCAAAATCATCTTGCCACGAAGCTTAAGTATGTGTGAGTTCGAAGGCAGATTAGGCGCGACTCGCGCCTCACGCCGTAACTTGTGCATTCCTTCCCCACTTGCATATCGAGGCAATTACCGATAAGCGTTACGTGCGATGACTGATGAATCTTCCCCTGCGACTCCATCCGATCCCCCATGTTCGCATTCCCCCACTTAACATTCTTTATTTCAACTCGAAATTTATGAATCTCCTGCCCCGTGTACATGTGTGTTGTCGCCCCTTCGAGGGAGATTAGATTGTCTCCGGGTTGCAGTGGAGCACGAGAGGAGCCCCTCCTCGGGAAGGGTGTTTACCTTTGGCATTACGTGCCCGGGAATCGAATGCACATGGCGGTTCAGTCGTCGCGATTCGATAACAATTGCAGGCAGACTGCGGCTACTGACTGCAGTCCCATTTCCCCGGACAGCGCTGACATTGTAATTATTCTGTTGCGCAGTTTGTCGGTGCCAAAAATTGTTTATAATCACCTTTAAATACCCTCTCTGGATGGGTCTTTACCCTTTTGGATAGAGTTTCAGTTTCAATGGCACAGCCATATCCCATCTGGTTTTTTCTTTGAGTACCAGCCTCCTTTTCAATGATATGTATAAATGTAATATAATAATAACTGTAATATTCCTGTTCTATTGAATATTGAATGATGCGAATGACACTGATTGGCTGCTCAAATTTCCCATAAGAGATACAATTACAATACAATTCCTGAAGAATAACAATCAGCTGTTTTTTATAAACTCGGGGAAACTAGTGAAGAATCCCTACCACTCGCGCAGTATAAGTCATATACATCTGTGACTAACACGGAATGATGATGATTGTTCTTCCTAAGGGTATCTACAGCGTAGGTCTCCGCAGCCCAGTACTTTCTCTGTTGTTTTTTTCATATTTGTTTTCATTTTACACACCAGAATAGAACCGGCATTAACAGAAACAATAAATATGGTTTTTGCACTCACTGTCTGTACGAGTGTTGGGAGATTCTTTTGCAAACGTTGCTTGTTGCTGAATCATCGATACTTTTGCGCGTTCGTTCCTTTTGTTGTTATCGTACGGGGCTTACCGAGTGGGTGGTCCGTTCCGTTTCGTACCGTCCGCCCATTCACTTGGGTGGTCGCCTCCGATTCTGCGTACGTGCCGCGCGTACGCAAGTCTTTCGTTCAAATGTTGTTATCATTTATCGTAGTACAATTTGCGTCTCGTTTGCTTTTATTTTTGTTTGTTTACTTGCTGCTGCTGCTGCTGCTGCTACTCCCCACAGCTGATGGCGGTATCAGGATCGGGATCGGGACGAGCAACTGATGTTTTTCTTTATCAAACAATTAGCAGTGGCAGTGACATGATCTCATTGGGGGTTTGCACAAAATTCTACATTGTTTATTAATGTGTTAACAAAATGCTCAGACGGGGGCCTTTTGCTCACGTCTGTTCGCCTGTCAAGCGGCCGGGGTCTGGTACATTCCGGTCCGGGATTGGGAACGGGTTCGGGGTTCTTTCGCGTGGGGTGGGGTGGGGCCAAGATAAACAAAGCATTGCGCAAAACGTGCTAAACAGCGATCCACTTAAACCGCATCAATGTCTCTGTCGGGATAGTCGGATAAGAAGGGTCAATACCAGGTCAGTGCAAAGTCGATTCCAATGGGGGATTGCTTTCACCTTCTCACGGTTTGATCTAATTAAAGAGATTAAAGATTGTGGAGTGTTGACTATCCTCAGTGGGGAAACTAATTATAATCTTTATAGGTTTATTTAAGGTTCTCTTAACAGGTTGTATGCAAAACGAGTATATGCACTTTCCATTGGCGTTTCCAATCTACATGAGTTCTGCGAGTTGCCATCACCAACTGCCAGTAACTTAGACTTTGACATAATGAAAAGTCTGAGAAAACCATCGTTAACACATTATTTTCTTTAATTAAGTTTAGTTTAGCAACGCTTTTGACAGATACATGCATACATATTTACATACAGATGTGTGTACATTAAATGCTTAGCTATTTTTGCATTTACTTATTGAACAGCTTTCGAAACACGCTGTGCAGATGGAACTACTCAAACCACTAATCGTAATATGCGAAATTTATACAAATTGTTTATAGATTATAAATAATATACGATATAAAAGATTTTCAGTTGAAATTACGACTTGGGGGAATGCATGGACTTATATTTGGGATCCGAGATGCGAGGAACAAGTTATTTAAACTAAGCCTATTTCCATAAAATTCTGTAAAGTATCGGAATATCGCAAGAAACTTAAGAAAGAAACGGATACGTTGTGGATTCATGCGGGAATCCACTTTGCACATTTTTCCTCTTCGAATTACAGAGGTTTTGAATTCGGAAATTAGCGTATTCCGTAAAGCTACGGACAGATGGTTTTTATACCCGTACTCAAAAAAGAGTTAAGGGGTATATTAGATTTGTGGTAAAAGTGGATGTGTGCAACGCAGAGAAGGAAACGTTTCCGACCCCATAAAGTATATATATTCTTGATCAGCATCAATAGCCGAGTCGATATAGCCATGTCCGTCTGTCCGTCCGTCTGTCCGTCTTGTTGAGCGCCTGGATCTCAGAGACTATAAGAGCTAGGGCAACCAAATTTTTTTTCAAGACTCATGTGATATCACACTGCTACAAGTGTATTTCAAAATTTCTCCCCGCCCCCTTCCGCCCCCACAAAAGACGAAAATCTGTGGCAGGCACAATTTTGAAGATACGATAAAACTAAAAACGCAGTATCGTAGAAAATGACCATATCTACCAGATTGCTGAACATGAATCAGATCGGATCATAATTATAGCCAGAATGAAGAAATTAATTTTCTGTTGGTTCCCCCGCCTCCTCCTGCAAGAGACACGCTACTATATCTCTTTCTCGCTCGCACACTCTGCCGCGTTCAGTGCGCGAGCAACCCCTAGCGGAGGAGATGTAGAATCTAAATGGTACATGTAGATGTAGATGTAACAGATGTAGCAAAAAAATGTAAAATGTAAAATTTTTTTTTTTTAATTCTAAAATTCTAAAAAATCATATCTCAAAAATGTATATACTGACTGAGTACGGGTATAAGTAGAGTCGCGTCCCCAGAAGCGACTCACACGTTCCTTCTCGTCTGTTTTACATACCTGTAAAATAAGTTGCTTCTCCCATACCAGTTGCTCCTTTATACCTGTATATTGTAGATCCCAGGACTTAGGATGGGTTCACTAATTTCCATATTGGTCCTGTCATGTGAATGCACTTTAAATGTCCTCCTTTCCCATCTGAAACCCTGCAGCAATAATTTACAGTAGATACAGGGATTGATAAGTTTCCATAGATCTCGAACAGTCATCCCCATTCCCACAACAAATCAAACACCAGACGGAACAAAAATAGTTAGTAGAGTACTACGTAGCCAGCCGCACGTCATCAAGGTCGCCTAAGTGCGTGTGCGTGTACACCGCCCGCACCCCGACGCCTGGCGGCTGTTCTTCCTTCCGCCACCCGCGAAACCGGTTTTTGGGAGGGTGGGAGGTAGACCTGCGTGTGGTACACGTGCCAGCGCGCCAGTTGTCGCACGTAATACATCCCAAAACCGAAAAGGGCTTCAAGGGCTCACAAATCGATCATCACACTATGTACGCAGAGAGCGAGATAGAGAGGGCGTACTCATTCCGCTGTGTGCTCTCCTCTCTGACTTTGAACTGGGCCGTTGACCTAATTTTGCAGAGAGCATTCATTCTCATGTTTTATGATGTTTCCCCATCCTCTTCCTATTCTTCATTTATTTGTTGTATTTTTCTCGAAGCTTTATTTTTTGGCATATTCGTTTTGCTTGGGCAAACATATTTAAATATCTACCCCTACCTCTCCCTCGTTCCTTTCCTCTGCTCTGCTGTGGCTCTTGCCCTCCCTCTCTCTCTCTCTCTAACGGTCGGGTAACTAACGCGTGTGCGTGTACGTTTTCGTGCCCGCTTGCGTGCCTTTGTGTATGTGTTGGTGTGCGCTGGGCTACGTGACGATTGTTGCGCTTGTCTTTTTCTGCCTTTGCCTTTTGCGTTTGCTTTGCTTTGTGGGTTGGTTTGCATTTGCTTCGCGTTTCGAGTGTGTTTGCTGTCTCTGCTGTGGGCGTTGCAAGCGCTTGAAGGGCAAGCGGAAGGAAGCCCCAGTCTTAACAGTCACTTATTTGATACTCTGATTTGATAACGAAACAAAACTGAGGCGCCGTGACCGGCAACTGTCATATTTCGCATCAGCAATTTTCCCCGTTTCATTCCCCTGTATGCCAAATACATGTCTGTCCGCGCAAGGCGCAAAGTTTGTTATCTGCTGCTGCCGCTGCTGCGGTCGCCGTTTTCATTTGTCAATTATTTACTCACACTCGACGTGCCTATCGCCTTACTCTAGTGGCGCTTCCCAGGCCCCCAAAGCTCTCCTTCTCTCACTATTATTCTGTTCCGCGGCTCATACTCTCCCCAAGCCCAAGGTATATGAATGTAGCTTGAGGGCTTCACTCTCTTCGATTTTTGTTTGCTCACCAAACAAATATGGAAATTCTGTTAGAGTTTTCTTTTTCTGAAGATCTATTAAGGGGCCAATCACAGCTAATGCAAATTGAGAAGAAGGCGAATCTCATTTCAAACCCCAATGATACCCAATACTTGGGCAACAATCTCAAGAGGCCCTTCTGGCAATGCCTCACCCTCTATTAATATGCTTTGACAACCTGCACTATAATCTCTGTCTCACTCTCGCCTAAGCGTGAGCCAACGGGGAGCAACAGTAAATGCTGCTGCCACACCGCATTCGTCCAAAATCGTCGTCGAGAGCGGTTCGTGCTAGCGGAGCAGCTGCCTCATTTGTTATTTAATGGAATGCTGAAGCTAGAACGATAAACAAACGTGACTAAGGAAGAAAGACAGAAACAAATGTTAATAAAAACAAACAGCTGCAAATACAGAAACACAAAAACAATAACAGCAACAGCTGGCTGAAACAAATGCAATCTGCAATTATTCATACCTGTGCACTCACACCAAACCAAGGCCAACAAAAAGTATTAGCCTTAGTTGCCCTATACCAATACGATAAAACCGGCTGTCCCTCTCTCTCTCACACACGCGCGCTGCTGTCTGCCACCAGGGCACTCTCTCAGGGCACATAAAATCCGCGAGCAGTTGGAAACTTTCTTCAGTTGTGCGTGAAAATTGTTGCTATAGAAGTCGCTCAGAGAGAACTCCACTCCTGCTAAGATAAACGATCTACCTCTAAAGAACCCTTAACAAACCTAACAACATTCATCGGGCTAGTGTTAACAGAGGTTTTTCAGAACAGTATCAAAAGAAAGCTGCGCTACGCTGAGTGATCCACGCAAAATGATAACATCCACGACAACGGACTATCAGAACTTTTTCAAGCACTCGGCGCATCCTGCCAATGCCGAACAATTCTTTCGGGAACTCCTGGATAAGCGGTAATTAAAATGGATCCCATATGATCAGTGATGGGAATTCTTTGGGGATTCCAAGTGAAACGATATGAAGATGATATTCAGGATCCTACATTAGGAAGATTAAGGGATCCTAAAAGATAGCAGATTTGGAAGGAATAAAAATTAAAAATAGCAAATTAATTACTTATAGATCCTTCATGGGAATCTTAGTTGATTCTTAGTGCTTATAAATGAATACAACGTTATGGTGCAATATTTATACGGAAGTATTTACGTTCTTGTACATTTCCCTTAAAATGCTTAGAAATTGTTTGGAAAATTATTTCAAGAGTGTAGTACATATAAATTGCATACTCCAAATGATTTCTTTCCTGAAGTTTTGCACTGATTAACAGATTTCATCGGTTATGAATGCCAAAAATGAAACCGGTTAACGGCTTCTGTTTGTGATCTTCAATGCCGTTTCTCTCTCTCTCTCTCTCTCTCTTTTTTGCTTAATCTATGAATTTGTATCAAAAAACTTGATATTTATTTACAAACTTTAGCATATGTGGTCTGGTCCGGCGGTCTCTCGATCATCCGTGCAACACGTTTTAATAATTTTAAGTTATTTCGGGTTTCAGACAGTTTTTACTTGTGAGAAATGTTTCATCTTTATTTTATTCATTTGCTGTTTTTGTTGTGTTTGTGTTGTTTTAAGATATAGGTTTGTATGTAGGTTTTGCGATTCCAGAAATTCGCAATCGTTCTGGGTCCGATCTGAATGGTTGGTGGATGGATGGCCTACGTGACTGCCAGAGAGATTTGTGAGGAAATATTGGTTTTATGGAGGCATCGTAAAAAGTCGTAAAATATTGTGTATATTGTACATACATCATTATTATAGTTGTTCCCAAAGCAAATAAATAACGCTTAAATGCAATCAAACTTTTGCATATCGAAGCGTGAACCGTTCCCAGTATTTGGTCTAAAAATAGATTGGAAATGCAGTCGAGGCAGGTCTAGACAGTAGACCCGTAGAGTGCCGCAAGGTGGGGTTTCCCCCAAGGTGACCTCACCCAGATAGGCATCTATAGATATATATCTATCGATAGATAGAAAGAGGGCCTTGTAAGAGATCTTCCATATACACATACTTATATACAAATCTTTGAAATTAAATGCAATTGCCTCGGATACTCATCAATGTTCTTTGTTCTTTGTCTTCCCTCCCCCCCACAGCGAACGACGCTATGAGGATCTGTGCCGGAACATCATCAACGACATGAACCAGTACGGCCTGTCCGTGGTGGATGACTTCCTGGGAATGCAGACAGGCCTGAAGATCCTCAACGAAGTGCGGAGCATGTACAATGCGGGCGCCTTCCACGACGGACAGCTGGTGCACAACCAGAAGCCCGATGCCCCATCCTCGGCAGTGCGTGGTGACAAGATTCGAGGGGATAAGATCAAGTGGGTCGGCGGTAATGAGCCCGGTTGCAGCAACGTCTGGTATCTGACCAATCAGGTGAGTGTGTGATCTGCTCTGTATCAAAGCATCTCTTACTAATTTATGTCTCTCCATATCCACCAGATTGATTCTGTGGTATATCGCGTCAATACAATGAAGGACAATGGCATCCTGGGCAAATATCACATCAGGGAGCGCACGAGGGTAAGCATTTACTGTGGGAATGGAATCCCCAAAAGAGATTAACTAATCGCATTGGTTGTCCCTCTTCAGGCAATGGTTGCCTGCTATCCCGGATCGGGCACACACTACGTCATGCATGTAGATAATCCCAACAAGGACGGTCGCGTCATTACAGCCATCTACTACCTGAATATCAACTGGGATGCGAGAGAAAGTGGTGGAATACTGCGGTAAGCTGATAGAGCTCTCTATCTCATTTGAATTTGGACAATTGATTAATCCGTTGACTGGTTATAGGATTCGACCCACGCCTGGAACCACTGTGGCAGACATTGAGCCCAAGTTCGATCGCCTGATCTTCTTCTGGTCGGACATACGGAACCCCCACGAAGTGCAGCCCGCCCATCGCACCCGCTATGCCATCACCGTCTGGTACTTCGATGCTAAGGAGCGCGAGGAGGCGCTCAATCGGGCCAAGGTGGAGAACAGCAGGACAAACAATGCCATCATCAGCAGTACGTCCCAGGGGCTAGCACTGTCTCAAGCACAGCAGGCCGAACCCGATTCCACAACCACACCAACACCACCACCACCACCCGCCACAGTAGCCACAGCAGTTGCATCCGCGACAGGAGTATCCTCATCCTCATCGTCCGCACCTGCAGCCGTATTGCCCGCCAGTATGTCCACGGGCCCGGGGGCATTGAATGCGAATGTCTCGAGCAGTTCCTGCGCCGCCAGCAGCGAGATATGCACGTAACACAGCTCCTTAATCGTGGCGGAATCGGAGGGAAGGAAGGGCAACCAAAAAGTGTAAATTATTTCCAAAACACTCTGTAAAAAGCTAGTTAAAAACTATTTATGTACACAAGTCTAGAAGAGGGTCCGGCTCAGGACCACTCGAGTCAAGACCAGTTTGTAAAAGTGAATCAAAGCTCCTTTAGTCGTTAAGCCTTCTAGTTGTAGCCTCTAAGTTGTACGTTTAGTAAGCCTCACACATTAATCCCTAGCTAACTGCCTTGTCAGCGATCGAGTCGATCGATTTAGCATCTTTTTAATTCGTTACAAAATTTCGCAATTGCAAGATTGGGATTCATTTCATAGTTTTCTGGCTGCCAAAGTATTATATCTAAAGAGCAGTGCATCAACAATAACAATCGCAGTGCAACGCTACGCTACGCGACGCGACGCGACGCTCATCTTATCCTATCTCAAAATTGTGCCAGTAGTTTGTATGAACTGTGATTTCTGCTGGCATCCCACACCCCACACCCCCACACACTCACTCACTCAATCTGTCGACTCTCATGCATCTAGTACACGTAGTTAGAAATCTTTTTCATATCGTTAGGCGACAACAAAATCTGTTCTCTTGTTAAATTCTAGAAGATAAATTATCCATATTTATGGCATATCTACATATGTACATATATGTATGTATATTTTTCTATTAAATGAAAGCCTGAGCAAATGCAAACGTGTCTCTAATTCATTTTATCCTATATTTTTGCTGTGGGTAGTTTTGCTTTGCAAAATGTGATATTTTATGATTACTAAAATAAGTTGACCGTCTGTGAACTTTATTAACTGTTGCGATATGCTTAATTAATGAGTCGAGCCATGTGTAGATTATATAGAGTTCAGAGAGAGAACAACGTTGGAGTTATATAGTTCGCGTGGCGTCTACTCAAGTGTTAAACCTATTCAGGACAAAGTCAGTTGACAACTAATTTAAGAATAATTGAAAGGGCACACGGTCCGAATTGCCCAGGCCCAAATGCAAGTGAAGCTTAGAACGAAAGCAAAATATCGGGAGAGCGATATATGCAGGAGCAGTTTAGATTCTGGCGTAAGAAAACGAACAAAAGAAAGCGCGAGAAGAAGAAAGAAGAAAGAGGGACAGTCTCACTATAGTGCCGTATCCGTACTCTGCTTGTTCTTATCGATTTGTCTGCTAATCATATAAACCAACAGCAATGGGTTATGTATCAAAGAAAGTTATCGTACTATTTATACGTATCCGCTCTCTTTCTGCTAAAAATGAAGGATGAATTTGTGCACTAATCATGTCCGTTCCACAGAACTATCGTAAGAAATCCATCAGTTATGACTGATCTTGTTGTCCTGGTGTACAGAAGATTATTAAATGCTATAAATTCTAGATTTAGTAGGTATTATCAGTCTGCGTTGCCCGACAGTCTGTATGCTCATGATCCTGCGCTGAGTTAGCCCGAATTCTGCCAATTAGCCAGGCAAACTAGCTCTTGCGCGATAAAAGGTCTCCCAAATCGTGTAAAAAAATAATATGGTTTTGTTGATATTTGAATATACACTTTATTTTTCAGAAAAAGTTGTTCATTTTCGTAATGACTTTACATTTACATATATGTATAGTATATATATTTATATATATTCTCCTGCCACTCTGCACATCATGTGTTCGTGTGTTTCATTTTTGGTTTTTTGCTGGAATGCCCATAGTATTATAATACGATACAAGTTGCACACATGATTCAATCTGTTTTTGTTGTCTATATAATATTTAGAATAACCGAAGAACAACGACGAATGGACCATATGCCATTCGAAAAACAAACAACCAAAGCACATTTTTTGTTTTCAACATTTACATCCATTAATATGTATCTGCGTTTCGTTTCTGCGAATATGCTTAGTACTTGGCCGTGGCCAAAATTCATCTAGATGCTTGATTTGCTTTCCAAAAATATATATATGTATATTGTTGTAGGTAGATATAATATATATGTATCTCGTATATACACACACGACTGACGACTGACTGATCTACTAATTGCTGATGCTCCTCTTCTCTTCTCTGCTCGTCTCTGCTCTGTAAGTACTCCATCTATGTAATTTCATTGCTTGCAAATCTGTTGGTAGAAAAATAAACACCACTACCATCTCAACTCTTTGTATCTCCATCTTATCTCGTGTATAGCCTCTTCTCTGCTTGTCAAATTCTTCTATAGCTATCTTTTATGTACCGTTCGTCATGGCATTGACAAAGTTGTGCTCTGTTCTAAGTGGATTTTTATACAATTTCGGTTTGGTTCGGTTCGTTTCGGTACGGTTCTATATTCTGTATTCGATAAAGCTGAAAATGAATACTGAAACTTTGGGGTACGATCAATATGGGAGGTCCTTTCCTTCAGCTCATTTTCAACCAAGCCAACTAACAATTGCAAATGGAATCAAATGCCCCCAAAATATTGGAATATATATATATTTGTATCTGTTTATATGTAGTATGTATATCTGGCATATCTGGCATCTCTATATATGTGTCCTGGATAATCTGCCTCATCGAATTGTGCGAGTTACATTTTTCATTAATTTTGTATTCGGTGCGCAACAACTAGAAACTCTTTTATTTTGCAAACTACTCAACACTGGTTGGGGGCAAAGCACTGGACACTGAGCGGGAAAAGTACTCGCACACTAGGCTGGGATTATGCCACTCTAATTAGCTATGATATATAGTATATATTACACAAATACTAAGCACTTAATTGGAACGCACAACAAAAAACTGCAATGGGACAGAACAGAACCCATCCTCCATATACATATGTATGTATGTATGTATCTATCATCCTGCACACATCCATCGATGATGTTAATAATTTGTTTTTTGGTTTTACAGATTTAATTTTCATTTTCATTTGGTATATGCACCAGTCTACAATTTAATTGACAGAAGTTACAATTTAAAAATATTTTCATCTTACGCTTTGCTTTTTGGTTTTACATTTTGTTTAATTTCAACGCACAACAAAAATATCTACGAATTCAACAACATAGTTTCTCCACATGCTACCGAAATGAATAATCCTATATGTTTATGCATATTTCTCAGTTATGTAATCCCCTACTCTTCTTCCTTCTGTGTGTGGTGTGTGTGTGTGAGAGACATCAATACATACATATATGTAATTGACTTTCTGTCAACGAAACTAATCTTCGGTACACATTTAAGAGTAATATTTAATGATAGGCGGCCTCTCACTTCCTTTTTTGGGGGATCGATCTGTAGTTCATACGAGTATATTCTGTTAGTAAACGCATTTTGGTCTCAAGATTTTTGTTGTGTATTTCTCAAATGAAGTTCGCGCATAGTCAGAGTGAGGTTTAAGCTAATTCGAACGATTCTGAATCTCTCAGTTTGTTTATGGGATTATCATTATTATTTGTGTCACGCTCTGTAAACAAGCATTTCCAATTTCCTCTAGATGTAGTCCTAAAAAGAAAGTCTTCCGTTTACACATTACAACAGGAATATCATTATATTCATTGGGGTTTCCGGATTCTCATGCGTGTTGAGGAGGATATAGTACATAAGAGCATACGTTTATCGTATCTGCGGTTAGGTTACATAAAAATTGTCCATCTGTCAAGATCGTTTAAATAGTATATAACATCTAAAAACATCTTCTTTGGCGTGAGTCTCCATAGTTCTTTTCACCATATATCATATCGTACTAGTATATATATTATACATACATATCTTCTTTTTGGGGGGTTGTAGGGAGGGCGGTGCGTGCAAAAAGTTTCAGCTAAATTTCTCTAAATTGTTTGCATGCTCAAGGGGATTGATTCTCTGCTGGGATTATCTTTACAGTTGCTAGTTTCTAAATGTATCTCCCTCTCTTATCTTTGTTGTGTGCGTTGTTTCGTGAGTAAAAACTTCAACTCTAATGAAATGAAATATTCTTTCTACATATGTATGTATTTTTATCGCATACATTCTTGTTTTTCGAACTCTGTTCAGTGTAAAATATCAGCAATTTTGTTTCGTTTTTTGTTTCTCTCAAATATGTGTGTTTGCAGCGTTTCGTGTGTTCGAATATTTAGAATATGTTTCTTCTTTCAGATTTTTCTCGTTCATGGTAAGAAGGGCAAGAAGGGAGTTTTCTTACAACATTTACAATACACATCGATTGGGGGTGTAAGGGTATAAGGGGACACTGTGGGGGAGCAAATACACTACAAAAATTACACTTACATTTATTCTAGATTCGCTTCTACCATTGTACATTTACATATATGTACATATGTATGCATGTATATTTTATCAGATGTGTATACATATATATTCATTCTTTTTTCCTTTTTGGTTTGTTTTGTTTAATTATAGTGAAATTGTATCTCAAAAGGGATATAAAGCCATTTAAGTTTGTTTTGTTGTTTCATCAGAAAAACCATTTCCATTCCATTTCCACACGGCAGCAACAATTCCCCCGGCTCATCCTACGATCCGGAGGATCCTGCGATATCCTGTGGGGGCGGGGGAAGAAAAACTTACAGCTACAAATCCTGCTTAAAGTCAACGCGTGGGACGCCTCTCTTTACAAAAGATATAGCACATCGTTGAAGATATGGGGGCGAGGCGAGGGCACTGACAATTAAAAATTTCTCGGTTTTGGCCATGTTTTTGTTTGCCTTTTTGTTGTATAATATTGTGTATTTCATTCTGGTGTTGTTTCTGTTTGTTGGTTTTTTAGTATATAATTGCATAAAGTCAACATCATTAGCATTAAAACATAAACATAATTAAATATATATAGTAGGTATGGTATATCGGATAAAACTAAAAAATAAAACTCTTTCGCTCTGCATTCGGTTTGCTGCTCAATTGCTCTTCCTTCCTCCTCTACATTTATTATAAAAGTCAAATTATTTAAAAGTTATCTTCTTCTCTTCTCCTCTCTTATTTTTTTCACTTGCAATCAGCATTTTGCACTAAAAATTATATCGACATTCTTTATTATTTCTCTCGTTCTCGCGTACTCTCTCTTTTCACTCTTCTCTTTTTGCACAAAATGTTCTCGAAACGAATTAAAAAATTAAATTCAAAATGAAATCAATCCGAAGAAACATGACACGGCCTTGTGGTATGGTATGGTCTGTGGTGTTTGTTTCCTCTTACAATTTGTTAATGTTAATCATTTTTTCATAATTAGAACTTATATTAAATGTATCTGTGTGTGTGTGTGTGTGTGTGTGTATGTGCTCGTGTATCAGTGTGCAGGGCGTTGATGTGATTTTCAATTGTTTTTCATTTTGCTTTCATTTCACTTTGCTTTAAATTTTCTAATTTTTCCAGCCGCGTGTCGCTTGTTTTTTTTTTGCCTTCTGGGGGATTGGGTTTTGGGTTTTCTCATGCCTTGTTTAAATCTAACACATAATTTAGTTGCTTCTCGTTTAATAGTATATAATATAAAAACTAAATAATTAATACGTTCAAACGCATAGACCTAACTCCTCAACGAAAAACGCTTTCCGCTCAAGCTCCCTGAAATTCTCACAGGCTGCTTTTCCTGTAATCATTTCTAGGGAGTTTGTGGGTTGGGTTGGTTTTTTTTGGGGGGAGGCTGTGTGTACTTTTCTTGGGGTTTTCTTAGACGCACACCACTAGCTTTTGACATCATTCTCAGGTTGTTGGTTTATCTTTATCGTTTTTGTTTAGTACATATAATTAATTAAATAGGTAGGTAGGCGGATGGCGCCATAAATATGTGTGTGTATTGTGTGTGTGTGTGTGTGTGTGTGTATATATGTGTGTATGTGTTATGTGTTTGTTGGTTGCTGCTTTCAACAGAAATTCACTTAAACAAATGCCCAGCATTCGAGTGTTTTGATAACAAAGTCTTCTTGTGGCGCCAGTGGCTCATTGCCGTATGTGCTGCAATGCTGTGATCGTCCCTGATTGAGATCTCCATCAAGCCACAGACCAAAGCGACCACTGGAAAAGGAGGGATAGGATCATTATCACATCAAATGGACGGACGGGGGCATGCACCGGGGTGTACTCACTCTCCTGCGCCAATCGACAGGCTCTCCATGTTGCCCTTGATAAAGTACATGTTCTCGCCAGTCCAATGGAATACCTTGAAGCTGGGATTGAACTTGTAGAGCAGGGACTCGCCGGTGCCATAGAAATGATCCGACACATGCAGCGAGCAGGAGGTCAGGGAACCAAATACCTATACAAAAAATACAGAGGTTAAAATCACTCTCCATATTAAATCCAGTTTGGTCTTGGCTTACATTGTTATCTGTGTCCTCGATGACAATTAAAACTGGACTCTCCAGGCGCGCCATCTTGCGGTACAGGGAGTTGAGGGCGAAACCATGTTGCGATGTGCTGAAGATCAAGGACCAGGAGTAGCCCTCCGCACGAGCTGGCAGATGAGAGCAGAGCTTCTCGCTGTAAGGAAAGGTGCAACACATGAGTAAAGGGTTCACTCAAAACAGATCGCGGAGTATTCCATTCAAAAGGGGAGTGCAGCAGTTGAAGACTTTTTACATTAATTCGACTATAAATTTGGTACTTTGTGCTTGTATTCCCTCCATTAATCGACCACTTACCGATGCTCCTCGGTGAGGATCTCTGTCTTGCCAATCAGATCGGGAATGGGGAAGTCCAGGTCGAAGGAACCAGTCGCAAACAGTGAGGTCTTGCGATATTCATCTGTGCTCATGGACAGCACCTGGAGGAACGATGGATGATGGAGAAGAGTTCAGGATTAATAAAGATGCTTCAAGACTGCAGCGTTAACCATAAAACAAAAGCTAATTGATAAATATATCAATCACAAATCTAAATCAAAATACATATCCAACAAAATATATTGTTTCTCTTGCTGTTGTTTCGGGGAGGGATTTCTTTGCGTTGCGTTTCGTTTGTCTGTTTGTGCTCAAAAGTGTTCACTGTATGCAGTGCGTACTGTAGTGTGTGCTGTGAGTGTCTCTTGTCGTGGTGTTTGTTTTTGTGGTTTGGAAATCAACTACAAATGAAAATCGCTCGCTTGGCATCGGCATCGGCACTAGCGGAGTGAACAAAAATTACACGAAAAATGTACACAGAGAGGCTGAAAGATGTCTATAATACAATGCTGAATGCAGAAGGATGCAGTAGTGACGAACGGCAACGGTGCAACGGAGGAGTGAAGCTTGGACACAAGGCCGAGCCATTGATGGATCTTAAATAAAAACAGAAACTCTGCGGAGACATTGCACATCCCATACAGATATTATCCACTTCAACTAGAATATTTATAAAGTCCTGCAACCGAGTAGAAGGGTTGCTTCGGCTGCGAATTCCTCACTAAGCTTCGCTTGGTGAAACATGGCAACTCTGCCATAGGAAACCCTGGAAACTCTGCCACAGTGAAAGTTTTAGAACGGAACAAACATCTCAGAAATCGTTGCGAAACAGACGGTATATGTATTTGACTCTACTGTTGGCAACAAGGTGAACAGATACTAAAAGCGATGTGTCAACTGAGGGTTTAATGTTACGTGCTTCTTCGAAAGGGTTTTTTAACAATAATTTGGATGATGTACCCTCTCCCTAGTGACGGAAATACGTGGAAACTCTTGCATAATTTTGTGGACTAGTGTTGTAATTAGTAACTGCTACGACTGTGTGCGGGGCGGGGCCTCTTCTAGTGTTCTTTGTTTGCGGGGAGCGATTCTGAGGCATCTTCCTCCTGCTTCCTGCTTCGTGCCGGAGGACTTTGGTGGCTCTTGTGCAACACTCTCTTGGAAATGCGACTGGCACGAGTACTGTTACTGCTTCTGGGACTGCTACTGGCTCTGGAATACTGTCTCGTCCCTACCACTTGTTGGCACGGCTGTGGCGGAACTCTACAACGGGCCCACCAAGGCGCTGGAATGCCGACTCCTTTACGTATTTCTCAGGCATTGGGATGCCCGACTCGGCGTCTTGGTTCTTGTCGTCGTCGTATTCCTTATTCGGGACGGGCTTCGCCTCGTTGTGAAGGGACTTTGGCGATGGCTTTGCGGTGGAGTCCTGGCTGAACAGACTCCTGGACATGAGCGACACCTCGGGGACCTTCGGGCGGGGAACGCTGGAATACGCATTCACCGGGTGGCTCTCCTGCTGCGCCTGGTGGCGCCACATTTTGCCATGGCCGTAATTCAAGGGTTGCTTGGCCGACGAGTATTTGGCCCTGTTAGTCGCCCGGGGCGTGGGGCTCACATCTTTGGAGGGCCCTGCCGCAGCAGAGTCGTCCTGCTGGGGCTGGGGACGGCGCCAGAATAGCTGGGCGGGATAGTGGATGTCGTCGAGGCGTCTCGGGACGGCGTTGAGACTCGTGCTCGAGGTGCCCTTCATCATGTTCCGGTCAGCGCACTCACGATCTGCCTCCGCTTGGACATAGCGCTTCTCCATGTCCTTCCAGTCGAAGGAGTCTTCATACTCCTTCGCCCAGGGATTTTCGCCGTCGCTTTCCGCGTCGCTAGGCGTCTGAATTTTCCGCGAGTCGGCCGTCCCGGACGTCTGCTGCTGCCACACACGCGGCTCCATGCCCCCAAAGATTTTCTTCTGCAGGAAGTCGCGCTCCGTCTTGGGCTGGTCGTATCGCTGATACGTCACTAGTTTGGGTTCCTGCCGCTTCTTGGCCATGGGATTGCGAGCGGCATTAGCAGCAGGCTGCGACGATGAAGGGGGGCGCTTGGGGGCTCCTCTGGCCAGGGACACGTCCATCAGTTCGAAGTCGTCCAACGAGTAGGAGGCGTGCGGCTGCGACTCGGCCATCCGCATGCGCTCGTCGTGCTGCGAGGCCCTGGAGTTGCGACGCCTCGATGTGTACACGTAGCGCTGCATTGCAATGGCCTTGCGGTCGCTGCTGCTGCTGCTGTGTGTGCTGGGAGACGGCTGGGACTCCGCAGATTTCGGGGACTGAGACCTGTTAGGCGGGGATCGGAGGCGCTCCATCGGCTTCGGGATCCTGATCTGGCGACGTGATGGCTTCACCTGCCTCGCCACTGGTTCTTCGTCGACATCCTCTGCGCGGGCCACCTGCGGGGGCTGCTGGACCATGAGGCTGCTCGGGTGCTTCCAGCCCTGCAGCAGGTCCCTCTTCTGGTTTGGCTGCCGGACGACGCAGATCCGCGATCGTACCGTCTCGGTGATGGGCATCAGTTCATCCGAAATGGACTTGCTGATCTCCAGGGCCATCCGCACGCTCCGTCCCTCGCTCTGGGACAACGTTTGGACGTGGTTCTGCCGCTGGGCGGCCGATAGACGGGGCGTCCTCAGCTTGGCCTGGGACGACACAGGCACAGGCACGGGCGGTTGTATCCGCTTCAGCGGGGCGGCCACCGTGCCCATGTTGCGCGTGGCGACGACACCGCAATTCATGCTGCTCGGCTGTCGGGGCATGTTCACGATGAGCACATTGGTGGACGAGAATATCTTGTTGCCGCCGCAGAACAACGTCCCAGTCATTGTTCCTGTGGTCTGGACCTCGTACTTCAGCTGCCGGATCAGCCTGGGCTTCTCGCGGTTCCGATCGAGGACATCGATGCGCATCAGTTTGGGTGCCCCAAGGCCGAGGGAACTGTGGACGCTGGCGCTGCCAGGGCCGCTGCCGCTGCCGTTGCACATGCCCTGCATTGTGGCGACAATGCCGCCGCTGGCCTTCGAGGCATTCGCCGTTCGGATGGCCAGCCGCGAGAGATTGATCTGATGGCTCTTCATGCCGCACAGTGAGTCAGAGTGAGTCGGAAAGTGGGTCCAAGAGAGCGCGGCACAGCGAGTGGGATTTTACACAAAGAATTTTGCACTTTTGGAATAGATTTAGATGGTTCGTGAAGTAATTCGGAGAGAAAGTAAAAAGCTAAACTGAAACGAAATTTCTAATGTGTTGGGAGGGATCTGTTCTCAACAAAAGGGAATAAAATACTGACTGGCAAAATATGGGAGCCCGGACTAGTCATATTTCTGATGCTCAATGAAGTTCCGAATCGTAGCTTACTGTTCAATCCACAAAATCCCATTTCTCCCTCTCACCCTGAAAACTCTATGGAGACAATGCGATCGCAGTTTTCCGTGTACTCGCATTGTGGAGGAGCAGAGAACGTATCGATTGGTTGTCCAAAACTATACTGAGCCCCAATCACATTATCTTCATTCTTCATTGGCTCATTGGCATTCAAAACTTTCAATTTCAATCGAATCTTATCCCGCAATCAAAGCTATCAGCTATGAGGCAAGGAAAAGCTTCCCCGTTTTTGTGAAATTCAATTCTCGGACTACTCTGACTAATTCGATTGGGTTGTTAGGTGGGTCTTGGGTGTTGGGTGTTCACCCACTTTATATATTTCTTTAGTTAATTTCTTGTTGTTGTCATGTTTTATTCTGGCACTGACAGCGTGCGAATATTTCGCAATGATTTTCATCGGAAATGTCATTCCCCGTTCCTTCCTAGTGCTCGATCCGGGCAGTAATTGCCAAAATAAACTGTGATTCGGATAAGTTTTGCATACATTATGGATGTGGATATGCATATGGCTATGGGGATATGGGGATATGAATTTGCGATTATCCAAGTGCTAATCAAAGAAAAGGCAGAGAAACAGGTTTCTTGACTAAATAAAAACTAATCCAAAGAGCAGGCAACACCTACAAAACACCTGTGCGTATGTATGTATCTGCAGGGTGGCCCCATATGGCGATCTGCAATCATTTATTTGGGAATTATTTGTCATTTATTGTAGGCATGACGATGCTCCAAACGTGATCAATCCATTAGCAAGGCTTCGAAGCACATCAAAAACAAAGCATATCCCCCTAATATAGCCCACAAATACTATATACAAATTTGTCAGGGAATGGGGAATGCGCAACGCAGTTAGGGGGGTCGAGTCGGATGGTTTGATTAGAGTTAAGATCCCAGAAAATGACTGATTGGGCGGGCGGCACTCGAGTTGAAGAACCCTTGAGTGGCAATGTTTTGACTTTGACTTTCGATTTTGGTAGCATTAGGTGGCATTGTACGAGGATTGTTTGGCACTGGGCATCATAAATCAATTAGGAACGAGCCACAGAGTTGCATAAATGAGAGTCATGCAACGTGTGACCTCGGTTGCAATTAGCCAGATATAAAAACTATGATAAAGAGTCACATATCGTATGATTCGTTTCGTGCTTCGGCAAAGCTCAATAGAAGGTCGAAAGTTCTCTAGACAGACAGACAGACAGACAGGCAGAGAGAGAGAGGGGTAGAGAGAGGGAGAGAGAGGGTGAAAAACCTTCTAAAATAGGTCACTCCGAAAACATTCGAAAATGATTCAGACATTCCAAATTATAAAAATATATCTACTATATATGCACAGTAAATATTACGCAGATTCTAAACAGAATTGAGCCGTGACCGACCACTCGAGGGAGTAGTAGCCACTGTTGGAGCGGAGCAGGCGGGGGGAGTACAATTAAAAACAAAACGCAATTTCATCAGTGGACAAAAGTAAACAACAAACAATCAGCGCGATTCCAACGCACTCCGCAAAACCCGAGATCAGATCTGAAACAAAACACAGAATCAGATTGGGAACAGATCCGATGAAAGCCAAAGTCAATGACAGTTGTTTGTCTGGTCTGGTCTGGCTGGTTGGGGGGCCTCTGCCTCTGGCTTGTGTGCCCGGAGATCTGGTTGGTCTGGTGTGTCTGGCTGGGATGTCGTACGAGTATCACATCACATCACACATATGATATGCATGTTTAAAGCACGATTTAGAGTTCGAGTCTGTGTTAATAGTTGCGCTTCCACTTTATGAGCATCAGATATATTATATTTATTCAAAAAAAAAAGAACAGCTGGGAAATCACATGAGTCATGTGTTAAACCATAGTTTACCTCACGGCTGAGACCATGATTGACGGGGACCATCAATTCGCACATTTTCATGTAGTTTTTAGCTACCGAGAGGGATGGTTCGAGATTGTTGTCACTTTCAATCACAACGGAATATTTCACAGAAACTCAACGAGGCGTATGCGCAATACACGAGTACGAGTGTGTATGCCACACGGGGCACGTGCTCGACACAGTTATAGATCCTCTGCTTATCGTCTTTTGAACTTCTCTTCCATGCAAATCTGGGACGTCTGGACTGGGAGGCTGAGATCTCAACCGTTTTCGATCCGATTCTGAACGCGCTCTGGAGTAACTCGTTTCGCGTTGAAAAGCCAAATGAATGTTGAATCACTTCAGCCGCTTTTATTGGCCCGTTCCACGCTCGAAAATATACTCAAAAGTGACTCTCGAGTCGCTTCCACTCACCTCTCTCTCGGTTGAGAGTTTGCACAGAGCAAAATAGAGAGAGGGACAGAGAGAGAGAGAGACAATGGCAAGCAATGGAGCGAACAGCAAAGGCCAAGAGGAGGAGTGGCTCTGGGCTCTGTCTCTGTATGGAATAAAATATGGTAATAATAAAGCTGAAAAAGTGACAAATTGCTCATGTAGAATTCCCATTCAATTCGCTCTCTGAAATGCACTCCCATTGTACCTTTCTATATATCATTACCTACTTGTTTTGTGCATATATATAGATCGAACAACTATCTAGCTGATAAATTAACTAGAAAGTGTGTCAAAATGCTGACAAAATTTATTGGGGGAGATAAATAATGGCTCAAAGTAGGAGAAACCTCTCAAATTTGAATTTAGTTTTATGAAACATAGGTAACAGTTGTTTCTATAACCAAATAGATAGCAATACAGGAACAGTTGCACTTATTAACGATTTATGTATCGTTTCATCACTTTATTAATTGATTTATCCAACAAATTACTCAAAAGGGAGTGCAACCAACATACGAGAGAAATAATAATTGGAGAATTTACTATAGAATTTAAGAGCGAAATTTGCATTAAAAGTCCATCAAAATTATTTTAAATTATTTTTCAAATAAATCTTTCCAGCCAATTGGTTGCCTTTTTTAAGGGCAGAAGCACGTTTCTTCCGCGTTTCAGCTAAAGATATTTACTCGGAATTAGCCAGAAGATAGATGATCCCAGAGATACCTAATAATATATGAGTATTTCCTTACAGCCACATAAACCTCTTCGAATTATACGCACATGAGTGTATTCAAATGGAAGTTACTTAATTTTTGCCCGATAAGGTAGCTAAAATCGGTTAAGTTCTATATGGCGGCTATATATTACCTGCAA
The DNA here is from genome assembly GCA_018150885.1 of Drosophila tristis. NCBI lineage: Eukaryota > Metazoa > Arthropoda > Insecta > Diptera > Drosophilidae > Drosophila > Drosophila tristis. Next base: position 1,133,688 of record JAECWT010000210.1, on the reverse strand, counting down.
CCAATAAATATTTTACGACATCTTGAAGTCGTAGAACAATAAACTGTTTTCGCTCGGGTTTTGATTTGTACGATTATAAGATAAGAGGAAAATGCATAAATCTCAAAGGTGACTCCCCCCTTCCAATTAATTCCTTCACGATTGAAGCAAATTCCATTTTAAGAATTTAATAATAGACATCGCAATATTTTGGCAAACAGGATTCGGCATTTGTTTTTCCTCTCACCGAACTTCTGATAAGATACTGAAGACAACGAGGCGCGTATCTTTATTGATTAATAATTAATTTAGAGCACTTAATAATCGACTGGCAGGCCGAAGATTTCCGATTTTGATTCGAGAGATTTTAAATATATTTGAAATGGGGCCATCGAAACTTGCGAAGGTGAGAGAACTGTCCTTGATTGAGTGATGATAAATGTGTTTGTATAGATAGACACACTATTTCGGAGCTGCACTCGAGTGGGAGCCGCGTACTTTATTTGTGGTTTGTGGCACGGCGGCGGCAAACATGTTCCGCAACGGTTCTGCATCAACTGGTTCCCGATGGCGGCTCAAACGAAGTCGTGTCGGAGGTTTGCTCCGGGCCAAAAAAGTTTTAAAGTAAACAGCAGAAAGTTGAACAGAGAGCAACGAAAAACACAAAAAAAGGGTGAAGAAACATAGAAAATCTGTAAAAGATATTCCAACAGTGGGATACGGGGTACAAACGGGCAAAGAAGAATCGGAGAAGTGGCGAAAAAAGAGCCAAAGAAGAAACGAAAGAGAGTCAAAGAACCGGCAAGCGATAAAACCGCTTACCCCGCAAAAACAAGTCTTAAAACCGGCAACTTTTTGCTGTAACTCGATAGCTCGCCCCTTTGGGGTTGCAGGCAAAAGAATGCGAAACCATTATTGCTCCATTGTATGCGGGTTAAGCGTTACTTTGGCGACTTTTCCATGAGAAAAGATAACTGAAAGAGGGCTTGGCGTGGTACTCGTAATTAAGTTATGCATGGAGAGGAGACGGAGATGGGAGGCACGGGGAAAGGTGTGAAGCCAAAGCAATGCTGTGAGACAGAGCAGACGAGTATTAGCTTTCTAAACAGTCGTTCTTTGAAGACTCTTCTTTTCCAGGGTTCTAACCATTCTTCTCATAGAAATAACTTATCTTTTAAGAGCCAGTTACGCCTGACTCTCACTCGTTCCTTGTTAGAGGTTGTCGTAGGGCTTAGATTTGTTGAGAAAGGTCTTTCCCATTATAATCTTATCATTTTATAAGCTTTAAAGTGCTCAAGACTGCCCCTTAAAGCTCCTTTTGGGAATCTTAAGTGGTTGAACCTATTTGTGTGCCGAGCAAAGCTTCTGTTCTTTAGATATTTCCTGTTTTGCCCACCATTTCTTATCACTTCTTATTTGCAATCACTTTCTGGCTATACTATGCATACATGCATATTTTCTGTATGTTTATCAGTTATTGTTGTGATTGCTGTGGCTATTTTTCTTTCTATTGTTGTTAAAATGCATTAGGAGAACGGAGAACGTGAAGTACTTTTGTTGAGGTGCGCAGTTTCGTTACGTTTGTTGTGTACTCGTCGTATGTGCTACGAGTACGAGTATGTACATATATGTGTATTTCTTGCATCACACTTTGTATTTACTATTGTTGTTCATCTGTCTATGTCTATGCAAATATTTAATTAGTTGCAAGTCTGACGTATCCAGGTTAACTTGGGTTAGTTGGGAGGTCAGGCCACATTGTTTGCCAGAGCTTTTAGCCATATTTCTAGAGAATTATCTAATGGGGTTTACTAAACATATGTACGAGTACTGGAGCGAGTGTAAACCCACTAACCCAAGGCAGAGCATTGACCCATGGCACTCCCTGAATTTCGAGATCGAGATAGTTGACACGTTGAGACGAATGGGGTTCGTTTCAGGCCTTAGGGTCAGGTCTCAGGTGTCAGGTCTCAGATCTGAGGTATTCTCCTTCTGGTACGAGAGTAATGATGATTTCGCAATACCTACGACTGAGTGCTCCGAGTAGTGGCAAATCAGTTCAAGCAATTAACTTGTGTATGAAGAGGCAAAATCAAGTCATTTGTAATAGTTGAAACGTGTGCGATAATAATTCTCCACAATAGATGTGTGTTATTTCTAGAAGCAGCCACGTGTTCTCCGACAGCAGTAACAGACGAGTGTTTGCACACTTTTCCCCACAACAGCAAGGAGAACAGAATATGGATATCCCGCTACCATACCATACCATACAGTAAGCTCATATGTTCGGGGAAGATCTCAACAGTCCTGCAATCTCCGACACTCACCGTTTCGTGCATTTCCCCGCTCTCATCGAGCAGCGCCTCCAGACTCTGATCATCTTTGGTGGGCGACAGGGGTGGCGTGGGCGATCGGTTCTTGTTCGCCAGCAGAGAGCGTGGCAACAGATGCCGCCCATAGTGCAGGTACAGGTAGCGGCCCCACTTACGACCGGCCAGCCCGCAGACGGCGGCCACAGCAAAGAGTACGACCACAAACCACATGTTGAGAGCTGAGAGGCAGCAAAAATACAACAACAAAACACACAACAAAAAGCAGTAACAACACAGCAAACAAAAACGGTAGCTAAGCAAAAGCTTAAAACTGTCCAACTTTTATGGCTAGCAGTGTAGTGTGAGAGCTTTCCCTCTCAGGAGCATTGCTTTGGCTGTGTGCTTTGGCTCTCGCACCAGCACTATTCTCTGCTCCGCTCCGCTCCACAGCTGGTTGTGGGGGTCTGTCTTGTGACCCACGAGATTTGTGCTTTGCTTTTTTCTCTGCTCTTCTTCTTCTGTGTGTGCGTGTGTGTGCGTTGCCGTTTTGTGCTTCTGTTGTTGCCACACGTTTTATCACGCTCTCTGCTTTGGTGCGCTTTTTGAATACGAATACTATATAGATTTTTCCATTGGTTTTCCTTTCGTTTTGTTGCACGTAAACAGCAAACAGTGTTCCGATTGTTTACACTGCTGCCGTCACACTCTCTATATTGCTTTCAAATCTTTTCAAATATTTTCTGTAAGAGCTTTGACGTTTATCGAACTTTTTGCCACTGCTGCTGCTATTTTCAAACAAGTCGCTCGAGCGACTGCCATGACGAAACAGACCATAGAACCAAACAGCGCGCACGAAAAGAAGTTGCCGAGAGAGTGACAGAGAGAGAGAAGTGCGTCCGCCGCCCACTCTCTCTTTGGCGCTCACTCTCTTAGCTAAGCTTTTCTGGTAGGGGGCCGGACGCTCTCTTCGAATCGAGTTTGGAGCTCTAGCGAGCAACTTCTTTCGCCTGTCGGCAGACAACAGGTTTGTTGGCAGCATGTTGCACCGCGACAATGTTGCTGGAGCTGAAGTGTTCTGTATGCTGCGGCGTATACGTAATTTTTATTTTTATGCCATAATTGATTTTCAATTGAAGCCACTACTCACTTGCGAGTATTTCCAGCCCAAACGACAAACCACTCACGTGCCAAAAAAAAGAAGAGTGCGGGGTCTGTTTTTGGTTGCATCTGCGTTGGGCCAAGGTTTTAGCCGACATTTTTGGGTTAATTTCGCGCAAACTGGTTTCTTCTCTGCTTCTCTGCTCTTCGGCACCCAAAATAAACCCCAAGTATTTATCATAACGGCGCCACCACCACCTGACGATGACCGTAGCTGATTCGCATTTGTGGGCGTGTTAAATTCCAGCGGCAGAGCTACTCCACTTGTAATTTGTATTCCGATTAGATACGCATTGAAACTGGCTAAAATATGTTTTTCCTATCGAGTAAACAAGCCTCTAAATCGAAGTATTTGGAGTAGTGCACATGCCAGCTGAGAAATGACTCTTGTTTGTGGCAATTGGAACCGGAATCAGATCAGATCAGCTCTCAAAACTCTGCTCCACTTTGAAATGCATGCATTTACGAGTTTGTTTCAGAAATCAATCAAATGCGAACCGGTTATGAAACGGCTAGCAGTGTCAGTCGATCGTCGACTTGTTTCTTTGCTTACCGATACGAGATCATCTCAATCAGAGCCAGTACCCCCATCTATCAGTGAGGGTTACATCACCTAAGCGAGAATTATTTATGGGGTTTGAAGGAAATCAATCTCAATCTACAATCTCAAATTCGTTGTATTCCAGAATATAGCATTACTGGAAATCTTCCATCTTTTATTTCTGCTATTTGACCTCTTTACACATAATTCCAGGCCTTTAGGACAACCCCTGCCCAAACGAACGGAAGGCGGGCACATAATTCAATGAAATTGCCTCTGCACGCAATTATAGTTTTGTTTTTTATTTTTTTGGCGACCCCAATGATGAAATGATCACGTGTCCGCGGCTGGGGGATGTCTTTATAGGTACATATTCGCATATACTACTAAATTTTGATTTGTTTTTGTTTATGTGTGCACGATGTGTGGCCGGTCAGTCCTCCATATGTACATACATTTGGTTGTATCTGTTTATTTCTGGACAGTCGCCAGGTACTCGTACGAGCATGTAGTGTTTAACGGGCGTATTGTATTACCGAAAACATGTTCGCAATGCGACAACAATGGCTGGTAGGGTAGATGCTGTTGGTAATGCAACAGCCAGCAGCAGGGTGATGTGTGATGGAGAGGATACGACGCAAAAGTCTCTGCCTAGGTGGAACAATTGGATTATTATTTAGCCAGGGCTAGAAAATGTCAAATGGATATTCATATTCGTTGCGGAATATTCTACTCTAAAGGCATAGGTGCCCGTAATCACACCCTCCACTGATTTCACTTGTATTCATCTGAAAGAACACCTTTTTAATTGATTCCACCTGATCTCCCCCACCTTCACTCTTTAAGCCACACCTCGACCAAATTAAATACGATATAGTGCCTACCCAGTACATATTATACATATAGTATGTAGTGTGCATAATGGCAGTCAACCATTTGAAATACGAAACGAAGCCGGATCCACAAAGCGCACACAACACACAACAATCTCTTCACATTTGGCTGACTTCTTGCCTGAAACCGAATCCCCCCCACCCATTCATTATTCCATTTAATTTAGCTTATTTTTTTTAGAGGTTGGTGTCCCGGGCAATGCATTTTCAATTTAATTACAGTAAAATTTCAGTCAAAACAAAAACAATTAAAGAGAAGTGGCGCTCCGCCCCGCGAAAGGTGAATGAAATGTCAAATGCGCGGCATTCAATATCTCCAAAAATATTCAGAGTGGAAGAGTTTTTAATGCAAATTTAAATGAAACGGAAAACTGTCAAGAAACTAGAGGATAGAGGGTTGGAAAAGTTGACAGTTTTATAAATCGTAAAATCAAGTAAAATATATATTTATGGAAAACGGATGACTTGTATTTCTGTGTCTTGTACGCCCTTGATTTCTCTTCTTTTCAATCAGATTTCTCCCAAAAGATGCCATACACTTGACTTGATTGAGAGTGAAAGATAAGAGGAGACGTGAAATAAGTGATTGAATTGATGGGAAAGATCTGTGAGAGGGCCTGACTGATAACTGGGTTATGTGTGCCACAGGGGCAGAAGTTTGAAGAACTCTCTTTCAGAGACAAACACTCAGAAGATCTATGGAAATATTCAGAGAGTGAAGTGAAAAAGAACGCAGGCCATACGCGATAAGGGACAAACAAGCGGAAACGTTTTACTTTAATTTAAATTTAGATTTATTTTCCATACACGATCCATGGAAAAGTTTTCCCTTGAGTTAAATTTAATTTCCCTTCAGGAAAATGATTCAGAGCCCAAGAAATCTTCGCCACGAAGAGTCAGAGAACGTTTCCAGGTTTTGTACTTAAAATGATTGCTTGGCGACTAGCAATTTGGTGCAATTTTAAGCAACTTAACTAAGCATTTAAATGGACTATATATTATATTATATTATTCATAAGGGAAATTACGAGCACGCACAGAAAGGAAAGGATCTTAATGCGTTCTTCATAGTTCCATTTTGATCTTAAGTAACAATCATAATGGATAATAGTATTGTTCATTATTTTCATGTTCGATCAACACACTGTAGAGGATCTCTGGCATCTCTATGTACAGTATCTTTATCTCAGCCATTAGAGTTCCATCTTCATCTTTAAGACCCGCTCCAAAAGGGATCACAATGCAATCTAAATATATCTTTATGGAATCTATTTGATTCGATTCCCATCTTTAATGGAAAAACATTTACACGATCATTATTCGTGCTGGACATTTCGGGGCAGTAGACGAAATTCCAATGGGTCGTCTGTGCTGGGGTGGGGACTCCTTTATAAGGTGAGCGCTGTCCCAATGTTTATGGCCAAGGCATTGAACACTTTTGGCTTTCGGCTTGAGACGCGATCGGCTTACAAAATGCGATGCATTTTGAAATTCAAATTTTATTTAATCTTGATATCTTTTGGGCACTTTCATAAGACTTTCACCCCGAACAGAAATTGCGAGGAGACTAATATATTTTTGTGGTGTGGGATTTTGTGGTTTGTATTTTCCTCATTTTCATATTTACCCTTTTCTTGATGTATTTAGCTATTTTTGAGATTTTCATGGCTTTGGCGCTCATTTTGGCAACGTTCTCTGCCAGCGGCAGCAGCGACTGCGGACGCAGAGATTTGCTTTTTCTCTTTGTCTTCGTTTATTTCCTTTCTTTTCTTTTGCCGCTTCGCTCAGGCGTTGCTAATTTTGGACACGCTTTTCGCTCTCTAGCAGTGCTGATGCGGAGGACCGAAGAACGAGGACCGAAGGTGTGGCGGAAAACCCAAATATATAATATTTGCACAACTGCAAGATCGGCCAGATCTAATAATTTCTATAATTGGCGCAAAAGTCACATTTTTGGGAAACACTTTCTGAACCGGAGATCGCGGATCTAACGCGGAGAGAGTGACACAGAGAGGGAGAGAGGCAGAGACGTGACTGTGCGGCTTGAGTGTTTTGCGAAAACTAAAACACAAAACATACGTTGGAGCCGTCGTCGTCGTCGTCCCCACCAGCAGCGACAGCAGCCACAATAACAACACTGAAAACCATATCAGCAACAACAAAACGTGGCTCAGCTGCTGCTGCGGCCAACGACGTTGCTGTTGCTGCTTCTCTGCTGCTGCTGCTGCTTTTGATAGCTCGTCTATGACGACACGACTGTGGGAGAGGCTGCGTGACTTGATTGAATATTGTAGGCCGTCAGTGTGGTGCAACGGCAATGGGGTTGCTAGCACAGTGCATGTCGAATTGGATTGACAGTGTCGGATCAATTCATTATCTTGTGCCATCTTGTGCTATTAGACAGTTGGGCTAATATTTTGGACCGACAGTGTCGGACAAAACTGCAAGCTGCCAGTGCAGCAGGATAATTCTTTGCTATCTCACAGCGCCGCTAGCAACCTACTAACATTTACTACTACTTCTATTTAACGGACACGAAATTGGATCAATACTGCCTCATGGATTATGTCCATGCACCTTATCGACTCCGCCCTGACTATTTTCCAGGCCACCAGTGTGTCTTTAATGCATTTAATATGCTCTTTGGGCCTTACCAAACATTTCGATCACCAGTGCGGTCTCCTCTCTCCTTTACTCTCTTTCCCTGGCCTTCCAATGTGACTGCATTTGATGAGGGGCCTTTCATTGCGACTCTCTCTTCAGTAAGTGCTTGCGGATTGTGTGTCTTTGCGGTTTTGATTTACAGCTATGCAAACATATTAAATGCCATGCTAATCAATTGACCAAACACAGTCTATATTTATTGCCCTTCTGTGCATGAGCCCCACTGTTTAACTTGGCCATTTTTAAATGAAGCATTTTTAGCGAATTTTGACATACACAATATTGTACATACATATATTTTTATACATATGTATTTGCGTTCCAGGAAACGGAAAACCGCAATCCCTAGTAAGATTTTAATCAGTTTTCAGAAGTGGCATACTTTAATGGAAAATTTTTCATTTTGCAGAAATGTATAAAAAAATAGAGGAAAAATCGATCCATTTGAAGGATTACCCTCCAATCTGTGTAATTTTGTCACACATAAATATGTAAGTAAATTATCTTAGTATATAACATGAGATACCTCTTTATGTATTCACATAAAATTACAATCCCTTGCCCCGAAAATACCTTGACTAATAACTTATGAAAAACACCTCAACATCTGTTAATTATGCATACTCGTACAAGGCCGCACCCCACACAACCCCGAACAGGCGTCACCACCTCTCATGAGTAAGGAATATGAGAGGGTCTTCAAGTATGTAATGCCATCGTATGAAAAACACGCTCTTACCGCTCCCATTTCTTAAAGCCTCCACCAGCCTCCCCATACCTACCTACCACATTAAGGCGACGTTAAACAAATGTTTATGGGGTGATCCATTAACGAAATGCGCAATTAAATATAAGAAATGCATTTAAAATTGAGCAGCGAAAACTCTTTCAAGTGAGAGACTGATATTCGCATGCAAATTGACAAGACTGTCCTCTCAGCATCGATGTCTCTGCTTGTTTGCAGCAATTCATTGAAACCAATTGATCGGACAAGTACAATATCCAATACAATACAGATATACCCCTCTATATATAGTAAACATATAGATACATACATACATATATGAACAATTGGAAGGCAAAGTTGAGTATTGCTGGCGTCAGCGAATCATCGGTGTGGGGGGTGGGGATGGGGGTGTGACTTTGGGGACTACCGTTTCTCATATGTGGCAGGGGCACTGTCTGCGGTGGGGCTTTCGATCCTGCGCGGCTAATTGAGCATTTAGGCAACAACAACCGAAAAAAATGAATAGAAGCAAAGCTCTAAAATAAAGCGCATCATTTTGCTTTTACTCAGTTTATTCTGCTATTTTTATACACCTACTCGTCCAGAACCGGATTTGGCTTACAAAATAAGAAAAATATGCGCTGATGATGATGATGCTACCCAATCAACGGAGAACCAACAAAAAACAGACACAGAAACTGGCTAAATGACAATCGCTATAAGCTGGATTTGAATTTGTATTTAATTTAAATTTAATTATAATATAGTTAGGCTCGAAAGAGGGGGCTGGGCGGTTTCATTTAAGCCCAATTCGCTTTCAATTAGAACAGGATTTGAAGAGAAAGTGTACTTGAGTTTAGTAGTTAACTGTATGCAAATAATTACTGCATAAATAAATACCCGCCTCGCACGAGTCAGATAAACAATTTATGTTCACGGCACGCGCTCTCTCTCTCTATCTCTGGCATAAGTAGACCACAGTAAAAATAACAATCCGAAACAGGTTTGTGTATTATAATAATGATGTTCATGATGTTCAAGTTGATGATGAGAGCACATCTCTAAACATCTTTTGCTTTAGTTATTCATTCATATATCATTTTTTTCAAACAATGGTCCGCTTTGGTGACTGCCAAATAATAATTTCGTGTTCTGATTGGTGAAGAACTAGTTTGGGATGTTTAATTTTAAACAGCTTTGTGCAAACAGCATTCCTCTAGGCATCAGGGAATGCGCCCAAATACTCAGTAAAGAAATAGTTCTGAAATACATAGATCTCAAGATCTGACTGTATATATCATTCATCGTCTCTATCTAAAAACTATATTAATTAACCAATCATCTAGCAGCTGCTCGTTTAATCAACCGCCAACTGTTTGCTTGACAAATGAATAAGCGATATGCAAATATCGAATAACATTTAATGATGAAATAAAGGCCAGCATATCAATATCAGATCAATATCTGGCACACTTGTGGGGCTATAATGCAGCTGAGAATTGTAATCCACATCCCGGCAATCTGTGTTCAAGCTACATATTACTTAATGTTTCACCTCTAGATAATCCCAAAACCTGATTTATTTTCGGCACTCTTCGAAGATAAGCCCAGAAATTACGCAACTGCTGGGCAGTAATAGAGCTTTTGGTCGTTTACGGATCATCTAGTCGAACAGCAATTAAACACAGATTGTTGGCTCCGTTCTGCGCTTTGTTTGGGGCCTCTTTGAGCTCTCCATTTTGAAGATCTTTGCATTGCTTGGGGCTACGGAAGCAATCACCATACATATATTGATGGCTGCTTCGTTGGATTCCGTTATGGAGAGAGATAACCTCTTTCAAGATTCTATTGATAGCTTTGTGCTCCCATAATATTATATATACTACTCACTCTTTTTTTTAATAGTTATAATTATAGATGTTTTGATGTGGCAGGCGGCTAATGAGGAAACAATTTGCTGATGCGCCGCTACATTGCCTGGGAGGCTGATAATGGCGAGAGGAGTGGGAGAATAATGCCTGAGCTTCAACCCGAACCGAACCGATAAGAACAGTAACAGGAAAGTAATGGCAGTGCTCAAGGTCCCCCCCTCTCAAGGGAATATCGACGCTATCTATAAGTTTTACCATCTCTATTGATCTTTTGATGGCTTTGTCAGACACAAATTACTCATCCATTGATCGTGATGTTTCGTTTTGGATATGGCACGCTTATGGGAACGGGATGGGATGGGATGACATGAGAAAACGTGTCCATAAAGATTGCGCAAATAAATGCCATGCCAGACTCCTACCACGGAGTGATAACGCACAAAAGGCGCTAATTGTTGTAAAAATGTTTATAAATATAATGCCTGAGATCAAGAGCTGGCCTCCTAAAGTGCGAAAGCATTACGAAATGGAATTCGAATCCAAATCTACTCGTAATTAGCATATCAATTTGGGGCCTTTGTATTGCTAAACGAAGAATGTGGTTAAGAGAATACCAACTGGGGAGGCAACTGGAACTGGAGCTCCATGGGAGGGGGGTTGCTTGGACTGTTGCCTGTGGTGGTATGTACATATATGCTATATAGTACTGTATATATTACGCATGTAAATGGGTTACGTTGGCCGTTAGGCTAGGCCAGGTAATGCGGCGTGTCTGTGTCTGTTTCTGTTTCTGTAATGATCGAGCCCCAAAGTGACACCTCACTGGGGGGTTTGAAGCCATCAAAGTGTCGGGGAGGTTCATGAACTCAATTTCAGTATCAAGTGATACGAGGTACGAGAATTTCATGATGAAGTGAACAAGATGGCAATTAAGCACTTTTATTATCTGGTTAGGGTTTAAAGCTTTAACTAATTGTTTAGTTTAGTTTAATTGTTTAAACTAAATTCTGAATTCTGTTTCGTTTGCAAACTAGTTCTCTAATTGATCTGCGAGTAGAACCAGTTCAACAATTAGTAACATTTCTGTTGGTATTATTATCCTTTTATTTCCCCCACATTTCATTTCATGTTTCCTCAAACCCACACATGGTTGTCCTTAAATCGTTTTCATCAATTGATTTGTATACTATTTTTGAATGCAATGAAAATGTTTGAAATTTCGAGAACGGAGAGAATAAAATACGAGGCCAATCTTTCAAAGAAAACAAAAAAAAAATGCGAAATTCGATACAGAATGATTTTGAAATGCTCGCTTGAGAGAGAGGTGAGAGAGATAGATGAGCCAATGTCTTATAAGATAAACAGTTATACAAAATACATAATACGTGGAATGGGATGATGGAGCCAATGCTTGGGGAGTGCGGAAATTTGAAACTCTTGTGCCACAGTGCCACAAAACAAGTGCTGGAAAAAAGAGTGGTGCCACAGAAATGTTTGAAATGTTTCTCCATGGATCTACCGTTTTCTTTTCTAGATTTCGGTTGTTTTCCGGTGGGTTGGGTGGTAGGTGGGTGGTACAAAAACAGAACCAGATATACGAGTGCATAAAGTGCTTTGAAAACTACGAAAAAGAAAAACACAAACTAAAAAAACCAGCGAGCATATTGGAAAATCAACAATTATAATATCCAACAGAAAAACAAAAACAATAAACTAAATCGTAAAATATGCAAAAATTCAAAATTTTCACACAAGTTCCAAAAACGATTTTTCTTTTTATTTTTGTAGTATTTGTTTTGGTTTTGGTTTTAAGTTTAAGTTTTTGGTGCGGACAACACAGTAAGGTTTGGTTTTTTTTAGGTGAAGAATTCGTATTAAAGGATTGATTTTTCCTAACCTCGCCGCCCAACATTTCCAAGTCATGCGATGCGGCATGGGAAGCCGTTTTAATGATCTTGTAGGTCTTGGCGAACGGTGCCTTTATAAGCTGTTTGTAGTTCAACAGAGGTTAAATAATATCATGTCATATATATTGTATGTAAAGTAATTGCACAGTAGTTTTCATTTCATAATAATAGATGCAGTATATTGGTTTGTGGTTTTTTTATAGTTTTGGGAGCCCATGGTGGTCGATGGTTTCGATTTCATTGAGTTCAAATCAAAGGCAAGGCAAATCAATAAAGGAAAAAGAGACACGAAAAAGGAAGAAGAAAAACAAGAGAGAAAAGTAGAAGAAAACGCATGTACATACAATGCACGTGGGGGAAAAAATGTAAACAAGATTTGCAAGATTTATATTGTATGATTTATATACTATTATTATATAGAAGAAGAAATTTGGCATAAAATTCATTGATTAATCGTTAAGTTTGATCTGAGGCATAACCTAAGGGAGCAGATATTTATAGCTCTTTGAAAAATTAAAACGATTCGAGGGGAAGAACTCAGAGCAGAGAGAAAGATACAAGAGGGAAGAGAGGGTCGTTCCTGGCCAGAGGCTTGGGAGGTTGGAGCGGTGGGTGGGGGTCTATAGATAAAAGGTGGACTTACCTCCCAGGACTCGCGGGTGAGGTCGCTGATCTCTTCGCCATCCTGGCTGCCGCCGCCGAGGCCAGCCTTGGTGGTGCCGCTCTTTGTCCACTCAGTGTCTTCCTGGATCAGCTCAAAGCCACGCGCCTTGATTTGCTCTTCGTCCAGCTCACCGTACAGGTGTTTCACCCAGGTGTTTATGAAGCGATAGAGCTCATCAACGCTGAAAATGGAATGATATATCATCAGTAACACATTCTGAAGGCTGCAGTTTCATAGTAGCTGCTAACATACCGATTTTTGGGCACACTGAACCAATACTCGGCGCGCAACTTGTTCTTGCCGTAGGACATGACAGAGGTTGGCAGCGGTATGGCCTTGCCAATGGGCTTGCCCATGCGCAGGCGCAAATACAAAGGTGGGTCAAGACAGGCTCTTGCCGGACGTGGGATGAGTTCTGAATGAAAATATACCAAATGTGAGGTTCAAGTTTCATTGAAATAAAAGCCTTTCTCTTACTGTCCACACTGATAAATAGTTCGGGTTTGTCATCCATCGAGACCATGGAACGATAGTCCAGCTTGGGCGCCTGCTTGGCTTCCTTCAGTTTGGTGCTGGACGAGGTTCCCTCCGACGAATGCGGACGTATAAAGGTACCAATGGAGGAACGTCTATGGGAGGTAGCGATAGAACATAGAAATTAGTATAAATATAAATTACAGCCAATCGGAGAGTAATGGTACGATGATTCAAATTTACACTTGGAACTGATAAAATGCAGCATTGGATGATACATTGATGATGAATCGAAACCAACAAAAAAATTAAAAAAGGAGACTGTGCTCATTGGAACAAAGAAGAACTTCTTTAGTTTCTCTTTTCTTAGGTGGAAACACTACAACATCAAGATTCAATAGCAACAACAACGACAACAACGACATCGGGGATCCAAAATCCTTCCTTACCCATAGGTCATATGACCCTCGGAATGTGTCGAATGCGGAGTCAATGGCGGCACTGGCGAGCCACCAGAGTCTTCGGACGGTGTTTTCGAAAACAGATTCCCGCCCAGCTCTGACACCAGAGTAATGGGCGAGCTGTACGTTGTGTGTGTGCGTGTGTGTGTGTGTGTGTATACAATTGTTGTTATTCAGTGTTGCATGAGTATGTCGGTATCGGTATGTTGTGTGTGTTTCATTTTATATAGCAAAGCAGCCGATCCGCATAAAACGAAGGTAAGCATTTTGGTTTTTGTGAATTGTTCGGTTTTCAGTTTTCGAAACGAAATAAACAAAATTTGTTGGCACCAATTATAGTCAAGAGATCGATAGATGGTTGCAAGTGTTAGCTGGGGAATGCGCACCTTGAGAATACTTTCGAAAAGACACTCTGATTGGAGTCGCCCGTGTTGGGCGCCGAATCAGTGTCCGCCGACTTGTTGAGGCTGCCGGTGCCGCTGCCAGGGGCTGGCACAGCTCCGCCTTCGCCGGTGAGGCCCTCGACCCACGTGAGGGGGTACGAGAGGCGCTTCAGCATCTATAAAGTTACAAATTCGAATTAGTATCAGCATGGTGATCAGTTAGCTGTCGAATCTCTACCTTGTTCTTCTTCTCCGACTGCTTGTCACTGGCCAAAGTGGCAGCCACCTGTGCCTGCACCTGGGCCTGCTGTGCGGCCTCGTCGTCCACACTGAAGCTCACGCTGGAGGTCTTCTTGCGTGCCCCGCCAGCACCGGCCCCAGCGTCTAGGCTCTGTCCCAGAATGGTGCTGCGTGGCGGCGACTCGCTGAAGTGCGTCGGCACAATGTTTTTCGGTGGTACCCAGTCCGAGCTGAGGACAATGTCAGCGTCGCTGTAAACGGTTTTCTTTGGTATCGGCTGTACGTTGGGCACGGGCTCCCTGATGTCGATGCCCGAGTCGTAGCACGACTGCTTCGACAGCTGCTCCAGGTGCTCCAGATCAATGCCCGATGGCGGTGGCAGCATGCCGGTGCCGGGAAACTGTCCCCCAGACATGGCTGCTGCTGCACCAGAAGTAGTGCCAGCGGCAGATCCCCCTAGGGTTATGCTGCTGTGTGGTACACCGCTCACCGAGCTGGTAGCAGAGAGGGGATCCTGGCTGCGGGCACCGCTATCCACAGTTATGTTGGACTCGTTGTCGGCCTCGTCTTCCGATGATCTTCGGGAATTAGACAAACAATAGCTGAGTAATTTGTTCGTGCAGCGTGGGTACACATTCACACACAGAGATGTGGTTGGTGTTTTCGTGTGGGTGTGTGTGTGTGTGTATGTTTAAATGCGAGTGTGTGATGTGTGCGGTGGGATGTTTCGTTTGTTGTGCAAAGCATTCGGATTGATAACAAAAATTGCGTATATGATTAGGTTTGAGGCGTGGCGTGGGTCGAATATATGAAAATAAAAACACAAAAATACAAACAGAAAGTTATTAACAAGCATAAAACAGCAACAAAAAAGGAGGCTTCTTTGGCAGGCCAAAGATTAGGCGGTGTCACTAAATGGTTTGTTATCTGCATAGAGTATAAAATACGGCGCACATCTAATTAGAAACCCAAATACAGTCAGTACTTAATCTAATTTCGGCATAAAATAATAGCAAGCACATTCTATTCTGAGAATAGACATCCAAGATATCTGATCGAATAATCCTACTAATTAGTGGAAATTTTTTTATAAATTGTTTCTATATCAGCCATTGAATATTGGTAATTGCTAAAAATAAAATATATCTCAGATGTAAAAACCTAACCATTATGGTAGAAGATTCTATGGCAATTTCTAAATAATTTGACTTGATTTAGACATAAAGTATATCGAATATAGAGCACGGAACAGTATTTAAACGGACAAATGGATGTACAAAAACTCGACATCGGCTTCAACAGCGAATCTTCATTTGGCATGTGATATAGGAGACGTCACAAAAAGCATACAAAATACTATGTAAATAACAAAAAGGCTGTGTGCACAGTGCGGTGCAGTTGTTCACACAGTGAGAGTGGAACCGTGGAAGATGTAGGTGCAGAGGCACAGCTGAGCAAACACTAACCGGTCTTTGCTCGGAATAGCCCAGTGATGGTCCAACAGACTCTTGCGTCTCTCCTCCAGGGTGGTGCGAGTGTCTATCAGGCCCAGGCCAGTTTTCTTATCCTCATCCTCAGCGTCAGTCTTAGCGCTATCTTTGGCTTCCAACGAAGAGTCCTAAAGATTTGAACAGTTTTGAGGAATGTGTCATGGAAGTGGGGGACTGGGACTGGGAGAGTGACTCACCTCAATACGTTCACGTTCGAAGGCCTTGGGGAAGGCATCACCATCGCGTCCAGTGCTGGAGCAGAGTGACTCCTGGTCATCGGTAATCTCCAACGAACCAATTTCAGCTGAACATGGAAGATGCATAAAATTAGTAAGCTAAAACAAACAAACAAAATAATATTATATGGCCAGGACTCACCCTCCAAACGCTCTTTGCTGGCATCGGCATCGTCGCCCATCAGCGGCTGCTGCTCGGACAACTCCTTGGAGTCCTCCTCGACTAATACTGGTTTGGGATAATAGATCTCTGGCTTCTCCGCCTCGCAGCTGCCGGCAGCAACACTGGGACCGGCTCCACCCACCACACGCATGTGCGCAATGTCATGGAAAATGGCCGCATTCACCACCAGATCCATGGGAGCAATCACGCCGTAGCTCTCCGCCTGGTGTTCGATCACCAGCGGATCGCTGACATTCGGATCGAACATGACGGCATTGGGGGTGACCAGCAGGACGCCTCCCACAACGCCCTGGCCGTCGGTGATGTGACGGACGTTGATCTTGAGGAAGCGTTGCGTAATGACCGGATCATCGCTCTTGTTGGCCTCGTCCTCGGCCTGGCTGTTGCCGGCCACGCGCTCGATGTGGCCCGGCTTGGGGGATCCGGGGCGCAGACCCTCCAGTATGTCTGCAAGGAAGAACATTCAAGACTTGTGGTTAGACGGGGGGCTGCTTGCTTGGATGGGATTCGGTGCACAGGTGATTTTCGGTGGCCGCAGTACTACTGTGATTTTTATCAGCCGTCCGATAAGATAGTGCGATGGGCGTTGGGCGATGGCCTGTGGTTGTGCCTGTGCCTTGGGGCTCTGGGGCGAACAGTTGATATATGGGCTAGTTTAAAGTAAATCTCCCCAGCGCCTTGTGACGCCCACGCTCACTGCTGCGACACCAACGAACGTTCGATAAATTGCGCCACAAAATGAGCATTCGACGCGGGACCAGATTCCGGCGGTCGGTCGCCAGGTTACGTGACCTCCGGGCAAGAGGCTGCTCACATGCACTTCCGCAACAGCCATTGTCAACCCAATAATTAGCACATTTTCCACCAATTTTATGTGACAACAATGGAAAATTCAAAACTGAAAGCAACAAGAACCTCCATTCCGCCAGAAGACAGCCGTGTGCATGCTGATGTCGCCGCTTGGGTAAATAGTCCGTCCTGCTGCACTTTACAACGTGGCTCTACTGGTCAGATTGTCGACTGTAATCTTTCAAGGGTTCGAAAAACCGAAAAAAACTCGATCGTGTTCTTTTGTCAATAAAACAACATTGAAAATGGGCAGTGTGACCAGCTGCAGCTAGTGGTGAAATGTGCCGAACATATGACTCGGAACAGTGCTACCCAGCAGGCGCCTCTTGGTGTCTGTTTTCAAATTTTGTTACACTTTTTGTTGTTGTTTTTTTGCATGCAAAGCAAAACAAAAAAATGCAGGCGGCAAAATGCTGACTTCACTATTCATCGCACCAATTGCACCATTTCCAGCGCGACCTCGCTTACCTCTTTCCCGGCTCTCGTCGCCAGACAGCTTGCGCTCAATGGGACTGGACTTGCCCGAGACGCTGCCCCCGCCGTCGGCCCCCTCGTTGGTGGAGCTGCTGGCTCCATCCTCATCTTTGGCACTCTTGTCGGGCACCAGCAGCTGCTGTCCCGGATAGATGAAGGAGCTGTTCAATCGGTTCAGGTGCGTCAGCTCCGATGGGGTCGTATCGAAGCGGGCCGCCACCGAGGTCAATGTGTCGCGATTGCCCACGGTATAGGAAATGGTGGGTATGGTGGGCAATGAAGACTTTTGCCCTGCGAAAAAGAAAAACAATGCAAATCATTAATAAAACGTGTATACAAATGTGTAAATTCAGATTCGCGTTTGTTGTTTTGTGGCAGTTGGTTTACTTGGTGGAATGCTGATGATGGGGGGCTTCGGCTGCTGCTCAAACAGCTTAAATGCCGCGCTATCGGGCCGCAGGTGGGAATATACGACATCGGAGGCTACGGTGGGCGGCGTTTGATGCCGGCAAAGGTAGATAACGGCAAATTCATTGCTCGGCAGGTGCCAATATATTTCAACCATTTCCAGCATCGCCAATTATAATGATTTGTTAACTTTTTGTACATCAATTCACTTCCGTCCGTTTTTCCCGGCTATCATATTTATTTGCTAGTGATGGGATTTCTGGCATTCCTGAGAGTCCTGTTGGCTGGCCACACTTAAAATGAAGGCCAGTGGGGGTGCTTTTGGCGGCATTTTCAAACAGTATGTTTCTGTTTGTTTGTTATCTTTATAGAAAAATCACTTTGGGGACGATCCAAGGTGGCAAGAATACGGACAGACGGACACGGGCTCTGGCGCTCTATGCGTACGCGGCCATTAACAAACCTAGACCCTCCTCGAATTGTACGAAAAATAAACTAACACATTTTTAGGGACTACAAAGTATCAGAAATATTTTCCCTGTGATACAATAAAGCTGATAAGGTGTTTGATTTATGTGCAGGTACTCCCCCATGTCCCCATGCATAATGCGGATGAAATTGCCCTGAAAATGACTCACGTACAAGCAAAACCATTGATTTTGTTGGCCGGAAAATATTTGCCAAACAATAAGTTTGATAACAATAGTAATTCCATATCTCAAGCGGTGTTTCTATATCAACTTTTTACTTCGATTGCTGATAAGTTAAGGCGGCAGCAGATAAGGAATGTTGCAAAACGAATTATCTTGTTCGCCAACATATCCTATGCTAAGTAGTTGAAGTCTCATTCGTATTAACACAATTGTTAGAGTACCCCTATAGCACTTGAGCACCCAAAATCACTATCGGTAACACTATCGCTGACCAGACGAAAATCAGCAAAATGAAAAAACAAATCAGCAAATGGAGGAGGCGGAACATGTACATTTAATATTAACATTAACATTTACTAACATTGGACTTTAACATTATATCTGACAAAAGCTCGCCGCCATGAAACTGGAAATTTGTCACTCTGACAAACGCTGGCCGCCACGAAACTGGCTGTTTTGTCACCCGCTTGGTGCCATAAATAATATTATTGAATTTCAATCTATAAATTTGACACTTTTTCTGAATGAGAATGAAGTCTGAAATAAATATATAAGCAAATGTGCAATAAAGGTTCTTTATTCTGCCTTTTTGGTTCCTGCTGCTACAGCATCTGTTCCCTCGCGCTATATTTGTATATACATATGTTAGTAGCAGCCTCTTGAAATTTTTCTTGAGAGTTTGAACATTAAATTGGAACAGCTCGACTTATTATTTAAAACAAAATCCAATTGCACAAAATATTCTTTTAGTTCGTGAATCAAATACTTTTGTGGAGATACTCACTTGATAGCTTGTCCACACTCTCGAAACGCTGCTCCACCTTTGAGCGCAGCGAATCCAAGTCAAACGGAGCCGCCAGGCCATGATCCACGCTACGCGATTTGCTCCTGTAAATCGTCACGATGTTCAAGGAGAGAAAGAGAGAGGAGAGAGGGGAGAGAGATAACGGTTATAGAATCGATTGGAGAACATTCATATCATATAGTATTGTACGATCGCAACCGATTGGCGGCAATCTGTTGCGATCTTTATCACTTACAAATTTTTCAGCTCGCAATTGTGGCCATAACCGGCTAATAACAATTCATTTATTGGGTTCTCGTTTGGTTTTTAGCTGTAGTTTTGTTCCCCCCGCTTGTATTTGTTTTTTTGCGCTGTGCGCTTTTCGTATTACGTATTTTGTTATCGTTTTGTAAAGTTTATCTTGACAATCAGCCAGGTGCCCGAATAAGGCAAACGACGCATTTTTAAATGTTTTTTCCACAAACGATTTCTACTCGAATTCAGCCTTTAAATGCCTGGGGACGGGGACTGTCACGACTCTCGAGTAGATGCGGTTTGTCCTTAAAGTGTTTCTCTAAATGTGTGCTAGTTGATGGGAATCTCTCATGGAAAGGTACATACGAGTTGGTGGGGGATACGGGCTGCAGTGATTTAGCTATTCGACCAAAGGCTATCTTTTGAGCTAAAGTCAAAAGTGAAGGGTAATAAACTCTATCGGGAACACACTCTGAAATTTTATTGATTGGCTTCTAAGGGTACCTTTCGGAGTTAGGTAAAACTCCCGTTTCCATAGTCCAGATTTAGAAATCTCTACTGGGTTAGGGCCCTTCGCTTCTCTAGAGTTGCTTCCACATAAAGTAGGTGATGCTCTAACAATCGTTACTTATCAGTCGAAAAACGAAGTAGTCGACCGAATTAACAATAAAGATCCCTTAAAATGGAGCGTGAACCGTGCCCCTTTCGCCTGCTGGAGGACTGCGGCGGTGCCTTCGTCATGGGCGCCTTGGGCGGCGGGGCCTTCCAGGCCATCAAGGGTTTTCGCAATGCCCCCTCGGGCCTGAGTAATCGTCTGGCGGGGAGTATGGCCGCAGTACGCGCTCGTTCCGGCCTGGTGGGTGGCAACTTTGCTCTGTATGGCGCCATCTTTAGTAGCATTGATTGCGCTCTGGTCTACAGTCGCAAGCGGGAGGATGCTTGGAACTCGGTCATCAGTGGAGCGGCCACTGGCGGGATACTTGCGACTAGACAAGGTATGGTTTTCCCTTAATATTCATAAGGGATTTTCTGATACCCTTTTTGGCAAGGTCTCAAGGGCATGATGAGCAGCGCTTTGATTTGTGGCGTTCTTATGGGTCTAATCGAGGGGACCAGCATTCTTATGGCCCACCAATCGGCGGACCAACTCCGCCAGTTCACGTCGCCGGATCGCACAAATGAGATTCCCCAGCAGAAGAAAAACTTTTCCAATTTGTACACTAATTTTACGGAGGTAGGTTCCTCCACTTCAGAGCAACATTCTATCTGTATATAATGTCGTCCCACTTTATTTCAGGCCAATCCTTCGTCAATTTAGAATATATATATTCGTATACTCTTCTGCGTCATGAGTCGATCCCTCAGATCCTCGATCAATAGTTCGATTCTTGCATACAAATTTGTATTTCAGATTCTTTTGATTGCTCGTTTCCATTTCAATTAAAATTCATTTGTCGTGTATCGCAAGTCTTAGAATCTTTAATATATTTTTCGCTTCGTTTTTCGTTTTGTTTTCGTTCCTGTATTTGCTTCGCGCATGCCTTCTTTATATATGGCCACAGACGATGGCTAGTGACGATATCGGAGGCGCGTGTGTGCTTCCTAGCTTCCATACTTGTAATTCCATAACGAACCGAACACTCCCCCAATCCCCTGCCTAGATCGTTCCCCCTTCCTCGCCGGCAGCAGTTATCTACAAACTTGGCAAAGTGAGAATTATTTGACTACTGTCCGCCTTTGACTTACTGGCCTCAGACAAAGCCAAAGCCAATTTGCTTAGCTATTTCTGTACTATTTCTGGATAGATATATGTAGATACGAGCAAGTACAGTGGAGTCAATCGCAGGGGGACATGGGATAGAAGGAACCATAGATATTTCCTCTGCCATCTTCAACAAAATGCCTGCCAAAGGAATCGATTCCATTTCTGGAATATATTCTGCATCACTTTATAGTTCGTTTGTGTCATTTGATGATTGACAAAACTAATTTCCGTTGCCACATTCAAAGGAAATGCTCTCCCATGTGCAAGATTTCCGTCTGCCAATGTTGGTTGCGAGAAATTGAATCAATTGATTGACAGATGCTTCTCCGATGCAACATTGAATGGCAGACAGCCCAGAGGAATATTTAAAAGGAATTCCTGTTGGTTTCTTTAAAAGCCTTAGCGGCTCTCTTCCTCCAGAAATATTTAAAAATAATACAAAAATGGTATTTGCGCGTGTCTGTTCAGTGCGTTACCAATTAGCGGGCCATTATTGAATATAAATGAAAAACAGATTAAAAATACGAGTTTATTCGTGGTTGCATATATGCCACGGCAGCTGACATCAAAAGGCGTATGCAAATTGCTTTTTTTTTTGGTTTTCAAAGATAAACAACAAATAATTGGGGAAATAATAAATAATTATTACACGAAAATTTGTCGCATTTGGTATTTGTTTTATTTAAGTTTGAAGAACATAAATATATTTCCATGGGCCATCGTGGGGTGCGGGCCTCCCTAAGGGCTGGACCTACATGTGCGTAGCTAAAACAAAATAACTTTCTCCACAACCTTTCACGATCTTTCGTGCCATGGGCTCCTTTCTCCTCAATATTTCCCTACAGTCCACCCCTAAGCTCTAGGTAGCCCCATCCTATCCCGAATCATCCCATCTCTGAGGCCATCCGTAGGCCATCGGACCTTGCCGTGAAATTTCAAGTGAAAAACCTTTGGCAAAAACAAAGTCTAGCAGAAACAACTGTGTTTGATTTTGAAGTTGGCAACATTTGACGACGCAATGCGAGGCGATGCCTGGCGGGGCTCAAGTAATATTTATTCTGCTTTTCATGGAATTTAATTTATAATTTATTGAGTTCAGGCAGCAGTGGAGCGGAATCTCGTTTGCACAGTTGGTTTTGGCTCAAATGGAATGGAATTTCGCCTGTTGTTCCTCAAGTAAACATGAATAATTCCACGATATATGACATAAATATTATTTCTGTGGCAGGTTGTATTTATTTTGCGCATATTTCTGTCTTTGGTTGTCATGGGATCAGTGGGAGGAGGTCAACAGCAAGGCGCGGCAATATTATATTTAATTCAGAGAATCTTTGATAGAATTAGTTGCTCCTAAAAGGTTCCTCTCCTCCCATACATTTGCCATCAATTATTTGTGATTATTTTACACCCTACACAAAGTCAATGCCATTTCCTAGATCCCATGTAATACTCGTGCACCCAACAATTATCAGCAGTAATAACCACAGCTAATCGGTAGATAGCCCAAACAACTTATTTACCTAACGACTAAAAGTTAGACACGCTTCCGCATAAACCCGTTGGTCACACCAAATATTTACTACAAAATATATACTCGAATAAAAGATGTAAAACTCGCTTGTGGGAATCTCTATCTCAGCCATAAAAAACACTCCGAGTGCAACAGTACGAGTATTTTACAACCCAACGGGTTCCGCATCGTAAATGGCAGTAGCTACAGTTTTGGGCATGTTGCAGAAGCACAAGTCATTGAGGGCACGATCCATCCATTGTTCCACTCATAGTTTCAGTTACACATATACTCGTACATATCTTATCACTCCCATAGTGTTTGCTGTCGATAAGTTGGCCCTGGGCTGCGATCAGTGGCAGTGGAAGCCACAGTAGGAGCCATGCCGCCAAAGTTGTTGCCTTACTGACACCATTCCGCCCCTAGCCAAATGTCAACAACCCGTGAGGGCTTTGCCTCAAGTACTCGGTACTGTTTCGGTTACGGTTGAATACCCTTGAAGAAGGGTATTACGATTAAGCGAAGAAGGTTGCACCACTGTGAGGGAACCCTGAATACTCCATATAAGTACGTGTCCGCTCGTATGTTTCCATGGTTGAAATTTGTTTGAGATGCATATTTTTGCGGTAGGTAATGTCATATGTATCTGTATGGGAAGAACTTTAGCATCTTTCACCAAGATTCAAAATCGCTCTTCAAGTGTATCTATATCTTCTGCTAGCCGATCCCGAATTTTATTTATTGTTTTCATTGATTCATAGACAGTCCGAGTTCGAACTTAAGCCCATGACTCAGTGGGACTCGTACTTGTACGTAATCTGCGACGCACAAAAACATCAATTATTGTATTGAGTCTGAATGCAATTGTGAAATTGATAATGGAAGTACTTCTTTTACAGCTGATTCGGTTAATGATTTGTAATAAATACGCAAATGACTCATGTGAAATCGAGACTCGGGACTCTGCCCGCCTCCGCCTTGAGGTAGGTTTCTGATCTGTTTATTTGGCATTGACTTTGGTTCAAAGTCAGCGACAGCGTCAGTGTGGGGTACGAGTATGTCTGGTGGAATGGAATGCACGTCGAAGCCAAGTTAGTCGTCAAATGGTCGTCTAATCATATCTGAACTTTTTTGAAATCTATATAGATTATGGTATTTGGTGGGGTTAAAGGTTAAAGGTATAAGCTGGTGCTTTCTGGTTTTGGAATTGAATGTTGTATTTGAAATCTCTCCTTTGGGGGGCATAACCGTTGTTCATATCCATTTATCTGCACTTTTTCCCATCTTCATGATCGTAAATATCTCTATCCTTTTCTTTATGCGTTATGCAGCAGCACTTCTCGGTCGGCTTACGTTTCTGTCTGTTATCCGCGTGTAATACGCTTTGGCTGCAGTCACTTGGCCACTTGATGGCTTCCCCGCATATCTCGTTACGCTCTCATGTTCTACCTATTGAAATCGTTTACTCTACAACATGATTGAATACCTTATCGGTGCACCGTTTTTACCGGTAAACACTTCCACCATCTACCTGGGCCCTTCTATCTTTCAACATCAATTAAATATCAGCAATTTATTTATACTTATACTCGCGTACGTCGTGGACGGGTCTTAAATTATCAAAATTCGTTAATAAGACGACAGCGAACATTAAGATTATCTATAAATAATCTGACTCTGAGTGCAAGTGTAATTTGAACACTTGCCTCGCTCTCTCACACTATAAATTATCCATATCTGTCGTTCTTTCCGACTCGTTTATTTATTAAGGTAATATTTGGAGCACAGTATTTGTAGTATTGTAGTATTTTATTCGATAGTAAATTGTTTAAATGTTCAACGGTTATGGCTCACAATTGGCTGAAAAGTTTGCTTCAAAAATATATGGTATAATTATTGATCAAATATATGTATGTACATGTATAGAATATAATGTGTGTGAGTGCATGCTATAAGTAAGAGTGCTATTAGGTCAGGCCATGCAACATTCAACAGAGATACAAAGATACATATTAAATATTTATGTATTTATATAGGATAAATATTGTACATAGTCAGGCAGAGTTGCATTCAAGATTCAAGGGGTTTCCTCTATGGCGCTGCCTCATTTGCATTGGTTTATGTGTGTGCATATGTTTGGCTGAATGTGTGGGGGAGTATGTGTGTGTCTGTGTGGAATTGTTAGTTGCAACTTACCTGCGAACGGGTATCGCCAAATTGTCAACACTGCGTGACAAACTGGAAACATCTTGACTAGCCCTACGTGACCTGGCACATCAGGAGCCAATTAAATGTGAAAATTGTGCCAAAAAACAATACGGGAAATAATGAAAAAGAGAAGAAAAGAAAGGGGGGTGGAGAAAATCATAAAGTAAATTAAAAGATAATTACGAAATGGAAAATTCGAAATACAATCGTATGTATCTCTGGGTTTAACAAACGCCAGTTTATGGAATGCACACGTAGCAGAGGGACGGGACCCGCCACTAACCCACTGAAAACCGATTATCGGGGATCTCTTTCTACATAAGATGTATGTATGTATGTACATATGTGCCCCTTGTAGTACATATATTTAGTATTCGCGCACGTGGTCAAGTTGACTTTGAGAGCTAATTGCTATAGAAATGTCACGTTCCTTTAGAAACGGAAGGTAAATAGCAGCTTAGGGCAACGGAAATACAAATTAAAAATATATACATATCTGACTTTTGGACATATGGATATATATTTAGCATCTTAACAGATAATTGGTGAAGAGAGACCTAAAAATCGTACTTTCAATTCAATTAGATCTAAAAAGAATTCTTTGGTAAAAGTGTATTTTGATCCATCCATTCCAATTGGCAATCACTTAGCCAGTTTTGATTCAAAAATACTTTAACCTATTGAATACCAAGACATTTGATAGTCCTCCATCGATATATAAGAGGCACAAAAAATCGCCTAAGTATGCACAAAATGCAGCATAGATTGCCCGAACATTAGATTGCATTTCTGAGCAGAACCTTCCATTGGAACCGAAACCCATATGTTTGGCAGACACTTTATCTAAATTTGGGGCAATTTTAGGGGAGAGTCATATACGATATATCGCACGCACGAGACTATCATATAATCGTACTCGTAGAAGGGTGTGTGTGGCTGTGTGTAGAAGGTGTCGAAGAAATTTATAGAATGATATATGAGAGAGGTTTTGACGTTGTATATGGGTCAAGGGAATGGCGTGACTGATATTGTAAATCATCGCAGAGAATTTTTGGTTTGAGACATTTAATATGTGTGGGAAGAGGCTCTAAAATTCGAATAAATATATATTCCATAAATACTTAGTTTTATGAATTTATCGGAGTTTAAATTGGTGCAATACAGTTTCTATTGTTTAATTATATTAATTTCTTTCACTTAATTGATGAAAATTCAGTTTTGTTTAATTAATTAGCTTTAATTAATTAGCTTGTCAGCATCAAAAGTCTGTTAAATTAAAATACGATTCTGAAATAGTCAGAAAGGCAATTAATTATAAAGATGGATGCATTATAAATATTAGTTATCCGTACTATTTGATTTGCTAATTAATTGTTAATTGTTATGGATGTATATCACTTGACTATATTTAAAATTAATGATTAATTTATTTGATTTTAAGTAGCTTGCTTGCAATGAAAATTATTTCTCTTTTGTTTTGATTTTCACTGTGAGTTTTTGTTGGATTCAGGTTTGACATTGACCCAAAAATGCCCGGGACGGCAAGTCAAAGCTCAATGAACAATCCAAAGAAGAAAGAAACGGAGAGACATAAAGAGAAGGAGAGGGAGCAAGAGGTCGCGCTTGCCTACGTGCGTGGGATCATGCGTGTGGGATTGTGCTTTATAGATGTGGAAGCTAAGCTTCTATTCTGAGATCATTTCTATTCAATAAATGTGGAATGAGAGTAAAGAATTTTTCAGTTTAATCAATCCAAATTGTTATGGGAAAGTTTATTCTGAAAAGAAATGTGTCCAAGATTGAGTTAAACCTCAAATTGAGTCTGAATTGAGTGAGCTTCAGAGTGATTATTATTCGACTTTCGTTCAGAAATAAAAAAAACCTTAAATGTACGCCCCATTTAAGCCAATTTCAAAGCTAAACACCCAAGTTCCTTTATCGCCGCCATGGGTCTGCGATATACATTTTGCATGGACATTTCCCAAAAGTCGGCTGACAAAAACGTTCAGCATCTAATCGTTGTTCGAGCTTATTATTAGCACTCCCCTCCCATAAAGATAAGGTGAAATGAATGCAGTGGGCAAATGACCAAATATTTGTTTCACCGAGACCATAAAAAAACCGAACGATGTGGCAATCCGAAAAAAGTGTAGAGAATTTTGAACTTAAGTTGGTTCTTCCAGTAGTGGGCTTACCAATAATATTGCGAGGTAATTACAACGTTTTGCATGTTGTAATTGTCGAAAACTTTAATTAATAAATTGTTTTTTCATTACTGTCATTACACAGACTTCACCTGGAAGAGACACCCTTCATTCATACTGAAAGATACACTCAAATTAAATGCAATTTCTTGGATAACAAATCCCTATTACAGATAGCTCGAGGAGAAGGAAATTGATGCGTGTTTAGGCCGATCAATCATACGCCCTGTCAGCCCCCCCTCTCCCATTCACTGAGGATGGGTCGACAGATGAGGAATCGAAGTAAAACAAGCAAAAAGATAAACTCATTCGATTCCGACACTCTGTTGACTTTTAATGATTCAATTTGGCTGTCATTTGGCGGTAGTTTTCGTGTGGGAAATATCGATGACAAAATTAATTGACTTGTCAGAGTTGCCCCCACGGGTGGAGTAGCTTTGCCTCACCCACAGTAGCTGGTAGCTGGGAAATACAAACAAAACCAACCTCAAAGTCATTTCTTATCAAAAGAGACGGAGAGAGATAGAGGGACAGAAAGACTGCAGCACTTGTCTCCCGTGGCATCACGTGCCTTCTTTTCGTACTCTAAAGATATTAATTCCGTCTTTGATTCCCTGACTTTTTGATAATATTATTATTAAATTTCAGTCTCTTCGCTTCTGTGCTTTTTTCCAACCTCATAATTAGAATTTTAATGCCGCATTGTTATCTTTTGTTTGCGTGGCCTTTCGCTTACTCAAAAAAGAGCAAAAAAAAGAAGCGAAAAAATGTGGGCAAAATGTTGTTTGTATTTGCTCGTCGCTGTGGCTATGGCTGGGGCTCCTGCTACCAACTTAACGACAAAAGAAAAGGGTTAATTGGATTTTTGGACACTTTTGCTAGAGAGCGAAATGTGTGCCATGCCACATAGACATTCGAGGGCAAACGGAGGAGTACACGTGATGTTTGCCTAAGGGGTAGGAGACGAAACATAAAGAACACTGAAACTAGAGCCAAATATTTGACAATTAGAAGATCACATCACACGAGTTGTTTCATCATCATCATATCTACCAACCCATCTATCTTTCTATTCCTATATCTATGTATATTATTGTTATTTTTATTGTATGTTTCCTATTACTCATCCATTCCCTTCATACCAATTTAACTTCTTTTGAAACCCCTTTAATCTTTCGTTCCATCTTCCTTCAGTTTTGTGTGCCCATTGATTCAACAAACATTCACCCAAATTATTCATTAAACCCCCCCTGCGGGCAGGGTCATTCATTATTCAATCTGCACTTGAAATTAATCCTACCCCAAAGACAACGCGAGAAAAATCAACAAAATGAAGCACAAATTTGGGTTAAGGTTAGAGAAAGAAAGAGGCAGCTCCATCCATCCATTCGCACTACTTCTACCTGCTCTGCTACCTGCTACCTGGTGCTATCATTAACATTATCTTGATACCTATATCTTTGTTAAATATTCAAATACTCTCTAACAACTCTCTTAGTCATGTAAAATGTTGCACATTTATTATAAATACTATACAGCAATCTTTCGGAACAACTAATTGATTTTGCGTGTGACTTTCTGTAATGTCTCTTCAGGTCGTGAGATCCCAAATCAACATATGTCTGTATCATTCCCCTCCTCATCGGCATGCCCCAACTCGTTTGATCAAATTATAATTAATTTGTATCCGATATTTACATAAAATCTAGTTTGAGTTTGAGATTGGAGATCTCTGTTTGCTATGGCATTTAGCAGATGAGCTCTAATATGGTGTTTGGGGGATCGGTCTATGGGATCTCTGAGAGATTAGCAGCTTGTTGCTGGCTGAAGAAAATCTTTAGAATATCTTCTCGACAGACGAGCCCCTTCGATGGTTCCCTCGATAGAACAAAAGATTTTCAGCATATCAAAGTGTTTTATATTGTTTTGTTTTTTCTGACCTTCACGTTTGTAAATTCCATCAAAAAAGGCATAAAAACAACATTTGCGTGTTTTGGAAACCAGTTTTTTTGTTGCCTAAAATTCAAAATATTTACACAAACTGAAACGGACAGGAGGGCGGCAGAGAAAAGGCGGCAACGAGTGTTATCTTTCATTTAAATTGAAACTTGCTTTACGTAAAATTAAGATAAGAACGCGCCCATCTTATCAGGCAGTGGAAAACACCCGAACAAAAAGCAACAACACCGCAGAAACTAATTGAAATGAATGCAAATTTCATTAGGAAACCGAATTATTTGGAAGATATGGCAGATACGTAAGGCTTATAGTGAGAGAAAAGTTCTTTGAAAAGGAATATACAGGGAAATGAAGAGAGAATTCTTTAAAAGATAATTTTGTGAATTGTTACAGAACTTCAGTCGAAGAGAAATAAAGAAATTGTTCTATTTAAATCAATATCTTTCATTTCCGAATGGGAAATATGATAATTGCAACATGGTGTATTGCAGAGAGTCTTATAGAAACGGATCTAATTGTTTAGACAATCTTTTCCCTATATTTGCATCGTTATATTTAATTTCCAAACCACGAATATCACATTTTCTTTGTCTCTTTTATCCCCCATCCAAGAAATTGTCATTTAATTTGTTTAAAGACTTCATTTAACATTTAAACGTTATAAATATATAATTCAATAAGCTTTAAGTGGCTCCTGCCACATTTTGTAATAAATATATGAGCAATTTGTATTTGTATTTGGAAATAAATTATGAATTATAATTAACACAGACACACACAAATGGGCACACACAGGAGGAACGTTTTTGTGGAATGGAATCCAGTTTTCAAAACACTTTCGATTTGCATAAAATTGTAATTTTTCGATCGACGGAGAGTCTGAGAACGGGAGTGAACGGAACGGATCACAGAACGGAGAACAGATCAAATGTCTCGCTACGCGACAGTTCCATTTCCAACTGACAAAAATGATCCCATGGGTTCTGTAGAGCAGAAGTTCTCTGGTCTGGGGTTCTGTCATTTGTTAATGGCATATGGGGGATGTTATCATATTGGATATGGTTGTGTTTGTGTCTGCTCTGGCCCCTTGTGCTTATAAAGAGAGTATTCTGTTCGTGTGACATTAATTTATATACATATACACAGATACAGATATATGTACATGCATATATAAGTATATATTTATATATTTATTTATCAAATCAGCCAAGCGCAATAAAATGCCATTGTGGACTTTGTGCACACACGCACGTAATCATTCGGACTCGGAGACTCAGACTCAAGCGATCCCACACACATCTTCACTCCATTTCCATTTCAATTTCCATTTGGAACCCAAGCTCTTGGCATTTTGTGGAACCTGATATTCTCTCATTCTCTTTTAAAAGACTGCAAAAATATCTGTTTTTGGGTTAGTTCTTCCTCGATTTCTTATCTGCTGCGACATATTAATAAAGATTCGTATTTAGATCTTCCTTTAAATATTTGCATGGATATTAGAGTGAAGGAACAGTAGCTAAACAGTCTACAAAGACAAATATAAGATATTTGATATGGCTATGGAATGAGATATGGGTATGCAGGCACAAATAATTGGGAAGGTAGAGGATTACGTTTTGGGAATTGATATGGAAACTGAACTATTTCTCTTTGGTTATAGTATTTTAAATACATAATTGAATCTCCTGGAAGTAAGCGTTATCACAAATATTTCTATAGTTCTCCAATCGTTTGTTTCCTTAAGAATGCCTTTGTTTAGTTTAAAAATAGATTATAGCTTTTGATAGTATTTACTGCGATACAGAGTCGAAGGGATAGCGAAAAGATCGAGTTAGGTTGATGATGAGAGCGGGAGAGCGACAGATAGAGAGATATCGAATGAAAGGGAAAGAAAGAAAGGCGTGACATGAAGAGACGAAAGAGCTGCTACATAGGCTGCTGACAATATGGGATTACATTGGGCAGTACAAATGACGAACAATGATTAGGATTGACTCTTCTGCTGCACCATTGACTAATCTATATATTACTGTCTACCATTTGGCTGCGTAACCAAATACTTTTCTGTATATCAATCTTTCAAATGTCAAAATGTCACCCATCGACTGTAAACTTTTCATTCTTATCGAATCTTCTATATAGATCTGATTTCATTTGCATACAAATGTGGATTCCCTCCTAGATTTATCATTACATTTCGATTGTAAACTTTCTTTTTTGATCACCATAATAATCTCATCTAAGCTGGTAAATATATTTGCATAAATATATGTAAGTAAAGCCATCAACTAATCGATGCATTGACGATTAATCATCCAATCAGGTAACCAGTCAGCTGTCTGTGCGATTACATTCCATTATAAATATATTAGCTTGTTGCGAATATTCAGGGATCTGCTGCCAGGTTGAAGAATTTGTCAAGCCCCGGCGGTTAGGGTAATCAATTTCTCTATAGTATAATACATTTCTCTACAATATATTCATACTGTTGAATGATACTCGTATATAGGATTACATCAACCGATAAACCTGTTCCCCCTTCCCATTTCCATTAGAGAATTGAACCACAGAAAAACAAACACATTGTATTTTGTAAATTGTAAACAAATAATATAAGAAAACCAGTCGAAACGAAAATGCCCAGTAATAAAAACTGCGTTGTTTCTATAATTAATGGTGTTGGGTAGCCAGGTGTTCAAAGAGCCAAACAACAGGTACGATTGAAATGGTTTTGTTCATTTTAGATGGAAAACTGTTCTAGCAATCTATTTGATATGCTCAATATTTTAATATACCCTTATACCCTTTGAGTACTGGGTATAAATACTCCAAAAATATGGCCTATGGTTTGTGGCCCTAAAAAAT
Organism: Drosophila tristis; assembly: GCA_018150885.1. Classification (NCBI taxonomy): domain Eukaryota; kingdom Metazoa; phylum Arthropoda; class Insecta; order Diptera; family Drosophilidae; genus Drosophila; species Drosophila tristis. Next base: position 1,101,570 of record JAECWT010000210.1, on the reverse strand, counting down.
GAATTACGGCTCAATTGACTGTTCGATTCGAATGGCCCATAAAGAGAGATAGATGCTGATACGAACACGAACCTCTACTCGTATTCCATGGGCTTCCACGGGCTTCAGCTTTAGTTCTTTGGCTGCCCCAACTCATAAATCGTGCGATTATAGACCATTGGCGTCGTACAATAAAGAATACTTTCCAGCCATAATATTTTCCAAGTGCCTGTCACAAATTTTGTGCTCGAAAAAGAGGAAATTACGCTAAAGAGTGGGAAAGAGAGGAAAAGGGAGATATTGGCCGGCGACAGGTGAAGTACTGCTGCACATTTTACTGGAAAGTAAACTCAAAAGTCTTGAAGGGTTCCCCATACTACATATGTATATATGTATGTATGTATGTATGTATATATGTATATGTATGTATGTAGGTGTGTTTTCTTGTACGAATTATTGATAAGTATAAGTGTTTTTAGCATTTTTTTTATATTAAGACATTTTCAAGTGTGAAATTGACTTTGGTTGACTTCCAAAGAAGGTTTTATCTGTGAGAAATGAGTAATGTTTCACATGGATTCTCTTTTGAAATTTTGAAAAACTATATAAAAGAGGCCTGTGAATCACAGTTTTGGAAAGGTGATATTTGCCGCAGAATGATTCAGAAATAATCATAGATGTTGCAAGTACGGGTAGTCCTTATTATCTTCAATGCATCTTCTGTTCTTTCTATCATAATGGTAAATTTTTTCATTGTTCTGAATCTCTTTTATCTCTCAAGATAATCTTTCCTCTGATTGCTTCATTGATTTCTTAATATTCCCAAGTATAATGTCTCTGTCCTGGCACTTGATTTGCCTTGAACCTATCAATATTATCTCCTCAATCTTTTTTTGTTATCAAATATAATAAGTGTAAAAGTGTGGAAACTTAAGATTCATTCTTTCAAAATGTTTTTTTTAATGAAGAGACTCTTTGAGCTTTGAACAAAGGAAAAAACAAAAAACAATAAAAAAAACTCTTATCATCAGAACGTCCCGCACACGCCATGAATATTGTTTTTGTACTGCCCTTGGGAATCCTCTTCGCTTGTGCGTCTCGAGTCGAGCATCTGTGTCGTGTGGGAGCAATGGGAGCCGTTGGATATAGATTAAAAGCCTTCACTAAATAATGTTTCAGATTCTATATCGTCTTGTATCTGTGTCCTTTAGTCTCTCCCAAGTACTTAATAATGCACTCACTTTTCATTCCATTGCCGGAAAGAGTTTTACCCAAGTACTCTCCATATTTTAAACCTTGTACTCGTGGACACACAGTATCTATCAGAGTCAAAAGCTCTCTGACTTCTCTGACGATTTATGATATTTGCATACGCACCACACACATTGCATATAAGCTGCTTAAATATTTACTCAAATTGTTTTAGTATTTAAGCAACTACCGAGCACTGCAGTCGGGCAGACCGGCCCCCCTCCCTGCCATTGAGCATCTTTCATTAGGAAAACTAACAGACGGGCAGATAGAACCCCCAGAGAAAGACGGAGTGCGGCCGAATGGGAGAAACAGAAGCTACAGCAACTCGTAAATTGGTATCCCCAAAAGCCATGAGCGGTGGAGACGACATGTCGCCAAACTGAGCAAACACTCACGTGAGATCTACAGACGAAGGTGGAGATGCCGATGCCTAGGGGCTGTGGTCGGGGAGGGGCTATCTATTTGCTTGGGGGCCACACAAGCTTAATTAACAAATTCAAGTGTGTCTGTTCGAGCTTTTGGGTTTTTTTTATTTGTGCTGGAGATATATTCCCGAGCCGGGCATTCAAGCCATAAATGAACCAAAAAGAACCACAAGTCCATTGTTTGGTGTGTATTTTATTATTTATCCAATCGAATCGATTGATTTGAATATTATTTTGCAAAGCTTCAAAGTTTAAGTCAATGGAGATTGAGAAGAGCTTCCAAGTTTAAATCAATAGATCTTTAGAGGACCTTGAGATGTGACTTTGTAAAAGCCAAATCTTTATGTATTTTATGGTAGATGAAAGCCCAACCTGTTACTAAGCCTAAGCCTAACGGGGAGAGGGAGAAGAAATTTGTAGCACTTGTATCTTTAATATTGGGTTTTATGTCGGCTATTATATATCCAGATGCGACAATATTCATTATATTTCCTACGTTTTCAATGCATAATGATGCAATATCATAAATGTTTTCCACTGGTCACTTCCACATCGCGTGCCGAGAAAACGTGATGATTTTCCAGTTAAAGAAACCTCAAACTACGAGTATCCGAATCAATATTTTACGTACTACTCGTAAACCTGCGTTTGGGGGCACACTTGGGGGCACCAACAAATAGTATCGTCAATTAGTGTTATTGTCGTTGTCGCTGTCGTTGGACAATTCCCAGACAGTTGTGTGTACAACGATCCATTAATTCGTTGCCACAACTTTAATTGACATTGAAAATTGTAAAGTGCGGCATGCGACAATACGAGTGGTCCAAAGATCTCTTACATAAAGATGAAAGGAATGAAACCTGATCAAGATATGTATGTATGTATGTTTTCCAGATGATAATCTTTATCAATGAATTATCATCAATAACTAATTTGCATGGGCCTGTCGGAATGCCAAAGGTTTCATTGTATTTCTGTTTCTTTTAATTAAAAAATGGAACAAAGTTCATGAAGCAATTTTCCATTTGCCTTTGGGGAAAGGCGGGTTTTCAATTAGAACCACTCTCTTGATTATTAGCTCATGGAATATTTTTCCCTCTTTTCATGAAAACTCACTCTTTGATGTTAAGCCACACTGGGAGAGAGACCGAGAGAGAGAGGGAGATGTGGGGGCAAGGAGGAGCAGAGAATTTCCCCATTGTTTCTCGTTTTTAATTAAGCGAGAAAACAGAAACACACAGAAAACAAAACAATCAACAAATAAACAAGAAAATAATTAAAAATGCAAAACAATATACGATATACATACTTAATCGAGAAATTGAAATCAAAAATCGAGACATGAGCAAACTGTGACATGAAAATACGATACGTACGAGTATTTCGAAAAAAGGAGAAATTATGGTAATTAAAAGTAAGATAAAAGGTCGTATTTGTTTTTTAAGGAAGCGCAAATTACGTGTACACACAAAAGACAAATAAAACAAACAAATAACTCAAAAGTAAAACAAAGAAAACATCATGCAGGATGCTGGAAAGATCAGATATTGTTAGGAGAGAGCGAGAGAGTATCATATTATTTTTTTGGATGGGATTGTTAATTGACTTTGGGGCCCTGGGGGCTAGGATTTTGTGTATAGTTATTATAATAATAATATCTACTCGTCTAATGAGGCTTATTTCGAATGATACTCGTATGATAGACAATCCGCTAATGGCCTGCTCGGGGGTAGCGTACGCATACCCCCGAAGGCTAAAAAGAGATCGAGGCACAGAGTCGGGGGCGTCGTCTGAGCCAATGACTTGGCAACGGGAGGTCGAGGTCGGGGTCACGTACGATACACGGCTGAAGGTAAATCTATGGCAGAAGAGAGGAATAGACACTGGGAATACCATGAATCTTATTTTTGTTTAGCTACTGAAGGAATGCTAATTTCTGTAGATATCTGTTGTGTTTGTTTCCTTACTGTAAGTCCCCCCATCTTTATTGTTTTCCCGTCTCTCTCTCTCTCTCCCAGTGTGGCTTTTCAGTGAAAATCTTTGTAGGAAACACGTTTTCATTAGTGTAATAAGTCACAAACTTTTCTTTAAAAGCTTTTTATTATAAAAGTCTCTAAAGCTGTTTACATTTTTCTTTCATTCGATAAAAATCTTAAAAGGTTTTCCTGGTTTCAGAGTTTTCTTATCACAGAGGAAATTTATGTGTTAGTCATTCAGAGTGTAATCAAAGTTTAGGGAAAATTGAAGGAAAGTGTGTGTTAGATAAGGTCTGAACCTAAACAAAACTAGTTTCGAAAACAGACATTTTACAACCCCAAATAAATGTTCCATGTAAAGAGGCTTTTCTAAAGAGTTTCAACTTTTTTAGAATCCAAATATTATATATTTCGTTAAACTTCCAAAATTTCAGACCCACCGTCAATCAGTAATGGCCTAAAAGTCGAGCATATTATACTTGTCGCGCGTAATGCGGCAGCGCCCCTCAGTCGTAACAAGTTTTGGTTACGGCTTTGGTGTCGCTTAGGCCACTCAACCTTAACGGTCCTAATATGATGAATGGACTTTAGCCAAGCTTTTGTCAAGAAATAAACCAGAAATAAACCTCAACGATTCTCCTCCCAGCAGGAACGATTCGATTGGGAATCGGATCCATTTGTATATATCTTTCGAATGAGTGTTTTGGGTGTGTTTCATGCCATCAAATTAATCACAAGTTTCGACATTTGTTAGTTAAACATTTGCATTCCCAAGGGACATTTGCAGGGGAAGGGGTTCTCTTTAATCGGATGCAGATTTTTATTGTTTAGTCACGTGGCAAGGCAAGGCATGGCGTTTGTTAAACACGAAGGAGAGATTCTCGCAGAGTCTCGGACGAACCTGTTTTTGAAATTATCTGGCACAAATATATTCCACCAGGAGTGTCGCTTCTCGCGCGGAAAGTACTCCCCATGCTCGCGGGGATCAATGATATCATCGTCCTCGTTCTCCTCCTCGTCATCGGCATGCCGGGCAGCGCTACTATCGTTCGTGAGGTCGCTGTGGGACTCGCTGTAGGTCATGCCCGCCGTGGAGTCGAGACTCCGCTGATTGATGTACTCCATTTTCTTGCGCCGATGGCGATCAAGTTTCGTCTGCAGGGAGCTGCGACGACGACGCTGGGGAGCCGCCTCATAGGAGGAGTTAAGGCCCTGGAGCACAGGACGCGGCGTCTGGCTGCCATCCTCGAAATATGTCTGTTTGCCGGGGTCGTTCGGGGAACTGGCGCGTATATTCTCCTCCGAGCTGTAGACAGGGATCTCGGGACTGTTGGTGGGAGTGCCGCTGCCGTCGCTCTTCTCGCTGCGTACAGCCGATTCATACGAGTCTTTGGTAGAGTTCTGCCAAGAAGAGAAGAAAATATTTCCGCTATAGATGCTACAGATCTTAGGTCTTTTGGTAAAAGATCCTTACCTTACTGCTATCGCGACGTAGAAAAGAGACTGCAATGGAGCTGCGTCTCTTTTGGCTTTTGTCCGATTTGAGGCCCGAGAAGAGGCCCAGCGCAAGGGAACTGCGTCGCGGCGGCTTTTGGGGCGGCAGTGGTGCTGTGATGTTCAGGCTGCTCTCATCGGCGACATCGCCTTCGTGCTCGTCGATGTTCACTAGCGATGGTATCGAGGCGCTGGCCCAGTCTTTGCGCAGGCGATACTTTCCGTTATCGATGATGCTCATGTTGTGGCTATCGGATATCGGAAATCGGATATCGTCTATCGATTCTGGTTTCACTCGCTTAATCGGGGGAGTGAGAGTTTACCGTTATGCGCTGTAAATATTGTTTATTATTCGATTAATTATCGATATATCTTTCTCTGCTAATTGCTGCGCTCCAATTGTTGTCTCTCTCTCTCTCTCTGTTGCTGCGGTTGCAAAACTTTTACTTTCAATGAACCCCATTGAACCGAACATTAGCGTGGTAATTAGCAGGCCGTTGTCGGTCGACTGGAACGACTGTAACGACTGTAACGACTGTCGTTGTTGTTGTCATTTTCGGGGCGTTGACAACAAAAGGCAACCCACAGCGATATCTGCCTTGGAATATCTAGTCATAAGTGCAACGGTGGCGCGCGAGAGTCTATCCATCAAATGGGGCTTACCAGTGGGATCAGACAACAGGGATCATAGAAGGGGGAAATCAGAGAAAGAGGGGATCAGATTTGGGTTCCTTATGGGATCAGAAAGCGATCCATAAATACCTTTACTGATCGAGAAGGGGGGACCACAACTGAAGTGACTTAAACCTTACAGAATTGATTTTTTATTGAACTTTGGAGGGGCATCTGCAGAAGAGAGCAAAAGCTTCCGATGTTTAGGATGTTTCTTAAGAACTCATCACAAAAAACATATATAGAATAATTTGTTCAAATTCCTCAATGTTCATTGGTTCCTTGGTTTATAGAACTGTGAAAAACTTCACTCATTGTAGCAACAATCCTCTCACTTTTATCCCCCCACTAAATATTACACCATATTACGCTTAAAATAATGATATATTAGCCACTCCATTAGCAGGGGAGCAGAGGAATGTATGTAAGTGGGAGCCACAGCCACAGCCAGAGCAAAAAAGTTAATAATGCAAATTAAATGGAAAACTTCATGACATCATAGTCGTACGCATACTCGTATGAGTCGTCGCTTTTTGCGGGGCCCACAACAATGGGAGATACAGAGATACAAAACACAACCTACGACAACAATCGACGCGACATACAGGGCCTGTAGGTAGAGCGGCAGGCAGGGCAGGGAAGGGTGTTGAGCCATGGCTTATTACAGAAACCAGCACGAAAGATTCAATGAACAACAAATGATGATTATACGATGACGATGACTGACTTAGAATCGCGGACTTTGCTGCGAAACTGAAAGTGATTCCCGCCCTAGAACTTGGCTCGCAAGTGTATCTCGTGGATATACTCTCGCACGAAATGTAGAGAACAATAGATACGACAGCGACGAGTGATTTAAGGGGCGTCTCTACAGATGTTTGTACTCCTACACATACATATATATGTACGTACAGAAAGCTTCAGATACATCTCTAAACAGTTGTCAGATGCCACAATTTAACGCCAGATCAGACGCCACGCCACGCCACAGTCGTGTGTATAAATTTTCAATTCCCACGTTTTGTTCGGGAGATCTTTGAGATTAAAGCCAATTATACCCTTGAAGAGGCAGGGTATTAGAGGCTACGCAGAGAGGTTTGCTGGTTTTGAAATATTGTATTGATACGAGTACTCTCTTAAAGCTGGAACCTCCTTCAAAGATGTTCCAAGATATTACAACAAAACTTCACAAACTATAGGTCTGTATCTCTATCTATCACTCTATGAAATTTCATAGAAATATGACCACTTTTACACATACAAAATTATATTGAATTTATTATATAAATTGTATTCTGTAGAAGAATCTATCTTTTAGGGTAGCCAACACTTCAATTCCAGAGTCTACCACTGTCCGATTATGTAAATTGGTTGCCAAGTCCCACGTTTACCAGAGATCTTAGTGAGCGCATCTAAATTATAGCTAATGCTGCTAAGGGATCGGGGAATCGAGGCAATTGAGGGAGGAGAAAGGCGGCTAATTGTCGGCTTAGGTCATTAGACCCCACACAACGGACATCGGACAACGGACAGCTGAGAACCGCGCGTCCGTCTCGCGTCTCTCGTGGTGAATCGAGTGCCAAGATTTGTGGGACTTGTTTGTGGGGCTTGTCCATGCCTCAAGTATTGCCCGTAGCTCAAATGATTAGATCCCCACTTAAGAGCACATAAGTGGGGGCTTTACATGTGCATGTCCCTGGTATTATCTTTGGAGAAGCGTCAAAACACTTGACAAAACTCACACCGAAGGCACTTCCAGGGAGGGGCCCTGGACATGGATCTAAATCTGATTCCACCATTCATGCATATAGGAAGCAAGCAATTTGAATATGGTAGTAGCTAAGACATCCCATAAAAAAGGTAACCTTGAAACTCAAAATTCATACAAAAAAAGGTAACGACCACAACCGGTCGTGCTCCGGTCGCTCCAAGCTGTTTACACTGTAAGCCGGAACGGAATGGGCGATGGACGGACGCTCTCATGAAGTGCAGTAAAAATGATAAAGGTTCACGCTTCACGTAATCCAGAGGCAGCTCTGTCTCTGGGTCTAGCTCTTGGCCATCTCCATAATTCAAAGAGTCCGCATATTGATGGGGTCGTCAGTCTACGATTGTGCAATTGTGCAATATGCCGCCGCATAAATGAATAAAACTCTCTATTTCGGGGGTGCCTCACTCCTCACTGTGTCAATGTCATGGCAATTCAAGCGAATAAAGCCAAACATTCGACTCTTTGGCCCACTATTCGTGTTTCTGTTCACCCAGGAGGTTATTCATCTTTCTCTCTTTCGATCCGATCCCATTCGATTCGATTCCATTCCCATGGAAAATGTGTGGAAAATGGAAAATGGAAAATTTTCCAATGCAAAACTCACAAGAATGGAAAAATACAGCACGTGATAAGCAATTGTCGGCCTGATAAGGTCGCAATCGCAGTGCCAGTCCGCACGAGAGCTGTCGTTCGATGTTTTTTCTATGGGAATGGAGTAGGCGGAGTATTGAGAGGAGCAGATTTGTGTGTGGCCTATAAATACATATTTGAAGCGGGTGCGGTAGGAAGAGGAAGTCGTAGTAGTTCGACGTGAAGATACCCCGTACTTGGAATTGATAGACAGAAATAAATAAATGAAATACTAAATGCTGATTGATAAATGCTGAAATAAATAAATGAAATACTAAATGCTGATTGATCCAAAAGAACACTCAAAGAAACAGAATTTAATTCGATTTTCTACCAAATGATGGATTTTGTTTCATCTCTGAAATTTTCAAGATAGTCTAACAATAGATCTATAAATATAGTTCCATACCTAAAGATCTGTTTATTCTAGTATATCATTTTAAAATGGATAAAGACACCCCTTAAATTCGATAAGTAATGGGTGTCGAAACATCATTATAATGATCCACTGGAGGCACTGGAGCCACAGAATCTCTGCCTTGTGTTTCAGTTGCAGCTACAATTTGCAATGTATTGCAAGGTCCAATGAAAAAATCTACTGATAAACTGTGTGGATGGAACGATGGTCATCGTTCATTAAATGTGAAAAGTTTTCCACATTCCGATTAAAACGAAGCAAAAGTAGAGTCCGAAAAGGCGTATTTTAAAATAGGAAGGGAACAGAACAATCAATGGAGGGAACAATCATGATGATTGTAGCGCATTCTGTATTTTGTGTGGCCTTCAAGCCAGCGACAGTTAAAGTGTCGATTGGTTTTTGATTTATAGCCAACGTGAAGTGGTTAATCTTTCAGCTTTAAGTTTATGATCTCTGGGGAAATCCTATAAACAGAATATACATAGCTGATAAGTCGAGGGGATCAGATATAAGAGAGTCGATTCAATCAGTGGATTTTTAAGCACAAAATCGATTATAGAGCATAATTGGTTTAATCGAGTTTAATACAAACTAATTGATTTTGGTAAACAATAATCGGTTATAGAACACAATAATCGTGCCAATAAGGGTAATATTTCTGTTTAGGATCGATTTAGTACATAATAGTCGACTGCAGAGCACAATAATCGATGGAAAACTCATCGGAAATGTCCCACCACTCGAATATCAGCCACTTTAAGTGGGCTATAAACCCAAATTGTTAACGAAATTTAAGCCAACTTTCGTCCAGAGTGGGGGCGGCAGATCAGCCATTAAATTGCACTTTCGTTTTCCGAAAGAAGCTAACAAAAGTTAGCTTGTATCTCACAGATACACACACACACACACACACACACACACACACACAGAGGCATGCAGTAGGTGCACACGTTATGGGGCCAAATGAAATGAAATGCGAACAGGCAGAGGAGAAGGAGAAGCAGAAGCACAGACTAACATGCAACAGAAAACATGGATATAAATAAACGGGGAGCCACTCTGACAGCCTGCCAGCCTCAACAATGGATACAGCAAAAAGATACAAATGTATCTACACACACAAGAGACACGATACCCGACAATTGGCGGATCGGATAAGTCGCGTGTGTGCAGTGCATGTGTAAACGATCTGTTGCTGACGTTGTACTGAAGTTATTTGCAACATTATGTGGCATTAAGCAAACTTAGTCACCCAAAAGTATCTATAAATGTACATATGCATATTTTCATACGAGTATATACTTTGCATCTCTTGATTCAGTTGAGCTAACAATTAGCTAATAAATAGCCATTAAAGCCATTCATTTTCGATGTCCCAAACAATCCTCCAAAGCGCCGAAGGGTTGTCAAATCTCTGCAACTGTCACCCAAAACTGACCCCAGAATATTGGATTTATGATCTGTTTTGTCCAGCAAAAGCAGCAAAGGCAAACCGCAATGAGAACCGAAAAAACTGGTCGCTTTGGAGTCGTTGAACTGTAAAGATACAAATGTACCTACATGTGTGCCGTACAGTGCTACCGTTTTTGCAGCGGGCGTTGTCATTAGCCAAAGTGTCAAGTGGTCGACAGCCAGAAAGACAGACAGCAGCAGAAACACACAACAACAACCAATTGACATTTACTACTGTTGGTGTTGTGGCAGCGCCTGGTGCTGCTGGTGCTGCAGCCAGTATTCAGTATCTGCAAGATACTAGATACTTCTGTTTTGTTTGGGCTAGCTGCTCGCATTTCCCTTTTTGGTATCCGCATCAACAATTGCATCAGCTTTCAGACTGCCAGCGCCTGGTCGGTCGCCTGTTTAGGCCAAGTTCCACATGACAGCTTTGGCTTTATTAATAGACCCGCCAGATACTTTGTGTCTAGAGTGCTCGCATTGCTCAGGTCGTGTTTGCTCATTCGATCATTAACTAACCTGTTTACACCTCAACGCACAGCGCCTGCTGCACACGAGGCTTGGGTGGGGCTCTGGGGCTCTGGGTCTCAGGTCGTGGGAGTGTTCAGAGGTGAGAAAAATAGAAGGTGGGACTGTGAGGGGTTTCCTGGAAATACCCCATAAAAAGAGGCGTGTTGTTCCTGCCACATATATCAATAGATATCCCACAAATGTATCCCCAACTTTCCCATTCCAAAGAATCTCCCGTACACGAGTATCTGTATCTATAAGATACGAAAGAAAGGCCACCTCTACAGATAGGAGTTCCCAGAAATACAGGTAAAAGATATACTTCACTCCGCACCCAAAAAAATACAGAAACATTTGTAGAGCCCCACACAAAATCAGACCAAACAAGTTCTTGGCCAAGAATTTAAAAAATCCATTCGATTGTCATCCAAAAGTCAAGCTGCTGTTCGACTATACAAAACGTGTAATCGGGTATAAAAATATCAAAGATTCGAGATATATTTCAGGATAAATATTTGCATTACAGGTAACTTTGCTTTGTTATTGATTTGTAATGAATAACGAACACTTCTTAAGTTTCATTTCAGCCATAATTCCGTAACGAAAACCTTTCCCTTTAAGATTTCAGCCAAAAGATCTGACTATGAAGGTCATACAATTTTGTAACGCACTGTTCTGGGTATTAATATAAGAGCGAACAAATGGCGAGGCGATGGAAATCCCGCCTTAGAATCAAAAACACATGATACTCAAAAGCCGCTGACGACAGATTGAACGACAAACGAGAGAAGGGATTGACAGTGTGACGGATGGGGGAGGGACAAAAGTGTCGGGTTGGTTGATAGGGGAGTGAGGAACGGGGAGCGCGAACGGTTAATAGAGAGCGGGTGGACGGTGGAATGACATAATCCATAACCGTGACACTTGAGTCGATTTCTGTCTGTCTGTGAAAAGAATGCGGACGGGGTGGGGGGACATGGATATCGATATCTGTTTGTTTATGTATCCCCTGTTAAGGGCTATGTTGCCTATACTAAAATATGTGCAGATCTGCATTCAGAATGAGGACAAAGCAGGCCCGTTTTCCTCTTCCTCTGAAGGACTACGATTAAGGACAAAAGGAACTGATGCCAAAGATATGGTAGGTTTTTCATTATCAAAATAAAGCTTACAAAAGGAGCATTCAATAGTCGGTGCATTGAAGACTGTTTTAGTGTTTTTCCTTGTATATTTTTCTCGCGTCCGCTCAATCGAATGAACAATTAAAGTTGTTCTGTGGTTCTGTGGTTTCTTCGGTTCTCACAGATCTCACCGATCTCTGGTCTCTGTGGAGGATACTCATATTTGTAAGTAGAAACAAACATTTCTTACGAGTACGGAATGGCGGAAGTTGGTTGGATTTTGCTATGCCTTTTGTTTGGAGTCGAAAACCAGTTCGGAATGTACCGCCTCCGATCTGCCGGCTCGGCTACACTCTCTCATATAACTACTCGGACATGTGCCGCCTGTCTCTGCCTCTGTCGTTCAATCAAACCCAATCAATCGTCAACTTTGTGGTTCCGCAATGTGTGAATGAGAATAGCTTTAGAAAAAACAATAAAGATACATAATAAACAAGTGCCTCGAAAAGCAAATACCAGAGACGGAACCAAATCACATGGGTGGGCCGCTCCATAGAATTCTCGGGGAGGCTCCTTCGCTGGCGCTTCGAGAGACAAGTGGCAAGTGGCTGGCAGGGCAATCAATATGCAAAACGGAAACAGCATGCACTTCCAATAGGCAACATTTACGAGTATTCGATGATTTGAATCGGTTATGAACATTTATTAATGACAGCAGCAGCAGGAGGAGGATGAGGAGGAGGAGCTGTGGGCGTCACAGGAGGAAACAATCTACTCGATCTACTTTATAGAACCTGCTTTAGAGATCATATAAGTTTTGATACACATACCCGATCATTTATGATTGATGTTGTGTGCCATAGAGGAAGTTTCTTGCGATCGATACGGATATGTAAATCAGTTTTAGTTAAAGTTTATTGATTAATGATGATAATCTTATTGAACGCATGTGTGTCCGGCCTTAAAAATTTTATTTTTAGAGAAAATGTTCTCTTTTCCGTATAGAATATGCACTCAAAGGTGCGTTGCTCGAAAGCCAGGTGTTCAAATAGCCAAACGAAAGGTAGATAGGTTCAATGATTGATAGGTTAAATAATAGATATTATAATTCCTTATGATTTTCGAATTTCTCGCATCTTTTAAATGTTGATAAAAAAAGTAATTATTTTACTCTAGTCAACAATAAGTTCCATACCCATCTTACTCAAGTTAAATAATTTTCTGCCTTTTCATATATAGTATAAGTTTTCAGCAATCGAAATTGCGAGTAAAATTTCATTTATTTGGTACATATTTCGAAAATCCAAGGCGTAAATTATTAGTTGGTGGAAAATCGCTCAATCTCAGCCCTAAGCCCCAAAAAAATATATATAGAAAATTTATTGAGCATTGGCATTTATGGCAGCTGCGTTTGGAATTATTTCTCATTTTGGCACACTTTAATAAACACTTTTATGGCTGCTCTTTAAGAATCATCGATTGCTGAGCGATCAACGACAATAAATCAAAAAAGTTTATAAATAAGTGAAGAATGAAGAGTACTTTTAAGTACAGGCAATGCCCAACACTCAGACATTCAGACAGACATCTCAAGTGGCTTTTGTGTTGTGATGTTTTTGGCATATAAATATGTATATTGTTTATTGTTAATGTACTTAAGCATATGTACATATGTATAGACTGGTGTATTTATTTGTGTAATTATGACATTTTTTTCACGCCGACTCAAGCAAACAAAACGGGCAGTAAGCCCTCTTTGTTTGGGCCACAAGTAAAAATTCAGTACACTGCGAGATATCACATAAATTAAACACATAAAAAGACGAAAACACATCATAAAAAATATATATGTACATATATATATACATATAATTTAATTATTGAGCAAGAAATATGTAAATATTCTCCAGTCCTGTGACAAGCCTCCTTTTGGGCAGTAATCAGCTGATGATTCAGCGACAGAGACGCAGACTCTGCCACGTACTTCCTCATTGCCTCAGATCGGAGCAGGGGGATATGGAAATGACTGAACAATCAATAAGATACAAAACCAGATGCAACAGCTATGCGTAGATACGCTGTCAACATTTTTGCATTTCCGTATTTCCTTTATTTGTATTTTTCCATTGATTTGCATAGTCGATTGATCGCACTTTTGCGTGGCCCACGCTTCGGGAATAAAAATATACTAAAGAAAATAAAATCTATAGAATTTTGCTGATAATTTTTACTATCACGAGAGGCTTTAAATTTATGCACATTTATTTATGCCGGGACATCATGATAAATGGATTTTTAAAATGGAAATTATATCAACAGTTGTGCGATTCGACGACAAAAAAACTGAAAAGTTAATCCCGCGTTAATTATTTTTATCATATTGGTTGATTGAGTGTCTCAAACTACAAATATTTATAATTATTTTGAAGGTAGAATTAAAAAGAAAGAGAAGCAAATTGCTGTGAAAATAGTTAATCTTAGCTGAACCCTTAATTTATCAATTTTTATACCATTAGAACGCAATACAACATCGCATTTATTGTTACTGAATATATTTTTTTTCTAAATATGTAGCGTAACAAAAAGGGTCGATTTTTGTAACCCTCTTTTTACCAATACATCCAATATTATACATCTTCTTTAAGTATTCTTTCGAGTATTATGTATGTCAAATTTGAACTTTATCAAATCTAATTTTAATTTGTTTTTCTGCTGATCATTTTACGCATTTTTTTATGTAGCTATTTATAAAAAAACATAAACAGCCAGAGATGCCATTCAAAAGAGCCAAAGAGAGCAGAGAGCAAGAGATTATCTTAAAGAAAGAGATAATCTCAAAGAAAGAGATTATCTCAAAGAAAGAGATTATCTCACATATGTATCTTTCTCGGCAAAGCGGCACAACAGTCGCCCCACAGTCTACAAGACCGTGAATCTCTGACGTTTATACCACACCCTCTCTCTGAGTGGAATTCTGATATTTGCTTTTCTTTATGCGAAATATTATACATTTTGCAACTGGCCTCCTTTCCGCCTCTACTTCCTACCACATTAAATTGTTTGTTTTCCTTTCCATTTGTGTGGCAACTTTTTGCAGGTCAATCCGTAAAGCCACATGAGATTTCGGAAGGGGGAAATACCAACTGTATTTATGGGGGCGCTCATTACTTTTTTACTTTTTGTTTTTGGAACACCGTTGGTTGCCTTTTAATTCTACACACAAATGGCATCGTAGGGCCATAGACGAAATCAGAAAATCAGAAATGACAAAGACAAAAGACGAAGACGTCAGTGACAGACAGTGAAACTTGTGCCGGTTGAACTTTTTTTTGATGGTTTGTAATTATTAGAGATGGGAGCGTGAAGCATAAAGAGTATACTTTGACCAAAACACAGAATGTGTCAGAACGGGCAACAAACAAAGCTCCAACAAACAGTCACGAAATGTAGTTGCGTTGAAAATCTTCGACCCTGCCCATCTCTAGTAATAGTTACCGCCTTTTGCTACTTCTTCTCTTTCCTCTTTTGCCATTGTTTTTGCTGTTGTTTTATTGTGTTGATGACCTTAAATTAGGCGTAGGTCTTTGGTCGGTGTTTTTTTTATCGTATTCGTATTCGTCATTGTTGGCCAAGTTTTTTGTGCTGGTCAGCTGTTTTTTGTTTCTTATTATCAGAGCTTTGTTGTTTGGCCTCACATTGTAATAAATTACCACAGAAAAATACGTATATTACATGCTCATAAAAGACGAAATAGCAGTAGAAGAATGGACGGAGATTGGCTTTGAATGTCATGACCTGCAGGCAAAAGTGCTTAAGAATATATTGTTATACAGTTAAACCCACTAGCGAGGAATTTCTGAAGACAAAGAATTGTCCATTGCCCAAAACGAATGGAAAAGCTTGAGCCTCACACAACTGAATATCTTTCGGGGTACATTTTAGAGAAGTTTTACTGTGATTCTGCCTAGTTTTTTCTCCTATAAAAGTGAATGTGAGCCAAATGCAGAAACCAAAGAACAAGAGAATCAGAGGAACAGTGAGCAAGAGGAGAGGACCATTCCAACGGTAAAGCAAACCGTTCCGAAAAAAATTCACAAAAGAAGGGAGGTGAGGCAAAGACACCGCAAAGCGCGCCTAATACAATCACAAGAGAGGGAGAAAGAGCGACTAGGCAAAGGGAGAGGGGAACATACAGAGAGAGAGAGAGAGGAGACTCGGCTCAGGTTTAATTTAACCCAGGCCTGCTCTCAAAATTGCAAGCGCAGTAATTAGCTTCCTTTTACTTCTTGCATCACACACACACACACAGACAATTATTTAACCGTTGCTTTACCTTTTAATAGTTGTCTTTGGGTGTTTCAGCTTCGCTCTCTCCTCCTATTTATTTGGGATTTATTAACTGATTTTCTTTGATTTTTTTAGTCACATTTCTCATCGAGATGAATTGCACTTTTTTGCACTTTCGTTGATTTTTGCACCGAACACACTCGCAAATAATGATTTAAATTATTTTTCCAGGTATATATTTATTTATGCTTTAGTTTAGCTCCTTCTTTGAACTCTTTGGACATTTGACGAAGAGCAGATAAGTTGCTGGGTTCTGTGGATTTTTGGTTTTCATTGGGTTAGTACTGTGTTTTTCCGATTTTGGGAGTTGCCTTCAAACATTCAGACCCACCCAATTTTGCCACTTAAATTCAGGTAAAATATTTCCCTCTTTCCAGGGTTAACTGCAGACAAATTTCCCTTTTTATTTCTGCTAAATATCCCTTTCATTCAGGTGAGCTGCACTTTTGGAATAAATTAAAGCAGGAAATTCTGATACGCTCAAAAATTGTTTAGTTCGAATATTTATTGCACGCTCTGCGATTCGATTGAATACAATTTCCCTTTCTAAAAGTCTAGTACATATTTCTCTTTGATGCGCTCAGGGTTAAAGAACTTTGGAACTCTTGAAAAGATTTCTCTTCAAATGAAATTTTGGTAATGAAATTGTTATAATTTTCTTTGGCTAAAGGTTCAAAGATGGAATGAACATCCACAATTGCGAACACCATACACAGCAGTCAACGGACAGTGGGGAACGGACATGAACAACCAAGAAAATGAGCACAGACATCAACAGCAATTGTCATAATTTTCATGAGACCCACACACCGAGGAGACACTCACACAACTGCAATATATTTTTCAACAATAATATAATTTTTACAATTTTTCTTCGTGACTTCTGCTTGCTGGCTGCACTTTTCATAAATTTTATTTTTATATTATTTAGCACAGACGCGCGCGCGTTTTTTGTCGCCCGCCTTCTTGGCTTTTTCTATTTCTTTTACTTTTTCTCCAATTTAACTGTTTTGTGGAGCGGAAGAGCTGTAAAAGACTCTGTTTCTGTTTCGGTTACTCTTTCGATTTCGTTTGGCGCCGACTCTCAATTTGGGTTTTGTTGCTTTTTATTGTGGGGGGGAGATCGGGAGCTACGGTGTTGCGTTCGTTGCAAATGAAAAACTTAAAATGATCGAACGAAAATTTCTACGGTGAGGAGTGTCTCAGAAAGTCGAGTCAGGCAGAGCGGCGTCGACGGAGACTGCGACGACGGCCGAAAAAAGCAACAACGAAACGAATTAACCGATCGCTGCCGACGATGACGGCGACGACGACGCCGAGACTTGTGTAAATTATGCTATTAATTGCTCTCTCTCTCTCTTTCCGTCTTTGTTTTCGGCTTGCCTGCTCAAGTGAGGCATAAGTACAGGTGAGGCATTAGGAGAGAGCGCTCTCACCGTAATTGAGACAAATAATTGAATAAGGAATGGATGAGGTTCACAAGGGAAAAGAAGGTTCTCTAAGAAAATAAATAAGCCAAATAAAATATTAATATTATTAATCGCACGGAAGGGCGCTGTAGAAATATGTATATAAAATATGTAATAGGCCACCGCTCGCCTTACCTTGTAGCAATACACTTTGGACTGGCCTGGCTTTAACGCTCTCCCTCTCTCTCTCTCGCTCTCTCTCTCAGCCGATCTCTCTCTCACTCTCTTGTTTGACGCTCTTTGGCGACATGTGCTGCAATAAACATGTTTGTGTTGCTGCAGTTGGGGCCAGTTCACCAAGTTGGGGCTTTGGGTTTATTTCCGTCGTCGCTTTGCCATCGTTGTGTGTATGTGTGTGTGTGTGTGTGTGTGTGTGCTTGGACACATGTTGCTGGCAACAAAGTTGTGATCAAAGCTCTCTTCTAAGGTGGCGTGGCGGACGGGGCGCGCATGTGCAATGAACTTGTTTCGAATCGCAATTGCGATACAATTGTTGCTGTTTCTTTAATACCCTTCATAGTGGGTAGTATGGTTTGCAGAAAAATCTCCGACAACAAGAGATCAGGTCACTATATCATATAGCTGTCTTAGGAATCAAATAATAGAAATGATCGAACTAATGGGTATCAAAAGCTTCGTTTCCCCGAATGTTGCCTTTTTAATTTTGAATTTGTTTCTGTTTTTGGAGGTTATTCAGTTGCGGCGACTTTGTAATTTCATTTAAATTACTCATACGCCATGTGACGCTGCCGTATTGCGCCGCTCTGTAATTATTTGATATTTGCTTTTGAGATCTGCGGCACTCTCTGCTTAACGGACAGAAGCATCAACAGCAGCAGGAATTCATTTCCTCAACATTAATGTAGGTCATTGCTAAGGGGGTGAAAGTGCTGCAATTATAGAGCCCCCCTACCTTCCCTCCCCCGGCCCGTGTACTCTCTCCCAATAAGGAAATTATTGCCAAGGTCAGAGAGCTTTGCCCAGAGAATTTACCATAAGGTGAACTGCATTTCATCTTAAACGAAAGACAGAGATAGAGAGAGAGATAGATAGATAGATAGATAGATAGATAGATTGGGAGGGAGTGAATTTCCTATGCGACCTTGAAAACTCATGGGAATTCTCTTTCATTTAGCTCGTTACGGTTGATTTTGTTGTACCTATTAGTCGCAGGGCATTCGGGTATATTGTATTTGTGAAGATGGATGTACTATGTACGGAAGGAGACGACCTCTGAAACACTAAACAATGATCCAAGAACTTTTTTAATGTCCGTGGAGATCATTCAGTAACCTGTTGCATTTACTATTTAAAGATATAAGATTGTATTTTGGTAGAACTCTTAGTTCATATATTTTCTACATATTTAACTAAAATCATCCTGAAATATTGCAAACAAGTTGTTCTCTAAAAGACATTCCCCTTGTCAGTATGTATTACCATCGCTTTTACTTTCACTCTGAGTATTTTCCGGATAGTTCTCGCTTAGTGGGTACCTCCAAAGTCAAAACATAGACTAGAGCATTTCTTTTGGGGTTCCTTTCCTTCTTTTCCTCACTTTTCAGCTCATTTAAAACGCATGACTTGGCTCGAATTGCAAATTATGCAAATTTCACAAACGAACTTTTGTGCAAAAATCAGAAAAACTGCAACATCATTTTGTGGCCGACTGTTCCCCATCTCGCTCTTGCTCTCTATGGCTCTTGCTGTCTCTCTCTTTTGTGTATTTACAGTTTTTTGGACTCGAACATTTTCAATAATTTCAATAGCCTTCAATATTATTACACAATCATAAATTGTCGGAGCGAAAATGTAAATGTTTTACGAATACGATACGCCTTTGGGGGCTATAAAAAATGTGTAATCGCATGTGGTGCTATGGCTATGCCATGCCTATGGCTACAGCTATAGCTATAGCTATGACTATATATCTAACAGTGCGACTACGACTTCGCCTATGGCCAATGGTCAGGGAAATATGTTTAAACACTGCTTGTCCCGCACTCGTCTGTCAGGGTCTCGTTCAGGTTTCAATGGGGTATACTCAACATAAATATTAGAAATACAAATGGAATGCAGTTTGGAAAAACATATATATTGAAGGATAATGATTATATTCCCAATATAACGTGAATTAAGGTAGATCAGCGTTTACCCGAACTGCTCACAAAAGGTTTGCTACAGTTGAACAAAGGGTAATCAACCCGAATAAGACATCTTACGTACACCTGCCTCATTGCTTCCGTCTTTTATCTGAGCTTCAAATGTTAATTAACTTTTTATAAACCATAAATTTATCAATTCAGGTATTGATTTTTGGGTTTGGCCAAAACAAAGGTAAGCAAATTGTAGTTGCTTTAAGATTTGATCGAATAAAATTAGACAATTAGACAATATCAATGTCATTCACTCTATACATTTTTGGATTCTTTTGTTGATGGAAATAAAATGGAAAGTGGCATAAAGACAGATCGCTCCGTAGAAATCAAGACATCTTTTGTTTAAATAATAATACGAATTCTTTTAAATATTTTGCGCCTTTTCACTTTTCACTTGTTTAGGACAATGAGATGCCTATTATATGGTATTCCATGACAATCATTACCATAACAATCTTATATTATCCTTTCCCGTCAAACTAAAAGCAAACTGCCCTCTCAAGCAGCTTCATTTAAATAACAAATGCAATTTTCTTTACTCCACCGAACCGATTTGCCAGGGAGGGTAACTGACAAGAGTTCTCGGAGTCCAAAGCCAGACCCCCACTCCTCCGCCTCTCCTGTGTTGGAGCTGTTGAATATGCAACGAAGATTTACTTTTTAATTTTTTGTTTTTCGTCTGTTTTTCCACATTTTTTTTGTCCGTCCCCCACTTGCTTTTTGTTTTCTTTCCTGCGGCATATGGCGGAAGGTACAACAGTGTTTCGACAGTGCAACTTTTTGTTGCAGCTGCTAAAAATAGCAAAAGGCGCAGCAGCAAGCAGCGGCAGCAGCAACAGCACCACCACCAGAAACAGCATTGATTGCAAGTTGTTTGGTTTGGCAAATGACGACGACAAACACCGTGGTGGTGCCACAGAGTGTGGTCCAATAATGAAAACGGAGATGAAGAAAAAAAAGGAAAACCGGCTTGACAGGAAAATACGAATTTTCGTTTAAAATGAGGAAAAAATTCAAACGATTTCGATGTGGAGGCTGACTGGGAAGTTGGTAAAGGTATTTGTCTATTTTTGTGCGGGATTTAGTCGGAGCTTATCCGCGTCCTTCCCTTTCTTCCGAAGCATTATTTTAGGTGGTATTTAAGTGGCTGTTTCTAAGCACCAACAATGGGCATTAAATATTTTAAAAATTGGGGCACAACTGTACAGTAGCGTGAATAAAAATCCACCCTTTGCTCATTGAGATACTTGGAGAGTTGCGACGAGTGGGAACATGTCATATAGTATCGATCTCCGAAGACCCATTCCATTCGGATGGCCCATCTCTACGGATAATTGTTGTTTTTGTTTACTTTTCATTTGCGCCATTTAATTGAATTGCTGCATAAAAATGAATGAATTTCTATGACTGCACTAAATGATGCTCTGTCGCCGCCTTTGAATGTGATTTTTATTTGTTTATTGTCTTTGAATTGTGCTTTATTTTTTGTTTTCTCAATCAAAAGTCTCGCTTTTTGGTGCGCCATTTGAATTTTCATGTAAATAAATTTGCCATAAATTTTGCACTGAAATTGCAAAAACGTGCAACTATTTCGGGCGGGACTCTCGAATGCTCTCTGTATCCGAAATCCGAAATGGAAGTTGCACCCAAATGCGATTCGGAAAGAGTTTTTTAATGCGATTTAAATTGCAAAGAGGATGAGGGAATAAATGGGAAGATTACTGGGAGTTTCCGCATGGCTTTTAAAGAGTCTTCTTATGGATGTATCTTATAGATAAGTGTTGTAATTGGTACACAAACATTTTCAGCAATTCCTAGCAAGCTTTTCAATGTGAATATAAAATTTCCTAGTTATATTTGGAAGTTTTTCCATGAATTAAGTTGGTTTAATTATCATTAAATAGGTACCATACACTAAGAAATTAATAGAATAAATCTAAGAGAAGAATCAAATCAAAACCACACGCCTTCAATCCCCTCATAGATCCCAAAATACCCCCCGCGCAAATTTTACACATATTCTTCAGCTTTCGTTTCCTACAGAGTATTCCAAATCGATTGCCAGTTAAATCTGATTTTGGAATATTTAAATTAATTCGATTCTGCTGCTGTTGTCAGCAAGATCGTTATTCAAATCAAAATATCTATCTGTCTGTATGGCTCCATTTGTTGTTCAATTTTTCAACACATTAATGGATTTGCTGTATTCGAAAAAGACTGTCAAAGGTTGCAGTCCGATAGATAAATTCAAGTTTTTAGAATTCAAAATGTCAAAAGGTAGTGACAAACGCATTGACAGTTGTCCACGGGGGGCACGGGGTTGTAGCGAGAGAGGTGCGTAAGGTGCGTGCCAAAACATTTGTCATTCGCACATTTAAATATTCATTCAATTTGTGGAGAGTTCTAATTCGAATTCAATTCCAATTATGCATTCAATCAATTTGTTTTTCCATATAGAACAAACCCAAACTTTATTTTATCAACATTTTGCTCACCGCATGGGGGCGCCATTAATTGGGGTCAATGTCAGTCAGGCTTTTCGCTCCTCCTCCTCTTTTTATGGCAAAGGTAAACATTGCATTTGTTTTTATTTATGGTATGGAAAGGGGAACATAACATCAATTATAAATGGGATTCCAGCGAGCACGCAATCGAATTATTATAAATGGCCCATCAATGGAATCACAAGACTTAAAAGATGATGATGCATCACCCACTGCTGAAAAGGCTGTCCGAAATATATTGTACATTTCTTATAAAACTCAATTATAAAGTTGATATTTTGTCGATATTCGTAGATGGGGTGGAGACCCCTCTACGTTCTGGTTTCATTTTATCTTACTTTATTATTCGATAAGGTTGGCTGTTTTTGGAGCATTGATTAAAGAATGGTTGCTAGTGAAACAAAATTTCGAGGAATCGTAAAAAAGGAATTTGATTTGAAAAATTTAAAATTATGCCTTAAGCAAGTTGTGGTCAAAACAAAGTGGTTTCTGACCCTTAACGGTAGTTAAAACCAATCCTCCTTCCTTGACTTCAAAACTTTCCATGGACGTATTTATTTCTAATATTTTCCCCTATCTTCGGGCACTTTTTCTGGAACCTTTCCAATTCAAAAGGCTCAACAGATGGCATACGTGATGCAAAGCCAGTGACAAGCGACAAACAGACTCTCCCCGAATCGTTATTTTTCCATTAGTTAACAAATATGTATGTGTACCGTCTACGCATACGAGTACCTACATCAACCCTCGAGTAAAGATCAAACACAGCTGAAATCTTGGATGTGCGAGGAAACTTTATGACATTCAAAGATTGAGGTTTTTGGGAAAATTTCCATTGAGCGAAAATGTAAATTTACTGCGTTCTTTTTGTTCTTATCGGGTCGGAGCGGCTTTCTTTGCCTTTGAGTCGAGGCGGGGGCCGCAATAATTGCGGACAAATATCAGGTAGCTGATGGCGATAAGCAATGGGTTCTGTATTTATAATTAAATAAACTCTAAGTCAAAGGCAAATACGTATATGGAGAGTGAGAGATTAGTGAAACTGAAATTTGATCAGGTGTGCGCGAGGGAAAAGCCCTCACAAAATTAATGATAAAACGAATACGAATACGAGTTTTTGACTGCCAAAATATTCATATTCCATGAATTTTAGATGAAATTTATGTTCCGAAAAGTCTCTCTGTTGCCTGTCAATAAATCATTCCAGAGCAGAGCCATAAAGTAATTGAGCTGTTTAGCCATTTATGGTGGCCTCTGATCTGGGGTTCACGTGTCACCACTCCCCTGGGTCGACTCACATCCTTGTCTAGCATCTAGCAGTTTGAATTCATCTGTTTAGGCCAATTTCCAAAGCAATAAATTTGTAAAGCAAATCATAATGTTGGAAGGACAACGAGCAAAACAAGATCCGAGACTATCGATAGCGCGTCGAACAATGTTCGCGTAATGTACAATAATAACAGATAATTATATTGATATATGTATGTGCACAATCTCGAGTCGATTGAATGCCAAAATTGATTGGCATGGCGGGTCGCGTCAGGTGGCATTGAACTACCCAAATGGAAAGGGTGTGAAAATCGATTAAATGTGGAGAGAATATGCATATTTCCTGGAGATTCCGGGATATGAACTGCAACATAACGACATGTTCTTCGATTGAACTAGTTTTTCTAGTATTCCTCTTTGAAGCTCACTCTCAATTAGGTCTTTCTCTTTGGCAAATCACTTTGTTTCCCATAAATATTTCCAACGAATTTTACAGCGCATTAAAGTCCCCAAAAATGGGCCACTTGCAGCCGCGAGCAGAAACGTTTACTGCCACATACTACGAGTACACATATTCATGAACAAAACACGTATGACCATATGGTGGAATTAATGTTCATATATATTTTCTGTATATATCTTTTGCTTAGATAACGAATTATAATTCGTCGCAATTTATGAAAAGAAATACGCGAAAATTGTTTACAAAGTGTCCGTCCATAACCGTACATCGGGATATATATTATAAAGATATGTCTGTCAGTGTTTTTCAAGTGCCAAAAGTTATACTACTGCACAGGTCATTGATTTATTAAGAAAACTGAAAGCGAAAGATAGGGAATATAGTTTTTGGTACCTGTTATACATACATATGTACACCCATGTATCGGGATATATATCTTATGTATATATAAATGGAACAACTATAATTAGCTGCCTCGTGTGTGGTTGTGACAATTGTTAGAAATTGTTCACGGCTCGTAAATAATGATGAAAATGCAGTAAAATAGTAATTAAAAGGTTGTAAATTTAGGTAGGATTGACACTTGGTAAGGGTGATTAGACTGCCACGAGCGTCACGCTACGAATGAGAGATAGAGCCATGGAAGCCAATTAATTTACAATGCAAAGCCTTAGAATGATAGTGGCATGGAGCACCCCACAGGGAAGTGAATGAATTCTGAGAGATAGAACTACTGGAAAAGATTACTATTTAAGGTTCTGTACCCTTAAAAGTTCGCCTGAAAGTAATATCTATCCATTGATTGTGTCAAACCCCGATTGGAATCTATGTAAATAACTAAGGAAGTGGAAGTCGCTCTTATATTTCATTTACTATTAATATTCTCTCCCAATGCCCCTCACTCGAGCAGTGATTACGCAACGTTATTTGCATGCTGAATTATTTCCAATTAATTGTGGCAATTAATTCATATTAAAAAGTTGAATTGCTCATACGCCGCGTGGGACACCGCCACAGAGCCACAGCCACATCCACAGAGCAGGTCGTGTAACGATTTCGGCTTCTGTTTGATTTGGCTTCTGTTTTCGATTAAACGCAGTTTCATAATCGTTATGCAAACGATTGTGGGGGATAGTGAGGTGAGGGGCCAAAAGACAATGCAAAATGGCCACGCCCCAGGACAAACGAGATTCGAAGACAGGAGGTAGGTGACAGCTGGCAGCGACAGGCTGGCCACGACATCAATGACAACGACACGACAACGACATCGGCGACATAACACTAATGAAAATTTGTGAAAACAGCAGGACACAGAGGACCAGGAGGAAGAGGAGGTGCAACAGCAGGAGGACAAGTAGAAGTTGCTGTAGGTGGACGTGGAGGTGGAGGTTGAACTGGAGGAGGAGTTGCTGCGGACAACATTGACATTGCATTTAATCCTCAGCTGCAGATATAACCGCAGCCAAGGCCCCAAAAACATGGAAAAACCGAGAACGCCTATCGGATGAGCCCCTGATGGGTGGCACTGTGGTTCAGGATATTCATTCTGTGGCAGGCACTAAAGATGCCACGATCATATTCGTTTGAAAACTGTAGCATAGCCAATCATAACAACACAACAAAATGTGATATTTTCTGCTTTTCAGATTTCAGCACACATCAAATCGAAGGCCCAAGACTTGTCTGGGCCGTCTTGTCTGTCATTGGCCACTACTCGTTAAATCGTGTCTGGCAGTGCTATATATAGAATGCTTTCAACATCAGTCGGAGCCCACTATGCAATCGATGCAAATTATGGCCAAAAACAATGCCAGAGAGCAGCAAAACGAATGGAAGCGGAATGCTAGCGTCATTTGTTGGATGTTGCTATTGTTGTTGCATGTTGTTTCGGTTTGGATTTCTGTTGCTGCTGCTGCTGCGGCGGCTGTTGTCATAGTGCTGGCGTTGACAGCGTTGCAGCTCTCGTCACAGCTGCAAGTGAAAGTCAAACATGAAACGCTTTTAGACAGCCACACATACACACACAGGCACACATAGAAACACACCAACACTGGCAAACATGAGCACACACTTTAACAGATATTTAGAAGAGAGAGAGAGAGAGAGGTTGAGGGAGGTTGCGGGAGGAATGTGCCCCATTTCAGGGTCAACTGCTATTTACAGTCACTGTCAGTATAAGTTATACAGGACAGGACCGACGACTAGAGTAGAGCCCCCCCACACACATCCATTACCACCATCATCCCACACATTCCTTCACACATCCATTACCATCTCTTTATTATCGCTAGCCCGCAAAAGCCGTCACACTTCCCACCATACAAAAATTGAATCGAGCTTGAGTCGTGCCCGACTTGTGGGATCATCTCTTAGAGGCCGGGCTCTTCCCACTGTCTGGTCAGTGGGGCTCTTCTTTATGATATCATTTTATTATGATTGATTTTCGGTGCGAAACAAAAGCCACAAAATCCGCATCGCTCCTGAAATTTCAATTAGCATTCCGCAGCCTGCTTTAAGATTGATTTTGTGTTTGGGCGTCACTCCAGGCGAATATTTGCCATGTGGCAGACTTGAAGATCTGTCTCATGGTAGGGTCAAGGTCGCTTATCCAAAGTCTGTACAGACATTCTCATTGAAGTTGTTTAATGGTGAGCATGATTATAGGTTTTTTGCACCAGATCATTGTGGTTGGGATGATGAGACCTCAGGGGCAAATTACGGGTGAGTATTTTCTGAAAAGATATTCGCTGAGGCTTAAAGATCCACTTGATTGTATATTTTTAATCTTATATGTACTCCTCGTATATAAATGCATTGCATGAATGGATCGTATATGTAGAAAAGTAACCACAGGAGAGAAAATGTCTAAAGAACTCTTCCAATCTTTCGTTAAAGCAGTAAAATTAAGTTATTTCATATACAGATATCATCCTTTACTTACTCCTCTACAATGCTGTCCAGTTCTCCCAAGAAAACAAAGACGAAAACTGGTTTTCTGTTTGTGTCTGTTGCTGAAGAGCTCTTGTAGAGCTTCCAGCCTAAGCGAATATCCAGGAGGACTCTCCCATCATACAGCAATTCCCATTTATGTAACACGTTTATCCCTCATAATACGAAAAGTGCACAACGAATTTCGTAACTCAAGTGTCTGGCATGGGGTCTGGCCTGCGAATGGGGATTGTCTCTGTATGTGACTGGGAATGGGATTGAGACTGACTCGCTCGGTATGAAACAACAACGAAAACTGACCAAACAACAACTTGAAATGGCCTTAAAGAGCAAGAGGGCTAAGGAGACTAAGGAAACAGACAAAAAGCAGAAGAAACAGAGATACAGAGCTCTCCAACAACAGAAGGAGCGGTAGCACTGCCAAGGAGACGGCCTAAGGAGCGGCAAAAAGAGGGGCAGTGCTGTAAGGAAGAAGGCTTAAAACATCAGGTAGACAAAAGGCCGCAACGAAATCTGCGATCAAGGCCAACGAAAAAGGGTTTCAAGGTTATAAATTACCAGCCGCAGGGCGACAGTTGGGGCTTAAAGTGTTTTAAAGGAAGTGTCCCCAGCACACAGATGCAGCCCAATACACTGCAAAAAGAGATATGCCTACAAATCTGAAACATGAAAATTTTTTAGCAGTTTCAAATTGCCACAAAAACATACCAAAAGTTGCATCGCAGAAGCTTCTCCAAGTGCTAGAACATACGCCCTCTCTTCCAGTGTGGCTTGGCAGCAATGGGCGGGCTTTTATAAGGAGTCAAAGAAACCCTATGGATTTTTTCGAGTGTAGTTGCAGAACAAGTTTAAGACAGAGACAAAGTGTACAAAGAGAAATATGTAGGGAGAAGGAAAGAAGAGAAACAGGGAGAAGGAGGGGCAGTGAAAGAGTGAGAGACAAGTGAAAAGTGGAAGGAGGGGAGTGGCGACTGAGTAGAAGTGCAATCAACTCCCCTCCCGCTCTGTCATTCTCTGGCCTCTCTGTTCTCTGAGCAAAAAAAACTTTGAAGGTCAACAACGATAACTACCCCGAGCCCCGAGTAGAGTCTACTATATAAAAATTCTATATAATGAAAGTGACACAACGATGTGATGACGAACGGGACGGCGACGGGGCTGGGGATGGGGATGGGGGGAGGTCAAACCATGAAGTGAAAGTTTTATAGAACAAGAAATATTACGCATACGCCGTGTGGCAAATAACTCAACTCGAACGAACTTTTACTTTTACTTGAATGATGGGGGAAAAAAGCTACCTCAATGGGTGCCCCATGCACTGAGAGAAAACGCAGCAACCGTACTGTGAAGTATTTCTGGAATTTCAAAATATGATGGAAAATAAGAGCTATAGTCCTGGCATATGTTTGGATATAAACAGAAACCCTTAGAGGACATCTATTGGATTGTTGGCTACAAAGTATCCCTCCTCTCCAAACTCCTTCCTTTTCTCTCAGTGTTTCTGCCTGCTAAATGAAATGTCCAAAAAGTTGGTCAGGCAATGGCCAAAAAAATTGCTGCTGTTGCCGCGTGAACCAGAACTTTTCAACTGGCTTTAGAGAAACTTTTTGGTGGCGAAAACGTAGGGGGACAAAGTGGTGAACGTTGTATAGAAGTAGAGGATAGCGTGAGGAGAGGTTAGTGGGTGGCAAAGGGGCATGTTTGATGACCTCAAGGCTTGTCGCACGTGCTTCAATTGTTTTGCAAATAAATAGCAAGCTTTCTTGTTGTTCACTTTAACTTCTTGAAAGAAAAGCATTTTTGGTTGGGGGCATGTCGAGGATTGTGTACGAAAGTGAATTCCCCCTTTAATAGACTTTTGGTTACGACTAAGTTTCTGACTTTTCAATGATTACTTTGCAACACTCGTAAATCCATAGTTTTAAAAATGTACTCCGAATGCGTTCCCGGATGCAGCTACCTTTGGCAGAATACAATTATGCTTTAAGCTTGTTAGCCAACCAAATTTTCGAGTCAAAAACAATTTTAAAAATTCCATTCCTTTGCTCGAAATAATGTAACCTCTAACGTTTTGCAGTCGATAAATGCCAAAATAATTTCGTAGAAGCATTTAAATTGCTACTAAAAATGCATGAAAATCACCCTTGGAATTTTGCATTTATTTCAAACAAATTTCAAAAGAAAAATAATAACTTTTCTTCCGTTCCGCTTCAACTTAATGCAAAGAAAGGTGCATTGACTGCACATTATATCGTTCCCTTTTTGGGACACCTGTTCCCTCAACGCGTTTATTATTATTTGTTTTAATTATGCAATGTTTCCCTACTCTTTTGTTTTTGTTTGGGACTAACGACTGGGTGTTCGTATTCCCGTCCCCTTTTGCTAGAGGGCGTTTGGGTTTGGGGAATTAAAATGTCAAATTCAATTGATTTATGGCCTGGTGATTCGTTTCGTATGTTACCATTTAAATTGCAAAATTGCTTTGTTTGTACGTACGTAGATCTTGTTTTTGTGCGTTTTTCTCTGACGATTTCCCCATTTTCGAATTTATATTTTTTCCGGAATCTGTTAATGCGCAAACATCCCCAGACGTCAATCACCCTTTAGGGAACTGAGTAATATATTATATTATTGTTTTATTGCACATATGTACATATGTCAGGTTTGTGTGAGTAATCAAAGAGATTGCTGTGCAAATGTGTTAGAATTTAAGTTGTCTTTAATTTTAGTCGGGATATGTTATGAATTTCACTGAATAACACAATTCAAGCTGTAACTAGTTTCCTTTCATTGTTTTTATTACATTTTCAGTAATCGTATGTGGTTCATTCTAGAATTATACAAATATACTTAAAGGCTCCTTCCGTTGAGCCATTAAAGAGACACTCAAGGGCGGCCCACGCCGCAGCAGCAGCGGCAGCTCCAACATTGATGCCGCCACCACCGCCGCTGACACCGATCTTCCCTTCACAGATCCGTCCGTTTAAACAATATAATAATTTCCCATATATGTACATACATACCGCTATCACCACTTACCAACATTAGTACCTAAAATTGAGCTGGAAGTTTGTTTCGAGTTTAGTTTTGTACTTTTTATAAACAGTGCTGTGCTTCAAAGTGCTTTATTTTTTTACCAGACTCTCAGAGGGTATTTTGGGTGTTTTTAAGTGTTAACTGGCTCTACATGGTGCATTTAGAGGATATTCATGTGGATTCTAACTAAATTCGAGTTCAAGTCTAAGAAGAAAAAGCTTCAAAATGCGCTTCAAGATCTCAACCAAGATCTCAAACGGGTACGAGTATATCTTGAACTACTGATAAATGGAACTCTACAGAAAAAGAATGTTAACAAAATTGGTTGGGGGCTTGTTTGGTTGTAAAAAAGTGATATAAAAATTACAGAACGAAAGGTGTTTCAAGAAGCATTGACAGAACAAAAACAGGGGTTTAAACATCAGGACTTACTGCCAGGAGAAGCTGCCGGTGATGCCATCTTTGAGGCGATCCCTCAGAGATCGCTGTCGACTGGGTGCCGAACCGGTCAAGGGCGGCAGAATGGGATTCTCGCCATCCTCCAGGACCGTTGCTATGTTCGTGGCGGAGGTGGAGATGGGCGCGCCGGCATGCTCCATGATCGGTGGCTGTTGGTGGTGGTATTGATGGTTCGATTGCTGATGATGTGGCGATCCCGGTGACCCGGCGGCCGGCGAGTCTCTGTTGTTCAGATGTCGTCGAAACGAGCCATGACGGGGCGAATTTTCGCGTGACATTTCGTTAGCAATTAATTCGTGATTGTGGTTATATTTTGATGATGTATTTCGTGGTTAATTGATTGATAGATTGATAGAAATTTGGCATAAAACAATTAGAAGCATAAAACAATTAGTTCAATTGGAGCCAATCGTTTGTAGTTTTGTATCTTTTTCTTTGGTTTTGGTTTTGGTTTACTTAGATTTTAAAGATGAATAAAACGAGCGAGCGATTTGAAGTTGCTTTTGATAATTGATTTTCTTTGGTTTCTGTTTAAAGTTTTGTTGCTTATAGGTGGTGGAGTTTATTTAGATATTAAATTGCACATAGAGCCAAAAATATCAAACGGTGTGTAAAAGTTGGCTATTCGGAGGGGTAAGGCATGTCACAAAAAGAAAGGAATATCAAAGAAAATGACAGTTGTAGAGAACGGTTATGGAAAAACGTATACGATCTGTAGTAGAAGAGTTTAAATTTAGAAAGAAACTATGGCAGCATAGCATACGCGACACTTAGAGGCAAACATTTGGGGTGAAGGAAGGCATAATCCGGTCTATTGGGTCTTTGTTTTAAGCAATGGAAATGGTGCAGAGTATAAGCAGCGAGAATGTTGTGTATGATGTTATATGTAGAAGAGTGTGTTCTTGGATTGTAAAAGAGTTGTTTTGTAGTTGGATGATAAGTGTATAAGTAGATGTAATATTTTGAAATATTGTAGTAGAAGTAGAGTTTTTTATATGTTTAGCTCCGAATATAATGAATATTATTTTCGTATATAAGAGCTGTAGTAGAGTGGGACTAGAGCTGTTTTCATTTTAGTAGTAGCTTATTGATAACGGATTATGGTGTAATTTCAGGCACGCAAAGTAGCATAATATTTGTATAAGACGCAAGAATAGCAAGGATATAAGAGATTGTACGTGTATAAGAGCAAAAATATACACAAGAAATTATTATTTAGATTATATAGAATCAGTGAAGTAATTAATATAGCTGTATAAGAGTCGTATAAGAGTTATATAGTCCGTGTATAAGATATGTATAAGAGTAGTATTTGAATATTAAGCGTTCACAAGCAGCATGCCTAGTATAAGCCTCGTATAAGATTGTTTTTTTTAGGATTTTGGAAAAGTATTTTTGAAAATGTAAGAAATATGTGGAAAAAGCAGTCAAATTTAGATGAAAGTTCGGGTGTTTTTTATTTTAGTCTGAACTTGAGGTTGAGAAAGGAAAAACGCACATTTCAGTTCGTGTCTCGTGGCGGATCTGGATCTGTACACAGAGACGGGTGTGTATAAGAGTTTATCCTTAGCGAATCCAATTGCGAACAGAAAATCGAGTAATTCGAGGCATAGTAGTAGTAGTAGTAGTAGCCTCACGATTGTGGGTTCGAATAGATATAGACAGTATTTACATATATGTAGTTCGGGTGTGGTTTGAGGCTGGATATAGACACGATATAGAGTCGAGTTAGGTTAGCTATAGGTGGCATAGCAGGGCATAGCAGGATCAGCCGCAGTAGCAGTGGCTGCAGTTGCAGTTGCACAAACGAAGGCACATATAGAGTACGATTGGGTATTCATTATCACGAGTATCATTACGGGTTGGACAGCGATTAAACAGCAAATTGTGTGTATACATTTAGGCAGACATCTATATATACATATATGTATGTATGTACCATATATCGTATGGAGCAGGGGGAGGGAAGCAAGGCAATCTATTGTATATTTCAGTATTTGTTTAATGTTTTTTTGTTAATTCTGTATTTGTTTCAGTGTTTGTTTTTCTTTTGCTGCTAAACTGTTGCGCAAATATTGGACATACATCTACATATGTGGCTATAGGCAGACGATTATACGAATAAGTAATATATATAGTATACGGTTCTGGTTATGTGTCTGTTATACGAGCATTGTTTTGCTTAATTAGCTTTAGGCTATTCATAATTTAATTAGCAATATGCATTTTCTCTCTATTTGATATTTGTTCTGTGTATCTGTATCTGTATCTGTGTCTGTTGAGTGCTGCAATTTGTTGTTTATTTGGAGTACTTGGGACGCAGGGACCTCCAGGGGTCCCCCAATGTCTGGGGTGTGGGGTTTGGGGCTTGGGATCTGGTGTCAGTTGTGTTCAATTTTTGGGGTTTGGTTTGGTTTTTGTTTGTGTGCGCTAGATAGTTATGTTATTAGCTTTATCGTTAGTTTTATAAGTGGATTAGATATTGGTTATCTAGTGGGCAACGAACCTGCAATGAAAAAATAATCGAAAGGCTTTATTATTATTAGTGATTGATGATTTATACTGCTGCTTTTTTAAGGATAAATTTCACATTAGTTTAGCCCTTTGAACCCATCCAACACCCAAATCTCATTCAAGATTACATAAGCCCAGAACTCATCCCAAATCAAACCATCCCCGAAATCCCCATACACCCAAAAACGTTCCAAACAAGAAGAACAACAATTGGATTAACGAACTGAAACTCAACTAAAAAACTTTCGACAGGGATCTTAACTGCCTGCATAAACTGGATGACAAGAAGTTAGCCAACAGCGAACCGAATTAAAAACAAAATAAAAAATAAAAAGGAAAATTCCCTTAACAACTTTTTGGCCAACATTCAAAGCCAATTTTCAGGGCGTTTTCCTTGTTTCCCCGGATGTTTGGGTGCTATTTATGCCATGTTGTCGCTATTGTTATAAAGTGTGCAAAATGGCATGAAACTTCGGGTTTGGTTTGTCCTTGCTGTACAGTGAAGAGGGGCGCGAGAGAGGGCGTAGGGCGCGTGCAGCCAGCGAGACATGAATTTATAATAATCAAGAGCTGAATGCAGATTTTACCCTAACTATAAAGAGGGTACCAGTACAGGTTATTGCACATACATATATGCAGGCGAGAAACAACTGAATTTCTTTCATTACTTTACTTTGGAAAATATTTAAATTACATTATCAATTTATTTGAAAGCCAAAATTTCATTCCTTTTGTTGGGGGATTTCGTCTATTTCTAGACTATGTCTAGACCACCGAAAGGGTATTTCCTTTGTGAGGCACTCAGTCCCCAAACAATTTTCCATCATCATGCACTCTGCGCTGATTGCAAAATGAACGCACGTGCAGCCAGAGAACGGCAGGAAAACAAATCCAAGTCCCCGCAAGGACATGGCAGCCATCAACAATAAGGATTACCATAGTCCCACTAAATGTTTGCTTGCTTGTCGATTGCCAGAATGCATTTGAAGTCATCAAATTGTGAAAACTAAACGCACTCAATGCCATTCAAAAATACAGAAAACGCTCATGCAAACCCACCCAAAGCTACGCCACGCCACTCACTCAATGGCCGCCCGTTGATTTCCCCCATTTTCCGCTTACATTCCGAATGAATTGTAACAGGATATGTAATGCCAAAAAAGGAAAGAAAGCAAACGAAACCTTGAAGCATTCTGAAGCCATGCTCTCTCTTCTGCTCTGGGCCATGGCCCATAGTAGGCTCAATGTCAAGTTGCATTAGAGTGTTTGGGCTCTCAAAATATTCAGAAGCCGCTAAATGAATTATGCATGCCACAGGGTGGCACGGTCCAAGGGGGCATGGCATTCGAATTATGCATTATGCATTGGCAAATGCTAAACGGATTCATGGTGATGATGTTGATGGTGGGGCGTGAGTGGGAGCGGAAGTGGGCCCCTGGCCAAATAGTTGATATTTTGAAGGGCCAAAGTTTGGCTCTACAAGGAGTCAAGTGGAGCTATAGTGACACATATATAGTCATAGCTCTTCTCTTGATTAAAGTCCCTTAAAATGATATCTTCTTGAGGAATCTCTCCCTGCTTGGCATACATTTTCCTTAGTCAAATCCCAAGTATATCCCCCATATAGCGTAAAGCCCTTTAACGTCCCATTCTTGTCTCAAAATCAATCCCTTCCAAGAGCATCCGTTCCATCCATAATGCGACCATTAGCCCCACACCATACAGTTAGCCCCGCCCCATTTTGATTGGTTGTGCATATATCCAGTGGCAGCGCAAAAGTATGCTATAAATTTTGAAATCTGTTCAATGAGTTAATGGTCGGGGGACCATTACAGCACTCGTCGTACTGCTCGCGTATCGTATCGGCAATTAATCTCAGTCACTGCAAATTACATTCGCATACGGCACTCGCATGCTCATTCAATATTTAATTTACTGCGCGAAGGATCGCTGGATCCCTGGCTTGATGTGTCCTTTGCAATGTAATTACGGCATCCAACGCCAGCGCTTCGGGGCAGGAGCTTGCGCTACCAAGGAGGAATGGAATAGCACGGCACGGGAGAAAGACTGGAGCTGAGCAGAAAAGCAGCCACACATAAAGGGATTTCAACTGTCTCAGACACTCACACACTCTTGATGATTGTTATGCACATTGCAAAGGGGTACTCTGGCTTTGACTCGATGTTTGGATCAGCACTTCCGATCCTGTTATCGATCTGCAGTCTGCATTCTATAGAATTGATAGGGACTATCTACATATATGGGAAAGCACTTTATGTTTTGTTTTCAGATATACGACCCAAACTCATCAGCCAATAGGTCGGAGCATTCCATAGATCTTCTATACTTATACCTGAAACAGGGTATCATATGCTTCGATTCTTAATTGTTCGAATGTTTTGTCTTCCTTTTTCGTTATGAGTAGTTTTTCTTTCTGCCGGCGGAATGTCTGTTGCTTTACCCTTCGACGTAATGGGCCACCATTCACTCTCCTCTCCGCTCCTCTTTTCTGCTATTCTCTTTGCTGCTCTGCTCTGCTCTTGCTTTTTCTGTTCTTTCTGTTTGCTTTTGTGCCCCACAATGTTGTTGCTGCTGCTGCTGCTGGTGCATTCTGTTGGATGCTGTGGCAGAAGGAGGTGGGCCCCAGCAATGCCATAAATGAGCAACGAGGCACATTTAATACTCCCACTTGAATCGCATTTTGCAAAGGCCGCACTGTGGTTGCCATGCAAGTGAAAAGTGTATGGCAAAGCGATAAAAGAGCGATTTCTTTTGACTATTTATTAGCGATTTCATCACAGAAAGAAATTAAGGAACGCAATTCCCTGGAAAGGCATCGCTTAAAAGGGAGTTTCCTCCTTCCTTCAGCTTGCCCGATCGTTTGCACGCGTCCTGTGGCTCCGGAAGTATTTTCTCTCCCACTATATGGTAGTCCTGCGCTATTAATGGCCCACTGTGCCTGCAGGGCTGCCGCCTGGCTGCTGCCTTGTATGCCTAGGCTCTCTCTGTGCGGAAGTGAATGTGTAGCCGTGTGCGGCCATGGGCATTACAAGTTCTCTCGTTTTCATGTATGCGTGCCCCACTGTATGTGTGGTCGTGCGGGTTGAGTAATGACTGCCTTCAGACTTAGACAGAGAAAGAGAGAGAGAGAGACGGTGACAGAGCCGGAGCATTGGAAACGCGTTCCAATGTCCTTACACAGACAGTCCTTACGCTTGTTCGTTTCAGTTTTTGAAGGCTATGCACTTAGGCGAGGTCGTAAATATGCGACTCAAGTTATGCAAAATGTGTTGGCCAACTTAAAGCCCCTTGCAGGCTTTAATTGTGGCCACACACACATGCACACATGCACAGATGCACTCTCGTGTGCTCATGGAGCGGACATTTGCATAGAGAACCGCGTACAGCTTCCGCATACGCATCCTTTGGCGCCCGCTTGGACTTCCTCTTGGCTCTGGCTTTTGCATTCATTCATAATTGCAGGATGCATTTTGTTTTAGTTCTTTTCTCTCTTCTGGCCGTCCTTTTCCCCCTTATCGCCCACCCCTCCTGTATCCTTTCTCTTGCTGTTTCTCTCTCTTTCAGCTCTCTTTCAGTTTCTCCTGTTCTCTGTTTCTCTGTGGCTGTGCAAACATCAAGGATATCCTTGAGTTGGCACTGAACAAATATTTTCCTTTTGCTCAGTTCGCTTTTAAAATATAGGGTACCCGTAGGAGTCTAAGGGTGCATTGTGTTTAATGCGAGTGCTACGCGTATGTAACAGGTAGAAGGACTGTGAAGCTTCCTTAACTCTTAGATCTCTGAAACTATTGGCAGGAAAGAAGGATAAACCACAAAACAGGTGAGTATTTAATCGAAACTCTGCATAGTTTTCTCATGTTTTCCCTTTGATAGGGCGGTAATTTATGTGCCACTTATTGCCAGAATGCACATTTATTTGTGGTTTTATTCAATAAGTCCAACAAATGGATATTCCACGGTCGTATCCATTAGTTTTCATAGTTTTTTCTGCGGTTTCCTTTCACCATTTCGCTTTTCGGCATTCCCAGCGCATACCAAAATATTCAACTCTCATTTGCCTTAATTGAGTTGCCGCCAACGCTGAAAGGGGGCGTGGAACTTAAACAAATTTAGTTACTCTTTGTCCTGCGTGTGGATGGAAGATGTGAGTGTGTGTGTGTGTCCAGTAAATGCAAATTGCACTCGCATATTTTACACGCCCTTCGGGCGCCGCCAGGGCGCCTACGTAATGGAATTGACAGCGCGGAAAATCGGAAATTCTAGCCAGAAACAGAGCCGGGCACAGCGAGGCAGAGAAATGAAATGATGGAGGGGTGGAGAGAGCGGAGGTGAGGTCGAGCAGCTGCATAAACTGAACCGTGTGCAGGACAGGACATGACTCTACTCTGCTCTGGTCTGGTTTCAGGCAAATGTAATTTATGCCTATAATAGAGTCGAGTCCCATTCTCCTGCCATGTGGCTTTTGTTCTCACAGGGCTTTTATAGTCAGAGAGGAGGAGGTGGTAGATGGAGGGAAATGACACATGGATATGGGCGATCAAGCAGCTAATGCCCAGGGATTGGCTTGAATGGGCCCAGACCAAAGTGGATTCGGAATACGTTTTAGGGATTACTCGTAGCGTAGTTCGTTTCGCATTTTGAACTTACAGTTTAATTGGGATTCCACTTGGATGGGCACTCTTCCTCTTGTGGCTATTCCTTGGGAATTTGGTGCTTTTCTATTGGTCTTGAAACTATTACAGATCGGGAAATCGAGAAAATAAGAGATTAACTATGGGACAAAGGTTCTTTGTTAATGGAAAACTAACTATAAGAGCCGAAGCTCCATTTAAAACTCGATTTTTTCGCTACATACAAAACTACCCCCATGGACTTCTCCCTTCTCTGCTCCTTTCAGCGAATCATCAACTAAAAATTCCCCCCTGAGCACACCGAATAGACCTGCCATCCGGCACAAACAGCCGCATAATTTTGTGTTCATGTGGAACATGAACAACATTGCAGAAAGCACCAAAATATTTATACGGCTTCCGGCTGTAGCTACATGCAAAGGGAATCCACAGAGAAAAACGTAGCTCGGAGGTGTAGGTGCGGTGTATGACTGAGATATGACAGCCATTACATTGAAACGAGCGTGGAATGTTTTGGTTTTTTCGGTTTTCATGAAAAAATCAATTGGCTGGCGGCAGACGGAACGACAAAACAAAATCAAACCAATTAAGTTGTTACCACGAGAGAAAGAGCAAGGCAGAACGACTAAGAGAAAGAGCAAGAGAGAGAAGGAGATCAAAATATTTTGCAGTAAACTGGGTCAATAGCTAACCAGAGGATATACCGTCATGTTAAGGGGATTAGTAGCCAGGCAGCAGGCAATTTCTGTACACCGTTGCGTATGCGTAGCTTGCCCTGAGGCTTTAGCCTTTCAGTGTTCCTTGTTCTATGCACTTTGGCTCATTATTTAACATTGCAACAAGGACCTCAATGCCTGGGGATCTACCTCGTCTAATGCCAAAGAGACAACTAACAATGAGACTACAGAATAATACGCAAGGCTGGCCCTGCCCCTGCTCGCCCTCTATGAGAAACCACTTAATGAGAGGCCAGTCCTCAGAGTGTCTTCAGAAACTGAACAATAGAACTAATGCTTTGGCATTGAGCGACTTAGACCCGATGTTGACATGACTCCCATTCCCCGCCCCACGAGCTTCGCAATTTTCATTTGCATTTCCATTTCTGCCATCTGCATCTTTGGGGGCTCTCTGTGTCAATTATTCCGCTGCATCCGTAATTGCAATTTGTACGCCCCAAAGGGGAAAGCGAAAGGACAGGTATTAGGCAATAACAAAAGCGCATTACAAGTGGCTTTAATGGCAGGCTGGCTTACTGCTGAAGCTCTTCCAGCCCCCTGCACATTACGTATACGCAGTGTTTGCCCTGGTATTTGCTTAGACAGCGCATGGGTTTGGTTCGGTTCGGTTCGTTCGTATATATTCGTTAGTTAGTTAGTTATGCATTGAATGCTCAAGGAATTAGCCATAGCTAACAGCAACTGCCAAGAGATGTCAAGGCAAAAGACAGGGGACGACACGGCACACTGTGTAGAATTCTGGGGATGAAACATCTAACTTATTCATGACCAAATTCTGCTGAAATGTGAGCAGTATTGCGCTACAGCCAATTGACAAGTTTATCTTTGAAGAAGCTGGAGACATAATAAAAGGAATTGTGTCTGAAATAAATCAAGTTGCAAAATGATTACAAATGATGTACAAATCCGGTTGTACATTTCAAATATTCTCTTTGAAAGTTTTCTTTGGAGCTTAAGCTCACCGGTTTTTCAGTTCAAGTGGGAAACATCTTAGATGTTATAGCAGATGAAAACCACTAAGAATAGGTAGATATAATCGTCGAATCTGAATCCCAATTAGAGCCTCACAATTCCGCTTTAATTATTCGCTCTACATAGACTCCGGCTCACACCCTACTATATCATGTTCGTGGCTCTGTCTGCGCAGAGTCACCAATTTATCAACGTTTTAATTAACGTACGCATAAAAATAATTTCCTGCAGGGACCATAAAATATTACGACAAGTGGGTGGCACAGGGCGGAAGATAGGTAAAAATGGGTGAAAGTCGGTGAAAGTGGGTCTGAGTGGGTGAAAGTCAGGGGAATGTAAGGAGTGGGTGGGGTGCTCATGAGTGCCAAGGCCAGGGCACGTGCCATGCAATTAAAATGAAAATGATGACAATTAAAAGCGCGATCTGTGAATGGGTTCAGCAATGGGTCAACGCAATTACACTTGAGTCCTTCCAAAAGTCCCCCAAAAGTCTTAACAAAATCTAAGGAAGAATCGTGTATTAGAGGATTCCTTCTAAAGGATACGATACCCTCTACCGGAGTGTTATATGTTGTGAACTCATTAGAAAAGAACAGAAAATCGTTTCAATGAATTCGTTGAGATATCTTGAAAGAAGATATATTTTTTGGCAACATATTGAAGAGATTATACATACACATGTAGATATGGATGCTGATCCAGAAACATGTATGTATACATATTTCCTTTAGTTTAATATACCCGTATGTAGTTCAGGCTATTTCGCTGCTAATATACCCAATAAATACGTAATGGGTACGAAAAGTGACCCCAAAATGATAGCCTTAACAGGAGATGCCCCTCATACCCTGAGCCCTGAATTAGGGGCCAAGAAGTGAAAGTCCTGCGGGCGCTGCGGTTTCCTCACAGTCTTCTTCGTAACTATTAAGCAATTTTGGAATTTTACAGAACTTATGTGCATTTCGCACGCGAATGAAAGACACAAAAGCACACACACACACACACGTATGTACACTCTGAAACACTCAGACAGCATAGACAGCACACACAGACCGCGCAGCACGCCCACGCAAAGCGTTTCCGCCTTGGAAAAAGTTTTTTTTTTCTGTTCCGTTCTTCTTCTTTTTAGTGAATGAACACATGGGCGCAGGCAGCGCTAACGGCAAAGCTGTGTTCTCTCCCACGCTTTCAGTCTCTCTCTTTCCCTCTATAGCTGGCCACCCCCTCTCTCTCTTTCTCCATCTCTTTTCCACTCTTGTGTGGAATATGAAACATGTTTGAAAAAAACAAAACCTTGTCAAGGACAAAAGCACGCAACGCAGCCAGAAAACAGCTGAGCTGATTTGTTGTTGCCTCGTATTGAGAGCGAGCCGAGCCTCTCTCTGGCATTCTCTGCCTCTCTGTTAGGCATTGCGCATGCTGTTAGCTTAACAGCTGTTACATGGACGTCTGTTAATGGAACTGCTGCCGCTGTTAACAGAAGCATTGATTATTGCCTTTCATGGCCAAATAAGTACAGTGGAGCCTCTCGAAATTTAATTGAACAGATGATCTTTTTCTAGATTGCTTTCCCCTTCGCTTTCTTGTTTTCTACACATAGATTTTAATTTTATTATACTCTCTTCAGTCTATTAAATATTATACAAGCAACAATACATCGATACTGAGATATCCAAAAATATATTGAAAATAATTAGACATCCAAGCTTAGCTTATTCTATACCATAGCGTATCTACAATCTTATTGGTTCAGTATTACAGCAGGAATCGGAGGGGTAATATCTGAATAATTGTGGGTTTCGGAAATAAAAATTAGGCCCTTTTGATTAAAAGAGGGTTGTTTGGATAGTTGACTTCTGTCCAAAAGCCTTTTCTAGCTATTCCGAAACAAACAAAACTCCCCATCCCTTGTACCCTATTTTTACTGTACCTTCTTTCCCCAAGCAAACAAAGTTACGCATTATAATTGAGTTGAAGTTTAGAGGAAGCCCTGCCATGAAAAAGGAATCCCTGTACCAAGCCGGAACATATTTTCTCTACACATAATGTCAACAAACTTTTTATTAGCTTTGACATTTTGGCCAAGTTTAATGGCCAGAAGCCCGCCCCCTGCCGAACCAGCCATCCTTAGCCATGGCTCTTCCCCCGTTGCACACTCTAAGGCAAATTTTTCTGTGTATACTCCTACTTTTGCTGCTGGGTTTTCCCGTTTTACGAGTGTGTGTTGGCAACTTTTGGGTTCGACGGATTCCACGACGGATCAAACCACAAGCGAATGTCAGAATGTCAGTGTCAGAAGAGCCCCAGGAAAGCGAATCAAATCAAGTCAAACGGCGCCTTGGGCTGGGGCCTCATTTGGGAAACTATTGTTTTATTTGCTCACTGGCCATAAAAATGCAAAATATAGAGGGTCGCAAACTTTAAGCCAAATGCTTCATTAAAAGTTAT
Source organism: Drosophila tristis (assembly GCA_018150885.1). NCBI lineage: Eukaryota > Metazoa > Arthropoda > Insecta > Diptera > Drosophilidae > Drosophila > Drosophila tristis. Next base: position 1,059,887 of record JAECWT010000210.1, on the reverse strand, counting down.
TTTAATTCAGGATTCCCAGACATCCTTCTTTCCACTAAATATCTCAGATAAATAGAAGTATGTAGGCATGGTAAATTTTTTTAGTATTCCATGCATGTTAGGTGTATTTTATCTGCCCAAACCACCGACTCTTACCATCCAAATCATAAATCTTCGACTTTGTATAGAAACCTTACGCATACAGTACAGTACATGTATGTACAGATATACGTATGTAGTTATATACATACATATGCACACATGTATATAGCTAAATGTAAAGGGGTTAAAAAAGACGTTTGAGAATATTTAAATTTAAAAGCAACAGCAATAGGTAAATTTAAATGAAATAGTAAAAAGGGACATCCCTTTTTCAAAGAAATTCTTAAAATAAATAGAATAGAAATCAACCATTAAATTATGAGGAAAACTGATGACAGTTCTTGGTGAAGGAATTCTGGATAGCTAAATTCGAAAACTCATAAGCATATTCGTATGCGTGTGGGCCGCAGAATCAATGCCTAGAATACCCCAGAATAAAATTCATCACAACCTAAACTTGTATCTGTATTTGATGTCTCTGTCGTATGAGTCAATGATCCCTTAAAATATCCTTCTTCTATCCTGGGGAGCATCAACCCAGCATCTTCCCCAGCAAAAAGTCAGTAATGCTACGGCAATGCAATGGCCGCAAGGAAATTCTTTTGGACACTCGAAAGGAAAGTACTTCCAGCTTCAAACCCCTCATCATTCCTCATTCCATGCCACTGACTGATGATGGCTGACCAGCAAATGGCTAAAATACCTCAAGTCGAAATCCTGCAGCAGGGAAAGCGGCAACAAGAACAATGGAAAAGGGATGGGAGGGCAGTGGAGGGAAGCCAAAGCAGAGGAGAAGCAAAGAGGAGCAAAAACCAAAGGCAATAAACAAGAAAACAAATGAAATGGCGGGCAAACGCAGGCAGTGAAAATGTGTACTGGAAATGACGGGGACTTTGTCTTCACCGTGGGTGGTCATGGAACAGACGCACACATCCAAAGATACAAAGAAGAACACTTAGACACACAGATACACACGCATACAGATACAGAGATGAAGCAGCAGCAAGATACAATGCTCGTGTACGTATACCTAACAACAATGGGAACCGACAAAAAGAAGCGTGCAGCAGGAAAAGCGGGCCAGAAGTACATGCGTTTCCGAGCAGAAATACAAAAAAGAGCAAGGTGGCAGTAGTGGGAAACGATATAGAGGGGTAGCAGAGGGAGTAGTAGGGAGAAAGGGAGCTGGAGAAAATGAGAAACAATTCAAGTGAAGAAGAAGCAGCGAAAAAGAGCTCAAATTTTTAGCATAAATAAAAATAAAACACATCTGCTTTTCTAAACGAAATAAGAGAAATACAAGGGATGTTGCCCACAGATTAGGCATTGACCAAAATTATAGAAAACAACGTGTAGTCAAGACTTGGTCGAGAAGAAAATTAAACATGATTATATATTTGCATGGATGATTATATATGTATATACGGTGTATATCAAATAAAAGTCACACACCCAAAAGTTCTTCGCCATCTTCCAGCCTCATTAACTTTTCCCCCTTTTAACCTCCGCATAACCTCGTTTTCCCATTTAATTTCTGTCGCAAATCAATCTCCTAAAATATTCATCCAACCTGATCCCAAAGTCAATTCGTTACAGTGACAGATGATAATCATTAGAGATGTCTGCGGGCACTGCTGGACCATGCCACAAATATATTTGTCCCTAGACCAGAGCGACCCTGGACTCTTCCACAAATCAATCAAACTCTTTGGGGATACAATTTCTTGCCTTTCAGACATAAGATATTCAAAGCGGATCCCCTCTATTCACGATGATATTGCCCATTTCAGGTCAGAGGCCAGGGCACAAAAAGGTGGAAAGTGGAGACAGCAGAAGAGCAAGAAAGGAGAGGCCTGAAAAGTAGGGACAAAAAGTGGAAAAGACAGGAAAAAATAAAATAAAAAAGAACTACGTGGGCGACGGCTCAAAGGAAAGAGCAATAAAGAGACAGGCAAATAGGGAGTACGACAGGGAGAAGGAGAGATTAGGAGATGGAACATTAGAGATAGAAAAACGGAAAAAAAAGAGAGTCTGTGTAAGAGAAGAAAAGAGAAATTAACAAAACTTGAGGCACAAAACCAAACACAAAATGCCATGTGTGCGGTTATTAAATTTTGCAAGCAATTGACTTGACCAGAAGGCGGACCAGCACTGGAGGGCCAGCCCTCCACGTAGACGAAGACGTAGACCCCACCAATAATCAATAAATGTGGTGGAAAATATAGCACGGTGGGAAATTGCTACACATGTTCCAGCTAATGAAGCAAAATGAAGTGAAATTGAAACCGAAACTGAAACTTAAAATGGAGCAAGCAAACGTGCTGCCCGGTTTTCAATGTCAGTCACTCGTGAAAATTAATGGGCGAGGTCAGGCATGAACAATTTAGTCTATGATAAAAAATAATAACAAATAGACGGAAAATAGAAATCTTTTACGGACAACTGACTTGGCTAAACCCATGTCTGAATCATGGATCTATCGAAGACAGACATGTAGTCCCTACGCCCAGGGCTCATATTACATGATGTGATTAATTTCCCGACTTACATTGCTTCGACTGGTTCTTCTTCGATTGTATTTTGTGGATGTAGGATCTGTTGCTGGTAATCTTTATTCTTACACTGCTTCTTTTACTGCTTTCTGTCAACCGCTGCGTATGCGTAATATTTGTGAGTGGAAACTGTCACTTAATTGACACCAAAAAACAGCTTTTCCTTTTGGAATGTAACCAAAAATTGATTCATATATGTAAGTACATAAATTGGACGCAAAATCGAAAAGTTTCGGAAAGTTGCTGTTCTAAAAATGTGTTGCTTTTTCTGTTGCTGTTGTTTGTACCGTTAGTCGCGCACACACACACGCACACGCATGGAGGGGTACCACTCACACACTCACTCACGCACACATTCAACTAGATTTATGTAACACACAGCTGAGCCGAAGAAAAAACTTTTATAAAATTTGGCGAACAAAAATATTAAAACCGTTTGCTTGTTCACGTTTTTTTTTGTATTTTGTTTTGTTACTTTTCTATGCTTTTAAGGCAGCCATTTTGTTTTTTATCGGGTTTGTGTGGTGGGTGGCGGCGGGCGAAGGGGATAAAGGGTTTATGGGTCTTTTGTTTGTTTAGTTGCTGTTTCTTCTTCTATTTTTTGTTGTGTATTTTTCTCTGTTTTGCTAGATGTTTGTTGGTCTCTGGTTCGGTTCGAGTTGCACGAATTTGGTTCTGATTGCACAAACTTGCACGCTCTACGGTCCACGATATACTGTGCTGTCGGTATTTACGTCGGAAAACCCAAAAGTCCGCACACATACTCATACTAGAGAGGAGAGAGAGCAAGCTAAGAGAGCAAAGAACCAAAAGAAGGAGAACCAATTTACAGAGTTGACACAAGCACGCTCGCTCTCTCTCTCTCTCTCTCTCAGTCGTGCTGCCTCCGTCCCGGCTGTGGCTTTGATTTTAACAGTTAAGCATAGCAGGGTCCAGTTCTGGTAGTGTTAGCTGATGTCGGTCCATAAAGCGACTGTAACATTGTAATTAAAAATATCACTATTCGCGTCGGGTTTCCCGTTCAAATCTAGTCGGGCTTTTTTCAAGAAACCAGGTTACCTTTTTCCTTTGAAATCATTTTGAAAATCTGTTTATAATGACCATTATAATGACCGTTGGGCTGTTAACTTGTATCTTGTATCTGATCGCTCTTTTTGCGTTGGTTAAAGGCACTACTTTTAATAAATTATATAATAAATACATTTAAATAACTGATGTATTGCCTGTATCTTGTTAGTTTCGCTGGATCCTTGGCTTCCTATTTAACGAAACCGTTGCCTACTGTTCGGCATTGCTGTTATCTAACATCGTACTGTAAACTTCAAAAATTTCACTTTATTGTTGTTGGCTCTTTGTTGCTATTTGGCATCGAACTTTCACTATCACAATTCTATATGTAGGGAACTTTCACGCTCTCTCTCTCTCTAGCTGACAGTTGAAATGCCTGCTTCAAGGTGTATTTGTATAAGGTAAGGCATTTTCCGAAGAGCACTCCCAAGAAATATGCTTGACTGCTTGTTTTCTTTGACTTGCAAACATTTGGGATTTTGGATCTACATAATACATATATGAAAAATAAACCACTAATACACTATTTAAAAATTGTACATTTGGCTCACCTTATATGGTTGAAGGCACCTTGGAATGCCTGCTGTCCCTAGCTCCCTGTCCTTCTGCTCACTCTCCTGCTCTCTGTGAACTTGCTGTTGTTGTTGGAGAGTGCGCAGTCTCCCAGCGAGAGAGGGCTGCTTTTGTAGTTGTTGCTGGATGCTTGGTTGTTGCTTTTTTCCACTTGGGGGCTTGTTTTCGGTTTTCAATGTTAAGTGCGTAGAAGAAACTGTATGCAAAAGAGAGAGGGAGATACCGATAGAGAGTGAGAAAGCGCAACGATTGCGATAACGACAAGTGGAGACGACAACAGAAGGACAGTAGGGACGGATAGACACACAGACAGACAGACAGAGGACATAGAGGGGAGCGTCACGAACGGCGCGTGGAGTATTCCCTTGGCGTAGGGCGCTGCCAATGCAAAATTCTATATGGTTCCGCCCACACAACCGAGTAGTAGGTTGTAGGAAAAGGCAATGGCCACACATACAGGCACACATACAAATGTACATACATGCTTAATACATATTTATACGAAGACAATCAGCGCCACGCAATTATTTATTAATTATACCGTAAGGTTTTGTGCACTGCGCGTTACAATGCTCACAATACAATTCATTTGGATTCTGTTTCTTTCTATGATGCTACTCTTAAGGATGGGGAATGTTGACTTCCTCGGATGGTTGGTCAAAGGAATGATTGGGCAATGATTGCAGGAATACTCTGGACATTTTTTCCATTTCTGCTAAGATTTTTAAAATGATTTTATCAGTCAAAGAAAAATCAATAATAATTAAACATTTACCCCAAGGAAGCAAGCAAGTCTGAGGCATCAAATATTAACAATATATTTGTTGTTTCACAAAATTAAAACCGGCTTCCAATTAAATATAGAGCATCCAATGCACGTCTTTCTGTAATTCCAGTTCTCCTTTCTTATCACGTTTCAGCTTTGGCTGTTGTGCTTCTCCTTCCCCCTTCTTCTTTTTGTTTCCATTTGCCGTTAGGCTTCGTTGAAGTCTTTGTAAATTGCAAACAGCTGTTTGTTGCTGTTTCCCTCCTTCCCTTTTGCACTCATCCTTCGACTACGCAGGCATAGTACCAGTACTCAACCCATACCCATTCCTTCCATCTCGCTTTCACTCTAATGCGTGGGCTGCAGATTGAGTGACTGACTGGCAGACAGGCTGCCTGATACAACACTCACATTCAGGACAGAATACTACGTTCGGGAGGGGAGTGCGAGTGTGTGTGTGTGTGTATGTTTGTACGTGTGTGTTACGTAACTGTAACTGTTTATGATTGAATTTTTCGCTTCGTTTTAGCCATTAATTTTTGTGGCTGCCATGTTTCTTGCGTATTGTAGCGGGGCGCGTGGCATAGCATTGCGGCCACGTTAATTGAAAATGGCTGTTCTTGTTGCTGTCTGCCTCTCCAGGAAGCATAGCAGGTCCCTGGAAGGGTGTAGATGGGCAGGGGCATGGCCTTGTGGGGATATTGGGGTAAGAGTCAGGCCCTCCGAACATGAAGTGGGCCTCTTGTCGAACTGGGTTCCTGCAAACGGATTTTAATTGGCCTAGCACATATGTTTATGTGTTGGATCAAAAGAGGAAACATGTTTGTACACAGATATGTATGTTGACTTAGTGTGAACTAGTGCAGGGCTCTAATATGTACATATGTAAAAGTTGTATACAATAATTTATGTGAAATATTTCAATCTACAATCAGTTACATCTCCTTGCCCAATATATTTCATATTTCATTAAAATTAGCGAATAAAAACAATCTAGGAACAAGAAAATAGTTAGTGACATTGCCAGTCTGCAAATTCCTAAAATTTGCTGTGGATATGAATAACAAATTACATGCTAAATATTTCATAGCTCAGATTCGTGAAATATATTTTATATTATTTAGATTGCGAGCATTTTAAAGTGAATTTTGAAAGATTTTATATACGAAACGTATTTCAGCAAAAAAATTTTTCCTGCACCTCCTGAAAGTATGCAGCAAATTTCTTTCACGCGGCTCTTCTTTTGCCAGCCACTCGTGCGTATACGCAACGTACACTCCACAGGAAGAGGAATGGTCTGAAGGGAATGGGGAAGGAGAAGCAAGCATTACACACACCATCAAGCAAGCAAGCAAACAAACAAACAAAAAAACAGGGAAACATTCAAACATTTTGTGTCAATCTGTCAGTCATTCAGTCACTCAAAGACCCCCTTTCGGTAACCCATTGCCCGTTGCCGTGTCCGCTGATAAACAGGAATCGATAAAGAGGGGCTTACATGTACACACCTACAGCCGAGCACCACCCCCAAAACCCACCTCGCACTCCAAGCCACACCCCAGTCCCCTTTTCGCGATGAGTTCTGCTTATCAACGTTCACATAGGAAATACAATACAAAAAGGGATACAATGAGACGGAGGAGGATGTGTCCTGGCTCAACAAAGGATAGTCATGGGTAGGGCAGGAACACAGATATACCTATATATGTATATATCCATATATATACATACAACACGCGTGTGTGTGAGCATTTAACGCGATAAACGTAAATCAATAAACGCACAGAACGGAAATTATCAACACCTGTAAAAGATAATTGACGCGAAATTAAATTATATGTTGCCACAGCATGTGCCAATAATGATGATTCCATTAAAACACAAACTCTGTACCCCCCCACACCACCCCCATAAAAATCCACTCGACGGAGATAGTACCTGTCTTTGACAGTGCGTTACACAGGTGAATGAATGGTTATGGAATATAACTTATGCTTATGAAACTCTTTAGAGTCGCAAAGGATTGGTTAATGTATTGGAAAGGGTTCATCTTTGAATAGTTATTCTGAGAAATACCCGAAACAAGCAGATTATTTGTACTGAAATTATTATTAAATATATATATATATATATCCGAAATCATTTTGAAAATAGATTACTTGAATTGATGGAGCAATCTGCTCTATATTAGCGTGAAATCGAAGAAACGTTCCGGAAAAGATCTTTCGATCTCCCATGCTTTCCAGAATGATATCCTAGGTATCCTTGTTACTGCCTTTCTATTTATGCAAAAATGGTTACAAGGACAACCCGATTATGAGAATCTATAAATGAATGTGTGGGTTGGGTTCTTTTGGGTTGGGTTCTGTTAACATTTGACCTTACTTAGCTCACTTAGCGCGTGGGGTGGTGGGTGGTGGAGCTGTGACAGGATGAGCAGACAAAGCGTTGACAATGGCCCAAACAAAAGAAACAGAAAATAGACGAGCACATAATGGACGTGGTGATAGTGGGGCGGAACGGAGACCAATGGCAAAATGTATTTACATAGCTTATACAATGTATGGTCGGGATAAGCTCCATTGTTTTATGCATGCAAATAGAAACAATGCCGCGACGAAGAGACCAAGGAACGAAACATTCAGATTTGCCTTCAGATTGTAGCATCCAGAGGTATGCAGCGACAGAGTTTCGTGGCAAAAGGATGCTCTGTCTGTTATTGGGCATTCGTCGGACATTCAAACATAACAATGTGTGCAGTTACAGTCTTTACCTTTGAATCGATTGACATTTGAGCGGAATCATTAGGTTTCGAGATACATCAGCTATTTAGCAGGCTATTGAATCGTAGTGAATATGAATCGGGCTTAAATTTGTAGGAAATTCAGAAACATTTAAAATAAAATTTATTATATCATCATCTTCCGTTCATTAATTTGATCCATTAATAAATTTACAAATAATAGTAATTGAAATATGAAATTGCTTCCCTTGATAGCATTTAAGTAAATTTAATTTGTTGGTTTTGTTGCTTGATTTGATGGTCTAATACAAATTGAACTCGTTTCGTTTTCGCGTTCGCTTCACATAAAAATTCCACTAAATTATAAATTAATGAACTAATAGTAGGATGCGGCGGCAATGGTACAGTCACAGACATGGGACGAGACTACAGCTCTGTGTGAGCGTATTCCTCTTGCTCGTTTTCCTTATCCTTGGGCACAATAAACAGACCCTCCGCCGTGGTCCAGCGTGTGCCATGCTGCGGCCTGTGCAGACCTACGATCTCCATTTGGCCGGAGATGGGTCGCCCGTAGGATCGTCCCGACAAGCCCAGGTACATGCCAGTGTCGATGTGCCTCAGCCGGATATGTGCATCGCGCATCCACTTATCATTCGTGCAGACCACCTCCCAGTGATCGCCGGTGTCCCCCACACCATCCGTGCCGTAGGCGGACACCTCCTGTTCGCCGGAAAGTGGCGACGAGAAGTGATGCGAATGCAGGTTCTTTTTTGTTGTCAAATGCTCCAGGCGTATGGTGTACCCACAGGCGATAGGCTCTCCCCGTTCGCAGAGCTCATTTGACTGCGCCTTGATCATCCAATGGCTGTTGACATCCTCCTTTTGCTCCACGCCCGTCACCGACTGTTGTCCAGACCCAGAACCGTATTTCACGTCGTGTGAGTGCAGCCGGTAGGAGTAATCCGAGTTGAGGAGCTTTAGTATGGAGCCACACGTCACCACATTGGTTTGAGTGGCTATAGTCGCAGATGATTAAAAGATAATAGATCAATATTAGTTCTGCATTGTAAAAGGGGCGGCGTGGCCAATCACAGAAGACCACATAAACGCCGACTGTGCGGCTTCTTTCTAACACTTACCGGTGCCGCTGCTCAGGAAGCTAATCAGGCTCAATACGGGTAGTAATAGTGTGTGCAGCATCCTCCTTCCTTGTCTTTGCTCTCTTAGTGAGGTTGTATATATCTAAAGCTACAATTATTTGTACGAATTTTTAGTTGAACACGCAAACAAAGTTAGGGATGTTAGAAATATCGATATGGGAATGTTTCGATAGGCCACTTTCTAGCGATGGAATACATACATCGGCTAACATTCCAATTTTTGTTTCCGATATTTATTAAAATATAATTATTTAAATACATTATTTATTGTATAATATTTAATCATATATTTCAGCCTTGGATTTAGCTCATCCAAAGAATACCAAGGTACTCAATACAATTAAATTGAATATGGATGTAGGGTAACTCTACGTTGCTCAATCGTAGGCAGTGAAAGAAGAAGGAAACGGAAGACTGAAGATCTGGAGATATAATATTCACAAAGGCTCAGGCTCCGCCTGACCGATGGTCCTTATCATTTACAGAAGCAGCGCGGCAAGTTCGAATATCGTTTACAAAAATATCGATAGCCCACAAATAGAATTTGGAGAAATATATATCGCTATATTAATATAACAATATCATCCCTAAACGCAATTTTCGCCATAAAAAACTTGAGCTGTCAAACGATTGATAGTTGAGCCATCGATAGTTTTGAATGTTGAAAAATACAATCGATACTATCGTGATAGTATCGGGCTCATATAATTTTTAAAAAACCATTGAAACCTTTTAGGAAATTGTCCATTGTAAAAATTAGATGCCACCTGTCGATTTGCTTACAAATGTGTCTTCGTATTTTACAGCAGCCAATCCAAACATATCAAAAACGCAACGACTGTAGCTCGATACTATCATGATAGTCTCAAAACCATCGATAGTAGAGGCTAGCAGCAAAATATCGATACTATCGATAGTGCCCTCTTTGGTTTGACACCTAAAAGACTAAATAAAAGTGAAGAAAAATTGAATTTAAACAAAAATTAATGGCACACAAGCGTTTGTTCATCTACGCTGTGTTACTGGCGATATGTTATTTAGTTGGCGTGACATGGGTGAGTGTCTAAAACCGGTTTATATAGCAAGAATCACATGACTTTCCACTCATTTTTTTCGTCAACAAAGGCTGAGAGTGCATCACAGCTGCCCAGCAGCAGTTCCAACGCCAGCCAAGGCGGTGCACTGCCACCAGCGGGCGCAGCAGCGATAGCAGGAGCAGGTGTCGCAGTGGGAACAGCAAGTGGTCCAACACCCAAGCAAACTGTTGTAACTCCTGCTCCCACGGCCGCAGCGCCACCGAAAGCTATTATCACGCCTGCTCCTGGCCATAGTTCTTCTTCCAATACCAGCAGCACAACGAGCCCAGCAGCAGAATGGTAATTAGATTCGATTCTATCACACAATTTGCTTTGATTTGTAATCTCTTGTATTTCTTTTTTCAGTGTCTGTGCTGGGGCTTTGCTTCCACGTCTGGATGCCAATGGCAAGGAGCTGCCCATCTGCGCAGAGTGCAAGTGCTCCCATGTGGCGCGAAACACAACACTTATAAAGGTAGCATCTTCGAAACCCCAACCAACCCCACACCCACACCCCTCTAATGTACTCACTCCGTTTCCCATCCACAGGTCGTTGTTATCATTGTGATTTGGATTATATCCATTTTAGTGATATATATGCTCTTCCTGATGTGCCTGGACCCATTGCTGAACAAGCGCGTAAAGGCCAACTACCAGGAGCACACCAATGAAGATGTACATAGCAAACATTCTAAGAAATATGCAGGCATACAGTATAGTCTACTAGTTACAGCCCCTGAGATTGATGATGATGATGATGAGGCTGAACTAGTTGGCAATAAAGAAGCACGACACATTTGAATAGATTTTAATTGCGAACCTTTTTTGTTTCATTTTTACGTTTATTTTTCCCTAACACCTCGCACCGATTCACGACACAACTAACCCACAGACTGACTTTTCTTTCGACCACAACCAACTCACAACTAATGCGAAAATCTTTCACCTTTTCTGTCCCCCCAGGATGAGCCGACACCGCCCATACCCGCAGCCACTAACCAGGAGCTGAGCGCCAGAGCCAATGTCCTGAATCGCGTGGGCCACCAGCAGGACAAATGGAAGCGACAAGTGCGAGAGCAAAGACGCCATATCTACGACAGGCACACCATGCTAAATTAAACAGAGAACTGCAGATCAGCAGGGGATTGGATTGGTAGAGTAGACGGTGGATTAGCAGCGAAGGCGACTTAAGACATGTATTCCAAGCAGTAAACCGTATTGGCAACTCATTAGTTTGATCAAAATTATCATGTTATTAGCCACAATTTATTTAAATATATTACATGTAATCAAAGCTTTGATTGGAAAAGTAATTTTTATTCATCGAAAGACCGCCACAAGCTTAAATTATACATTCTATCGGCTGAAGGAGCTGCACTCTCAGTATCCCTTGATGGTGGCGGCAAAGGACCAGTTCTCGCTGACTTTGCAGGGTCCATTGATGGTGGCGCCGCTGGCATTGCAGACGCCAACAGTGTACTCGGCCATGTTGCGGGTATCACGATAGTAGAGCACCTCCATGCATTTAAGGATCTACAAAAACAAGGACAATTATAATCATGAAGTTCTTTAGGATACCCCGTATATGTCGTACCAGCGCGGAGGCCTCATTGGCTGTAAAGTCACGGTCCTCTGGCTTGCGTTCGCGCACTAGAGGCAGAGCCAAATGGCGAGCGAATCCTGTGGCCACCACATAATCCTCATGAGCACGTCCACGCAAATCGACATTGGCCAAGAATGGGGTTCCATCCTGCTCGATGCCACCCACAACCACATCAATGTACAAGGGATTCATGCGCGAGCGACGGTTGTAGAGGACACGCGTCAGCCAGCTGGACAGTGCCTTGGGCTTCATGGTAATGCCATCCGCATAGCACTGATCCTCGATTTTCTTCTGGTCAATGGTGCGCTTGATCGACTGTATATCGGCAAAGTCGCCACCGCCGCCCAAAATGATGTTATTGTTGATGGGAAAGACGCGCTCAATGTTTTGGTAGCGTGCCAGAGAGCCGTAGGAGACCAGTGTGTCGGCGGCAATCATGACGCCGCCATCGTAGCGTATACCCAGAACAGAGGAGCCTGTGGTAATGGAAGAGCTGAGCATGTGGGGAACGGTATAAATAAGGTTAATATTAAGTGGACTCAATACATGTCGCTAATACCGCCGCCTTACGTGCTGCGCTTCGTTCCGAAGGGGCCAGCAGTGGTCAACTCTTTTGGCAACTGGATCTGCTGCTGGCCGCCAGTAAAGTTGTAGAACGCTCCGGGTGTCGGTCCATTCTGCCACAATGGCTGGGCAATGCTGTTGTAGTTGTTCAACATTTTAATTTACTCGTTTTTAATAACAATATTTGGAAAAGCAAATTTTTGTTGAAATGCTAGAATGACGGGCACAATTTTTAGTGTTGTAATGTCAAACCATCGAGGGCACTATCGATAGTATCGATATTTTACTGCTAGTCTCTACTATCGACGGTTTTGCGACTATCATGATAGTATCGAGCTACAGTCGTTGCGCTTTTGATATGTTTGGATTGGCTGCTGTAAAATACGAAGACACATTTGTAAGCAAATCGACAGGTGGCATCTAATTTTTACAATGGACAAGTTCCTAAAAGGTTTCAATGGTTTTTAAATAATTATTTGAGCTCGATACTATCACGATAAGATCGATTTTTTTTTTTCAAACATTCAATGCTATCGATGGCTCAACTATCAATCGTTTGACAGCTCTATGTTGTAAAATACTTCAATTTGGAGGTATTTGACCCTCTAGTGACCAGGAATACTGACATCTTAACCCACTGAAGCCCCCAGTATTTTTTTATTTTTGCAGGGTATTTTTTTGTGTCAATCTCAAGCAAAATATTTTTGGTATTTGTTCCATACAATCGACACAAAAAAATACTATTTCCAGGTGGCGCCATGCAACAAAAATACGCCAGATGGCGTTTGCAGCTATGTGGGGTAAACTTTTGTATACTTACGATAGAGGGAGCCACAAAGTAACTGAAATTGGGTTTGAAATTTAAAATATATTTAATTTCCCTTAAATTTTCTTGACCTCTTCCAGATTGATGGCGCCAAGGGCCCAATGGAGAAATCAAATCCCTTCTTTATCACCTACAAAGTGAAGGAGGAGACTGGCCAGTCTGCGGCACAGCCTTCAAAATATGGCAGCGGTGGCAGGAATACTCCGAAATTACCCTTGTATTCACGTGGAAGTCGCGACAAACTAATCTGCCACCTGCATGTGGACAATGTGGATGGAACACCTGAGCCGAGATTCTGCTCGCAGGCACCGCCCTAATCGTCTATGATTATTAGATTTAAGAGCTGAAGAGCCGAAAATAAAAGAGGGACTGCTGCTGGTTCTGTCACCAAACCTTTCTAGATCCCTCGGAAAATAAAATAATTTTCTTCAGTAAGTTGTGGATGCTAATTGACACACGAAATGAAAGCCAGAAATCAAAAATGAAAGGTATCCCCTGAAAAAAAAAATTCTGGAAGAGCTTTTGGGGTGTTAGTGAATGAAAAGTTCCGATATAGAAGTTCCACTTTGCAGTCGTAAAAAGAACACGTATGCGGGCCAGAGATGAGTAGAAGAAGGAAGGGCCGGAATACGATTATTTTATTCTTTAACTTCAATAAAGATTTTTCAGGGCATGCAGAATGCAGGGTTATACCAAAAAACCCTCAACCGCGGAACTGAAAAATTTCTGTCAAACTTCATATAAAACTGTGGCAGGAATTTTTCGTTTACGTTTTCCTGCCTGCCTATCCATCAATAAGAGCGTAATCCACAGATTTATATCTACAGTTGCCTATCGGGACCATGTGTGTACTGAGAGCTGATGCACAGCTCAGGAATTTATGTTCAACAATTAGTCCTGAAGGAAATGGTGTAAGATGGAGGCAAAAACTGTGCGCAAAACCAAAAAGAAGAATGAAAATTATTCTTTTTTGTTTTACAAAAATATATGCCGACACCAACACAATCACTTAAAAGTCAGAGTACATTTATTTTCCTTTTTATACCTATAATCATAAGCTCCAAAATGTTTATACCGACTGAGTACGGGTATAAAAGTAGAGTCGCGTCCCCAGAAGCGACTCACACGTTCCTTCTCGTTTTAGATGAAAAATTTGGAAAAAAAACTGTTTGAATAGTTAAACATCTTTCTTCTTATGAGACTACGCTGCGGTCGCATTATCATCCACATAAAATATCCACAAAATTCTCCCTGGTGAGGTTGAATTCACTGCCCTCATCAGTCTTATTAGTATTGCTTCCCCGTACCGCCCGACTAGGCATTACTTTCGTCTTCATCTTCAACTCTCTCTTTCTTTCTGCTGTGATCATGAATCATTCGGAATAATTACAATACATTCTTCCATTTGTTTTCCTTTGACTCTTGTGCTATTAAGGTCAAAACTTGTTTAATGAATAATTTAATAGTAATTGCGGATATTTGAGCCAATAAATCTGATCCACCCAGAGTAATTACCATAGTCAGTTTGATTATTTATTTATGTTGAAATGTTTCGATTACAGTTTAACGTTAAACAATAAATTAAGATGTAAACGTGTGATATCACAGAAGTCTGGATATCTGGCTCTTTTAGTCTCTGAGAACTAGGCGCTGATCGAGACGCAAAGAGAGACGGGCAGACAGACATGGCTATATCGCCTCGGCTATTCCTTGTGCGTTACATCCACTTCAACCATACATCAAATACATATACTTACCCCTTAACTATTCGAGTATAAAAAGTATAAAATGGTTGATGTACCCAGTACCCAGTCGCTTTCCTTTGTGGAAATCAACATAACTATTTTGCATAAAATGGACAGCAACGCAATAGTAAATTCTCCAAATAACACACAATCTGAACAATATTTACGCAGACTATTTATGACGTATGGTATGACGTATGTACATACCTCCGCACTTGTGGCCTGCAAATGTTCCATTTCGCGGGCATTATTCGATTGGTCCCATGCTGCAATTCAAACGACCCTTAAACAGCTGAAACTTAAGTGACAGTTTATTGGTAGTTTTTCTTTTAAAAGGGACCTTAATTCTTTGTGACTTTCTTTATAATTTACTTGTTTGGCTTGTATTCCTAACACACCCATTTCCTTCTGGCTGTTACATTCACCTGTAATTTAGCCCAAGCCCTCTTCGAGTACCTGTTATACATATAAACGCGTTTCGCTTAAAATGCCGCTCAGTTCAACTTTTCACTTCCACGTAGCCAGTCTGAACGCAGAAGATCTTCGAGATGTTGCTGGAATTCAATGAGGCCTTTGAAAAATACATAGCAACATTACCAATGCCCGATGAATTTGATACCAAGAATAACGAAGAAATAGCCCAGAAAATAGAGATAGACTCTATTTTCAAGGGCACGCTGTCCCATTTGGAGGGAAATTGTAAGTTTTGTTTATTTTCAATACGTATTTTCTGTACGTATATTTACGTTATTTCATAATTTACATTTTTACACCTGTGCTATAGATATGGGTCAGTTTGGTGGTAATCCAGGAATTATCCTGAAAATGCCATTCAAGATTACTCCAAAGAGAGTAAACAAAACCAAAGACTTCACGGCCTACAAGCTGATGTCGGTTGTACAGCACCCGGCTGTGCAAAATGGATATGTTATTCCGAAAAGTATAACGACTCTGTTTGAAATTGATTTGCAAAGAGCTCTGGACAGCATTGGTCGGTTAAAACTCCAGAGTGGAGATACCTACCAATACCAAGAGTTAGAGTTAGAGTTGATTCGAAAACGGATGAGAACGGCATTTTAAGATTTCAAATTATTGCCCTTGAAACTAACTCTCGCAGCCAGTGCGAGCAACCACATTACTCATTTCCAGTCCGTGTTACATTTTTGAACTACCCAAACATTTACATGGGTCTTGGCTCGCATTTTGTGACATTTGACGAGGCCGCTTTAGAGGTGCCCAGGCCCAACAGAAATAAAGATAATTTGATCAGGTTCCTAGTGCATTTAAATGTAGACTATTTCCAAGTCGATAAAACTCTAAATTTGGATATAAAGCCCATTGGAGATAGGCGATTCAGGCAAGTACTTATTATAAATATCCATTCAAGTTTCTTTGATTAACACTTCAGGCTCTTAGGCGAGTAATGATTTGTCCCAATTGGGAAGTCCTGTTCTACGTGTGGCGGAAGCTAACGCAACTCAAGGAGTTGGGCAGTGTGGACTATGACAAAATGGCCAAATGGCTTAATCTTGCCATAGATCCAACAACGCCAAGCTATTTATTATTACTTCTTAGAAAATAAGCGAACAATATAAATTAATTACAACAAATTCTTTATTGCCAATATACCAATACAGAATCAGAATATATATATATATATACACATCTATGTATATGCATATTTCAATGTATAATGCAGGCCTTTCCTTTGGGGAATGTTTCCGTTTGTTTGGTGCATCTTGCAGATGCCGTAATACAGTCAAGAATATCAGTTACATGGTTTCCTTTGAGCTATGCTAAAACAACAATAATTGGCGGGAGACCCACACTAATACGAGTACGAATATGAATACCCTACACAAAACTACAAGCTACTTGTCACGGCCAAATGGTTTAGTTTAGGTTTAGATTAATTTATATTTAAAGCTTCTTCTAGTCCTTGCAGCAGCAGTACACATTGTCGCTGGAGCTGGCTGGCGTTGAGGGGGCAGGGCCGCTCTTGAGCGGCTTGCTGTAGGAATGGGGACCACGCATGAACACCTCTATAAGCTGGCAATGCGATCTGAAACGAAAGAGGATGGTCACCAACATTGTTTGGGGTCAAGCTCAAAATGCAATACCTCATGGTTATGTCCAAATCGGTGACCACCTCGCCGTCACAGTTCCAGCTGGAATACTCAGAGGTGGAGCTGCTGCTGCTGCCGACCTCCGCCTGTGCTATGGGCTGGCAAGAGCCGGCAATGCTGTAGCTCTCATCGCTGGCCGCTGCGAATGTCCTAAACTGGAACTTTCTTGTTCGATAGACCTCCACAAAGGGCAAATTGCGCTGCAAAGTAATTTGGTGTCAATAAAAATAAACCAGAAAAGACTCCAGTACTTACAATATCTCCACTCCTGCCGGCTGTATTCAACAGAAATCTCACATTATTGAGCAGTGAGGTCTTCTTGACGAGAATCAGATCCAAGCAGCCATCGCCCAGATGACTATACCGGGAGATTCCGTTGGGACTGCGCGCGCAGGCACAGGTGATATTGGCGCCGCAGATCATAAAGAAGTTGCCCTTGATGACCTTCCATTGCTCAGAAGCAAGACTCTTCATGGAGTGTACCGAGCCCACGGGCAGCTGGAGCTTGTCGGGCCGCGGCCTAGGTCTGAGCAGCGCCGCCTCGCTGGGCGTCAGATGCGACTCCTCTGGTTCAGCCTCCTCCAGTGCGGCGCTGCTTGCATTCTCGACTTCTGCGTCTTCCTCGCGAACAAACAGAGAGGAGCGCTGCTGCTCCTGCATGGAGCTGGCAAAGCTGCAGCGCTGGCAATTGGCATAGCAAATGGAGGGCACAGACTCGCCCAGAGAGCAAACACTGTCTGGACTCTGCGGGAGGTGCTCCTCCAGCGGTGTGGGCTGCAGATCCGGCTCCTCCACCAGCCGCAGCTCTGCGTCGTAGCCCCGATTGCTGATGAAGGCCTTGACGCCGCTGTACTCGTACCTCTTGGGCCCCATCCAGCGGTAGTTCTCGCTCTGGGCAGCCACATCCCCCAGGTAGCCGTAGCTGAGGACGCTGGCGCAGAACCTAAGCAGGGACTGGCTGTTGCTCACGCTGCATACGTCCAGGCCGCGATGCTGCCCGAGGATCACGTGTATGGCCGCCGTTCGGACATCGGCCGTTCCGTGCATGCTGTAGGCAATGGTGTCCGTGCTTCCCGCTGGGATTACACCCACTGGGATCTCTGGTCGCGGTATGTACGAGGGTCGCTGCTCGTCGAGGCCCAGCTCTCGCATTCGCCGGAAGAGCAGTCCGTTGATGACCTCCGCCACAGTGCCATCGCCACCCACACAGCAGATGGCGTCGTAGCAGCTCAGGTCGTGGCTCAGCAGGATGTCCCTCACTTGATTCGCCCGCTGGGTGGTAATGCACGTGGCATCGATCCCCGCCAACTGGAATATGGGCCGCACATGGCGCTCATATGTCTGAGAACCGGCCTTCCGGCCGCCATACGGGTTGATGAACACCAGCAGGCGGCGCACTCGCATTCGAGTGGGCGACGACTGGTGCAGACGGGCCTGCAGCTCCTGGTCCCACTGCCGCACAATGTACGGATCCGCATTGAAGAACGTGAGGCGTCGCAGCTCCCAGCGATTGCAGTCCGTTTGGGACTTGGTCAGGTGCTGGGCATAGTTGATGGTCAGGTACTGAGTTGTGGGCCTGTTGTCGGCCTCCCCTGGCGCATTGAATGCCTGCGGATTCGGCGGCTTGATGGAGGCTATCTTTGTGTCTCCCGCCCGCACACTGATCACATCATCCAGATGCAGTATGTGGCTCTTGGGGCCATAGCCACGGGGGCCCTGTCCCTCTGGCGAGGGCGGATCATCGGGCAGCGGTGCCTTGATCTCCTGGCTGCTCCGCTTCGACTGCTTCACCTTCTGCATGCGCTCCCACACCAGCTGTTGGCCGTGCAGCAGCACTCGATAGGCCTTTTTCTTCAGCTGGAAGTTGTTCAGCAAAATGTCGTGCGAAGGGGATGGGTCTCCAGCCGCTGTTGCGCCGGCGGCGGTGGAGGAGGAGCAGGTCCCATAGTTGTTGGACGAGCAGGGGGCGTAGGTGGATGACCCCCCCAGTGACTGTTTGCTTTGCGTCATCTTTGCTCTCCGTCGATGGCTGCGGCGTTGTCGGCACTGCAAATGGCAGAGAGAGGAAAACAGGTTTCCATTAGAAGTAAATGTTACAAAGAGTGAACGGTGCAGAAGAGGGAGGGGCGGAGTGGCAGCTGGTGGGAGGTGAAGAAAAGGTGATTCGTCTCTGCCATCAATTTTGAATTACGGCGCGTCGTCTCCATTCTCTTTTTCGTTTTGTTTCTTCGACTCTTAATTAATGTAATGAGAGATGGAGAAAGAGGTGATAAACGTACACATAAAGAGTGGGGAGGGACAACAACTAAGAAGAGGAGCGATCCAGCAACTCAGTAAATTTTCCTTTTCCTTTTTGTTTTGTTTTCTGTGTGTGGCATTTCCCTCGAATCTTTCGCAGTCATTAGCATTTCCATGCTAATCAGTTTTTCAATGAAGACTCTTGTTGAAAACCCCACCAACATTCATTCGTTGAATGAAGGTTCTATTCGGTTCAATGCTCATAAACCCATTTTTCGGCGCACATTTGTACAACAGCAGTCATTATATTTCGGTGTCCATCAAATGTGATTCATAATGATGATATTTATTATCGATACGAATGCAGACGGACATAGAAATGTGCGAATCAGAAATGTAGAATATATAGAATATATCTGTAATACAAGAGTTATATGTGTGTGTGTGAAATAAAATCCTATCTATAAGATAGTAAGAGCTACCGTTTCTCTTATATTTCGAAAATGTTCCCAAATGTTTCCTTCACCATCTTATAGCAAATGAAACCATTTTCCATCACTTTCTTATTCATACAGGCTAAAAATTAAATAAAATTCCCCCCAAGCAAAATGAATCCACTATGCCATCCATTATCATTGTAGCTATCAAATAAGTGCACTGTTTATGGGATTACTTGCAAATCTCCTTCATAAATATTTTACTTTTCGTTCCATTAATGCGAGTATATAGTCGTAGTTGCCTTCGTCGTTTCAATGCTTATCAGCGGCACGAAAAATTGCACATTCTGAGAACTTGTTCGCCCTCTTACCATATAACCTTACAGGCATGATTGTACAAATGATTGTAGCTACTATATATATACTTGTATGAGTATGTAAGTGCTACACTTATATCGTGCTCATAGCGCACTGAACTCGAGCGAACGTGTTGACGCGTTGGGAACTGCGCAAATGTGTAAAGAAAAACTGGTTTAAATTGTTGCTTGGCCAAGCAATCGAACGGGGGAAGCAGAAAAGAAACAATGCAGGCGGAAAGAGTTGATTGAACTCTTTGGAAATGGGAACTGATCAGAGTAAATAAAGAAATTTCCCAAAATAAATTCAAGGATTAGGCTAAGAATCAAACAATTAAACAAAGAATTTCCATAAAAGTAAAATAATTTCTTTGAGAATACATCCTAGTAGTCAAAGAAAAACCTAATGCAATAAAAGTATTTCATAAATAAAATCTACATTCTATATTGCAGCATGTGCCGCAACCAGAACAGAACTCGATCTGTATTTTAATTTCAATGTTTTAAGCACTCCCCCATTCCCTTCACGTTTGCTCCATAAATTTTATGATTTTTTCATTTACCAGCCATAAACATTCATTGGATGTTTGGCACAAAAAGAGATCCAGAGGGAGACAAGCAGTATTTTTTTTTTTTTCTTAAAAAAAAAAAATTTTTATTCTTTTCAAAAAAAAAGGTATTAGATTTTTGGTAAAAGTGGGGTGTGAACGAGAGAAGGAAAGTTTGCAAATATATACTTCTGGGATAAACATCTTTGAGTGATATAGCCATGTCCGTCCGGTCCGTCCGTCCGTCTTGTGAGCCCGGTAGACTATAAAGTACCAAATGTTCAAGCATTATATCACCTCTACAAATCCCGCCCCCTTCCGCCCCCAAAAAAAATCGTGCAGGCACATTTAAAGATACATAAAACTAAAAACCAGTATCGTGAGTGCCCATATCACCAAATCCAATAGATCAGATCGGATCATAATTATAGCCAGAATGAAATTAATGTACATCTATAATCTACATTTTAAATTAAAAATAAAATTTTTTTATGTAGATGTAGATAGCAGTATGCTAGCAAAAAAAATTTAAAATTTTTTTTTTTTTATTGCTCAAAAAATCATACTAAAATTTATATGATTTTTTTTTTTTCTCCTGAAGAACAAACTGAATATTGTCATATGTACATATGTCTATGCAAATTTATTTCGGAGAGTGGAAAATAGAATGCGAAATTGCTGTTTCGACTATGAAGATATCCAGTAATTAGATATACATATATTTAGGGGAATTATGTAAGGAATACTATCAGAATTTGGGTATAGATTTGATTTTTTGGTAGATAACATCAATATGTACTATCGGTTTAATAGCAATAAATGTCCATCAAAGAGGGAGATATTGGTCTATTCTATATCTGTTTTGCTTGACTTTCAAGTCGAATGATATGCATGATCACAATTTTTAATTGGATATACATAGAGCCACAATATACCATATAGTAGTTAATGGTTTCTTCAACCTTCTTCCATTTGTTTACCCTTGTATAAACTCGTGTACGCCCCGAATTACCGTGTAGAAATATAATATATTCAATTTTTAGTTAGTCATACCTTCAAAAGCCACAAGGCGACTCTCTAGAGTTTCAGCACTTTGTTGCTGCTAATTAGACACCAGACATTTGAATACTCGAAAGCAGAACTACTGACTTTTCCACTTCAGCCCAGAGCACCGTTTCACGCGTCGTATGAGCAACGTTCAAGGTTATCCCCACTGAAAAGTGCGACAGCCAGACGACGGACCGCAACGATCCACAGCACCCAGAAGCCGCAAAAAAACTAAGTTTTAGAATCAGTCAGCCACTTCCATAGCAGCAGCAGAGTGAGGAAGCTGCGTTCGGTCTCAAAAAGCAGTTTGAAAAACGAGTTCTCTCTCCTCTCCTCTGCTCAACTCTCCTCTCCTCTCTTAGCTTGGGTTGCGTGCAGCACTCGGCTCGACCTTCGCCTTGAATCGCTTTGTTGTTCAGCTGGGAGTACAAAAAAAAACCGGGCATATACAAAATATCTCAACAGAAACTGCACTGAAACAGCTGCTGCCCCCATACATTTGCATCTGCAGCCAGTTTCGAGTTCTATTCGCAGTGGCATTTCCTGTCACTACTCGTACGATTAAATTTATATTCGATCTTGACATTCAGATGTTCATATTTTTATGGGGTATTTAATTGCGATTCAGTCAAGAAGGGCGGACACTCCTAACTGGCACTCAAATGGCAGTGCAAATAATTAAGCTCGCTTGTTTATGGTCGTTGTACAAATATAAAAAGTTTATTTTGGCAATGGGAATGTTCCATAATGAATAATAGCTAGATTTAAATGATATACATAATCCGCAAAAATATGTATGGAGCATATAATAATAAACTTGATAAAAAGCTTACCAATCAATTCCGTGAATTACTTTAAGTTTTATTCATATGGATTTTGTTATATTTGACTAAAATATGCTGGGAAAATATGATCCAGAATCTAGATTACTGCTTTGCAAAGAGTGAATTGTGGGAATTAGGAATTAACGAGAAGGAACGTGTGAGTCGCTTCTGGGGACGCGACTCTACTTATACCCGTACTCAGTCAGTATATACATTTTTGAGCATATGATTTTTTAAAATTTTAGAATTAAAAAAAAAATTTTACATTTTACTTTTTTTGCTACATCTGTTATCTACATCTACAATGTATATTTGACATCTAACATGTAGATTATACATATACCATTTATATTCTGCATATCCTCCGCTAGGGGTTGCACGCGCACTGAACGCGGCAGAGTGTGCGGGCGAGAAGGAGAATGAGTATCGTGTCTCTGGCTGAAAGAGGCGGGGGAACCAACAGAAAATTATCATTATCATAATTATCATCCGATCTGATTCAGATTCAGAAATCTGTTAGATATGGTCATTCTCTACGATACTGCGTTTTTAGTTTTATCGTATCTTTAAAATTGTGCCTGGCACAGATTTTCGTCCTTTGTGTGGGCGGAAGGGGGCGGGGCGAAATTTTGAAATACACTTGTAGCAGTGTGATATCACATGAGCCTGGAAACCAAATTTGGTTACCCTAGCTCTTATAGTCTCTGAGATCTAGGCGCTCAACAAGACAGACAGACAGACAGACGGACAGACAGACATGGCTATATCGACTCGGCTATTGATGCTGATCAAGAATATATATACTTTATGGGGTCGGAAACGTTTCCTTCTCTGCGTTACACACATCCACTTTTACAACAAATCTAATATACCCCTTAACTCTTTTTTGAGTACGGGTATAAAAAGTGTCCAAGGAATTAGATGGAAGATAAAAATGATTCAATACAGCTCTTACGATAGGTTCCTAAAATGCATTGGATAAGCTGTACGAGATATTTATAATCTCTATCTAGGGATTTATCTCTGAAGAAACCTAATTAAAAATTGTATCTCACCAACAAAATCATCTTCACTTTCTCGCTTTACCTAATTAAATGCCGAAAATGCAAGCATTTTCATCTTTAAGGCACAAAGCAGTGTTTGATGCCAAAACGTAATTAATTTTTACAAATTAATGCCTTTTTAGTGGGAATATGAACAAAACTTGATTATAAATAAACATGCGCACAAAATAAATGTTTGCTTTGCTCTCTCTCTCTCTATTTTCTACGTAAAAATCAATCATAAATAAATGGGATGAGGGAACGGAAATATGTACCTTCCATTGGGACTAACAGAAATTGAAAGCAAGGCAAAAACAAGAGGCGTCCCCTTTAGGAAATATGTAAACAAAATACACGAAAAGTAAATTAAGTAAAATATGTACATATGTATGTATACTTGTGATATTACTGGACGGAAAGTGTGGGGGTTTCTGTGTTTGGGTTGAATGGGGGAACCCAAATAATTGAAATTGGGGATATATTCTAGATGTTTGTTTCATTTCGAAAATACACCCAATGACTGCTGTTAGTTCTATTTGTTATTTTTTAATGCCGCGAATCTCTACAAAATTATTATAATGATGCTGTTAGCCCCTAATTAATGGTCACGCAAGCGATGCAATGATTAAGTGCCATACAAACTGTGCAATAGTTTATCAATTAGTCAAACCAAACGGTTCCATTAAGTACGAGAGGACTTCCCTTTGTACAAGTATAATCTACAAAGAACCCGCAATTTATAATCTCTATTGTTCTGTATAGCAGTAGAGGGGACGGGACTTATCGCTTAAGCAAAACAATAACAGTTGAGTGCTATAGTACCCCATATACGTCGTACATATGTGTATGTATGTAACACATCTTGGAAAAGTGTGACACGTCGTCAGCAGTACGAGAATACGAGTATGTACTATACATATATTTTGCGCTATTCGTATACTAAAGATAAGATATGACCGATGACATCTAGTATTATGGGGGTTAGGGTACAACGTGCAGAAAAGGGGCATGATTTCTACAGATATTTGATATTCTCGATCTTTCACACAGAAAATCTTATGAATCGATAAAAATAGATTTATTTCTTTTGTAAATTTTCCCACCAGTAAAACTTCTTTAATTAGATTTCGAACATGTTTGTCCGACAAAGAGATTTCTCAGTTGTTAATTTCACTAAACATTCACGCCAGTGACTCATGTTTTTGATGGTAACTGAACACATGATATCCATAAATATTTAATTACAATACGCTATAGCTTGTAAGAAACTTTTGAGCGGAGTATCAGACCTCGTGGAATACGATAAATTACAAATCAATCTGTGTGCGTGTTCGCAGACATTTCAGAGCGGAAATGTTGACTTCTCCCACAGTGGAGGAGGAGTTTACCGATAAGAAGACACATTTATCAAATATAGAAAAAAAGTACCAATCCTCTGATAAGTAAAAAGAAACCACTTAAGACCATAATAATCGAATTTAATATTATTTCATTTGTGAAAAAGGAAATTGAACTGCTTGCTATATGGGAACAGTGGGTCTGACTACCGCTATGCTTGCTATTTTAATACCCCTCTAACATGTTTTTACTTAACCCTACAATACTTGGTTATACAAACTTGACCTGCTTTATTGCAGTCGGTCATAGATCCAACCCACGTCTGACCTTTTCAGACACCACACACGCAATCCATTAAACAAATAACATAATACACAGCACTAAGAGCTCCCACTAAAATGTGTGAAGACATTAATCAGTGTGCCAGACGGCCAGAGAAACTGGCCAGCTGGCCAAAGAAAATCGGAATAAAATGATTTGAAGAAAGGAAAATTGCAGTGAAATTTTACAAGAATTGAATAAGGTACAGTGGTACCCACTATGATAGACTTTCTAATGAAACTGAATTTATAAATTCATTTAGGCGGAATTTCAAGTCTGTGAAAGTTGGCCTCTTTTTGGTTACCACTGTACCAAGTGCAAGGTATGCATTTACAGTTGGACTTGCTCTAGCCACAGCCCAAATGGTTGCCGTCAGTGCACTCGCACTCCCCTAAAACAGCATGTGCGAGGGGGTATTGGAAAGTATTAGACAGAGATGGAGATACATCAGATGGAGCCTGCTTCATCCATTCTCTCCCCCGCTGAAATTCTCACATACACCGTTATCTGTATACAAGACAGCTGTGAGAACAACAGCAACAACTCAGCTGTAGCTTTTGCGCGCGTGTGTTTGTGTGTGTGTGCTTGCGGAATTCCTGCGAGTGTGTGCGGAGAGAACTTGTATGTATGCATATGTGTGTCCGACTTGTTTGTCTGCCCATTATTTCAATAACTAACAATGTTTTATTGTTGTTGCAAGAGTATCCAATATCCAATTGGAATGCCGGTTGCTGATTCTAATTGACTAAATGAGTTAATGGTGTGGGGACAGCTTACCTATTATATAGGTATGTCCGTATATCCATACAAGCAATGTACGTATGTAAGTGTTGAATGCAGTTACGTCGCGGATGGGGAAATCAAGAAAATTCAATACATTGCACTTTCGCACACTTAAGAGACACTCAAACACAGACACATAAATATAAGACGTGAAAACTAACGACAATCATGACTTAAGTATTCGATTAAGTACTCTAGCTCTGTACAATTTGCAATAACAATTAACAAAGTTGCCGTTAGATATTCCCGATGGCAGGGGGGGATTGATTTACACGTCTGCAGGAGGTAAAGGGTTGTTTCCGCTCCACATGAAATTTATATTGGATCTCACAGACAACAAACACATTGAATACATAGAGCTACCCGTCCACTTTTATTAATAATTTACGCATCCGACATTTTTAAATGTTTTATAGTCGCGCGACGGGAGCCGACCGAACCGAACTTTTAAAATTCTGAATTTGTTTTGTTTATGAGTGCGTATGACGAGCTTTCAAGAAAAAAAAACCCACCTTACCACATAACTCACCGTGGGGGATTTTGTGCTTTCGCGCACCCATGGTATATTTAGTCCGTCGGGGCTAGGGTGAGGTCCTTACGAGGTCCTTAAAAAAAGTTCGGCCGTTTTAATACTGGGGCCATACCTTGCCATGACCCAGTTGAAAGAGAGCACTCAAACCGCTCTCCCGACTCATTTTTGGGCTAGAGGTGTCAAATCATCAAGGGCACTATCGATAGTATCGATGTTTTGCTGCTAGCCACTACTTTCGACGGCTTTGCGACTAATTATGTGAGCCCGATACTATTACGATAGTATCGATTGTTTTTTTCAAAACATTCAACGCTGATATTCCTTGATTTTGATATTCCGTTTAATATTACTAGCTAGTTAGCCCTCTCAGTCCTAAACTAATAATTTTATCCAATTCCTCAGTAAATTTGGTTCAGGATTGGCTAGTTTTCAGAACTCTTTTTCATTGGATTGTTTACATAATAAGGTTCACAAAAAAAGGCCAAAGTATAAAACGTAAATGTTGTCTAAATGTGACGTCATTGTTGCTGGTCAACCAAGTTTCTTCTATGCGTATGGATGTGTGTATACCTTATTTCCTTTAATTGATGTTAAATTTGTTGTTCCAAGTTCCATTGAAACATAACACTAGTCAACACTGGAATTAGGCTGTGGCTCATCCCATTTTTTTTTTTTTTTTTTTTTTTTTTTTAATTTTTTTTATTTTTTTTTTTTTTTTTTTTATTTTTTTTTTTTTTTTTTTTTTTTTTTTTTTTTTTTTTTTTTTTTTATTTTTTTTTTTTTTTTTTTTTTTTTTTTTTTTTTTTTTTTTTTTTTTTTTTTTTTTTTTTTTTTTTTTTTTTTTTTTTTTTTTTTTTTTTTTTTTTTTTTTTTTTTTTTTTTTTTTTTTATTTTAAAAGGGGGGGGGGGAAGGGGATTTTTTACGGCAAACCTCGCCACCCCCAAAAGGGGGGGGGGGGGGGGGGGCCCCGGGGGGAAAAGCACAAAATAACTTTTTCTGATAGATTTCGGGGCTTAAAAATTTTTAACGAACTATGGTTTTTTTTTATGGTGTAAAATGTGATTTAAAGTGATTTTATGCTCGATTGAAATGTTTTTTTTACCTATTAATGCACATGTTTGTGTTTTATATATACATTTATCCCGGTTCTGATACCTATTAGTGGTACCCGCGAGCTACAAAATTTCGTTAATATCTTTAAAACAGAGCTGAGTAGTTTCTGCATTAATTAGAGCCTGAAATTACAAACAATATCTCTATTCATATATCCATTTTGTTCACAAGTTCACAACATTCCATACGTCCCCTTAGGAAAATGCGGCTCACACCACGAAAACGTTCTCTTCACCTCGGGAAAGAGAGCAATTTGGAAAAACCGCCACGAATTGAAAGCGAATGTCAGTATTTTTTGTGCGCCAAATGGAGTTCGGCGGTCATTTTAAAAAGTATCTTAATGTATTGAAAAATAAATATTTGACTTGATTTGTTTTGTCGGTGCTGTACAGTGTGACTGGAACCTCAGAAATATACAAAATATATCGAAACAGGTATTTATTAGTTTAATGGTATATATGTATAATCTAGCCTGTGGTATATTGCAGTATATTTCAAATTATAAATTTATAAAGGAGCGCAAAGTAGTAAACTCATGGCTGTTGCATTTTTTATTGACTTGAAATTTAAAATACATTTGAGTACATATGAAAATGTTTTCACAACAACCTTATTTTTGTGCAAAGTACAAAAATCACTGGTGCGACAGTGTTATCGGAAAAATATATATATATATTCAACATAGTCCCATATGTCACATTGAGGCAGGCTCAATAACTCTAAACTATTATTCTCATTAGTTTTAATATATTTTTATATTTATTAGACTTATTTTAACACAACCTTTGGTTCGTATTAACAAGCATTGCAATATGGTTCCTTTCTTTATTTTCTTGGTCTACTAGGAGCGCAGCACCAAGCTCTGCAGGCCCAGGTCATAATGAAGTTCCTCGATGAATCGTAGAGCTCCAGAAAGTGGATCTCATTGGACTTCATTCGGACTTCTGGCATTGGTGCGAGGTTTTCGGCTCGACCCAGCTCCAGATAGCGAATGAAGAAGGAACGGCTCTGGCGTGATTTTTTTACGAGTTCCGGCACCGTTAGCTTCCTCGCTAACTCTTTTAGCATTCCATTCCTGATACACGACCCGCGACATGCATGTTCTGTTCGATGCAGCTGAGACGAAGTTTCTTACAATATAAAATACGAGTAAAAGTGTCTAACCAATAAATTATATTAAAAAGGAAACAATGTTTATTATTTTGGTGTTGGGTGTTGGGTTGCATGTCTTAACAAAAATGGCTAGCAGAATAGGAAAAAGCGAAAATGTCCCTGCATCAACCAGCACAACTTTTATTGCACCAATCCCAATTTATTTGTGACCAATCGAATATAAATATTGGAACCCTGCACACAGGAGCAAGGATTCAGAGGAGTCTAAATTTAGGAAAGAAAATTGTAAAAAAAAAAAACGAACAAAACGGGAACGTTTCAATTGTGTGTACATACATACATATGTACATATGTAAGCTATACAATATATTTTGTACGTACAAATAATTGGAAAAAAGTGCCAAGTATTAAGTGTCTTCTTCATTTTGTTTTTGTTCTGGGCATACTCTCAACATTTGTTGTAGTTGTCAGATGTGTTCCATTTTGTTCCCTGCCTGTGTCAAGTAAGTGAGCCAAAATGAGTGAGTAGTATTCATTTTATTTTCACTGTCCAGCCACATTTAATGTGTGGTTCGTGCTCGCAGCGACCCCTTGTGGCAAGTGCACCAACTGCCCGTGCGGTGTTAGTGGTAGCATAGCGCCAACAGGCACGCCACAGCAGGCTCGCTCCCAGCCACCGCCGTCCCCGCCGCCACAACAGCAGCCACTGGAGGATCTTTCGTACATGCAGCCAGCTCCATCACAACAGTACCAGCAACAACAGTACCAGCAACAACAGTACCAGCAACAACAATACCAGCAACAGCTGCCAGTGTACCAGCAACAGCAATACGAGCAGCCACTCTATCAATCAACATTGCTGCCTCAAGAGTCCGTCCAGCAGCAGGAAGCGAGATACCAGCAGCCAACGCCACCACTCCCACCACCGCAAGGACAAGCTGCAGGAACCTGTGGGGGCTACTGTGACAGGTACTCAGGCCAAGGACACCCCCCGGAGCAGTGCTCGATACAGCGATACCCACCAGCACAATCGCCAGGCTACCACCCGGATCAGTCATCCCTACAAGGATACCCCCAGCCGCAGCCAGCAAGGCAAACATACCCAATGGCGCAGTCACCACAATACGCCGGGGGACAACAATCGCCCCCAGGACAAACGCCGCCGTACTCGCAGCCGCAGATGGCCTACGCGCAGGGGCCGCAGGGACAGCAGCCGCCGGCGAATAAGCAAGTTGAAGTGGCGAGTTGTGTTGCACCAACTGTGAAAGTTGAAAAAAGGAAGAGACCCAGCATGAGTTGCAGTTGCGTTAAAAACAGGACCCGCAACACGAATCTTGGGCCTGGTGGCAGGAAACGCGGCGGACCTCCAGGTCTGGGGCCGACTGAGCAGCCAGACCTGCCCATTGCAGATACCTACACGTGCACGCGTCCGCCACGACCCTCAGAGTCAATAGGGCCAGTTGCCGGACCGGAGCCGTTGCGATGCAACTGCCACGAGAAAAAGAAAACGGATTGTTTCTGTAAAGCGCCGGTTAAGCCACTCGCGAAGCCGGCGAAGGAGGCTGCACCACCTCCTCCGCCACCCACCCACGCTTTCGTGGGATGCGGTCAACCCTACCAGGGTCCAATGAACTACCAGGGCACCGCTAGGAACAAATGCGGACACTGCTCCACAAAAAAGAAGTGCGCTATTCAGTGATCGATCCGATGGCAGGGGTCGCTCGATTCAACACACCAGGCATATCAGACATCACATCACCCACGAGAACACTCAGCCATGGGGGGCAATGGAACACGTTTCTAAATTTAAAGCCATCCAAATTTTCAACCAAATTTTCGGACTTCCTAAACCTTCCTCCAACAAAATGCCAACAATAAACCAAATGTTATAGCTAATGGGCAGGTAAAATGCCACGTGCAACAAAATCCCCTCCAATTGTCGAATTTCTTTCGCTAGGGAACCTCTCGGCTCGCCAGAATGGAGAGGGTGGAGGGGCAAACAAACGGGAAATTATTTCTTTAGTTTTATGCTAATTACTTTTGAATAAGCAGCTGCTCATTGCTGCAGGTCCTGCAATTCTCCATTAGAAATGCATGGATTTCCAGGTACTTCCAAAATAAGTTTTAAATGGAGTTTCAAGCTCAAAATTATAATCAGAGCTGCATTGCATCCTATTGGTTTCCTTATCTAGACAATAGGAAAGCAAATGAAACGAAAAAAAGTACAAGCAAAGTGCCAAGTATCAAGTGTCATATTTAGGGGATATTTTTAAACAGTTTTAGTAGTTCTCTCAGAAGTGTTCTGTTGTGTTCCGTTGTGTTCCTTGTCCTTGCCCTTGCCTTGCATTTGACCGAGCTGAGCTGAAATGGGTAGTAAGTATTAATGCATTTGAATTGTCTTACCACATTTAATGTGTGCAGAACCCAAAACCAACAAGTGCAAGGAATGCCCCTGCGGTATGACCGGCAGCGTAATGATAATTACGGAAACTGGACAAACGGAACGACAACATGCAGTGGTTACACCGAAAGCCCAAGGAAGGTGTCGGGTATACCGCGGCCCCCCACCAGGACACCCGGGACACATGGAGAATGAAAACCTTGTGGATCCACGTGGAAACGCTGGCAGAAGCCGCTACCACTGCGGCCACTGCAATACAACAACAAAGAGCAAGTGCGTTGTTCAGTGAGTGATGGGTGAAAAGTGATCCGCATCCATCGGATGCTATGCTCCTGCCCTGTCGTAACAGGCATAGCAGGCGGCGAAGGAAAACAAAACACACACGAAAACACTCGGTCAAGGGGGGGCCATGGAACACTTTTGTAAATTCAAATTGTCATCCAAATTGTCAGTGTTCGCTCCTTCAATATCCCAGCTCTTTTAACCCGTTCAATATGCAAAAACAATAAACCAAATATGCTACAGCTAATGGGCAAGTAGCATACAGCATACAGCACCCAGCAAAATCCAGCCCAATCTCAATCCGATCTATTCCGCTAGGGAACCGCTCTATCTGCCGTTTGGTGCGAGCCCATTCGTACCGCGGCGGCCTTAGTCGCCGGGACCGCCGCCAGGATGGTGGTGCAGAATGCACGGGGTGCTGCGGGAGCAGCAACTCCAGCCGTAGTCGCAGCCGTGATGTCTTTCACGGGATGTGTTATCTTCAACGCACGAATGTATGCTTCCTAAAAAATCCTTCCTCCAATGATGGTACTTGCGGTTATCGCACGGTCCGACGCAAGCCCCCGCACCCGTGCGAACCAACGGAGGTTACGCCACCGGCAGTTCGGCCAAAACCATGTCCATCTATTCCAAGGCCCTGTCCCCAGACTTTCGAGGATGATACTAGCTTCTGCCCCTCGGCGCTCCTGCCTCCAGCATCGGTTGCGTTCTGCGCCATGAATTGTGACATGCAATCGGCTCCGCCTGTTTATGCGCTTCCACAGTGCTGCTGCATGCCGACGATGCCTTACTGGCCAGCAGCTCAGCAAGTCTGTCCCAGACAAGAACCAAGATCTCCAGAGCGATCCTTTAACCATGGGCAGAGCTGCAGTTTCGGCAACGACAATGTCTATCTCATGCAATCGCCACCGCCTCCTTATAAGATTCCACAGATCTGCGGCATGCAGTCGCCTCCAGTGTGCAGTCGGCCGCAGTCGGATTCGAGGTGCCAGACAGCGATGAGGCCGCCAGCTACGAAACTCTGCTCCACCACAGGGAGAAGACCTCAGAGGCGATGCTTCAGCAATGGCCAAGGCGGGCAAAGCGGTGGCAGAAAATGTCACCCCAATGCGTATACCGTGCCTCTGTACACCCGACAGATGGATTCCGACCTGGATCCGCTGGATCCGCTGGGTCCGAGGTGCGACTTTGGAGAAGCTTCGGAGCCAGCTCCAGCAGCTTTCGGCTGCGATGCTTTTCCTCCCTTTCCACAAAACGAGTCAATGAGATCGTTGCAGCCTGTAGCCCTGGGGATGGATCCAGTCGCCAACTTTGATCTTGATCGATTCGAAAGAGATCAGCGCGAGGGCATCGGACGTCGGCGAAATGTCCACATACGGACGTGCATCAATTATGACTACGAACCCAATCCGGGCCGTTCTGCGCAACGGTCGCAGCCACCTCCTGGTCAAAATATACCTTGTGTGGTGCAATTCCCAGACGGTGTGTACTTTCCCAATCATCCACATCCAACAGCAGCTGCTGGCGTTGCACGTCGCCGAAATGTCTCTATGCGCCGTTGTGACGACTATGATGAAGACGAATGAAGAACAAGCAGAATAAGAAACTATTAAATGTCCGTTCCGTTGATAAAGCGTAAATGCAACTCTGGTTTCAAAGCAGAACCACAGTGTTACACAACACTGGATCGGCAGTGCTGTAAAGACGTCCACATTGAAGACTCAAACAAGATATGATTTTTCTCGGTATATTTACATATCTAACAGGCCAAAAAAAATGCAAGTTCCAACTATCGATTGACTAAATGTTTGCAGAAACATCGATTTATCAAACGAATAATAAAGGAAGAAGAAGAGCGGGATTTATCAAACTAATAATAAAGTAAGAAGAAGAGCGCTCAATGGCCGAGAAACCGGCCGCGGGACCTTGTGCCGCATATCCTCGGATACACGCTGGGCTGGATGGGATGCAGCGTCATCTTGCCATCGTCCAGGCCGTACTTGGAGAAGTGCTTCACAGAAAAGACCCAACTGCCGGTCTCCGGGCGGTACTCGATGAAGCGCGTATCGTTCTCTTCGCAGTCGCGACGCAGCTTTGCCTCCCACTTCATTTCGAGCAGACGCTGCACATCCCTTACAGCCACGGGCCATACCTGCTCGAGGGTGACTTGTGCCTCACGATTCAGGCCTTGGTTGATAGGCGGCCTCCTCTCATCATCTGGATAAATGATGATCTGCTTGTTACGGAAGAAAACTGCATAGAGAGAGAGAATAGTTATTGACGGACGATGCTTGACTGGCCTGGCTCCTCCCCAATTACTTACCAATCTCATCCAGATTTAGGCCAGCCACGTCCATTTCCATGGCAAAGAACACAGTGCCATAGCCCTCGCGTCCAATGGTGAAATTGGGCACCACACAGGACCCATCCGCGGCCAGGTAGGACTTGAGATCATCCAGCGAGGGTATCGTGTAGTAGCCCACGCGTCGCAACACTATCCCTGTGGGATGTGGCGCATAGTCGGACGCCCCATAACGCCTCGCTGCTGCCTCAATGGCCAGTCTGGAGCGATTCGCTGCAGTCTCCTGCGAGAGGGCCGCCTGCTGCTGCTGCTGCTGTGATGCGAAGGTATCCAGCTTGGCAATGGCGCTGGTTTGCGACTTATCCGTATCCTGCCGATGTTGGTCTCTGCTGTCCCTGGAAGAGAAACCGCTGCTGCTGCTACTGCTCGCCGTCTCTGTGGGACTGTCGGACTTTTGGTGGGGACGTCCCAAAGCCGCTTGGAGCCTGTGGGGAAGATTGCTGTTCACCGAAGATTTGGGGTTTGGGATATCGGCGTCCTTGTCATTTTTTGTATCTCTTGTTTTCCTGTTGTTGAACCAGGCATAGAACCTATCACACCACTTTTCCTCTTGCTCCAGCGGAAAAACCCTTCGCATGTTGCCTTCTAAATATCTGGCGTCTCCCCGCGTCATTTGAATGTTATTATGTACAAAGTACTCTCCCACAAGCGTTACGAGCTTCCTCTGTTGCGTCGCTTTGAGCTTTACGTTTTTGCGCTTCTTATTTAGCAGCGTCTGGCCCGCATTTCCACTGTTTACGAGGATGCCGTACACGTTTATAACCGTAGTCACTGTGGACGGGCATGATGCGGCGTCCCGTTGCGAAATGTGGTCGTACTCATCCGAATCGCCACTGCTCGACGTCACATCGAAGTCGTCGTCGCTACTTACATTCTTGATTACGGTGACTGGCACCGGAACGTAATCATGGTCATGGTCAACATGATCGTTACCTGTGGCGGCGGCGGCGGCGGCCTGGTCATCCAACCAAGCCTTAACGTATCTCCTTTTACTCATTATTACAGCTATTTGGTGCGTCGCGTCCACACACACACACTCGTATTTTCTCAAAATGGGATGCTCCGGCTGTTGCTACAGGTAAGGTATTTCCACTGGTACTATATCGTTACTAACTAAGTTAACGGAACGTAGTTACTGCACGGTAAGTAGTTAGTACCGTTAGTTTAGGCGTTTAAGCGAGTTTAAGTGAGAGAGTTAAAGCCGATTTGGCGCGCGTCCGCAGACGCACACAAACACACGCGCACGTAACTATGCTCATATGTCGTAAATACACTACACCGAAGTAACTGGAGATACTTACATGGTGAATCGGACATGTGGGCAGGTTAAAATTGCTAAATTCGGAATTTGTTTATGCTGCAAAATTTTCGTGGAATTGGCGGCAAAATAGAAGTGTCAAACCATAGAGGGCACTATCGATAGTATCGATATTTTACTGCTAGTCTCTACTATCGACGGTTTTGAGACTATCACGATAGTATCGACTGTTTTTTTCAAAACATTCAAAACTATCGATGGCTCAACTATCAATCGTTTGACAGCTCTAATGCACCGTATTTAGTCGCATGATGAAAAGACTGTATATTTTGTCGATAATTTCGTGTTCACACTGCAGACAAGACTTGTGTAATAGAGCTGTCAAACGATTGATAGTTAAGCAATCGATTGTTTTGAAAAAACAATCGATACTATCGTGATAGTATTGGGATCAAATAATTATTAAAATACCATCGAAACCTTTTAGGAACTTGTCCATTGTAAAAATTAGATGCCACTTATCGATTTGTTTACAAATGTGTCTTCGTATTTTATAGCAGCCAATCCAAACATATCAAAAGTGCAACAACTGTAGCTCGATACTATCATGATAGTCGCAAAACCGTCGATAGTAGCGGCTAGCAGCAAAATTTCGATACTTTCGATAGTGCCCTCCTTGGTTTGACACATCTAGCGTGTACGAACACGCTTAATATTTAATATTTTTATATTCATTGATTTATTAATAATTAACTAAACTATGGATGAAGAGGATTACGGTAATGATGAGTAAGTATCATTCGATAGTTTCAAATATGCCACCCGGACTGGACTCCTCAACATGGTCTCTGACTCTTACAGCGTTGGTGGAGACGATTTCGACGACGTTGACGAGGATGTCGACGAAGACATTAATCCGGAGGAAGAGGCGGATAACATAGAAATTATTGCGCCCGGGGGAACAGGGGGCGGAGGTGTGCCCAAGTCGAAGCGCATTACCACCAAATACATGACGAAATACGAGCGTGCCCGCGTCCTGGGCACACGGGCCTTGCAGATTGCAATGTGCGCACCCATCATGGTGGAGCTGGACGGCGAAACGGATCCCCTGCAGATCGCCATGAAGGAGCTGAAGCAGAAGAAGATACCCATCATCATACGGCGCTATCTGCCCGATCATTCGTACGAGGATTGGAGCATCGACGAGCTCATCATGGTGGACAACTAGAGCGGGGTACATAGATACATAGCAATTAAAACTTTATTACATACAACAAATATACAACTTAAGACAAGCTGTGGGCCAACTGCCTCGAATTGTTCAACTCCAAGCATAGCCCTCGCCCCGCTGATAGCAGACACGTTCCAGCAGGCCGACAGCATGCTGGCCAGTGCGACAGATGGAGCTCACCACGGCTGGCAGGAGGCCGCACTCGGAGAGATTCTGCTCGCCGAACACCTGGTCGGCGGCGGCGGTACCTTCCGTGCCGTCTGCCTGAGGTACTTCTGGCGCCTCCAGCACTTTCTGTGAGGCCTTGCTGAAGGCCAATGTATTGGTGCTGCTGGCCAGAGTGGAGCTGAACATCTGGCGCGTCTCGGAGAGCAGCTCCGCCACGCTGGGCAGAAATGTGGGCAGGATCAGGCCCTTGATGTCGGTGCTGAAGTAATCCACGCCATCGAGGCGAACCTTTTTGGAGCGCGGCACCAGGTGCTGCATGGTGGCCTTTGGGAAGGCAACTGGCGACAGCAGGGTCGGTGGTACTCCCGCCAGACGGCCCACATTGCTGATGGCGCTCTTGGCGTTCAGCAGATAGCTGAAGAAGCCCTGGCACTCCACTCCATCAATGAGCAGTAGCGAATTGTCGCTAAAATCCTCTCGCATCTCGGCGGCCTGCTGTTTCCTGGCGTGGGAGGCCTGTATGCGTCGCAGTTCCCGCTCGTCGACGCCTAAGCTCTCCAGCCAGGCCTCATCATCGTCCTCGTCGTCTTCGCCAGTTGGAGGAGGCGGAGGCACTGACGTTTCGTCTGGTGCATCCATCGTAGAACTGCTGGTGCTCTCCTCTGTGAAGCTGCCATCGCCACCGCCTGCTTCGCTCTTTAGGGGCATCGTAAACTCTATTCCCTCTTGGCGCAGGGCAACCCTCATGCCACGCGTGGAGGGTGTGACCAAGGCATGGCTCTCGGCGCGGCCGCCAATTCCCGCCGCCCGGAACAGCACCGTGAACGAGTTGGCGCACAAGTAAAAGTAGGGGCACTGGCGGGCACGCAGCAGCTGGAAGAGTCCGCGGAAGCTGTAGTCCCACTCCTCTGCCAGCGCCTTGCGCTCGCGCTCGCCGACCGTCACGCCGATGTTCTCCTTGGAGTTGCGCGGGAAGAGCGTCAGCCAGGGCAGATGCGGATGCTGCCAGTAGTAGGTGCACTGATTGAACCGCGTGGCATCCGAGATGTCCAGCGTGCTCTCAGATTGCTGGGTGTCGATGCAGCGCACGAAGCTGGTCAGTCCACTGGCCAGCTGGGAGGTCTTCAATTGAATGGCCGGCAGTTCCGTCGGGCAGAAGAAGCGAGCGCGCGTCTTCAGGCACCAGTCCACAGGCAGATGCGCTGTGTGCTTCTGTTGGGCAGCCAGAGCGGCATCGTCCTCCTCCTCGGCGTATGGCTGCTGCAGCAGCTTGGCAAAGGCCTGGGCATCGAATTTCTGTAGCACAAGCTTGGCCGCCGGCGGACGGTTGGGCGTCTCACGGACGAAGCAGGACGAGGCCGTGAGCACAGGCAGGTCCTGGACCTCGGAATCAACTCGCTGCTTCTTCGCATCCGCTGTGGATCTAAGAGAAGGAGATCATAAGGCTAATACACTAGGATACAAATTGACACTAACTTTGCAAAGGGATTCTTTCGTTTCTGCGCTAGTTTTGCCTCTAAAAGTTTGCTCTTATCAGTCTCATCCAATTGTAGTGTTGGCCTTTTGCAATTGTTGTTGTTGCTCACACGTGCTGCCAATTGTTTCTTCTTTTGTTTAAGCCGCTGGAGCTTGATAAACTGAAAAATTACAGAGGTTCCCATAATGTTTTAGTTTATATCAGCTGAATTTCTCACTTAATACTCACATCATCTGGCCGCGTCCATTTGGATGCTAGACTAGCCTCGCTGGACATAGTGAATGGTATGGGAAAGTAGTTAACGAATTGGGAATTAAACCAATAAAATATGATACTACAATTGTGTCTTGTCTCAATTCCCGCGCAAAATTCCACTTACCATCAAAGAAACAAAAACAAATCAAGTCGCAAAAAGCAGCTGACTGGGTGGTATCGATATATTTAACATCGATAGAGTACAATCTTATTCCTTGAATAAAACAATTAATAACCATATAAAGTTACTTATGCGGTTAAGGACGAAGAATATGTTTTTTATATATTGCTTAGACTCATCTTAAACAGTTAAATACTTCATTACCATTATCTTGGTGCAACTATCTGTACGATTATCAAAACACGCCAACAGCGCTAAGGTTGCTCATCTCTAGTTCATCTTATGGTCACATTTACGTGTGAATTTTGTTTTTATTTTTTATTTAAATAAACAAACATTTAGGAATCATGGATATCACACTGGTTTGCCGGGTTTGCGCTAATAAAATAAAGGACAAGAGGCGCGAAAGACATGTGTTCAAGTACATGCGCGGAAAGCTGCTCTTCCAACTTAAAATGATAACTGGCGTCGAGGTAATCTCAATGGAAATTCTTAATTAATCGTGCGGCAGATACAGATAATGGTTGTTCTTTGTTCCTTTCCAGCTGTCTACCAATCAAGGCTTGCCGGAGTTCGTCTGCGAACGCTGCTTCTCCGAACTGGACCTGGCTGTGAAGTTTCGGGAGCGTTGCATCTTCTCCCAAAAGTACTTGCTGGATATGGTCAAGAAGTCCACTGAAGAGGACCGCAAAAAGTACGTGCCAACGGAACTGCATGAACAATTGATTGACCCAGACCAACTGGAGCCAACCATTGAAGATGATGAACTCTTCATGGGTTTTGACAGAGGCGATGACGAAGAGTTCACTTCCGAAGAGGACCCCCAGGCGGCGATGCTCGTCGCAGCGGAAGAGGCGCACAAGGCTGCGATAAAGGAGGAGCAGATGAGTCGCGCTGCAAAGCGACGCCGTAACTTCTTCATATGTGAACAATGCGGGCAGTTCTACGATGACGAGTACTCCTACAATGAGCATTTGGATGCGCACCAAGAACGCAAGGAAATGAAGATGTTCTTTCCATGTACCGAATGCCCCGAAACATTCACCAAAAAGACCGATTTGAAACAGCATCGGACGCGATGCCATATTGGCCAGCGCCAATTCAAGTGCTCGACTTGTGGTGAAGTGTTTGTTTCAATGGGCGCCAAGTTGCGACATGAAAAGTGAGACAAAAGTCAATTAAAAGGAACAATTTCTGACAATGAGTTAATCGTTATATCCTCCCTCAGAGCCCATGAGAATGAACGCCCTTATCCCTGTCTGCAGTGCGGAAAGATATTCACCAGTGTCTCGGACCTAAGTGATCATCATGCCGTCCACACGGCCACCAAGATGAAATTCAAATGTGAGCCATGCAGCAAGGACTTCATGACCAAACCGCTCCTGGTGGCACACACCAAAACAAGGACTCACAAGCGCGCCGTTAGACAAATTGAGGATGAAATTGAATTTATAGGTGGCTTAGACAGTGATTAATCCTTCGAATAATTTAATTATGGATTTGGAAAAGCTGATATCTTCCAGCCTGATTTGTCATGGATTAATTATAGTTGATGTCTCTACTTAAAATTAACAGAACGCTGCATATTCCTGAATAACATTCATTACTCGTATATTTGTATTTGAACAGTTTTCTCCACTGAGAATCTCTTTAAGAATCGAGGTACATAGATTTCAAATTTGTAATTTATTGAATGCTAAATGGAATTAACTTGATTTGCCACATAAATTCATACATACATATGTATGTATGTATGAATTCGCATAGTATATCTTTTCTAATTATTTTTAATACTTAAAATATTGTTGAAGCATTTCAACAAATTCCTTTGTGGGATTTTGGGACTTTCCCAAGCCGAAAGAGCTTTTATAGACCGCGCCTGCGCACTGTTTTCGCCATCTTATCAGCTTTGAATGATTTATAAAGGGGGCTGGGATTGCACTTTCTGTGTATTCTGAGTATTCAACTGGTAGTCAACACATCGCCAAGCTCGGAGAGAACCATATAACATTGTTATACATACAGAAGATACCCGACCCGAGTGTTTCAAGCAGCTGGCGAACGGAAAAATCAATAAACTTACCAAACTTCTACGTGGACAGTGTTAATTTCAGTGCAAATGCGCAATATGTTGTCCCGGTCGCAATGTGAGTTCTTTGAAAATAGTGAAGAATATTTTACTTCAGCATAATCCATGGGAATGGACTGTTTTCAGGTCTCAAAATGCTGATTTACATGCTGCTGCTGGTGTCGGGGGGCTCGCAGGTGCAGTCCTATGGCTCGAAGGATAACATTT
Organism: Drosophila tristis; assembly: GCA_018150885.1. Classification (NCBI taxonomy): domain Eukaryota; kingdom Metazoa; phylum Arthropoda; class Insecta; order Diptera; family Drosophilidae; genus Drosophila; species Drosophila tristis. The sequence goes on along the minus strand of JAECWT010000210.1, from coordinate 1,019,459 downwards.
TCGCTGATGTACTGCTGACGGATCTGCTCAATCGCATGGACAACGACATGCAGGTGGGCTACTACGATGTGGACAACGATGGCGACATGGCAGCCGTCGCGCCCAAGGACAACGTGGACCTCGTCTCTCGATCAGAGTACTCCAGGCTGTGCGATGGCGGCAGCGACTGTGTGCTGCAGTCGGCAGTCAACTCGAATCCCTCGCTGCGGGATCACGAATTCCTGCAGCACAGCTCGCTGTGGGGTCACCAGTTCATCTCGGGCGGCATGGGCGAGGGGCCCAACCGCTTCAACAATATTGTGAAGAACGATGCTGGCCTGCCAGCCTACTGCAACCCACCCAATCCCTGCCCCGAGGGCTACGACGTGGACACCCAGGCAGGCAGCTGCCTAATGGACTTTGAGAACACGGCCATCTTCAGTCGCGAGTTCCAGGCTGCCCAGGACTGCACCTGCGACAACGAGCATATGTTCGACTGCTCGGAGCAGGACAGTGCCGATTCGGGCTCCGACAAGGGCGACCTCAACTCGGCCGTGGAGCAGTACATCCTCCAGATGGGCCAGGAGAACAGCCTCAACAATGTCAACGGCTTGATAAAGAAGGCAGGCTATCCGGCCATGTCCGACCCACGCATGGACGCTGTCATGAATCCGTTCCTACAGGGCGATCGTCTGCCCATAGCCGCCAAGAAGGGCAACATGCTCTTCCACTAAGCGCTTGGTTGGGCGTTGTGCTGGGTCCTCCCCTTAACTCATACTACATCTACGAAGCATATTTAATTCGTTTTCGGTGTTTATATTTGGGTGTCTATGTACTACTACTACATATTACCTATCATAGTTGGTTATCAATGTTGTCCCGCTCCGTGGAGCTTCCAAACAGAGTCTATAGAAATACTTACGGTCCCCCTACTACACCAGCAAATAAACTTATTCACATTAAACGAGGGCTCAAAGCCAGAAACAACAACAAGAGTTTATGCAGGTAGATCATCCTGGGGGAGGGGATCATCCGTCTTACACGGATTCGCATCCATTCGATATTCTCATTTATTTGTCGTACGTATCAAAAGTAGTACTCAATTATTGGACAAGAACACTATTTGAGCATCAGTATTATATGGAATATACGAATACGGGTACGAGTCGGGTATGAGTACTAGTGTGTATGTATAAATAGGTAATTTCACTGCTGCACTTTCGAATGAGCTCCGAGCGATGAGTATTTTGTGTCAGCATGCACTGGTAGTGGGATCGGCTCGGCGCATCCACACAGATTCACTTAAACCTAACCTAACAAATGGTATATAGTATCGTATAGTATAGTACATGGTATGAATGTTGTTGCCATTGTTGCGCAACACCACATCGGGCCACACACATCACTGGTCACTGGTCACTGGCAGTGTGATTAGCTAAGCATTATGTTCGTTGTGTCGACAAGGCTCCAGCAATGTCCTATATCTCTCTCTATCTCTTCTCATGTCTCCTATCTACGAGTATGTATGTACAACACAATATGTTCTTGACTATAGCTCTAGAGTCTAGATTTAGGTATTATGTTTAGGTTTAGGTTTAGGTCTACGTTTAGGCAGTTTATGGAAAGAGGCGGAACAATTCGTTAACAAGATCTCTAGCTTACACATATAGTACGTAGTTTACAAGCGTCCCGTGGTGTTGCCGCCGCCGCCGCCGCCGCTGGTGTTCTGGCCCCAGGACACCTGGGGATGCGGATTCGGATGGGGGTTGCGAGTGGTCAGACGCAGCGAGTTGCCATCGCCATCCTCATCGATGACATGCTCGTAGCCCTGATTGATAGTGCCCCCGCCATTGGAGCCGTAAATTTGCTATTTCATGGAATGGAATTATTCATCAGATTGGCTTTAAATGGAATTGGAAAGGCTTATCCCCACCTCTGGCGGTATTCCGTTCACATTGAACACATCTTTGATGCTAATGCCAGCATTTGAGACGCGTCCACTCCTCTGGTTGGGCAGACCTCCGTTGTTGTTAGCCTGGGGAATGTGCAAAACCGCTTTAAGTATCTCTCTCTGTCGCCCCAAGAGCCTTCCGCTCTTCGTTTCTTACCGGTGCCCCCGTGGTAATGCCGTACTCATTCTTCGCACCGAGTGTCTGCATGGCCGACTTGCGTCTTTCGGCCATCACTGAGTTCTTTCGCACCTCCAGGGCCCGAATGGTCTCAGCCCTCATGGTCAGGCGCCGCGTCAGAATGGGCGTAGCGGGATTATTCTCCGCATCGGCAGTGAGCTTGAGGAATCGTTTCTTAAATGCCACATCGAGGGTGCCAATCTGTCGACGCGGCTGTCGGGCCTTCTCCAGGTTCTGGATGGTCTTGCGGCGGGCTATACGATCGGGGCCAGAACCAGAGTCATTATCATAGTCCCCATCGATGCCCTGCAATCGCTGCAGATTCTTGACGATCTCCACAGCGTGCTGCAGGGAAATCCGAAAGTATTAGTGGATGGTGGCTTCAGATAGGAGTGTGTGACCCACCTTATCTATAAGCTGGTCCTGTGTGAGATCCTCCGATTTCTTTTTGCAAAAGTTCAGTTCGGTCGAGGCCAAAATGTGGGAGATGGTGCCAAAGCGATGGAACAACATGGCCGTGAATTGTATGACCAGAATGAGGGCAAAGAAGAACACAAAGACCAGACCTATGGGCTCCAGCTGCAGATACTCCTTGGAGATGTGAACCTGTGTGAAAGCATTTCTTCGAGTTAGTGGACTGCTCAGCAGAGTACCATTTGGGTTAGTGACATTGAACAATTTGTTTGGTAGATTGGTTGATTGGTAGATTGGTAGATTGGGCTCGGATAAATGGCTGAACATTATACCAATTTGTCGGTGATTGTGGCATGTTGAGGTGTGGTGTGATACCAAGTAGGAGGTTATACGAGTATGTAGGAACAATGAAACATGCTTTAGTGGCTCCGCCAGCCATGGCTCTGGGCATGTGTACAATACAGATAAGATACAGATCTTGGATTATTCAGATATACCTTGAATACGAGTATATACGAGTACGAGTTTATGGCTTTCAGTTTACCGTGTTTCCTTTTTCTTTTCTGGGAGAGGGGATAACTGTTAGAAACCATTTTGATGTGTGTTGTTTTTACATGATGCACGAGTATTTATTTGTAGGTATATTTCGGATGATTGTTTGCCTGAACCATTAGGATGGGGTTCGCTCGACCAAGGGGGAGGAGTAACAAGAACAAGAACATCATTAGCTTTTGGGTTGGTTGGGGGCATGGGGTGATGTGGCATGTTGTGGTAAACATAGAGTGAGACAGAGCGTGGGGACAGGCGGGAAGTTAGAGGAGGAGTACAGAGAGAGACCCTTTTGAGACACACGCACCCACGCACAGAGTGGTGCAGTGGTTCAGTGGTTCAGTGGATCAGTGGATCAGTGGTTCAGTGGAACAGTGATTCAGTGGTTAGATTGAACATCGTACATATATGAGTAAGTAGGATTGTTTGTAAACCTCAGATGTCTCTTCGATATAGGTAATGTTCGTTTTGACGCCCAACGGCCAAACGATATGCAATTTATCCTTGTTCAGTTGCAACAAGAACACAATCAACACGAACAAGGCGTTGGCCATGAAAAACGCAAACACCGACTTGTTCCGCAGCTCAATCAGATCGGAGGCAATGCGGGCCTTCAGATCGTCGATCAAAAATTGGCAAAAGAAACAAAAAACAAGAAACGAGAAGAACGAGAGTTGTGTTAGTACGGCATGCAGTGGCTTATTTTACCTCCTGGGTGGACTCGTCGTAGGTGATGTTGGTGCGGACGCCGAAGGGCCACTTCACGTGGATGTTGTCCTTGTTCAGCTGCAGCAGGAACACGATCAGCACAAACAGCGCATTGATCATGAAAAAGGCAAACACCGACGAGTCGCGCAGCTCTTTCAGATCTTTTGCTATGCGGGCCTACAAGAATTGTTATGCGATGCGATTCGATTTGGTTGGGGGATCATTTTTCACTCAAAGGAGGGGTTAGCTTCGGGGGACCGAGGCTTCACTTACCCTTGCAGAGTGTCACTCGGACGAGTCCTCTGCAAGGATACAAAGGGGGGTGGGGGGAGACTCTTCGTAACATACCTGCTCCACGGGATCATTGTCAATGGGATAGAGATACTGATCGATGAGGTCTTTCCAGAACTGAATTTCGGTGCTGGACAAAAAGTCCACCTCGCCCTTGCGCACATCGGGGTCCTCGATCCAGTAGGGGTTCGTGAGGAAGTCGCGCTCCTGCTTGGGCTCCGCCGAAGTGTCCGAATCGGAGACGTCCGACTCGTCGCCAGATTTCTCCGCCACCGAAGTGAGCAGATGGTGATCCTTGGAGCCGCTGGACGTGGTCCTGCGCCTGTTGTGACGCGAGGCATGATGTCCATGCGGGTCGACGGCACTCTCGATGGTGTCCATGCGCTGCTTGATCGTGTCCAGGGACTCGGCAATGGTCGTCAGCTGCTGCTTCTCGTCGGAGGTCTTGCCGTGGGTGCAGAAGATGCAGCGGAAGAGTCCGGCGAGGGAGAACTCCACAGAGCCCTCCTCGTCGCCATTGTCGCCGATGCCGCTCTGCAGGAAGCTGAGCATGCTCTTCTGCTTGACCCGCTTCTTGGCCTCCTCGTTGGCCTTCTTCTCGGCCTCCAGCTCCTTCTTGGTCTTCTTGGCCACCACCTCGCGAGTGCCCCACGAGACGACGTTCAGATTGATGATCGAGTAGAGGATGAGCAGCAGGTACATGGACGGAATGGACAGCAGGTAGATCAGGCCGCATGTGATGCACCAGAACTCCTGGGGATGCAAGCATGCGGCTATGAAGAACGAGCCCACCATGGATATCAAGAAGATGGCCGAGGGCGAGCCTATCCCGTCCTCGCCCAGCTGCAGGGCCGTGCCCACGATCACCGCCATCATAATCAGCGCGTACGCCGTGGACAGCACCTGGGCCACGAACAACTGGATGTTGGACTTGCAGGTGAAGCAGATGAACATGAAGGCCAGAATCGGAACGATGTTGTAGTGGAAGGAGGTCCAGTTGTCGATGCGGAACGCCGCCACGAAGGCCCCCACCAACATGAGGAAGATCGTGCCGGGCCCCAGGATGGTGCCGCCCATCAACATCATCTGGTAGAAGATGTACAGCAGCGAGATGTTGTCGTTGATCTTGATGGTGCGCTTCGCGTCCGCCAGAAGGTCCATGATGTTGGCAATGGTCGAGGGCACCCAGCGACGTCGCTGGTTGTAGAACTCGTTGAAGCCCTCCGGACAATGGGTGTAGGCGTCGCTGGCAGCCGAGTACTCCACCCGATAGCCGCGCTGCAGCAGCAGGGTGCACAGCCAGCGATCCTCGCCCTGATCGTACTGCACGTAGTGCCGGGCCTCGTCCGACCGCGTCGTGTACTTCTTCATCACGTTGTCGTCCATCAGGGCCTTTCCGCGGAAGAGGGAGAAGCAGCCGGGGGAACAGAGCACACAGCCGATCATGTGCTCGGTGGCCTTCTGGAGCCAATGGCCGATCGCGTACTCGAACAGCTGGTACCACACCATGGGCCCAGAGCCCACCGGGTGGATGCGGCCACAAGCGGCGCCCAGATTCTTGTTCTTCTTCATCAGATCCACCAGCAGGGTGACCGCGTTCGGCTTGAAGTCAATGTCTCCGTCCAGGGTCAGCAGGTAGGTGTTCTCCGCAATGGCGTCCTTGCGGTCCACCGATATGGGCAGCTCCATGAGGCGGTGTCCCAGCAGGTAGTACATGTACATGACCTGCGACCAGCGCTTGCGGTGCCGAATGCGGTCCTTGTCCTTCAGATGGGTAATGAACTTGGTCTTGCCGGGCAGTGTCCACACGAGGCGACCGCCGTACGGGGTGGGATACTTCTTGGGCGGACGCAGCCGTATCGTGGTCTGATGTATGTCCGAGGCTGCCTCGTCCATGGTGGCAATCAGCAGCTTCACGAATCGGTTGCACTGGATGTCGTCATCGCTGTGATCGGAGATCTCAAAGGCGTCGTCGAAGAAGATGTGAGCTGCAAGAGAGGTCAAGGGTTAGGCTCCATCGGTGAAGGACTGCGGTCTGAGATCTCAGACTGATTTCGGACTCACTCTCAAACTCGTAGTAGTCCGGGTCGAGCACTCGCAGATACTTCTGGGCCACACGGCGCGCACACTGGTCCTCGTCCATCCGCATGATGCTCTTCAAGAACTCGATCATCTCGTCGCGGGTCTCGTGCCACATGGTGGCACACGAGTAGATGCGGGTGATGTTGTCCGAGGACTTGATCGAGGGCTTGTTCGGGGCGGAGGAGCGATCGGTGTGCACGGAGATGGTTTCGTAGTACTCATCGCCCTTTTCCTTCTCGATCTCCGACAGATCCTCCGTTTTCACGTCCGCCTGGTCGTCGCGCCTCCGGTTGAGGGCCATGGACTGATCGATCAGCAGGGAGGAGTACATGGGCTTCACGAAGAGCTTCTCCGTGGTGGCTAGGCGCTCGCACTTGGGCGTCCAGATGTGCAGGGCTATCCAGGTCTGGCTGAGCAGCCACAGGATCCACGCCCAGGCCATTTGCTCCGTCACAAAGTTGTTGAAGCGGAAGTTCGAGGGACTCGTGAAGAACAAGTAGTCCGGGATGGTGTCGTGGAAGAAGCACGGGTCGTCGATGCGGATGCCACAGACGGAAATGAGCAGGGTGACGGCCAGGGGCACGGTTAGGCTCACGGGGAAGGCATAGCTGAAGCCCTGGATGAGGATCTTGCAGGCGAACTTGCCGAAGATGTAGCACAAATAGGCGCCGAAGATCTGCAGGAGCAGGACATAGACCACCGTGTTGTAGGCGGCGTCCACCTCGACCGTGTCTATGTTGGCCGACTCCAGGGTATCGGGCAGGACTCCGCCCAGACCCGCCGGCAGCTCGTAGACAATGATCTTGTGCGGCCCGAAGGCGTCGCCGTACATGGCAAAGAGATTGCCGGGCTCCTCGCCCTGGGCCCAGTAGATGAGCAGGGTGAGGCAGAAGAAGAGCAGGATCTTCCAGATCGTGAGGAACATGTGACAGAAGTAGCGCGTGTAGCGCATCTCCTCCTTGATGCGCCCCAGGGCCCGCACCAGGCCCAGGGACGACTGCGGCGATACGTAGTTCTCCCACCAGCCGCACGAGATCATCACACAGGCCACCGGAATGACCCACAGCTCCCGGCGATTCTCCAGCAAGGGCCAGATGACGAGACCGGTCACCTGTGCCGCCACGGCCGCCAGATCTATGATGGCCTTGACGAACCGCTTGCCCTCCTTGGAGGTGCGCGAGAGCAGGCCAAAGATGCCCGGGATCACGCACAGGCAGTTGGTAAGCATCGCTCCCTGGATGGCGTCGATCTGGGGCAGCACCACGAACATCAGCAGCGCCGTCCCCATAGCATTGAAGCTCTCCATCAGCCAGACGAACAGAAAGTGCCCCGTCTTGGGCACCTTGAAGGTCTTGAAGAAGCAGATGCGCGCGGAACGAATCAAGGCCCCGATCTCGGGCAGAGCATAGGCTATCATTAGAGCCCAGATCCAGGCCACTCGCTCCTCCTCCGGCAGACGCACCACAAAGGTTTTGTCGCGTCCCTAGAGGGGGTCGGCCAAAGGGATGCATTAGCTGGGCATCGAAATGGGTTTGGGATAGGGGGTTTGGGGGTAGATGGACATACCAAATCTTTGTTGCAGTACTCCATCTTCTTGTCCTTCCTCACTTGCGAGGTCATGAAGAGCATGGTGCCCTTGGCTATGACGCCTCCGGTTAAAACTATGATAAACGTAATTATATAGGCAAAGATCTTCAAGATCTTGATGGTTAGCTCCAGACACTCCTGATTCGCCGTCGATCCAGTTTCAATTTTGATCGGGGGATCCCGGAAGACATCCCAACCCTTTGTTTCCTGTATCGTGCGCTGGCTGAAAGGATTGAACATATGGACAGATGGGAGATTACATGTTGAGCGGCAGTTGGATCAGAGATTAAAGAGCACTGGTTCTTCCAGAAGGACGGGGAGTGAACTCGACTGGATCTTCCACTCTGCTTATTGCGATGACCGCACACTGGGCTTTTCCGGGCTTCGGGCTCGTATGATCTTCACTTCCGGCATTTCATTGCCTCGACTCGACTCGACTCGACCCCGCCCTGCTCTGAAAGTGATGGTGAAACAAGAGCCCCGACGGACAGAGCCAGAGCTGGAGGGGCTAATTATACTCCGAGTGCTGCTGGTGGTTGTTGGGCCTGAGACACTTTAGTTCCGGCTGTCTTTCGGCTGTCTTTTCGGCTGTGTGTTGCTAGTTCCCCCACCTCCACCTCCACCTAGCCAGCAATTTGCATACATTTTGGGGGGGAAGATTAAGGCAAGGCAAGACAAGACAAGACCTACCTGCCGCCGTATATATCGTGTGTCAGTGGCGAGCTCTCGTCGTCGGTGAAGTTGTTGTCATCGCTATCGCCATGATCCCCGGGCGCCCCGGCAGCGGCCCCGACACCCGGACCTGGCGGTGCCATCGGACGATGCCGCATTGCAGACATCTCCCACGGTTGCTGCTAGCCCCGTGCCCCGTGCTGGCCCAATCTTGGAGTGCGAATGGAGATGGCTCTGCAAATATGTGCGAGTCTGTACGAGAGCTGTGCTGTGTTGCTGCCTGCAATGAGTCGAAGAGTGGAAAATAATTGAGCTGAGCCAAGTCGCTGATGTCGATGTCGTGGCTCGATAAGCCGGTTTTAATGGATATGCAATTTATGGCCATACAATGGACTGTGGACTGTGGTCTGTGGACTGTGCTCTCTGGCTACCCCAAGGACAAGCGTCCTTTGACCCAACCAGTCGGCATGCGGGACGGCATACCGGTTTAGGTCCGGCTTGAACCTTGAAGGCCTCCTTCAGCTGGAGTCCAGCTATTACACGACGCCAATTAGTGAGTCATCTGCTCAACAATTCAGACATCTCAGGGCAGTCCAGGCCAGTGCAGCTCACAGTTTTCCCATCACAATTTCACTTTCACTTTGGTAATTTTTTAACTTAAAGTTAATTTAGAAAATGGTTTGGGGCTGCTGCAGCTACAGCTACACACGTAAGACTCATGCGCAACTCTACGCCGAGTCTTGGATTCGGCTCGGACACGCCTCAGTTGTTCCACATGTGGCACGGAACTCATGCTGCCTCTGGGGCTCTTCATTCGGTTTCTTGGATTGTGTGTGTGTGTGTGTGTGTGTTTTTATGGTAATTAAGTACGATTGCTCGTCTGACTGCCAGAGCAGCTTGCAGCTTGCAAGCCCTCCCTGCTCTGCTGCTCGTATTGTTCTGTGCCAGAGAAGGCCTTGTGCCAGATTCTGGTCCGAGTGCAATATTTATGATTATGTGGCAAATTGAAGATGGTATTCCAATTGGTATTGGGATGGTATTGGGGCGATGCGATGCTGGTGCGGACCTAACATCGGAAACTATCTAGAAGTCAAAGAACCTAAAAGAAGGGATTTCCATTCGGGAATGGGTCTATTCGTAAGATACACGTAACGACAATTTATTAATTCAGTGAAGATCAGTCACAATCACAGACTTGAACTATTTATTCTCCTCAATCAATTTTGATTACAAAGGTGGAGAACATCGCTTAAACTGGAACGTAAGACTGCCTTTGTAAGCAACATTTAAAGAAGATAACTGTCCGGGGGAGTCTCTACCCTGCTCAGTAGATAGCTGTGGGAAAGTCATAGAAGATGTCAGATGAATGTGTGGAGAGCTCCTTAGATTTGGCCTTAGTCCTACGGGGCACTGAAGTGCTTGCTGGAGCTGCTGCCGGAGCGTTGGCTGGATCAGATTTTGGAGCATCTACTAAAGCGGGCAGCAGAACGTTGGCCTCGTGACTTTCAGTTGTGTGGGCAAACCTCTGCCTGAGTTTCCTGGATATTTGCTCGGGAAGTATCGGACTTTTGCAGCCTTTGACCAGCTTTTCCATCAGCTTTATTCGATAGCTCTATGGGTGTTACGATATTCTTGCAGACGATTGGTGGATTGGATGTGACTTTTGGTTGCGCTCCTCCTCGTTTTCTTGATTGGAATGGACGCTTGAGCAGCTTGGACATCCTGCTGGTAGACGGTCCCGCATCATCAGAGGAGTCTGAGGGTCTTTCGTCTGGACTTTGGTTCTTGTTGCTGGCTTGAGGCCCGATTTCCGTGGCAGAACTTTGCTGGAACCTGTGTCTGCTGTCCATGCTGAGTGTCAGCACCAGATTGGATCGCTCGTGCCTGAATTTGCCTTTGAGTATCTCCAGATCCTGCAACAGCAGCCGGTCGGCTGGCTGCAGCGACCTCTTTGAGGTAATTTCGCGCATGTCTCTGGTAATGGATACCTCGGCCATGAACACCTTCACCAGCCTCTTCATGTGCGCATCGAACTGCCGATCGGTGAGCACAACCGTCTTGGACCTCGCCTCCACCGGGCGGAAGCGAGCACCCACCACGTCCTCTGGCTTTATCCGACTCTCGAGCGTCAGCGGCGGCAGCCGGACTCCACCATCGCACTCCAGGTCCCCACTACACACTTGTGCCACGTCGAAGCTCTTGGCAGCTGCTGCCGGAGATATCTTCACAATTTTCGGGTTCTTCAACATGGTAGTTTTGTTCTTTGCGGAGATCTTCATAATTTGGCGGCGAGTAAACTTTTGGCAAACTTCAAGAAATTATTTTTTTGAGAGGGAAAGGCGTGAAATTTTGTAACCAGTGAAAACTATTGGTTTGCTAGATCTAGAGTGTATTTGAGAGACTAACTTGACTCGGAAATATTTGATCAAATTGGGATTTGTAAGCAGAATCTAGGGAGCCAGCAAATGGCCCTTGAATGGATTTGGAGGGATGAGAGAGGGATGTGGCAAACATTAGACAAATCTCAAATAAAACTATTCCATCTTGGCAATCGCTTCGCGATATTACATTTTAAAGCCTTGCCATTGTAAATGGATATGCAAAATTGGGTACAGCCGAAGGAAAAGTATAGAAGGAGAGGTAGAGAAGAAGGACAAAAGAAGGACGTAAAAGTACTCCACATAAATTCGTTCAAATATGAACTAAGCCTCGGAAGAACAGACGGAATCAGATGGTCTGCAAAGAAGAACAGCTGACTGCTCGAGGGATGCTGTGGGGTTTGGTCTGCAACAGGCCGTCCAGTCAAGGATTCTGCGCAGAAGGAAGGATGAACCACCCCCAGTGGACGGCACTCAGTGTCATCCACCCTCAAGAAGCAACGCACAATCTGGGTGGGTGGCTCGGGAGTGGGTGAGTTGCGAGTGTGTGGGTTAGGGTGGTTCAGAGGCATGTGTCAGTGTGTGAGTGGGTGAGTGGGTGGGGTGGTGGTGATGCTTTCGTGGCAAAAGCGCAGAGGTGTGGCGCCCGTTTTGCGCTTTTTAGGGCAGGAACTAACGTGGCGTTACAACAGGACCGTGTGGCCTAAAGGATAAGGCGTCGGACTTCGAATCCGAAGATTGCAGGTTCGAGTCCTGTCACGGTCGTCTGCTCAACCTTTTTGCTGTGCGGCTTCCACTCACGCCACTCTGACTTTTACGCATTGGAATTTATGTCTGATTTGCTGCTTAAATTTTGATTTAATCACTGCCGTGGCATAATTTAGCATCTCGTTTGCTGGCAATTGGTAGATCATCTCCTCAACCTCAACCTCGCTCCGCCTCCTTCGGCTTCGGCTTCGGCTTCAAATCAAAATCGAAACCCGTTTAGTCTGCGATGCTCGACTCGACTCTTTGGCAATACAAAAATGCGAAATCAATTTGATATGGGAAAAAACATTCACATATATACGAGTATATGCAATTGAGCAACCAACAGTCGGCAGACGCAGACGTCAGTCGGCAAAAAAAACCGATTAAGTTGCCCCACTGCCAATGTGAATCCAATGGAAATCTCGACTTCTCCACACAGATGCTTCCCTTAAATGTCAAATGTCCACTAGAATGGTTCTCCTCCACTGGTCGAACTTGGATTTCTAAACTGTTTTTCATTCTTCATCTTTGCATTTGTATTAGCCATAGAAGAAGTATGCGCTTAGGTAGCTTATCTCGAGCTATACTCGCATGAGCACAGAAGAAGGCCAGACCTTCTTTCGAGCTATCACTTTTAAAAGACAAATGGCCACATTAAGCCTGAACCATATAATGAGACATTTATCTGAGTAGCTGAGTAGCTGAGTAGTGGAACACAATCGGAATTAATTGTTTAATTAATACATCAAAAGCGGATTTAGTGGAGATGTTAAATGTTGAAGAAATAAAAACTGATATCTCAACTCTACGACATTCTAAATGACATTTAGAAGCACTTTTTGAATGTGATTGAACTGGAAATTCGGTTAGCATGCCCATTCTCCCATTTTCACCTAAATATCCAAAGGATTCGATTAATTTCCTAAATGTTTATTGGAAAGCTTTCGTTGAAACAATTAATCCACTGTAAATCCATCAGTGTGAACGTTTTTATTTCTGAATCTACACAAAGAACAGCTAGATGCTTCAAGAAAATTATCACCAGTCATGAACTCCGATAACCCTTGGACAACCTCAACATGGAAACAACATGGTACTGTACTGGTATTCGTGGTACTTTTACCCACACACCAGGGGTACGTGTCTGCCATACCAAATATGACCTAAGCAGAAGAAAACTCAAGACTCGGACACACAAATAATTAAGTATTCATGTCAGTGCGTCTAATGAAACACGAGGGCCAGAAAGATCGAGTCGAGAAAGGATTACACAGCCCACAATTAAAGCCAGAGAAACATACGAGTATATGAGTTCTTGTAGATGTCTGATAGTGGGGTACATATTGTATATCGAACCGGTTGGACAGGAAGGCAAACGGGCCAACGCGCAAACTGGAGCGGGGGCCATGGACAGGGCGGGCCGTGGATTGCGGCTCCATTGTGGGGCTACCCACAACAGACAATGGGGCACAGCTGCAGGCGTTTTGGCAATTTAATAATTTTCGTCTGTTGTAATCACATTAGCGCCTGTTTTTGGGTGGAGGAGAGCGAGAGAGACAGGGAGCGAGGATTGTGTGTTGCAAAGTGAATGGCTATTGAAATAATGGACACATACTCGTACCACAAGCCTAGCAGATACATACATAATATGTATGTACATATGTATTCATAAATATAGTGTATCCGAATGAATGCTTTTTTCGGTTTTTTTTATGTTTGGGGCCAAGTCTCGTTACCCGCCAAAGAAGGCAAACAATTAAAACCCGCGCTCCACCAACAGACAGCAAGAAATAAAAAGTGAAAGTCCAGATACTTGTACAAATAAATGCTATAGAAAAAACTGTATACAATCTATGAGATACTTGGCCACAGATACAGATACAGCCACAGCCACAGCTACAGGCCACAGCCACTGCTGTGTTGGGGCTGCAACTGGTGGCGCATAAATTGATTGCTACATTTAAGCCAACTAGTCAAAACGGGAACACGGCAATCGAATCGCATCGAACCGGCCCGGCCCTGCCCGGTCCGGTCCGGGCCACGCCAGGCAGCAGCTGCCGGACTGCTGTTTGGACAACCAGTTTTCGGTGGCCAACAGGAAAAGCAGTCGCCTCTTGGCCAAGCCAAGAAATATGCGCCAATAAGAGTAAAATTGTAGACTGCAATCGAAGCAAGCCGGAACGAACGACACCTGGCGGTGACATGGCCAAGATGGGGAAGGCAGGCTTTGATTCGACGCCGTGCAGGGGAAGCACGGGGTGGACAGGGGTTTGTTCCATGGGTGTGGGTTCAATGTGCAGTGGTCAGATCACTGGAATTGACCATTTAAGTTATTGATTTATGCATGCTACGGCTAGAGTGGCTGCGCTGCTGCCTGAAGGTTGTTCGCGATCTAAAAGCCAGGAATGCCACCTTGAGGGGATTGGCTTGTATGAATCAGAGGTTCTCGTATGGATCATTGGTTATTCGAGCACTTCTGGAAAGTAAGCTCAGTTTAGTTAAAGCAAAGCATGTGCCAAGGGATGATATATGTTTGATATATTCTATTTGTAACTATTTGCAACGCGGAACTGTTCAGTTTATATTCTGGGAAGAAAAATAAAAACTCGAATTGATCCTTGATACGTGCAGACATTATCTACGGTTCTCCATATTTTATGTAAATCAGGCTATCCATAGGGAAGTTTCAATCACCTTCATTTCCTTTTTAATTTCCATTTAATGATAAGTTAATCAATATACAAAAGATAATCAAACTTATAGAAATTCAAACCAGCAAAAGGAAAAGTGAAAATTGCTTGTAATATACATTCTGTATAAATAAAAGTAAAGCTATCGTAAAGACGGAACTGTTATTGAGAAAGCTGTTGGATGGTGTTCAGCAGTAGCCCGCTATCCACGAACTGGTTTCCAATTGGTGTAAATTTTCTATCAAATTGAATACAATATGAACATAGGTTTCAAAATGATCTCCATGATGAATCATATAATAAAACTGGTCCAAAAGAAACCCTACAAAAATATGGGACATTATTGTATGCCTCGCTAGTCATCGCAGAACCTACCTTACTCCTGGCTTCCCTTCTGTGCCATAAAAAAGATACTGTAACTTCTTGCCAACTCATTTTTTTAAAGTTCCTTAAACTTGTTTTGTTTTTTTCTGTTTTTCTGTTAAGTATTTTACCGTTTTATCCGTGCAAATAATATAAAAAACAACTCAACCTTTCAAGCTGGAAGTGCAGCCAAGTGATATGTGACTCACCACAATATTTTTGGGTTCAACACAAGAGAGTCTTTTAACATGCAATTCGTTGTTGGTTTTTAACCAATTAAAAGGCATTAAAATGCAAGTATTACAATACTATTGAGGGATTCGATTTGGGAGACACACACTCGAATGTGCATGGTTGTTGTGTGTGCATCTATAAATTGAATTCAAATTGATTCGATGTGATTTTGATTGTGTGAAATGAGTCACAGTAGAGCTTAATGTTTGGTTTTTACGTGATGCGTAACTTGAATCTCATCTTTCGTGCTTTTGACGGTTCCTCTTGGGCTTTCGGGGTCTGCGAATGATTTGATGACTAAATTGAAGGACTTATTCATAAATCCACCGATGAGTTGTCAAAATTAATTATTTAGCATAGTTATCATTGGGAAATATGATTTAGCCTTGATTTTGGTAAAAGGTGTTCCCCCACAAACTTTAACATCAATTATGTTTCTTTTTAACGATGTTTGAGCACATTTTCTGAAGCTTGAAGTGAGAGAAAATAAATATTTGCTGTTGCTTTTGTTGGACTGTGATCGAAGAGAGTCAACAGATGAAGAAGCGAGAGATACAACAAAGAGAGACCGAGCCAGACCTCGAGACTGTGAGATGAAGGTGGAGGCGGAGGCGTGTCAACAAATGTGATTGAAAATGCCAAACAGATGATTTGGCAGCCATCCGACGTTATGTGTCTGTATTTGTATGTATGTATGATCTAGAGAAGATATTGGGATGAAAATAAGATTATTTCCTGAGAAAGAAGCACAGCGAAAAGCCCCCCAAAGTGTTAACCAGTCTCTGCTAAATGCCAAGAAAATGGTATGGTATGACTTGAGGTTCCGACTTGCCTTGCTAATTTAATTTTATAATTTATAGAACAAGTTGCTTGGATTTTGGGTGTGTTTTCGGATTCAGGGGAACGGGTTTTTTTCGCCATTGAGGGACTCTGGTCTCTGCGCAAACAAAACAAGTCGTTTCCAAGTCTGAAATGCTAAATAGCCAGAGCCACACAGTCAGATGGGGTGCTCTGGAGGTTGGCTGCAACCTTATAAGAAAGCAAAAGTGTTGCCAAAGTCTTACAGAAAACCCGTTAGTAACGCTCCCTCCCCCCCGCTGTTGCCAAAGAAGAAAAAACAGAAGCAGCAGAAAAGGAAAGAAAAGAAAAACATAAAACTGGCAAACGGAATAGAAATAGAAAGAGATTTGTGGTATGGCGCATAACTTTCACATGCCTTGGGTCTCTATAAGAAAATTGAACCGTTTGTTAAAGCTGCTGCTGCTGACGACGACGACAACAACGGTGCAGACGACGATGACGATGAAATGGCACAAAAGAAAAGGCCAAGAGATCGTATGATGTTTGCCCCAGTGGCTGTAGCGGCTGCTCTCACAGATAGCGAGAGTGAGTGAAATGTAGAAGTGAATGTTGTTTGATTTCTGTGATCTCTTTGATTTTGATTTCAGTTTAACTTTTGAAGAATAAAGGAAGTCGCAATGGCTTTAGCCAGCTACACACACTTTTTGTATAGATTTTTCACTTGGTATATTTTCTGCTGCTTCACTCGAATGCGCCTGCGTGGCTCACTAATTTTCATAAATTTAGCTTCGAATTTGATTTCTTTTTCATTAATTTGATTTCTTCTCTTTTGCTTGGCTTTTTGGCTTACTTATAAGTATTAGCCGTGTGTTGGTTAGCCGTCGTTCGTACTCGTATATGTATATGGCTGCATAAAACGCTTTTAGCCAGTTACTCACACGCACACACACACACACTCTCAAACACACACACACACACACAAGAGACGACTACGCATGCGCGCACGTACCGTTTTGTAAGACGCAGACGTGATTATTATTTCTCTTTCTACCTTTTTTTTCCGTTTCGTTTCGATCCGCGACCAAGCTCTTTTCGGGTTCGTTGTCTTCGCCAAACTGAATTGAAGTCTTTCGTTTTTGCCCAGTGGAAGTGGCCGTCGTCGCTGTCGCTGTTGCTTTGGCTGGAAATGAATTTTTATGAGAGCCGTTTTTACTGGGACTGTTGCTTGGCTATTTCTTGTTTTTGGCTGGTGCTGTGCAGCGTATCGGTGAGTGGTAACGGTACGAGTAGGCTGGCTGGAAGTCCTCCAAAAAAACCTGTGCTTATAAGCCACTATCAAGAGTTATATCTTAAATCCTTCTACTATGAAATAAAGTAAAAGTTTTGTTCAATGAATATCCTCTCTCATGTATGATGATATGTATGATAATTAATAAAATGCCTTTCATATAAGGAATACATTTGAGATATTTTATTCCACTACAATCCATAGCTCCATTACTCTCCCACATTTACCGTTACTCTCCAAAAAGTACCGCTTTAGGTTCTGTAGCTGTCTCTCTCTCTCTTTCTCTCTCTCCCCCAATCCTTCATTCTCTCTTTTTCCATTGTGAATGTGTATGGGATTATAATTTGCATGACTTTATTTCTTTCGTTTTTTGCGACAACTTTGGTCGAGGTCGTCTGGTTTCTTGTTTTATTTCTTACTTTTCTACAGCGCCGCTTTCTGTCGCGCCTTCGCTGCTCCAGTATTCCACTTGGAGAGCGGCGTTGCACTTGGAAGTCGCTGCCTGGAAAAGTTTAGAGACCATGCGCAGCAGCGCCAAGCAAACAAGAGTAAAATAATTGTGGTAATGCTCTAGTAGAATGTAGTGTGTTAAGTGGAGTTCTACTCGATACGAAGAAACTACAAAAATAGTTATATAAAAGGTGTAATCAGTGAATTGAAATAAAATCGAATTACAGTTGAAAAGTTTCTAAAGTAGGTACTATTTAAATAGATAAATTCGCGGGTTTATTTTAACTGAAAAATACTGAAAAAATACACGAAAATACTCTTGATGAATGTTTTGACATATACGGCCGAATGGCAGCCCTCTGCGGCAGTCAAACTGTCAAACTGACAGCGAAGAGAGCAGTATTCGATTGCCTGAATACATACCAGAAATTTATCGGTGTCGAATTTTCGCAGCGCTGCCAGATGTGGGAATGTCAAAGGGGGTATCGCTCATATCGACAGTTATTATTTAATTTGAAAATAAACCGCCAAACATGAAATAAAAGTGGCTTGTTGTATGGTAAAGTAAAACAGCATAAATACGAAATCAAATAAAACATTGAATAATTTTAAATGGAATATCTGGAATTGTTTATATGGAATATTTGGCATGGTATGCTATTTCAGCCTGTCGACTTTCGCTTCGAAAAGTTTATTTTCTGTCAGAGTCAGGCCAAAGATGAGGGACCTGTAAAAATTATAAGATATCTAGTTTAAATGTAAAGGATATAGTTAGATCCACTAACTTTTTGAATTATTTGATGGGCCGAGGGTCGTTAACTTGGCTTACTCGCGCAGAGTAAAAGGCAAACGAAAAGAGAGGGTGCTTACCTAACTGTTTAAGCTTGAGCTGCTGGTATATAAATATTTTACAATGATTTGGCAAGGCGACACATACATATGTACATGAACATATCTCGTTAGATGTCTGCTTTCAGAATCTTGTCCGTATTCTAGCTCCGAGGATAATGACTTCGAGGCGGTGGCTTTGGCGGAGATGAATCAAATTAATTAAAAATAAATAATAAACAATTATTTAAATAAACAACTGATTCAAACGGGAATATATATGTTTAAGCTCTGCTATGAAGCCAATGGCAAGAAAAATGTGGTGAAGTCGAATCTGCGCTCCTTTGCTGGATTTAAGTTGCCAGAAATTTTTTTTAAAGAATTTTTGTGCCAGCAACGTTTTAAAAGGTAATTTTTTTTATAGAATTTTAGGAACATTACTTTAAACGACGCTTAATTAATAAACCTATACAAACAAACACAGGATTTTTATACCCGTACTCAAAAAAGAGTTAAGGGGTATATTAGATTTGTGGTAAAAGTGGATGTGTGCAACGCAGAGAAGGAAACGTTTCCGACCCCATAAAGTATATATATTCTTGATCAGCATCAATAGCCGAGTCGATATAGCCATGTCTGTCTGTCCGTCCGTCTGTCTGTCTGTCTGTCTTGTTGAGCGCCTAGATCTCAGAGACTATACGAGTTAGGGTAACCAAATTTGGTTTCCAGGCTCATGTGATATCACACTGCTACAAGTGTATTTCAAAATTTCGCCGCGCCCCCTTCCGCCCCCACAAAGGACGAATATCTGTGCAGGCACAGTGTTTGGCTATTAAGCGTTTAAACTCCTTTAATTTTAAGAAAAAGTTTAGCGTTTCAATGGGCAATGTACAATTTATTATGTATTGGTAATGTAAGGTAGGCGTCAGTATGACCGATAAAGTGATGCGATGGATACGAAGGTTATGAAGATCAATACCAGACTGTCAAAGGGCAGGCGGGCCGAATTGCCCGTGCCCTAATGCAAGCGAGAGAGAGCAAATAAACGATAGAAGCTCGGGCTGCTGCTGAGCCGAGTACGAGCGATAGATAGAGAGAAAGAATGCGAGAGAGCAGCATAGATGAAGAGAACGATAGCGAAAGAAACTTGGAAGCGAGATGCATATATAGACCACGATTCGTGTGTCACCAATTGACCGAATATATGCGTATGTATGTATATGTATATGCGACGACAGAAAAGTTCGAGAGATTGCAAAGGCATGCAAGTGCTGGACCAGATCATGACCTTTGCGAAGGCATGTTAGGGCAGACGGACCAAATTGCCCGTGCCCTACGCGATGCTACGAATAGAGATCGATAGAACGAAAGAGCGATATAGCGAGATAGTAAAGTAAAGGAGAAAGGCAAGAGTCGAAGAGACGAAAGAACGGTTGCATAGGCGATTATATTGAGTAATTATAAGCGGTTACAATGTTTATATGCAGCGGGCAATGCAAATAGCAAACAAAGGTGAAATTACGTTACTTGCGCCACTGGCTATTAATTGAGGAATTTGTTGGGGATTTTCCGGCTGGGAAACCAGACACACAGTTTTAAAGATACGATAAAACTAAAAACGCAGTATCGTATAGAATGCCCATATCTACCAGATTGCCGAATCTGAATCAGATCGCATCATAATTATAGCCAGAATGAAGAATTAATTTTCAGTTGCTTCCCCGGCCCCTCCGGCAAGAGAAACGCTAATCATTCTCTCTCTCGCTCGCACACTGCCGAGTTCAGTGCGCGAGCAACCCCTAGCGGAGGAGATGTAGAATCTAAAT
Organism: Drosophila tristis; assembly: GCA_018150885.1. Taxonomy (NCBI): domain Eukaryota; kingdom Metazoa; phylum Arthropoda; class Insecta; order Diptera; family Drosophilidae; genus Drosophila; species Drosophila tristis. The sequence goes on along the minus strand of JAECWT010000210.1, from coordinate 999,440 downwards.
GGTACATCTATAATCTACATGTTAGATGTAAAATATACATTGTAGATAACAGATGTAGCAAAAAAATGTCAAATTTTTTTTTAATTCTAAAATTCTAAAAAATCATAGGCTTATAAATGTATATACTGACTGAGTACGGGTATAAGTAGCGTCGCGTCCACAGAAGCGACTCAAACGTTCCTTCTCGTTATGATTCGCTTCTAACCATATTTTATAGGCAATCCAACGGTTGCAGAAAATTCATTTAAAATTATATAATAAATAAATAATAATAATAATAAATATACTGTATACCGAATTTTCGATCATTGCCGGTATATTTCTGAAGTATTCTTCTTTCTCCTATAAACCTGCGATCTCTTTCACACATCGCCGGCATCAAATTGCATAGAATTTTGATAAGTGGTTATAAAGTTTTTTCAGTGTTTATACCCTTATACAGTTACAGTTTATGCAGTGTTTTTAAAGAGTTCATATTATTTAATACGCATTTCGTGGTTAGCTATAGCTAACAAACTTTTACAAGTGTAAAAGTGTGTGTGTAGCTATAGTGCTAACAGTGCACACAAGTTGTCAAATAGACGTAAACAAAAAAATCAAAAAAACCGTCCATACCCGTAAGATAAAAAGAAATCTGAGTAGGTATGAACAAAAAATAATTCATGTTCGAACCATCGGAATCAGTTCTGGTGGCAAGAGCTTGCGTAGCTCGCTCACGTGCATATCAACAGCTGGTGGAGGCTGTTGCACGGGGAGCATCACAAAAGGAGCTCGCAGCCTTTTAGTCGTTCGCGACGAAGCGAGCCTCAACCTTTCCATTCTGTTGGATCAGGAGGAGGCTCGCCGTTCGAGTTTGTCTAGCAGGACTAGCACTAGCGGCAATTCGGCTGCACCACAGATCGCTTCCCTTCGCTACTCAACTCAGACTAGCACTAGCGGGAGTTCGGCTGCACTCCGGAACTTTCGCTACTCAACTCAGACGAGCCCCAGTGCCTCAGCTCAGATGAGCAGCAAGTCTCAGCTCAGACGAGGGCGAGAAATCTCCCAGCGCAGTACGAAGTTATCTTCCAACTTCCCAACTACCAACAGACTGCCTCATACCATAAATGCGCTGGTGAAATTCCCAGCGACAGTAGTCCTAGCACCAGCGCTGGAATACGTTTTGGGCTTACACGGGGAGTGGGTGACAACATGGAGATTTCAACTCCATGTTCTATTTCAGAAAGGTGCAGTGAAAACTCCCCGGGTTCGAAACGCATTGGCAAGCCCAATGAAAGGGAAGCATGAGAAGAATTTCTCATTCCCAGTGAACTCCAGTTCACTTCCGGGGCTTCCCCCAGTAAGCTGTGAAAAGCAAACACGATCTAAAAGGTCAGACCAAATGATGTACCCACCGATGTGCTTTTTTGACCACACTTGTCTACTCCTGCAGCCCGATAATCGAATGCCGGGGGAATGCGTCTGTTTTATACGCGGCATCCCCTGGTGGAGAGTGCCCAGAGGCTGTTGGGCACCTCCTGGATTTAAAATGGCGGAGAATATAAAATATGGCTGCATTATTTGTGGAATATCTAATAAGACAACTACGGAGAAACGAAAAGACCACTTTAACTTGTATATTAATGTCCAAAAGAAATACATTTGCTTGCAATGTGGCTTTTGTTCAGAAAAAAAGAGAAAGCACACGTGCAATAAAGAACTGAAAATCAGATAAAAATGCGTTTTTGGATGGCAACCCGATTGACTGATTGAATTAGTCCCACATCAGAAATGCACTAAAAGTGCAAATGAAACACAAACGGGAAGTAAAAATGAAACACAATCCGAAAGTGCAAATGTAACAGTGCCCGAAACTTCTCAAGTACGTGACGAAGATGTTGGGAAAGAAAGCGAGAGGCTATGTAGTACTTTAGGCTGAATAGTTTTAAAAATGTAAAATGTAAAAATTCTTGAATTAAATTCATGAATTTAAACGACTGAAAAGTCGAAATCCTGTACGATCAACCATCTTTTTCCTTAATTGGAAAAAGGAAATATTGCTGATGAGGAAGATGTGGTATCTTCCGAAACAGGAAACATGATTGTATTATATTTTAAACTGTAGCTCTCAATCGAAAACCTTGCAATACATGCACTGTTGCTTCAATTTGACGCTTCTGAGCCGTAGAGCTTCTCCTGCTGGGGGTGTGTTGTTCGGCACCTATCCGTGAGTACGCATGCACCTTAGTTGTTGCAAACTGGTTTGCACTAGACGTAGATGGTATCTGCATATCGTCGTCATCATCGCATGCCGGCAGTTGGCTGTTGTTGTTAGGCGCTGGGCTTCTTGGGTGATTGTGACTAAACAAAAACGGGGGGATATTAATACAAGTATGTACGCGTATCGTACCGCACGTACGCACCTTTCGGAAGGCGTCTACTGTAGCCTGAAATATAGCAGATACATTCTTTACTGTGGACTCTTGGGTGAGGATATTAGCAAAGGCTATACAATACAAAGATGTAGCATGAGGAGCAAATGCTCGTTCAATTTTCGAGTGACGCTTCCTGGTACGGACGACAGAATAAACCAAGAAAATATGAAGTCTGACGACGGGAATAGGTCCAGGGCCGCATTAGCAGTTGCCTAAGGCCCCCCCTAGGGCTAACAGAAATATTTGTTGAAAACACAAAACTCCGCATAATGAATAAAAAATATAATAGCCACTGAGAAAAATACAAAATAATCAAACAAACATTCAATTTATAAGTTTTAATTTCAAATAAAAGAAGCTGGCGTGAAAAAAGGGGCCCCCAGATTGATGGTTGCCCAGGGCCCGGTTGAGGGTTGATCCGGCACTCGGCTCGTTTCTTAAGCCTAGTACTCAGATCGAAAAAGTGTTTGCCAGCAAACAAATGTCATATATTCTTCGAGCGGTCAGTGTGTGACCAGAGGTGTGCACTGCATTCCGAACTGTTACACTGCTTAGACCGCTGCTTGGTTTTGTTTAAAGTTAATAAAATGCACTTCTTCGGCTGGGGCCGCTCTTCCCCAGGCATATCCTGGGCTCCCCAACATATTATTGGCAAGGTAATGTGTCTGACTATCAGCAGCAGCAGATGGCGACGCCTCCCGTGCCGGACACCGTGAAGAAAAATGTTTTGAAAACGATATTTGTTTTATATTTATGAAAATTAATAAAAATAATAAATTATAATATCCATATAATTGTCATTCATATGATACTGCATTAATTAGATTCTATTTGTCTTCATTATTAATATGTTTCAATTGGTTTTTTGTTCTCTTACTGCAATTTTTCCTTCGTGTTTGCTGGCAAAATATATCCAATTGATATAACTTTCTAGGTGGGTCGAAACATACCAGCAATACAAGCAAATAGTTCGGATACTTTTCTAGTATATACCGATCTCTTTGTTTGTTGGTCTAGGTACTGCCTTCCGTACAGAGCCTAGAAAACAGTTTTTGCCGTAAAAAATTTCTTATCGGTTTCATACGAATATCAACCCTGATTCTCTTCGCGAGGTGTTTTTTTCGATCTGAGTACTAGGCTTTACGAACAGACGAAGCTGTCGGGCAGCGGGCTCGCGGTCAGAGACGAAGCATAGCCGAAAAGAGAATTGAAACCCCGCGCGATCCCTCTGTCCATGCGGCGTACCGGTAAGCCTCAGCGCCCCGTCCCGCTTGACCATATCTTAATGTTACGACAAGGAATGACCATATCTTCCATATCTTTAATTGTCGGTCGGATCATTATTATAATGCAAATTTTAAATGCAATCCGTATTTTGTTTCGAGGGGTCGCATGCATATGTATGCATGTACGCTGCATGTACATATGTATGCACACTTGTTTTGATGTATATCAAGGATATATTTGATCATTGAGTTTAATGAATACTTTTGTTTTGGCTTCACTTTTCAGGGAACAGGCACTCATGCAGCAGCAACGAGATGCAAAGACTGGAGGAAGGGCTGCAAGTGAAGCATCGGCTGGAGATGCAGGCTCTTCAGCAGAGGCAGCTTAAGGAATGGACAGAGCAAAAGAATAACTTGCAGGAGCTGCAGTTAATCCAATTGCAATCACTTAGAAGCGTCCGGAGCATGCAGGAGCAGGTAGCCATGTGGTCTACTCAAATTAAGAAGTTGTCTGCGCTATCACAGCAGCCCCTGTTGCCTGTATTGGAGTCGGCTGCAGTGGAGGCTCCTTTGGAGTCGCCTGCAGTCGAGGAGGGTGTATTGGAGTCGCCTGCAGTCGAGGAGGGTGTATTGGAGTCGGCTGCAGTGGAGTCGCCTGCAGTCGAACGGAAGCAACCAGTTGTAGATGCTCCAACTGGCCCTCAAGTATGCGACATAATAGTCGTCGGAAAGAGCGAATTATTCCTAAACATTTTAAATGAGCAGGAGCCGATGGAACTCTCCTCTACCAGACGAATGGAGCTGGTCAATTTGATCAAAAATTATTTTGATCAACGCCAGCTTGACATCGGCCCCCACTGCACTCGTCTGGTAGAGGAAATTTTAAAATTGTTCCGGGGCGAAGACAAGGCCTACTGGGGTAATTTGCTTCGGTTCGTTACCGGAAATGTCGAACTAATTGAGACCAACTATAAATTTATTGACAAGGAGTACCGGTGCACATTTGAAAGGCTGTGCACCTTTAAATCAAAAACAAAATTCCAGATTCTGGAACACCTAAAGTCGCACAGTGGTGTAAAGGAACATGTCTGCGAGTAAGTATATGAAACTTCAAAATATTTAATAAAATTAAATTAAATTTATACTTTTTTCCAGACTTTGCCCTGCTGCATTTGGAAAACGTAGAACCCTGAAAAGGCACATGAGCACGCATACAAGCGAAAAAAATTTTAGATAACAAATGTAGCAAAAAAATGTAAAATGTAAAATTTTTTTTTTTAAATCTAAAATTCTAAAAAATTATAGGCTCAAAAATGTATATACTGACTGAGTACGGGTATAAGTAGAGTCGCGTCCCCAGAAGCAACTCACACGTTCCTTCTCGTTCACTTTATAATAGTACATCTTTTTGGTCGCTCATGCTCATGGTACACTGTAATCCTAAGACAGTCTTGTACCAGCCAAAAACATCACGCAAAATCTCATATTTTTTGGATCAAATCTTGCTCATTTACCACTGCAACCAGTTGAAGACGCAGCTCCAGTCACCTGACTTAAGTTCCATGAAGCATGTTTGGAGAAGTTTGGAAAAAAGAATACGTAAACCTGAAATTTCATCGAAAGAATCCTTGAAAATGGCTCTGCTTGTTTAGTGGGTCAATATTAATAAGATAGAAATGTTGATCTTTGATATAAAATTAACTCTTTCTGTTTAATTTAACCGTACGCCAAGTTATAAGTGTTCAAACTAGACGGTGATGACAGTGTAAATTATTGATCAGCATCAATAGCCGAGTTGTCCGTCTGTCTTGTTTGTCACCTAGTTCTCCGAGACTATAAAAGCAAGGGCTGGTTGTTTCCAGACTCAAACTTAAACTGACATTTTTTCTTTGACACTCAGGTATCAGACCTTTATGCTGCACCATCACCGCTGCAAGTGTCCAGGAAACTTAAGGTATTGTGGAATGTTACGGACAGTAGCCTTGAAAGCATGTATATATTTAACCCTGGATGGTCAACCTTATTAGATGTAAGTTTGATGTATGGGTAAAAAGTAGTCGTTTTGACGAAGGAATACCATCTAGGGTTAAATAAACCGTGGGAATGCAACAAGTATGAATGGACGGACATCTTCAGCGGTGCCGGTATATCTCAATACCTATAAGTACGAATGATTTTAAGTAATTCAATATTGGCGACTCGTTTCCCTGAATTAATTATCAACCCAAAAGTATGCCATATATTTTTAACAAAATTCCATAGATGCTTAATACATTTCAGGTTTTGTAAGCATGGCAAGCCGAACTCAATATATACTCGATAGTCTGTAGTGTAAAGTTATCGATCATGTCTCATAATTGTAGGCGCGAAGTTCAAATCGTGCTTTCTGTGTTGGCTACCAGAGCACTATGGGAAATTTGACCACTTTTTCTGGCCAAAATTAATAACTCAAGAACGGAGCAAGATATTTCGCTTCTGTTTTTTGCATCGGGTTAAATTAACCAACCTGTATTAGAAATAGAGGGCGTGGCACCGCCCCTTTTATTTAACTCATTTAAATTTTCTCATATTTTTAGAGTACTACTTTAACAAGTAACAACCATTTTTGTGACAGTGTTAGGTTATATTTATTGGACAATAATGGGCATGGCACGCCTTTAACAAGGGAAAACAGTTTTAGGGAAGAAATTCATATAAAACGCATTCATCTTGTAGCCCTCTAATGAAAGACAATTAAAAATGTATTGTAAGAAATATAATTTCCTTACACACCTCTTAGAAAAAGACCTGCTCTTCGTTTTCCAATTCAATATTGTATTGATGTACTAACTCTAATTCATTAAAAGGGCTTTCATCCTCACGCTCCGTGGTGTTGCACTTCGCATTATAAGGCAGTGTTGGCCGACCTACTGGCTTCTTGGTTTCCGGGAAATTGATAACAGTTTTGGAATTACATTAGCATAAGAACTCTCCCACATTTGTGTCAAGCGGTAGCAAAATTTTGTACTCGCTTGGTCTGCAATATCGCTGTGCTGCACGAAATCCACTCCTGATATGGCAACTTTGATCAAATTCAACACAGCATCCTCCTTTGCGACTTTTCCCCTTCATACCACTTGCCAAACAAAACCAAACAAATGAGTTTGCCAAATGGAAGTTATGTCCTAAAAATGAAAATTTCTCGCAAATTCGTAAAAAGTGTTATTTTTAATTACATTCATTTGAACAAGAACTTAATACTCTACGACATACAACCCCATCATGTATCAACTCTGCTGGACTCACTTTAAATCCCTTTTGCAAGATGAGATTTGATCAAAAATATGCATTTACAAGGCTACTCACATTTTGGCTCTATTAAGGGGACAACAGCTTTCAAATTCAAATTTCATCATTTTTTGCGGTATTTTTATACCCGTACTCAAAAAAGAGTTAAGCCGTGTTCCTTTCGGATTGGAGCAGCAACGGTATTTTCCAGGTAAAATGAGTTTTATGCAACCAGATATAAGATACCTAAGTTATGTGAGAAATAAAAGCCCTAATTCTGAAAAAAAACACTAAAAAAAACAGATTTTAAAAAATTGTTTTAAAAATAACTAAAACATAGAAAAAAACATAATTCCTTAAAAAGTTTAAAACCCCGAAATTTATAAAAAAAAGTCATTTTGGACCACAGCCTAAATGTCGTGTTGACTAGTGTTATTGGTTACACGACAGCAGATGCAACGATTGATCATCGGATTGGTGAGTGTTCATCATCCCAGCGCTGAACTGCATTGATCGTAATTTTCTACTTCATATACTGATAGGGCGACAACAATATCGAGGAACACGGGCCGTGGGGCCCATTACCATCACTGCTGCCTAGAGAGTTTTCGCCCCAACCTGGATAGCCCACAATGTTTCATCTATGCTTAATGTCTCAGAAACTTTAGGTTGGATGGACGAAATAAATTTAAAAAAATATACGAATAAATATAAAAATGAAAGAAATTAGATTATGTTCATTTATAGTTACGCTCTACAACGGCTAAGAATGGAAATTGGATGCCAGAATCTGACCCATTATATTGGAAATTGAGTAAATTTCGTGAAATTATGTTGCTTAATCTTATTATCTTATGTGTAAGATCTAATGTAAAAGGAAACACTTTACGGATATTTACGAATTATAAGATATATATATTATAAGATTTTTAAGCTGCCTAGCGACCATATTGCAATTATTCATTTATAATATTATTTATAAACTTTTTAATCTCTATGTACTTACCATGTAAGTAAAAGAAATAAATAAAACATTTTGAAAAATGTATGTATCCAATCATGGAAAATTTGTATTAATTTCTAGAAAAATTAATTGGTTCACTAAAAGCCGCAATGCAAAAGCTCTTTAAATACATATGTATGTGTAGACTGTGCATGTCAAAATTGTTATCATTCAATAATAGTTGCTCGGCCTCTGCGAACGAAACAACAAAAATCTGGCTTTGAGCAATGGATTCGTTTAATGAACAGGATGCAGGATTGCTCTTTTTGTTCTGCGAAAGTGGGTTCGTTTTTAATAGGATAAAAGATCATTGGTAGAGTCCAAAAATATGTATGTAACTGAAATTCGGACAGCTTTAGGATCCCATACCAAAAGAAATCAAATAAATTGACAGTTAACCAATGTAATGTAACCAATATCATTTCCAAGAAATGCCCACCGCATCATTCATTATCCCCTTTTTGTTGGGTCTTTTGAGAACTTCTCAGGCATCTCCGTGGAACTGGGTCACACAAACACCTGTAAGAGCAAAACTCACACACCAATGCAAATATTATGAAATCCCCCACTGCCTCGAAAGAAAGCAAGTTTAAAACCACAAACATGACTCCGTTCGTACCACTTCGCCACCACAACCACAACCCAAAACCAAAACCAAAACAACGACAACAACCATTTCTCCAGCAGATTCACTCTTGATGATTATACTGGTAAGCTTTTTTGTATGTTTCGGGGCACCCAGCGCCTCCACGAACAACCCATCCTCTGGCCGGCTGTTTTGCTTTCCTTTCATTATCGAGCGGCAAAATATTGGTTAAGCAAGCAGTCCAAAAGCAATGAAAACGAAAGAAACTACAATTCAGGGGCTGCGGCTGGTACACAGTTCACGGCGAAGATTGGATGCCCTAAGAAGCAACAGAACCGACCCCGACCCCGACCACTAGTTTATGGAGAGGTAATCAGCGAATAATTTTAATCTTAGGTAGGTATGATTGTTTAAGTTCCAATGCATTCACCAAAAGAAATGGACCTGTCTGAAAGAGCATTTCAACCGAAATCCCAGCGTGACCAACAAATGACGAAGGCGATGCGCCAGCAGCATCTTCATCTCCTCGTTCACAAAAAAAAAAACAAAACAAAAACCTCCATGAGATCATGATCAGAACCTTAACTTAAAGCTCATTACGATGCCTATCAAGTGGGAGACGAAGCAAAGACAAAAGAGAGGTAGGGTAGTAGATGTTGGAGAAGAAGCGTGGGTACAGCGGGCGAAATAATGAAGCAGAATCGCCTGCATGACAATGATTATTCCAAGCCAACCGAAAATGAAATGAGCAGGAGGGTGAAGAAGAGGCGGGGACAGACAAAGATCGAGAAAGAGACAGCACGACCAACCCGCAGCATTGGCCATCCCACTCTCACTCCCACTCCCACTCTGAGCTGAAGTTGGGAACCGCTGTCAGCTTTTTAAGAATATTTGGGCCACAGCGCCAAACGTAAACAAAATAAAACGGGAAAAACATCCAAAGTAGATGATGATGGTTACTTAACAATCTCGAACAGTATATGAGCTCCAAAAATGCGTGAGTTTCGCGAGTGTGAGTGATTTGGGTGGGTGTGGGTGCCCAGTGATCCAGTGTAAGTTCTTGTAGGTGTTATAAACTCATACTCATATGTATGTATGTACGACATGAAGTGCGAGAAAAATGAAGGGGCCTGCAGGTGCCAAGGGTACCTAAGGCACCGATTTGACTCATCCAAGGAAGATTCAAGTTTAATTCGGGAATGATTTTAACGTAGAAATCCACGTAGGTGGACTTTAAAGATTTGTTTGCATGAAAAACTCACTGAAATATGCATTGATTCTAATTAGGCCAGGAACAGTAATTAACTATTGCCTTCTGTTCTACTTACGATGTAGGAGTATGAGTTCTGAGAGTACCTCTAGACTCTAGAGACCTTTCTCTACCTTTTCTACGATAAGACCTCCCTGCCATATGATGTCATTTCAGAGGTGACCAGCTTCTATATACACACACATCTGTACAATAGCATTTTTGTGGGGGTTTCCTAAGCATAATTTATATTTTTGGGTATTGCCTCTCCTATGGGTGCCGTGCCGCTGCTTGCTGTGCTCTTTCGCCAGCAACTCGCCCTCTCCGCCATAAGAAAGTCTCCTCGTCCCAACGTCCCACCTGCCCATCTCCCTCGCTCTCATCTCGAGTTTGCCTTTCAAAGTTTTTGTCTTTGTCCCACTCTCTCAGACACAATTTGCAAATGAGTTTTTGGTTGATTCTTTTGGTTTTGGCTTTGGCTTTGGGTTAATTAGTGAGTATCTTTCCTCAGCACGCACAACAGAAACAACACCAATAATGTTTTAGTACCTGTGTGTGAGTGTGCAAGAGTGAGTGTGTGCTGGTATGGGTAATGGCGACGGCGACGGCGCGGCATTGCTGGCTGTTCTTATTAGCGCTGTACGAAGTAGCTTTTAAGCTTAAGCTTCAAAAATCTGGGTCACTAATGTCGTTAAAGCTTAACAGTGTGTGTCTGTGTGTGTGTGTGTGTGTGAGAGAGTATCTGAGTGCGCAAATTAAATATTCACAGCGTTGGTTAAGCAAATAAAATCTCCATTCCATCCAATGTTGCGGCTCTGTTGTCATTCCATTCCAACCATGATGTTGGTGTTGTTGCATTTCCTTTTGGCCACTTTTGCTGCTGTTGACGGCTTTTTAGCCGTTTAACCTTAGCTGTAGCTTGAACAATCCAATCGCAGATTGTTCGGCGCATGAAAGTGAATCAGAATGTCTCAGTTGTTTCTGCTGTGGCAGCCAAAGACGTCTGCTGGTGATGATAATGATTCTTTGCAAGGCAGATGAGATCAAAAGTGGGCTTAAGTCGCATCTCTTTAACCTGAATATGTCAACCGTGCTTATTCCGCTTCTTCTTTGCATATTTTGGCAGAAGAAAAGGTAGCCACGCAGCGCATTCGAGTCTTTATGGCCAATATTTGTATACCCCTTTGTTAAGTTTATTGTAAACATTGTAAAGCGAAAGAATGATTTAAGCGGAAGATAAAGAGGAATGAGGTCTATAGGGTGGACATCGAAAATGATCTCTTAAGATTAGGCAACTGATGTGAAAGCCTTTCCCAAGACATTTCAATCTTCGCAACAAAGGAATGTCATCAGATCAAGAATGCAAGAAATTATAGTTTAGTTTTTGTAGAATGGAACATCCTGATCAGATTGGGTCTTAGATCAAAAGCAATTAAATGAAATTCCGTAGATCTACATATTTATTTTGATTTTGGATGCTTCTCGCAATTAAAAATCTAGTTTTAATATTATCTGCAGAGGTATTTCAAGGGTCCTGACGCTGCAAAATAATTCTGTAATATGTGTACGAACATACAAAAAATCTGCGTAAATTCTTTGTGCAAATCATTCATCCCGTTGGGCAAGTAAGTGCCGATTTGTGAAAAAATAATGATACAAGAAAACAAACCCATTCTGTTTGCCGTGGGCGTTCCTTGTTATGAGTTATACATATGAGATGGCCACACGGTACGAGTGTTTCGGGTATAGATTCCGTCAGCCGTTGGTTATAAAGAGGTGTGCCCTGACCTAATTTTTGTTCTCCTCTCTCTGCCTGCTTTATTTATTCACGCATGAGCTCAGCGGTGGCCAGAAAAGATCCGGCGAAAGAGTTCGCTGGCCGTCATTATAGTTCCAGGGGAATAGTAAAATCAGTTGAATTCAGAACCCTTTCCCTCGCAGGATGTCATTAAGCAAACATACATTTTTGCATCATTCGCAGGCCTGTACCCATGTATTGTATATGAAAGATATTGGTGGCAGACACACAATGTCAAAGGACGGAAAACGGTGAAATTTACAATTTTATGGCGGACTTTAAGTGGAAAACGGCCAACAGTCAGCGACAGCATCGGAGGCAGCGCACCGGAGGCATCATGAGGCAGCGGCGGCAGAAATTTTATGGCCATGACAAAAGACGGCCCGACGACAAATGTTGCATCCGCATTGCTATTGCTGCCCCTGCCCCTGCCTGCCTCGGCCCAGACCCTGCTGCTGCCTGGCTCTATCTGTTTCAGTTACTTACGTTTGGTCTTGCCCCTGAAGAGTCGTAAATCATGCGGTAATGTTTTGCATGTGACACAGACTCAGACACAGACCGGAGCACGGAGCCCGGAGCAGAGTGACAGAAGATTGACCCAATTTTCGCAACTAATACACAGCGTGACGAATCTCTAGTTCTCCGGTTTGTCAGGGTGGAAACCCCTTTTGGAATACGTCAGAAAATAAATCCTGAGATCAATCTACCATCATCATGCACGAATGACCTTCAAGTGATGTAATATTCCCTTCGATCGGTGTAATATCCCCTCACAAAAGGGAATTTTGCAATTGTTATGTAATAGATGAGTGGGCTAGGGGCGTGACCATTATCCCTTTTGTCCAGTCACACGACTCAAACACATGTGAGGAGGAGGCAGGACTGTGGCCACGTGGCCGGATAGCCTTCACTGAAATGGATATGAATGTTACATAACCTCCAGTCAATGAATGAAAAAACTCTCATTCGTTTGGACATCTGGAATGGGAGTATTCTGTTCAGATACGAAGGTATCGCCAGGGAATTTTTAAAAATACATTAGAAATGTAATATGATAAATGACTAGCAGGATTTATTTGGACACAAGTACTTTCAGTAGTCAAGGCTATTACTTAAGCAATTTTTCTGTTTTCTTCCATGGAAATTCTACATGAAACCAAATCAAAAGACTTAGGCAGCAAACGGAAGTGGGAAAGCAGGTGTAATTTATATATACCATGGAATGCAGAACAATTCAGTAGTTAGTTGAACAAAATACATCAATAAATCATCAATTAAAATTGCATAAATATTTTGAGCCAAAACAGATATCTGCGCGAATCCGTACTTAGCATAATGACTGCAATTATGATGGCCCCAAACGAGAGAGTTTTCAATGGCACAGACAGCAGAATGGAGAAAAACACACAAAATATCAGAGAAGAAAAACTGTTACTTTCACATCAACTAAAAGTCAAGATTGCACGCGGTACGGAAGCTTCCACAGTAATAATAGAAGCGTAATAGTTGCTAATTTTGTGCATTGCTGGCCCCAAAAAAGTCAACAAAAAGGGCTAATTACGAGCACACTTTCAGCCAAAAGCAGACGGAACGGGTGACTCGCAGACAAAGCAAAAGAATCACGTCGTTAGAGTATGTTTTTCTTGTTGTTGGCCCATTGAAATGGATATCTTTTGGTGTGCACAAAAAGGTAAGCACTTAGATGAAAGTTGCTCAGGGAGCCCTAAAAATATTTTTGGGAAAAGAAAGAGAACTTGCAGTGGAGGTTAGACAGAAGAAAAAGAAGAATACATACATAATATATTGTTCTTTTTGAGATTTATTAAATCCATAAGAGTGTAAGTAATGCTTGAAACACTGAATTTGTATTTGAGATTAACAAATTATTTGTGTGTCTGGTATTTTATTTTGAAAGGATCTCCTTTAAATTCAAGTTCATCTTATAGCATTCTTTTACATTCCTAATCTTCATATTCTTACACTTTATTTTTAAATATTCTCCTCTCCAAAAATACATTCTTCCAAATCGGTTTTACGAGTATGTTCCCTAAACATCTGGTACATCAGATAGCATAATTAGAGAAGAAAAGCCAAATTATTATGCTTGGCGTTCCTCGCACCCGTGCATGACTGTTCCATTGCGCCGATTGTGGAGGCGTGGCGCTCCGGGAGCGGGAAGAGGCAGTAGCAGTAGCAGGGCCAGGCGGGTGTATTACCGTAATTGAACCCGAGCTGAGGTCGGAGGAGGAACTCTGCGGTACGAGTGTACATATCTTGGCTTAGGCCATGTGTCATGCTTATTAAACTTTTGGTTCTGTTCCAAAAACTATTTTGGACGGCCGCACTTTATGATTGGTAATTAAAAATAAATTTGGTTACTTTGGTTCGTATATTATTTTTACGAGTACTATTTTTTTGGTTTGAGCTGTCTGTAGCCTCTTTTTGGCTGTTCCAAGTTACGCTTGGCTCGTCTGGACTTGGCTTGCTCCCATTGAGGAGACACCAAACGGGTTGGTTGCCAAAGTGCGTAAGTTACGGCCAGGTGGGGGAGGGGCTGGGCTGGGGCCGTGCCACTGGCAGACACCCCAAAAGCCAACCAAACCACAAGCCAAATGTTGCACTACATTTTGTTTTCTAGCTGGCTAAAGTTGCTCCTGCACCCGGATTTCAAACCGGAGTCGGAGCTGGACTTGGAGCTGTACTGGGAGTTGGAGTTGGAGTCGTCATCATCATCATCATACAGCTACGACAGTTGCTAAACTTGTTGCACATGTTATTGAGTGGAAACTGAAGCCAAGTCGGAGTAGGAGCTGCAGCTCGATGGTGCTGTGGCTAACGAAGATGGGGTTGACTGGGGGCTGACTGGGGGCTGAGACTGAGGCTGTTCCTAGTTTTTTATATCAAAAACACTTAACAACTTGTAAAATTCTCCAACTTGGCTGTGCAGTTGACACACATCTGTCACAGGCTGCCAAGTGGGTCAGGTGGTGGTTCAGTTGGTGGAGAGTGGAGCACCACACCGCAGTGGACGTGGACGTGGACTTGGACGTGAACTGGTGAAGTGAAGTGAAGTGAAGTGCGGTGGTGAAGTGGCGAAGTGGAGTGGAGTGGTGCGATCTTGTTAATCGTTTTTGATTGCCGCGTTGATGTACCACCACCTGAAGCACTGCACTCCACTCCACTCCGCTCAAATGATGATTGTCGTTTAGCTGACTGCCGCAGCACAGATTCTTTGCTTTTTCCCCTGTGCTGTTGCCTGATTGTTGGTTATTATTTGTTATAGTTGTAGTCGCTTTTCTTGTTGTATCTGTTGCCCGATTGTTGTTGTGGCGGCTACTTAGCAAACATCGCTTATTATATGCATTATTAGCTCAACTTGATGGTTTCTTGCCTGGACCGGAGTGGACTTTCAATAGTTAGCAGTGAACTACATCCACGGGGGGAGGGAAAGAGAGTTGGCCACTAGGGTTACGTTACAGATAGTATGGGACGGATGGGTAAGATACTGTACTTACTCGTTTTTCAAATAAATAATATAAATATAAATCTTAATATAAGCTGATCTGCTGCCCCATCCTCCACCCACCCCTTTACAGAACGTGTACGAGTATTACGTGCCCCGGCAATTAGCATCGCATAAGAGCTGGCTGAAGGAGAAGAATCGAAGGAATCCCAAAATTCTGTCACACACAATCTGCTTCTCCGCTGGCCCCTCCCCGTGCTCAGGTCATGCCCACTTTTAATATTCAATAAAGATTTAACGAGACATGTTTACCGCTTTTGCAGGCACAGAATGCATAAATAATTATAGAATTGAGCAACAATTTCAGCAAAGTCGTAAAAAGCGAACAAAAACGACCAGAAAAACAGCAGTTGAGATACGGCAATTAAATTCAATTTTGTGGCCAATGGAGAGAAATGACCATAAAGATGAGAAAGAGCAAAGAAAGGGAGAGAGAGAGAGAGAGAGAATCGTGAAAGAGGGAAGGGAGTGCTGTACAAGGAACAGTTATGGACAAACACTGGGATAATAATTTTGTTTAAATTTAATTGTGAGTTATATTTGTACGGTAAATCACGTAGTCGTATGGGTTGGACTTGCAGTTGGATACGACTAAGAAAAGGGGTTGGAGTGGAGTGGATTGGAGTGGAGTGGAGTGGGGTGCAGGGTCTGTGATGGAGGATAATAACAATGTATTGGTCATGGCCCAGGGGGAAGCCTAATTGGAAGCCAAATTGATATATTACTTTATATACGAGCATGTGCCTCGCTCTGTGGCAATTGAAGCATGAATATGCCAACCGAATGGAGGAGTAGATGGAGAAAAAAGGGGAGAATAAAGTGTAGAAAGAAAGAGACGAGAAAAAATCAGAAGACCGGAATAACATTCGAACCTGCAAAGGTAACTGTCACTTTCGAATAGTTACAGACGTAGAACGAAGAATTCGTTTCTCAATATATTGCTAATTTGTTTTTTGTTTATTTATTTTGTTGTGCCTTTGCAGAGGGTAGTATAAGATTTGAGACCCAATCAAGTCTGTGCCAAATTAATGAAACGAATCTGCCAGAATTTTGGGTCTAATAATATTGAACAGGTTCCTTTTCGTCGATTTTCCGCATCCTATATCGGTCTTGCTTGTTATTCCTACTTTAGTGATACTCTTCACAAAACTCTGTCGTTAATTAATTTATTTGTTTATTGTTTTTCTATTTTTGTGATTTGGATATTTTCCTATGCTAAAAGTAAATAAATGTGTGACAGTAAAACTCTTTAATGGATATAAATGGAAGCACAAAGAAAGCAATTCTTTGACCAAACATAAATAGCTTAAGAAAATAACAAAAGCTAAAGCAAGAAGGGGAGGAAGAGATGGAGCGATGGCAGCAGTGGACAAAAGAAGCGGAGTGGGCAACAGACAACAGACAACAGAAGAAAGAATAAACGAAAGAGAGAAAGAAATGTGTGCAAAGGCAAAAAGTCGGTCATGAAATCGCAAGTGACCCACTTGGCAAACGAACGACGGCAGAAAAAAGCACACCACCAACACAAAAGAAGAAGCAGAAAAAACAGATAGATGGAGTGGAATAGGTGAAGAGAGGGAGGTACAAAAAACGAAAGACTCCAGCAACAAACGCGAGGCAGACAAATATGACAAGCGACGCTAGAGCCAACGATAGAGACAGCAAGACATGGAACGCGATGGATGGAGCTGGAAAGAGATGGTGACGGTCGGTGGCAACGTAGCGAATCTAAAAGAGGACACCATAATTGGCAGTGCACACAGAAAGAAAGAGAGAGCGAGCGATACAGGCAGTAAGAGGGAGAGAGACAGCAGAGGAGAGGCCAGAGCAAGTGGAAAACCTGCCATGAATGACTCGCCAGAGCCAGAGCCACAGCCAGAGCCAGAGCCAGAGCCGGACCTGTATGCGTCACTAAACTTGACCAAATTGTACAAGGAAGTCCGCAGACTCCGTCGCCACAAGCCACATGCCTCTGTCCCCGCCCAGCACACTCTCCACTCTCCACCCCTCCCTCTTGTTATGTTAGCTAATGACATTTTGTCGGTCTCTTCATCGTCTCCGCATGTATCTTTTTGTGTCTGAGTCTAGGTCTGGCCGAGCCGGACCGGGCCGCCCCGGGCAGCAGGTTCAAGTCAAAGTGCGGGCGTCTTTTGATACTTTTTTCTCTTTTCGTTGTGATGGGAACATTTTTTCGCAGAGGAGTTTCCCGGCTTGCGTGAAGCAAGTGAAAGCAAAGGATGTGCCTAGCGGGGTTACTGCCAAGAATCAAAATCTGTACCGTACAGGGTCGCCACCGAACTTGTTAAACATAACCAAAATAGAAATAACATAAAAATAACCTTGATTGTTTGCCGTCGCG
This sequence comes from Drosophila tristis, assembly GCA_018150885.1. Lineage (NCBI taxonomy): Eukaryota > Metazoa > Arthropoda > Insecta > Diptera > Drosophilidae > Drosophila > Drosophila tristis. Next base: position 982,015 of record JAECWT010000210.1, on the reverse strand, counting down.
AATAATTAATTGTCTATGGGAAAGATATCGTGGTCCTCCTTGAAACCTGCGCGCTCCATTCTTTCGTTAATTGTTCAAGTTTTAACCATCCGAATTCAACCCTACTTCAATCCCACCTCTGAGTACATGGGTAGAAATATCGTATAGACTGTGAGGACTTTTTGACAGATCAAATATCGTGAACCTGGTATAATTTTCATAGTTGCAACATTTGTCGACCAGATTTGTATTATTTATTCGCGTCTCGTTTTTTGCTCGTCTCCCAAAAAATGTCTTCGGAAGGGGCTAAATTTCCGTATGTGGGCGAAAGCGGCCAACGTTTTCCGCCAAATGCAGACGACGGGCCAGAAGCAACAGCTTCAAAAGCTACTCAAAACAAAGAGAACTCCACCAAGAGAGCCACCCCACCAGCCAGTCACAAGACGGAGAAGTCCTTCCTGCGGAGTGTCCGCAAACCCAGCACGCCGACAATCTCCACGCCCAAGAGCGTGCTATCAGAGCTGAATGAAGACAGCTGCGGTCGGGATCTGCTCGACAGCACAACCTCCACATCGAAGAAGGCCCGGCGGGACCTGACAACACCACAAAAGCTGCGTCCCACGCTCAAGCTGACGCCCATCAGTGTGTCCGGCGGCGCCGATGAATCGTCAGATGCCTCGCCGCTCGCCAAACCAAATCGTACCAAATCGGTTACGCCGCCATCTTCAGCTCCGTCGCAACTGATGACTCTTATGACTCTGCTCAGGAGTACCAAAAAGCAGATTGCTGCCAATAGCGTGAAGGCGCGTCGTAATTTCCTTACGCCACTTCGTCTGCCCTTCCATCCGCAGAAACGGACCCCTGCCCAACGAGCCGCCGATCAGGAGAAAGCCAAGACACCCAGCACTTCGCGTCGCGCGCGCCCCTCTATATTCTTTCTCCGTCCCGAAAAGAACAAAGTCTCCCAGATGAGAAAGCAGATGGCTAAGGCTCGACGCTCCCTAAGCAACTCTACGGCGGACGGTTCCCCCAAGCCAGGGTCAGAAACGCACGGAGATCTTTCTTTAGTTGAGGAGCTTGTGGAGGTAGTCAAGGAACTGCCCCAATCATCACCAAAGAAGGAAGAGGTATCACCAGAGATTCAATCAGACTCTTCTCAGCAACCTGTTCCCATTTCCATCGTTGAGGAAAGCACCGAGATAATTCAATCGATTCAATCTGGATCGCGACGCAACCGCAATCAGGAGACCAGTGTCAAGACAGCAGCCAATGCTTCCGAGGCGGAGGCGTCTCCCATAATGCCAACACCCTCTCAGAAGGGTCCTCCGATCGAAGAGCCAGCCACAGCCACCCCAACCAGCGCAGAGATAGCCACGGTGACTCCGCCGGACCCCACAACTTCGCAGAGGCGTGAGGCATGCAATCTGCCCGACGATGACAAGCCGACCCCGTCCCGCAGCCGGCGCCAGCGGAATCCGACAGTCAAGGCCCTGGAGCCAAGTGTGGACACCACACACAAACCAGCCACTTCCAGGCGACGCAAGGGCAAGGAGGAGCCTCCAGTGAAGAAGGCGATCACAGAAGTTGCAGAGGAGCCACCAGCGGTGGCAACGACCGCCACTGCCAAAGTTCGGGGCACCCGTCGTAAGGCCAAGAAGGCGGAGCCCAAGGCAGCACCCAGGAAGAATGCGCGTGGCAACGCACGCAAAGCCAAATTCGGGACTGAGCCAGACCCAGAGGCTCAGCCGGCCGCCAAGAAAGCACGTGGTGGTGCCAGTGCCAAGACCCCAGTGGCGAAGATTTCCGACGGGAAGCAGCCGGAGCCTAAAAAGGAGCCGGTGGGGGCTGTGGCCGCCAAGAAACTAGCAGGTCGTGGACGCGGACGAGCTGCCAAGGCAGCCCCAATTGTCGAACCAGTGGCAGAGCAGCCCGCTCCGTCATCGAAAGCCGCTGCCCCATCAGCCCCGAAGGCACGTAAGAAGGTTCACTGGGCGGACACTCCGGCCGTGGCAGAGTCTGCTCCCAGCATCAATAAGGCACCCAAGAGAGCCCCATGTTCCCGCCGCAAATGAGGAACTTTAATTATACTTTATAGGGAACAATTTCCGTATACAATCTTGCATTTTGTCAATTTATTGTATACATAAATAAATAAATAAATAATAAATAATAAATAAATAAATAAATATTCTGTTTCGTACAATTTTTGTTATGATTTCGCACACTTTTCGAACTTCTGGATAAATAAAATTACATACATCTATCGACAACTCGATGCATGGCTATCTGCAAGCTAAAGAATGTCCCCATTCAAACATGAGTCAGCAGGCATGCGTTGCGCAAAACCATTGAACGGCTTGCTCATCGGTATGCATCCAGATTGAAGACTGTTCCCATCATTAAGGGGCTGCCTGGGAAGGAGAGGGAGAGAGAGAGAGTAAATACTATACTGGGTGGGAGCAAATGATCTGAATATTCAATTGATATAAAGACCATTTTATGTCTCCACTTATTACATACATATATCCAGCATTTGTACCTTACATACAACAGGCTCTAAAGTTTAAACGGATATCTTCTGGGATACGGCCCTACGACATGTAACATAACTGGAAAATAAACAGAGATTGATATCTGAATATTGGGTGAAGGGAACAGCAGAACAAGTTATGTCAAATGCCTTTCACTCCACGGAGTGGAACAGAGTAGGGACTCACCCTACTGGACTTGGTAAACGAGACCCAAGAAGCTGTCTAGTACAGGAGATCAATCTATAATTGCGCTGAAAACAATCCTGGCAAGATCTAGTGGCAGGAATGATTTATTCCATAAATTCAGTTTAAAATTTTTTTTTTAAAGGGAAATTGCACTTAGAGATCTTCCGCTTATATATTGCAATATTTTCATTTAAATTAAGGAACAACTTGTAAGCAAAATGGGTAGTTCCGTTCATAAATCTAGATTCCTTAAATCACGAAAGCCTAACCATAGCTTACAGGCAATCTCTACAGCAATCTCTCATATGCTTAACGTTGAACTATTTTTCGAACAATTTTCTTGATATTTCCTCCACTTGAAGCCAGGCTTCGTAGTGTGTGGGGCTCTAGACATGGCAGACAATCCACCAACAGCATAGCCGCATAATAGACTTGGCCTACATTCAAAACACTCAGACACTCAAGGCATTCTTTGAACACACTCACTCCGTCAGTCACTTTTACTCTCTGCTCATAAGCATAATCATGCTTACTCACGATAATCAGACTCTGTTTCTGTTTCTTGGCTGTGCTGCTCATTACCATGCCAGCGGCAACGGCAACAACAACAACAACAACAGCCACGATAGTAACAATAACAATTATTATACCGACTTTAACTAGTTTCCACACTTGGCCTGGTCTACTCGCAGTCCCAGTCTGAGCGGCAGGCAACCCTCACAATTTTCCATTTCCATTTTCTTTTGCAAATGCGGTCGTCTTTTCATCGTCTCTCTCCCCCCTCTGTGTCTCTCTCTCTCTCTCTCACTCACCTGCCACAGCATAAATATATTTATGATTGAAAAAATATGAAGAAGAAAAAAGAAGGAAAAATAAAACCGATCTCAGATTGGGGAACTCTTACGGGGAGTTGCTTGCAGATGTGCCAATAATTTGGCTAATTAAAATTATTGCCCCAATGATCAGGGGTCCTTAAGAGAAACAGTGGGGTAATTTGGTAAACATTCATATAAATACATAGACCATATATTTATTTAAGTGTCAATACATTTGGAATAACTATTGTCATTAATAGTGTTCGAAGCCAGGTGTTCCTAGAGCCAAAGAACAGATTTGTCCAGAAAAGTATTAATGAATATGACAATGGAAGCTTTGCTTTCGTGCAACTTCCGTAATGTGACATGATAACATGTAAACATTCGTTATAATTCATACTACATAGTGGTTTTATTTATTTATTTTGTATTCCCCTATATATAGTTGGGGAGATTTAATCGAATCGCCCAGCACTGACGCATTGTAGAGACCGAAACTATAGACAACACCTTCAGGAAGCAGGATGTGGATGTTCAACCAAATCGGTTCCACTGTACACTGTACGCTGTACACTGCAGCGGCGCTGCCACATGAAAGAGCCACGCACTTGCACTCACACTCACACTCATACTCGAGAAAAGACCCATACAAACACTCACCAGAAAGGCGGCTTAAAACGTTTTTCGAATATTTTGAATAACGGTTCATGGTGCATACCAAAATCAAATCAAGTGGAATCGCTGACCGGGTCTGGGCTGTGGGCTCGGTTTTTGGTTTTGGTTTTAAGCCCATGCGGCGGGTACTATGATTTTGAGAAGATGCTTGCAACGAGTGGAGTTTATCATCGCATACTCCTTTTCAACAGAAATGTCTGCTCGAAAGCAGATTTGATATATCCATGGTCCCGTTTTCATTCTATATTTTCCATTAAAGTTAGCTCCCAAGTTAGTCTATGAATCAGAACAGTATATCGGACATATGTATGTAGCTGTCATTGGAATGAACGATCTCCAAGGGTATCAAAAGATTCGGTCCCGCAAGGTAAATAGTCTTACTGTCTGGCTTTTGGGACTGGGCTCGGGGACTGGGACTGGGACTGGATCTCCACTTCACTACAGAAAACCCACGAAACGACAAAACGAGACGCATATGAAATTTTTTGTATTTTTTTTTTGGATGATGTCGATGGCAACAAGTGCGTCCGACTGACCAAAAAGTTTACCGAAACCTGTTGGCCCATATCACGTACCTTCTGGTCCCGCAACTGCCTTTCCTCCTCCTCCTGGTAGGCCTTCTCCTCATTGGGGATCCACATAAAAAGTTGGGCCGCCGACACCGTCGCCGCCGCTGCTTGGCGGAATTAATTATGTAGCCCAAAGCTGAATTATATGCGAAAGCAACTACGCTGACTGGCCCCCCTCTTGGCCCCCACCGCAATTTCCTCCACTCCCCTCTCCCACCACCCCTGGTATAGTTGTTGTTGTCCCCCTTTTTTAAGTTTATCTTCCAAATGCGATGCGAAACTTGTTTGTGCATTTAATTTATGGGCGCGACGCGAAGAACAGAAGATACCCGGGTGAAGCGGTGGCTGGTGAGAGGAGAGGATAGGAGAGAAGAAAAGTTGGAGAAGGAGAAGGCGCGGATGAAGAAGACAAACCCATTGCACTTGTCATGGGAGAGGGGAAGGTATAGGGTAAAGATCTTACGGACCTTACGCACTCCCAGCCTCTGGCAGCGCCTCGTATCACGAATACAAAACAAGAAAGAGTGGCCGCTGCCGTTGGCATCGGATACTTAAGATACCCTTACAAAGCCATCGCTTCTGTGGCAGCTACATATATGATTAGAGTGTATAAATTTTGCTTACCTGTAAGTTTAGCATGTCGATTATTCTAGTGAGTTGTGTGAACTATTCGAGAAAGAAAATTGGATCAATAAATTATTTAGTCTTTGCCGCCAGGTTTCAAATGAATATTGATATTGATACTGCTCGGGAACATATATGCATATTGAAATATGTATACACTTAATACGAAACAATAAACCTTCGTTGAATGCGTTCCAAGCATCTGGTCGAAAATCACATTCCCTCGCCGATAGAGTATAAAATCATTGTCGGATCCAAGCACGTGACCCAATTTGTGGTTCGCTTCTTATTGCCGGTTCGTACCGAGTGGCAAGCGGCAATGGAAGGGGCAGGAGTGGTGCTGGTGCTGGTGCTGGTGTGGCAGGAGGGTTTTTTGTAGTCAGCCTGGGAATGGGGCAGGATAGGATGGCATCCTTTGTCCACATTGATTATGTTGCGCCTCTCATAATTGGGTTAATTTCGTGTGGCACAACCGAGCCGGCCAATTCGCTGCATTCTTTTTTACCATTTTACCATTTCACCATTTTCCTGTTTCGTTTCCCTTCCGCTGCCCCTCATATTTTCGCCTGACAACTGCCTGACAGGCGTTAAATTTTGGCAAAAGATTTCTGCTGTGGCCGTGGTTAAAGGTGAACAGTGAAAAATTTGAGTCGAGTTCATCTTCTGCGGCTTCCTCTGCACCGCTGCCATAGCATTTGAGCTTGACAGCCATGACATATGCAACATAATGCACGAAATTAATGGGAATTCAAAATGATTTGAGGGGAGTAGTCGGGGGACAGGTTGCATATGGGAGGGAGACTGATGAAAGAAAAGCAATGCGAGGTCAAGCTTCAACATTTATTTCCCCGAGAGATTTCAGACCTGTCTGCGAAATCAAAAGACTTAAGCAACGAACTTGTTAGCGATTACTACAAATATGTTTAGAAACTATTTCCATGTATGAATCTGTACAGACCCTATGGCAGGATTCAGGAAAATTCGATAATATAAAGGCCTTAGGTCATAATAGCTCTGGCAACACTTTAATCATAATTCTTATGGTATTTCTATGAATTTCCGATTAGATTCCGAACATAAAGCTGGTTGATAGTCAGGAATACGTAGAGGAATACAACCCAGTCGGAAATATACCCGTGCTTAAATAAAAATAGCAGACCTAAAAGGTGGTGCCGTTTAGATAGCTCCGAAAAAGTGGACACAGCCTTCTGGCAACTCAGATGAGTGTAAGTCCGGAATCAAGTGGTTATATTTTGGCATAGAAGTTGGCTCTCTGGATGGATACGTGTGTATAAGGTAAGGCTGACTCTGCTTTCATTTTCCTTACTTTGAAGTAGATTTTCTGTTGGCTCTGGAGCATTTTGTGGGCTGATCGTTTGGTCCATTGGGTAGCCGACAATATAGCTCACAAATGTTGTCAGTCCGCGAGCTCCTGTTCAAAACTTACTTAACACCACAGAACCTTCTAAAACAAACACTTTATATATCTTTACGGTGTTTGGCTTGGAAATGTTTCCTTCTCTGGTCAAGAAGTAACACATCTGACTTTTCCAGAGAACTAATTTCACCCGAATCGAGAGAAAGGAAAAGAAATTCCTTAATCTGAAATCAAGTGAGTTATGGATTACTTAGGATCCCAGTGCTGCTGCCGTCCAATGCTATCCACCCATCAGGCTACCGCAGGAGCAGCAGCAGCTGCTGCAGAATTTCTTTTTCCATCAGAGTGCATCTGGCAGATACTTGTGCACAAGTAGAGTTTGGCCCGGGCCTCTTTCTGGCTCTTTCTGGTTAATGACAAACTGATTGCAAAGTGACACGGAAAGAGACACGACCGACACCCGCCGATATGCAAAAGAGCGCCAAATGAGAGCAGGCGATACCCGTATGCAATGGGAGCAGGCCGAAAGCAAGAGCTACAGGCAGACACAGACACTGAGACGGAGCTGGAGCCGGAGCCGGAGCCGGAGGTGAACCCAATCCCATCTCAAAGCGACTCCCCCCTGGGATCCGCTGCAAATTGATTAATTCGCCACGCTGGGGCTTGCCACAACGGGAACGAGCACAGAAATCCCCAAACCAAAATAAGTAAACCCCACCAATCTGATGACAATTAAGCAGTTGAGCGGCTTAAACGGACCGCCTCGGGCCATCTCATCCGCTGAGTGCAGCCAAAAAATAAATGTTGCCGCCGCCGCTGCACAAAGTAGAGGAAAATTCAATTAAAAAACACAAGTCAACAGATATCAGTGGAGGGGGGTAGAGAAGAGAAGAGAAGAGAACGAGACCGAGACCGATAGCCCCCCGCCGCACACAATGAGCAGCCCAGTCACTGAGATCGACGACTGGCTGCATCAGTGCCACAGTGCCACATGGTCCCGCTGCAGGTGCATGTGGCACTGCCAGCCCCATTTGTATCTGATAGATGCGAGAAAAGTGAAAAAAGTGCCGTTGTCGTTGTGGAGTGGAGTTTGATGGGGTTGGGGTTGGGGTTGGGGTGGGGGTGCTCCTTAAGCTTCATGGCCATTAACCGTTAGACAAAATGCCGTGCTGCGCTTCTAACACTTTTTGGGGATTCTGTTTTGGCCGTTATGATTGCTGCATGGCGCTGTTCTTTGAGCTTGGCTGCCCTTTCCCGACCATATCAAGCGGCAAAGTTTATTCGCTGTATCTGGATCTGTGTCTGTGGCTCAGTCTTTACATGTAGCTGTATGTGTGTGCATCTGCCTCTGCCTCTGGCTCTGCCTCTGTCTGGCTTGCAGTCTATCTTCGTGGCTCAGTTCTCCGTTGAATGGCAATAAATTCCTGCCCCAAGCCGCAATCAATGAGGAATCGCACAAACTCGTATGTTTGTCTGTTTGTTTTTCTCACTCACGCATCCAGTGTCGCAGTCGCAGTCTCAGTCTCAGTTTCGTTGGCCGTAAACCAGCCAGATCGAGGAAATAAACGAATAAAACTTGTCCAGAAGTGGGTTCGCTGGAAACAATCTGGCCAAAACGTAAAAGTAGCAAGGGAGAAATGTTGGCAAATATTTAAATTTAATAGAGTTTAGCAAATGAACCTTAGCATTCCAAGGAAAAGTGTCGCGCGGATAAAATAGATAATTAATAATATTTTAAGGTTTTCTTGCAATTTCAAAGAATTTCCCCAAATTGTTTCCTGGTGCTCGCCCCCAGCCAGAATGTCCCAGCTGTAAAATAGCTAAAAATGCGTAAAGTTCTTTCAACCTTTTGTGTGGTGCCACCATATATCTCTGCGTCTGTTTCTATCTCCATCTCTCTGTCTATCGCTTTCTGCCCACTCTTTCACCTTCTCAATGGAACTTCATTAGATGCAGCGAAAAGTTTGTCAAGAGCGAAGTCTGGCCCCAGCCATGCCCATGACACTCCAATCCCAACCATGCCACCACTCGACTCGACTCCACTCCGCTCCACTCGATCCGACTACACCACACACAGCCGTGGAGGCAGACACAGTGTGGCAGGCTTTTGTCTGCCTGTCTATATACCCATGCCAGGCCAGGCCATGCCATGCCATGCCTCCTTGCCCCCACATGAAACCCCTTGCATTTTGGGGGCCATTGGCAATGTTAATGGTGTGCATTATTTTCATGTTTATTTATGTTGCTGGCACACACAACAACATCAGCAACAACAACTGCAACTGCAACTGCAACATGTGGCAAATGCAATTTGCATTTGCATCTCAATTGCATTTTGCATTGTCTGTTGTTTGTTTTGTTTTGTGTTGTGTGTGTGTGTGTTGTCTGTACGTGTGTGTGTGCGTGTGTGTTGTCTGTTTGGTTGTTGGTACGAAAATACCCTTGTGGCGGGTATCAGAGCTGCAGCTACAGCTCTCATTAAGTCTTACATTTTATTTGTATTCTTCCTCTGCTTCAATGACCGATTGGGTACAGTCTTGATCAACAGTATGCATTTGTATGTCACTTTTTGTTGTGTATTAAACCGTATAAAAAAACACATTATTTCTGAAGGTAATTGAATAACTTTATTAATAATAATTATTATTATTATTACCGAATATTATCGGTCTAAAAATCGTTGTGACGATCCATCGGAAAGGGTATGCAATGATTCGTACCCCCAAGCTAGAGTTCATTTCTTGTTTGTTGTTGCTGCTTGCCATTTGTTGGTTATCTCTTTCCACACACAGCTGCGTTTGCATTTGACGATGCGGATCCGGTTTTCGTTGACCCACTTCCGGTTGCCAGAGTTGCACCCCGCGGCAGCAGTAGCAGCAGAGTTGCCACGGCTGCGTCTTGCCCTGACCTTTGCCACCCACTGCACACCCACACACGGATGCAGAGCAACGCCCACCCCAAGCGCCTCCCACACTTTGCACTACATTCATATTTCTCTCAGATCTACATACACATATGTTTCCCGCCAGATCCATTTCTTCTGTTTCCCTTCCTCTCTATCTATCCATCTATCTCTTTTGCTCTCACATGTGGCCATTTATTTAGCATTTTTATTGCTGCTCGTTTTGTTGTTCTCGTTCTGCCTCGCGCTCGCGCTCGCGCTCTCCTTTTCTTTTATTGCTGTCTTTTGCGTGTTATTAGCGTTGATAGGCCTTCTATCTCTTTCTCTTTTACCATTTCCATGTCCCTCTGTTTGGGGTACATACACCCATACATACATACAAATGTGACGCCCGCACCTTGGCTTAAAAAAACGTTGCAGAAGAAGTGGCAGAAGAATAGGAAATTATGCATGCAAAATTTACATTATTACTATTGATGTTTGTTCGTGTCGTTTCTGTTGTTGCTGTTAGGTATGATGCCAAATTTATGCAACGTTTGACATCAATTCAAAGTTTTAGTTAGTCCAAAACGAGCTGATAATTTTCGAAAATATTTTTTTGGGGACAAAAGGATGTGAGAGAGATCGAAATACATTCCATGAAAGATATTTTGGGGATGGAAAAAGAGAATGCAAAAATGGTTTATTTGGCGGCTAGAACCTGCTCGATATGAAGAGAGTAAATGACAAGTTAATAGACTTAAATATTTATATTGGATATTCTATTGGGATATTGACAATATATTGAAGTGCGTTTGCTGCTAAGATACTCTGTGAGAGAGAAATAGGGAGTACGCGAGGCACCGAGTCAGCTAGAAAAGTCATTCTGCCTATAAAGTATGTGTACTGAATCTGGGAAAAGTAAATACACAAATGCATACATCAAAATAATATATGCAAGAAATCTGTAATATTTATGTGCAATGAACATATGTATAGAAAATGTTATGTCAGGTCTTTTATGTATAGCATTTCATTATTTATCCTAAAAGGTTGCTCCACTTAATTTTCTGTTTCCGCACCAAATTGGTTTCAGTTGCGCCCAGCAAAACAAATGACTTAGGACACAAACTTCACTGCGACCGAAAGCAAAAAGCAAATATTGTGCTCTGTTTAGCTCAGCCACCCGCTAAGACACTGCCACTGGGTCTGGGACTGGATGCGGCAGTACAACAGCAAACAGTTCAATTTGCAACACTTAATGGAAGATCCTACCTGTCCTCGGCCTACCTCTCCCACGCGGACCACCCAACGGGCACTTGTTCGCTCCTGTTCTCGCTCTTGTTCTGTTGAGTTTCTGTCACATTTGCAGTTCGTTTTGGATGGTTTTGGGCAAATAGAAAGGTGCGTTGCAAATTGTTTTGACTTCTGCGCAATCCGTTGTTTGCACCTCAATTGACAGATCTTTCTGCGGTCAGAAGGAGGCAGGAGCGGTGGGCCACCGCCCGTCGAGGCTTACTGAGAAGATCTTCATTTTGTTTCGGCATAGTCTTACTTTTATAGCGAGTATTTCTTCTGTTTGGGGTTTGTCTAACCTAAATGTGTGTGGTGTGGCACGGTGTCGGGCCCTGCCCCTGACAAATGCACAAATCTTGTTCTGAGGGCCTGACCCCCATGTCAATATTTACACAATGTGCGGTTGGGTGTCTGTCTATTTTTTTCTTTGACTTTTTCACCGTTGCCCCATTGACCCGACACCGAGGTGCCCCCATTGGAGTCTTGTGGCGTTTGCCTGGATCCGATTGCTTGCCTTTTGCCTTTATTTGCCTGGAACAAAACGGTTTGAGTGATGGCTTGACTTCGGAGGCACTTTCCTATATACTCGTAGAGGTACACTCTAATGCTCGTACCCCTGAATTGTTCGCTTGCCCTCTCTTTTTTTGGATGAAGTGTCACGCTGTCCAAGTTCAATTAGTTTTGTATACGCTCTTCACAAGTTTTGCCGAACTTCTGCTGGTTTCTTGACTCTTTAATGCCGAGATTGATTCCCCTTCGTACTGTGTCCGCCAGATTGACATTTGACGTGCATAGAATTTGTCTAACTGTATTTTTCCCTTTGCCACGGCTCTGACGACCCGAAAAGCCATCCCATCCCAAAAGCCTGCCTCTTGTCTTGGCATCTGCCTCTCTGTCTCCGTTTGCGTTGGGTCTCTGTTTGCCCGACCGTAAAAATTATTGATCTTAGACTTGGAACCTGGAACCTGAAGCGGGTGGGGGCAATGGGCGAGTTCTTTATTGGAGAAGACAATGGACAGTGGAGCTGGAATATTTATTGAAATTTATTTGGGTTTGTTGTGTGTCGTTCACTTGATTGATATTACAATTATTGCGAACTGTAAAGATGTCAGATTTCGTTGGTTACTTCTTATTTGTTAGTGTACAAGAGTATAGATGAATGCTATTTGCAGAAGGTTTTTATTCGTACGCGTTGTATCACAGTCTATTCCATCCCCACAACCGTCTTATTCGGAGGTATTTGCATACACGAATAGAGTAAATGGCTATAATGTACCTGCGTACAAGTACGAACATAACTTTGATAAAGTTTTCATCATATTTTGTACGATTCCCCCACTCGCCTGTCCGAAATCCACCTGAAATATGTGTGTCCAAACAAAAGACTCAGGCCACAAACTTGGCCATGAAACACTCCCTCAAAAGGGAGCCACAAAGTAGGTGACAAAGTTCACGACAATCTCAAGATAACGCCTTTTAATCACCCTCATGAGTCACGCACAGCGGAGAAAAGCGAAAATATTTATGTGGAATGAAACAAAAAATGCCCCAACATGCAGATAAAATATTTTGCGAAATAAAAAACGCAAGTTAATTCCAGCGAAAAAAACTCAGCCGCAAGAAGAGGGAGCAGCAGCAGCAGCAGCCGATGAAAAACAAATCATGAGCCATAAACATGACCAACAAATCAGACGGACACGGCGGAGGCGACGGGGAAAGTGGCCAGTGACGCAGTTGCATTTGGTCAACACGATGATGAGGCGGCTCTTGTTTATGCTAATGCTAGTGCCAGTGCCAGTCAACACACTTGGGACTAAATAGAAAGAAAAGCTAGCTAAGAGCCGAAGATAAAGATACCCTTGAAGATACGTCTATGGGTTCCATGGAATCAAATCTAGTAGTAAAGTTTGATTCACGAGCGCAGGAGTTTTACCTACGAATTTACGTGTTGGATCCATCTACGAAGTATGATTTATATGGCGGATATCTGAACACTGAATAAGGGCGAAGACTTAACAAGGTAGAGAGAGCTTCCCTTTCTCGGCGTGTGGCAAACTTATGAATGAAACTATGATAGCCTCTCTACGAGGGTATAACAATGCCAACAACAGCAGAAGAGAGACAAAAGTCGTGAGCAAAAACACAAAAATTCACACAAAACCCGGCACTCCGCTGTGGGCAACCTGTGAGCCACGCTCTGAGCTTTCATTTTCGCAGCGATACCGTTAGCTGCAACACCGACAGCAATAACAAAAACAAAAACAGAAACAGCAACAATATATGCAGTGCAGCGAAAGAAGCAACAAAAAGAAGCAACAGCAACAACAACAATAGCAGCAGCAAGTGCAAAAGAGGAAATGCAACAACAAACAACAACAGCAGCAACAGCAGGCCAGGCCAGGCCAGGCGAAACCTTAGCAACATGTTGCTCGGCTGCCGGCAAACTGTAAATTGCTGCCAACATGTTTACAAGGCGGAATAACAGGAAAAAATGTTTAAATTTTTGTTAAGTAGGTCAAGTTGTATGCCAGCGAGAGAGCGGTGAGAGGGCAGCGTGAAAGATAGAGAGAGGAAGAGAGTCGTATGGAACCAAAAGAGGAGCTTACATTTCTGTACCAGCCGAGAGAGCGAAGTAATAACTTCATTTTGGTCTTATATAAATACATATTCATACATATGTATAGAAAACACAGCCAAGAAAATCTTAATTTTATTTTAATTTAATTTGTTAAGTTTCAGCAGCATCAACAAACCTAACCCTGACTTTGAACTGCCTCTCAGAGTGACCTCGTGGGGGCCATGGCTCAACCGAAATGCTGCTCAACATGTTGCCAGCCGGACCAGCCACTCGTTCACGCTCTTATGCTCTCCGCTCTCAGAGCGTGATTTTGGTAGCTGTGCTCTTCTAACGCTGTCGACGTCTACGTCGACGTCGACGCTGAACTTCTTGGCTCGGAAATTTCTTTTCGTGCTGCGCCTGCGCACATTTCAGTTGGCTTTCTTCTACCGTTGACGTCTTCGGATTTGTGCGGATACCAGAGCGTTTTTTGCGTATTCACGTTTCGCGTGCCCGTGCCCGTGCTCGTGCCCCGGTTCGGTTTTGGATTTGGATTTGTGGACGTGGTCGTGGTCGTGGTCGTGGACCCCCTTCATACACACACACATAGACAAACCCGTGAAGTGGCTTTAATCGAAAGAGCAAGCAACATAAATTAGAACAAACCAACAGCAAAAATAATACAAATAGGAAAAAAGGAAATAAAACAAAGTGAACAACATATACCCCAAATATTATAATGGATAAGAAGCGGCCCAAAAATTGTGAAAATGGTTGACGAAAAGTCAAAGAAGAATTGTTCGAATACATTCCAAATAAAATGAAATGCAGGAATAAGTGTTACAGCGCCAAAAGTGTTCCAAAAACAGTGCAATAAAAACCACAACAACAGCAAAGGAAATACGCTTCTAAAAAAGTTAAAAATCAAAATAAAATCAATAACAAAATATTGATAAATTATCTGCAATAATTACCAATACATATACATACATATATGCTAAATACTCCAAGAACGCTGTTGTAAATATTTTCACAAATATTGGAAAACTACGAAAACAGCATTGTCCCACTGTACATAAAACGAAACCTTAAAAACAAAAACAAAGAAAATTTATATAAATAAAACCACTATCCATAGCGGGACTATCTTCAGCATTGCTGGGCTGCACTACAATATATCCACATATATCCCATAAATACCATAAACAATCTACCCGTACTACTCCCCGTTCATTCTTTTATGCATAGTTTTATGTCTTCCTCCCATTGTTTTTGTGAGTATACAAAAATATTATTCTTTTATTTTTCTTTTCCTTATCTTTACTCGTATCTTCTGCATTTTGCATTTTGGTGTTGTTTAGTTGAATTTTATGATTTATTTTACCCTATTTTGGTGTATGGTCGTTTCCCTCAAAACTCGAAAAAATTAACCCAAGAATAACAATAAACAACAATTAACTAAAAGGAATCTCAATCTATGCCCCAAGGACTATACATATTTGATAAAAACGGATAATTTCAAAGACGAACTACCAACAAAGACTCTCGAAATTCCAACAATAAATATTGATAAATTTTTTGAAAATTAGTCAAAATGTTTATTAGCTGAAGCTGCAATTTCGTAACAGTAAGTAATGAATGAACCTTCTACACCTTTTATACAACCAAATATCAACAGAAACAGCAACAGAAACAGAAATTCCTCAAGTCAACGGCCTCGCCGTAAGAAGAATATTCTCAAGTCTGGCTTATAAACAAATCAGGCAAAAGTCATTGACCGAATTCGTTTCCGATATGTTTGCATATTACTCACCTGTTATGAAATACAAATAGATCTGGATATATGTATGTGTGTGTGTATGTGTATGTTCTATAGCAGACGCACTGGGAATGCGGTGTTAGGGTTCTACTACTTATGACAATTGTGAAATTCACATGCCTCTAATGGGCAATGACAAGGCATCTTATGAGGGACTGCTAATTAGGACCTGGATCTATGTTTAGCTGAGAGACGAATTAGATAATGTTTTGATATTCCATTAGGACCAATTTCAATCCTAAGAAACAGTAGAGTATTAGACACATGTTCTTCATAGGTGTGCATTTTTTTAAGTTCTCTCTGTGAGCTTTGAGTTCCTCCCGCACTTTCAACAGGTATTAAATATCTCTAAAGGGCCATCTAAAAGTTATTCGCTTAAACTTACAATTTAAAAAATAGAACATTTCCTACTACTGAAGAAACCTTTCTTTCACAAAGTGTTACCAACCTCGTTAAAATCTACAGACTTTTCCCATCCCTCCATCCCCCGCACACCTGTTTGGGTAATCTTCCCACATGACGTATGCGCAATGTGCAGTTAAGAGCCCCCCGAAAAGAGCCACAAATCCCACAACATACGATTCCAATTTCAGACCAATTAAGCGTCTTTAGGCGACCGACCCCAAAACGAACTTCCCGAACTGCATTCGGAAGTAAAAAGCAAAGCTCTCTCTGTTCTCCGTTCTCTTCTGTCTTCTGTCTTCTGTTTCTTTCTCTTCTTCGCAGTTTACAGCTAGTACTTAAATTTTACTCATTTTTGGGAAGTTTCGGAAGGTAGGGGAACAGCAGGGGGGCTACGGCTACTGTTGCCGGGCCGTTGGAGGAGCTAAAAATAAATCATAAAACCGTTTGTTTGTCTGACAAAAATGGTCTAAAATACAACAACAACAAAAGCAACAGCAACCACGGAATGGCAATGCCAGGCCCCAAAAAAAGCAACAGCAACAACAGTAGCGGCTGTTTTATACCGTTAGATGACGCAAAATTACGCTTACTCATTCAGCAAGCGGCAAGTTCCCCCAAAAAAATGCAGAGAGAAGAAAGAAAAAGAGAGAGATAGTGAGAGAGAGAGAGAGGGAAAAGAAGAGACAACAGAGAAAGAGTAAGAGAATCGTTTTACAGCTGAAATAGGCACAAGAAAGAGTAACAATATTTTCGAACCGAAACTTTAAATACCCTGCCACTTCCATCGCATATTCTTATTAAGAACTATTTATTATTCCAGTTTTTATCATACATATATCAATCATGCAGAAATAAGTACAGAACTCAAAAATACCTATGATAATACCGATATTTATGAAGCATCTAAAATGGTCTTTGAATTGATCTCGGAAGAAAGAAATTATTTATTTGCAAACGTATGCACATAGTCGTTACCCCTTCTGTGAGGGTATACCCACAGAAAGACCATCTAGGTATAACAACTCTTTCAGCTGTCTGGCATCGTCAATGAGCGTAACAAATTCGCTAAGCATTAAGTTGCATTTTGGGTTAAAGTGGTTTATGTTCGTTTTTGTTGAATTCCTCATTTCTTTCTTTCTTTCTTATTTTCATCTTTCATTTTTAATTGAATCTCAAAAACGAGCTCCAATCGGCTTCGATTCGATCTTTAATTAAGAGGTGTGCTGGGCGGGATATACCCATAGTAAGAGCTAGCTGGGGAGCATGGGAGGTAAGGCATATCATATCAATTTCAAAAGAGATGAACAAAAATGTGGTTCTTAGTCCAGACTCAGGCATGACTATTCAGATAATTATAGTATTCGATTCACAGATGCACTTATTAATTTTATTTTAAATTAGTTTTAAGTATCCTTTTTTTCCCCTACCCTTGATATTTTGGGGAATAACAATTAAATTTTATTCAAGATATTTGTTGACATATTGTGAAACATTTTACACGTTCCTTTAATTCTCTTCCTTGGTGTGATATTAGAAACATTTTATAACTTTGCATTAACTGTGGAAACGCAAGCCCTATTCTGGCTCATTCCTTGGCAGAACTTACTTGCTTCCAGCACCAAAAGATGATCATATAATCAGAAATATATTAATAAACGAACGCAAGCCACTATGGCTATGGAATCTCCCTGGTTCGGACTCTTGTGTTTAATTTGAACATTTAGCTGCAAAAGCAAAACAAAACTCAGTTAAAAAATAAAATAAACTACGCAAATATTATTCACACAAATCCAACAGCTGGAAGAAAAGTTCGCTGACCCGGGCAATGCTTTTTGGGACCTGCCAGACAAGTTGTCATAGTTTTTGTTGTATGAGCATTATGGCTCTCGGATGACCACAAACAACAACAACAAAAATAAAGTAACTAAAAAAAAAAATAATAATAGAGTTTTGGCACGCACACACACACACACAGAGCGAGATAGAGAGACTACAACGCGGGCGTCATTTAAATAACAACAAAAAACCAACTAAAAATAGTTAAGCATCATAAAAAAAATACACACAAATTTGCATAGTTGCTGCTGCTGCTGATGGGTCCACTAGGCAGAGGCAGAGGCATAGCCATAGTCATAGCTATAGGGAGTGGAGTTCTCCCGTTCTGCCATGTACATACAGCCTCAGTCATAAAAATATAGCCAAGCCTTGCTCCCAGCCTCAGGTCCAGGTCCAGCTCCAGCTCCAGGTCGGGTTTATCGCTGGCTTGTCATCTCGCTTGTCGGACACATGTTGGCCACACAGAAAAGGGAGTGGAGTGTAGCCACTGCCGGCTAACGGGAGTTGTAGTCGCAACGGAGTCCGAGTCAGAGGCAAAGCCAAAGCCAAAGACTCGAGAGGAGTCAAGTGTTGACCAGAGCAAATTGTTGTGGCCGAAGTTCATTCATGGCTCAAGCAACAGGTCCAGCCACAGCAGCGATAAAACTCCATTAACACAACAGAAAACACAAGAGTTTACCAAACATTTCAAAACGGACATTAAAAGAGCAGTTACAAGACAAAATTAGAGACGGAGGAGTCCTATTTTAAAGATCTTGCAAATAAGTGCTGCTGGACGCTTTTCTATAATGAAAGCATTCTGTATATCTGTATATCTTTACTCTGCTTAACTTAGTCTCATTTCATTATTTTCATTATTTGTTTCAACTATACTTAGTGAAAAACACTCCGTTGTATGAATCAAATACGAGAATCTGATAAAGTCTCAGATAGTAAATAAGCAACCATTTGGGCTATGGCGGTAGCTGGGAAGAGAACCTCCCCCAGCTCACTTGGTCCTGCTATAGGTCCATTGTGATGCAAAGCATCCATTTATTATCTAAACAATTTCTAAGAATAATTACTCTAAGAAGTACTGGAACCACTTGGTTGATATTTTCCTTAGAAGTTTCTCTCGAAATTTCCCTTATCCTTAGCCTTATCCCTATGAATGTAAATATTTGTTTAATTTCCTGTCTAAAGAAATACTTGTTGTACATTGCTCCCGGGAACCGTAAACGTAACCTGTTGGTTGTGCCTAAAAACGTACCAAAAACATTCCGTTGAATTAATAAATCATCTAACAAATTTGATTTTTATAGCATTTTGAGAATCTATTACGATAAAACAGGTCCCCCAAATGATTTAGAACAAAGTTGCCTGCCCGCCACTCAAACCCATTCGATTCTGCGCTCCATTCTTGTCTCTCTCCATCTGCTGCACTCCAATCTAGTGCACTCCTCCTGCCAGCAGCCAGCAGTCAGCAACCAGCAACCAGTTGCCACCAGTAACTGGTGCTAGACTAGTTAATTTAAAACCTAATTTACACCTTGAAGAGCATTATTCATGTGCTAGAGATAGCCAACCCATCTAGCCTTTACCAACTCATTTGATATACAACATGGCCATAGCAATGGCCAGCAGGCAGGAGAGGAGGCGAGGACGGGGCCTCCATCACGTACGCCCACCCATTTGCCAAAGTATTCACTCTTCCCCTCAACATTGTTGTTCTTTTTGACCATTCCTGAGGCACACACATCTAGCCACATCCATCCCCACATATTATACGAGTGGACCCCCACACGAGCACCAAAGAAAACAAGATTCTGATGGCGTCTAGAGCAGGGAGCTGCGGTCTACAGATGGGTTTGGCTCCGGCTCTAGCTCTGTCTCTGGGTTAGTTAGTCATTCAGAAGGTGAGCAGAAGAAGTCTGTGCAACAATTCAGGCACAGCTCCACACGTGCCACATGTGCGGTCAAGTGCGCAGCTGCCAAGGAGATAAAGAACTGGAACCCCGAGCACGTTTCCCACTTTTCAGTTTCCAGTTTATGCCCCTCTCCGAGCTTTTCTTGGTACAACACTCGTCAGTAGGAGTATACGTTCCATACCCTTTCTGACTAGCGGGCTATGTTACATTTGAGAAGTTTCCCACCGAATGGATTCCCTTGATTCCCTAATTCCCTGATAACCCAGACAGATACTCCCCAGTCGGAGGTGAAATCCGCTTAGAATCGTTTTTAAGAGCCGCATCGAAAGAGTATGCGTACAATCGGTGGGGAACCGATCCTCAGTTTTGCCACTTCTTGTCTCGTTCTTTTCATTGCCAGCAATTTGTTGCATCCACAAAAGAGTGTGGCAGGGGGAAGAGAGGCAGTGGCAGTGGCAGCATCGCAGCAAAACCTTCAATGACTGATGGCGACCTCAATGCAAGCCACACGTTTCCGAGGCTTTTTTCGGCTTCTCGGTCTTGGTCAAAGTTTTGTAGTTGCTGTGGCACAGCCTTGTGGATGCTGCTGCTGGTGCTGCTGCTACGTGCGGTTTTTCCTCAGATGCTGCCTCGTCCAAGTGGAAATCATTGCGGTTGTAAATTTTGCAATCAAATAATTTTTCATTCGCTTTTTCCAGCCATCCGCCCCACGCTCCACTCCATCCTCTGCCTTCTCTTCAACACCAAGTCGACCTGATTTTTCTTTTCATTTTGGGTCTGCTCTGAGATCTGAGATCTTCTCCCCTGAGAAGAGGTGCTTCAAAGGAGGATGGTGCATAGGGGAGGAGCAGGAAAGTGTTTGCAGCTTGACTTTGGCCAAAACGTTTTGACCTTTGACGCTGCATCGTGTTCGAACATTTAAACGGAAGTTGATTGCCGCCAAAGGTTAAGCTCAATTTCCGTTCGAGTTCGAGTTGGAGCTGGAGTCGGGGTTTTCGTTCTCTCTTTTCGGCCAAGTTAAGAACTCAATTGCCACAAACAGCTGGCATTGTTGTAGCCATTGTAGCACTGTTGCTGTTGCTGTTGCTGATGTAGTTTAGAGTTCATTTCGTTGGTCAATTGCTCGGGTCAGACGTTTAGTTGCCTGTTAGATTGTTAAATAAGTTATTTTTGTTGTCTTCGCCAAGTTGTGGCCCTCTCAGATCGTTAGAAGAGCAATGCCATTGTTTGGGCCATTTTCACAAGATTTTGGGGAGGGAACGAAATGTTTTTGGGGCTACGCTGCAGGAAGGAATACTAGTGGAATTGTTATAGCGTTTCGTTTTGGTAGATTTACTTTGTAAGAATTGTCATGGGCTAGATATACATATGTACCTATATAGAATGAGGAAAATCGGTTCAAGATGATTCTTTACATGGATTTTGAATTTCGACATCGGAAAGAGTAAATCCTTATATGGAACAATTCTAAATGAATATCATTAAATCACCTGTGGCACTAACATTGGCTTTTTATTTCAACCAAATTGGAACACTTAGAGAAAAATATTCAACACTTTCATACTTTTAAGTTTTGTTTTGACACTTTTGTAGCCAGCATGAAGGAAAACCAGCGGACTCTCTCTCTCTCTCACACACATATAGAGATTAACACCCCTCCTTTTCTTTCCCCGCCAAGCGCAAAGAGCAGACCCTCGTCAGGATACCCGACTTGGCCTTAGTATTACAATTTTCTTAATAATATTATTCCCAACAAATCTCTACATCTTTCTAACAATTATTCAACAATTTTTTACAACATTTCTAAAGATATCCCTGTGGACGGAAGTCCACGTTAGGAACATACCTACGAGTACTTAGACTTTGAATGTCTCTCGGAATCAGGTATTGTCTTACATCCGAATAATATGCATATTGCTGCTCAGCCTCCTGTCCAATGTATTACCCACTAAAATGCCATAGGAAAGGCCCCACCAATTCGGGAGGGGGAGGGTCGCAAAATCAGTCGGCTGTCAAAAATTCGCACTAATTCGTTTGGAAACACCGTTAAAAGCGTTCGCAGTGGGACAGACCCTCTGACATAGAAGTAATTATAATGGCCCACAGCCGATCGAGCTGCTGTCCGCTGACATTGTCGGTGGAATCTCTTGACCATTTACCATTTACAAGCTCAGCTCAGCTCAGCTTACAATGGAGGCCCATTGTGTTGCGCGCCCCCGCAATTTGTGCGAGTGTGAGTGGGTGTCCGCGTCTGTGTCTGTGTCGGTGTCGGTGTCCGTCTCCGTGTCCGCTGTGGGGCATTCAAATGCAAACGGGGCAACGGACCACCGTTACAATGTGGCTCATTAAAACCAAAATGTTCATGTAGCAGCCGCCAAACAATAAAACAGCTACACAGCAAACAGAAATGTGTAAAATCTGACGCGCAGTCAAACCATAACAATAGCAGAATCAGAATCAGAGTCGGAGTCGGAATGGGAGTTCGGAATGGGAGGCAGTTCAGAATGGGATTCAGACTCGGAAAGGAATGGGAATGAAAGAGCTGTGCTGTTTTTTGTTTGCCATAAAATATTTCACGCCAATTTCAATTCTCCGCAGAGGAGTGGAGTGGAGTGCTCTAAAGACAGCATCAAAACGTCACTCAGACTTAAGGCGCCTCCCAAGCGGCGGGTAGAATTTTAAAATTCATTAAATCGAAAAGAGAACCCAAATAACAACAACAAGAATAAATAGCTTCGAGACGAAGCTTTGGATACCCTAACAAATCGATCATTTAAATTCGAATTAAATTAAAACTGTTCTTCTAACCGATCACACACTGCGTCCAAACATATTATGTATTTGGTTTTGCTCTCTCGGACCCGAGTCTGACGAACAGTTTTTTCTCAGCCGGCGGATTGTGCGTCCCAGCGCCGTTATCCGAAGAATAAGGCTCAAGCAATCGGAGCAGTTTTTATATTAAGAATTAACCTATATAGCAGATATCGTCTGTTTAATTATACATATCTTCAAGGATCGGAACAACTTCCTCCCCAAACATGTAATACCCTCTGCAATACCCTCTAAAAACCATGAAACTGTGCCAAGCAATGAGCAAGAGCAGGAGACGTGAGTATGAGCATGAGCATCCGAAAAGCCAGCAATTACACACAGTGAAACAAACGATGGGAGCTCAGAGAGCAAGCCGAGCCGAGCCAAGAGAGAGATAGAGAGAGAGAGAAGTAAAGCCGGGCCTGTATCACGGAAGTATGTCAGCAGGTCGTCTCTCTCTCTCTCCCTCTCTCTCTCTCTCGCTCGTCTCTCTGTTTCTTGGCTAACGGTTGTTTTTCCTCTGCTTGCTGCCACGCTTAGCTGCGCATGCTTAGCCGACTGCGCTGCGCTGCTTCGATGGCGCTGCTTCTTTCCGCATACTAAGCCTAGCTCTGGCAACATGTTGCTGGACCTAGAAATGTAATGTTGCTACGGCAACAACCTGTTGAAAGCGAAATTTTCTCTTTCGCCCAAAGCTGGACAATGTCTAGCTTTTGATTGCGGCTTCTTCTTTGGGGCACCCATACACACATGCAATAGCACAAATACACACACACACACACACGTACGCACTCGAACGAGCGCTTATACCAGGCCAAGCCTCAAAATCAAGTTAACTGTTAATGCACCAAAAGAGAGACAGAGAGAACAGAGCCAGCTTGCTTTACCGTTTCTTTCATTCCCCGTTTCGTTTCGTTTCTTTTCGTTTTGTGTTTCCAAATGAACTTCTATAATTGTTGTTGGTGTGGGCTGCGCTGCTGCCTCCTGCTCCGCCTCCTCCTCTCCTTCTGCGACGCGTCTCTTTTTTTGGGATCCACACCTGTACTTTCATTGTCGGGCTTTTTATATGATGTTGCTTCGGCCGTGGCTGTGGCTGTGGCGCTGGCTCTTGGGAGAACTTCCACTTGCTTGGCCCCCAATCAAGCGTGGTGCCCCATCGAAACACAAATAATCGAATACGATAACATATTCGTAGCCAAATGTGCTCTACCTCTACCTCTCTCTCTCTCTTGCTGACCAATTTATATGCTAATTTAACTGATTATTAATGTTTTGACCCAAATTCCATTTGGAAATTATTATTGGCCGATTCTGGTATCGGTTTTAGTTTCTTCGTTTCGTTTCGTCTCATTTCTTCTTCGTTTTCGTATGCATCTCTATCCTCTTCTCTTTCTACTTGTTTATTTTATGGATATTATAGCTTATCGAATGTCTTAACTTAATCTATCGCTTCGTCTTCGTCTCCATCTCCGTCTGATGCTTAGGGCCAGTGAGGAAGCCCCGTGGAACCCTTTTGTTTTTGGTCAAAAGGCGGCCCCGCCGTTCTTAGATTTTTGTTTAATATTTTCATATTAAAGAATCATTAGTGGAGGCTATCAGTGTGTTGGGATCGATGTTGCAGGTTGTCTGTCAGCAAGTGCAGCCTTTGGGGAAAGATCATTAGGCAAGCGAAAGGGGAAGATTTCTTCAAGGCGGAAGCATTTCTTGTAAGCTTCAATGGAATCCATGTTTAATGTATGGGCAAGATTAAATACGAGTAGATAATCCATTAAACTACTGTGAACGAGATATGAATCAGGATCTCACGTATCAGAGGGGGTCTTCGTACTGCGATCTCTGTGATTTACTGAACCCTAGAGAAGGGCAAGGAATGACCTGTTAGACTCACATTCAATAAGTAATGCCACAACGTAAAGATCCCTGAACTAACACATTTTGTTCACTCGAAACTCCTTTCATTACCCGAATGCCGTGACTAAATACAATATTTTCTTTCTGTTTTATATTTGCAGTTGAAGCTCGGTCATTGGATTGTTTGAAACGTGCTATTCCAAGGATCGGCAGAAGATTCGAATCGATCGCCTGGGTCAACTGACAATGAAGTTTTGCAGCATGAACGGCCCAAGTGAATCGGAAGTTGAAAGCCTCTTGATGAGTCCCTGCTGGGGACCGCCACAGAACAGCGGCCAGGATCAGTATCTGCTGGATGGGCACAAGCTGCTCCTCGAGCACGACCTGGACTCCCTGCCTAGCGATGCTGATCAGAAGAACTCGCTGGACGTGCTGGACAATCTGCTGCTCAACGGCTCCTCATTGAATGCGCTGTCCGACCTGAAGCCGCTGCCCCCCTTCACCGGCTACACGGGCCACCTGTCCATCAATGGCATCTCGGGCCATCACTACCACGCCATTGCCCAGCGGCTGCCGGACGAGAGCAACAACAATTACATACAGAGCGCCTACCAGGCCAATCCCAATGCCAATCCCACATCGACGACGGCCCAGAGCGGCCCCAACGGCGGTGTTGGTGGCGGTGGGGGGAGCGGCGGCGGGAGCAGCAACTCCTCCAACGAGCACAACATAGTCTCCTCCTCCACCTGCCTGCCCGAGAGCGTACTGAGCGGGGATCCCTGTGCGGACGCCTGCCTGGCAGATGTCAAGCTCTTTGCCGATAGTCAACTAGATTCTAAGCTTTACTCCGTCGCCGACAGTTGTGTGATGAGCGGGCCCGCCGGCGGAGGACCAGGTGGAGCGGGATCGGGCGGCGGGGGACAGGGGAACGGCCCGAGCATAGCCACATTGACGCCGATCGATCAGGTGGCCGACTCGCTGCATGGCAGCGGGGTGCGCATCTACAAGGACCTGACGGAGTACGTGGACATGAACTCCATTGACGATATAGCGGCCATCATTGGATCGGCCATTGCGGACACGACGGTGCCCAATCAGCTGGACAAGGACGATGGCAACGACACGCGGGACAGCTGGATGGATCTCGATGCCTGGATCGACGGCAACTGCATCCAGCAGGAGGGCAAGGTGCTCGTCTCGCAGCAGGACTCGCTGGGCGATTTCATGCTGCCCCACTCGCCCCTGCCCATGCACGCCAGCAGCTCCACGCTCCAGAGCCTGCTCAGCCATGGCTACATGCCGCTCCTGCAGAACCGCCTTCAGCACGGTCCCCCCGGTTCTGGAAACAACAACAACAATAATCACTCTCACAACAACAACAACAACTCCTCCTCGGCGACCACGACAGGGACATCCAAGGGGGAGGCGCCCACATCTACCTCATACTGCAATGAACTGTCGGCGGCAACGAGCAGCAGCTGCAGTCCGCCCGGCTCCGTGGTCAGCACCACGGACAACAGCCTGATGATCAATCCCCGCTACCTGTCCAACCAATCGCAGTCCAATCCGAACGGATCCAATCCCCACCAGCAGCAGGCCGCTTACCAGCTGTCCGGCTCTGGCATGGGACCCCTCAATGGCCCCAACTCGATGAAGGACGGAGGACTCTGCTCCCCGGACATGTTGGGCAACTATCCGCATACGACGACGGCCACCACGACGGGCTCTGAGCTGCGGACGGGCACCCCCAAGGCCAAGCGGTCGCGGGCCCAAAAGAAGTCCAGCCAACAGCACCAACAGCAACAGCAACAGCAGCAGCAGCAGCCGCAGCATCAGCAACAAGGAGACAGTGGCAATGGTCCGTCCACGCCACAGATGAGCGCCATTTCGCCGTCGAGCGTGGGCAGCTTTAGTGCCAGCGATTTGAGTGGACTTCTGGGCAAAGAGAAGCCCGTGCACCGGTGCAGCATCTGCAATCGGGGATTCCTCAACAAGTCCAACATCAAGGTGCATCTGCGCACCCACACCGGCGAGAAGCCCTTCCGGTGCGATGTCTGCGCCAAGGCCTTCCGCCAGAAGGCGCACTTGCTCAAACATCAACAGATACATAAGAGAATTGGGCGTGACTGACCGAGGCGGCGGCAGGCTCCTCGACAAATATCTTGATTCGCTGGACCAACAAGAGGCAGAGAGCACGCTCTGAGTGTCTGCATCTGACCCCAGAGGCGGGGAGGGCCCCACCCCAAGGTCAAGTCTAGTCATCCCATCATCAGCAATACGGGTTCTTCTTCTCGGGATCTGGATTGCTCGATCGGTGACTGCTTCTCCTGGCCAAAGGCTTCTCCCTGCTTCTGTGTGCGTGTGTGCCATTGCTTGGCCGGGACAGTGACTGGAGTGGCGCAGGCACTCCGGCACTTTTCCATACACAGGTCGAGCAATCTCATACACACACTTTTTGATATTCGTTGTTGTTGGTTGCTTTTGATCTCTATTGCTTACTCGTGAAATTATCAGAATTATTTGACAGTACTGAAGAGCAATCCACAAAGAAAAACTGGGAATACTCGTATAAACTCAACGCGTAAATAGCAGACACATTGAAGTTCTGAATTCTTTTTTTTATTTCTGTCATTACTGGAAAATATTAGCAAAAGGATTATTGAACTGAGTTTACGTGAGTTCTGAATTCCATAGATATTTCCATTGATGGATTTCCAATATGGAAATCGGAATTAGTTTCAAATGAAACCAAAAAGGTTATAGATACATATATTGTCAGGCTAGCAAACAACATCAACCTACTACCTCCAAGCAGGCAAATGGTAAATGATATCCCTAAGATATACTCTTATGCAATAGTTGAGCTAACGATAGGCCAAAGAGACCACGAGCAATGTAAGAACAACGAAGCGTCCAATTGTCTTTCTGCAACTGTTGTTCTGTTTTGATGCAAATACGCGTA
The DNA here is from genome assembly GCA_018150885.1 of Drosophila tristis. Lineage (NCBI taxonomy): Eukaryota > Metazoa > Arthropoda > Insecta > Diptera > Drosophilidae > Drosophila > Drosophila tristis. The sequence continues at coordinate 954,933 of JAECWT010000210.1, read as the reverse complement.
CTTCTAGCGACCAAGGTCCTGGCACAGGTAAAATATACATACATACATACACACATATATATATTTAAATCAAAATCTAGACAATAAAACAAATTAAGAGATGGAGAGTGGAGTGGAACGGAGCGGAGCGGAGCGGAGGAGAAGCGAAGTCCCAACTGTATAAAGTTCTGAAATGTTGTCTGTACCTCATCATGTTGAAAACTGTAAAAGTGAAGAAGCATACAAATTAAACGTTTAATTTAAAATTAATCAAGCAAGAGCAATACAATTTTAAATTACAATTATCTTATAATTTCTGTACAAACCAATGGAAGAGCATTACTCGTATTTATACACAAACATTCTTGATTGTAAGATTCAGTAGCGGGCTTGGCAAAATATTATTATTAATAATTCATTTGCAGAATAATCTTAATCGTGGAAATAGAAATATGGAAAATTGTTTAGCAATGTACTCAAGTATACAAAATACGAATACGATTTAATTTAGCTAATATCTTAAAGCGTTGTTAATTTGTTTTTTAAAAAAAGTTTGTTGCTAAAGTTTTAAAGTTAATCTTAACCATAATCCTTAAATTATGTTCGATATGCTTGAAATTATTTATGATTAATTAACCATTTTGGAACACCCACACACACTCAAACAAATAATAAATTACACTTTAAATATAAATTAATTTAATTTTAATTGATGTTAATTCTATGGACAAAAAGCAAAAAACAATATTAATTGTGTTATTTTATTTAGCGTGCAATTTTATTTATTTCGTTCAACACATTTCGATTTGTAAATATTTATTTCGTAATTTTAGCGCCCTATATTTAATTAATTCTATTTAAATAAATACAAATGTCATTCAAAATGTGCAGAAAACAAATTAAGTTAACAAAGTGGAAAATGTTTATTTTGTATTTGGGAGTTTTATTTCGATCTATGGTTTGGGCGGTTCTCTTGGCTGTTGGACCTCTAGGCGTATGCGTAATGGATGGAAAGAATTTGGTTTTTAAATGCGATTTTTGGAACTTAAGAAATGACTTTTGGGTGTCGCCGCATTGCATATGCCCCACACGGATCGGATCCCATTAGCAACCTGACTGCGTCGCACTGAGGCACGTTCAGCCACAAAATGGAGTAAGTAGCTACAGACCAGAGCCCAAGCCAAGACAGAGCCCAAGTCGAAACCACACCGAACAGAAACCAAGAAACCAAGAAACCAAACTAAACCGAACCGACAAGTCGGGTAGAATCATTATATTGACCACAAAGAAAGCCAGTGGAAGAAAGAGTCAAAGAAAGAGGGAGAAGCCCACACAGTGGTATGAGATACATACATACATACAGACGAGTATATACAACTACAGAGACATAGCCGGAGACGGAGACGGAGACGGAGACAGAGAATGCCATACATACTGTGCCACTGACCCAATTTCCAAGACTCGTTTCTCGTTTGCCACAGCAGAACCGCAGCCGATTTGAAATGTTAACTCGAAGCAGCAACAGCAACAGCAGCAGCAGCAGCAGGCAACCCAACGGCAAACAGATACAAAGATACTTTGCTCTTTCACCGCAGCAAGTCTGGAGGTAGACGACGATATACTGCCTCTATAGGCATGGATACGACTCTATAGGAGTGTGTCTGTGTGTGTGTGTGTGTGTGTGTGCATGTGAAGTGGAGTCTTGACTTCAGGCGAGTCGGGTTGAGTCTCGCATCCGCATTTCTATGCTGCAGAGTCTCTTCATCTGGTGCTGCTTTTGCTGCCGTTGCTGCTTCGCCTGCTTCTTGATGTATCTGTAACTCGTTTCTGTATCTTGCGCCTTGTATCTGTGGCACTTAAATTTATGCAACATCATGGCAATGTCTCCGATGGTACTGGTATCGTACCGCTCCTCATGCCCCCCCTTCTGACCCATCCGTGTCTTTCTCTGTCGCTTCGTTCTGTTCTAATCAAACTGTGCTACGTGTTGCGGCTGTCGCACTGTCATGGGTTAAGCTTTTGTTGTAGAAAGACTCAAGACTCGAAATCTATCAAATTTCATTTCGAGATTTTGGCAACAGAGAACCTAATGATGTAATTTGAAATGCACTAGAAACGGCAGATCTCCTCCAACCCCAACTATGCCCCCCGATGTTCACTTCTGTGGAATCGCTTTTATCTGTTTTCCTCTCTTCTCCATTTCTAATTAAAGTTTATGTCAATTAAAAGTCATTTTCCACTCATACATCTTTTATTTTTTGGCCACTTAATTACAGGCGGCAGCTAACAATGTGCCCAAGCATGACCCAGATCGTGCAGACCATGCAGATAACACGGAACAGGGGAGTCCTACAGATAATCCCACAAATGCCTAAGCAGTCATTTGGGGACTCTCTAAAGCAATCATCGAATGTGGGAGAGTAGGAAAGATGCTCCAAGCTTAGGGTAGAACCATGGCTGGGTAGAGAGCTGGATGGAGAATTAAATTTAATTATGAAATATAATATAACTCATCCAGCAGGACGTATTCCCCAAAAGAGATTTCTTCATAACAGATATTCACAGGCTAAATATGAAGCTCTGTATGTACTAGCTATTTCCTATACTCAACATCCCCCCATCTTCTTCTTCTATCTCATGTATCCCACTACGTACATGACTCATCTGGTGGCAAAATCTTGCTCTCGACCTTTCTAGGCGGCCTCGTCCAGTCGAGACTATTCTGTTTTCGCGATTCCTCCATTCCCCCACCTCACGGGCAGCAATTGCAGTTTACCGTTTGCTTTGGTTTATTTTTGGCACATGCAGTGGGAGCACCAGCAACAACAACTGCTCCCTCCCTCGATCTTCCAATGGCTCCTCCTCCTCGCATTCTCTCCTCTTTGTGACAGACGGACAGGATAGTCCAAGGTAAGTTATTTAGAAGGTGGGCAGGCACTTCCGAGCCAAGAAAATCTGTGGAAGCAATTAAGACCTTTCACCGACAGGAGATCGGGACTGCCTCACCTTACTTTTCCATATACTTTGGGCAAGTCTCTTTTAGTTGTTTTTGTTCAAAATAGCAAATCGGGCGTCGGTCCGCGGCGGCGCGGTCGTTCGTGGGTCTGGGTCTGGGCCTTCGTCGCATATTCATATTGTCCAGCAGCTGTTGTTGTTGCTGCTGCGGTTGCTGCTGCTGCTGCTGCTGCTCCTCCTCTGCCTAGGCTGTGTGGCGCAGTTAAAGACACAATGACCTTGGGTGAAAGTTGCTCTCCATTTCTATTTTGTATTTGTTTGTGTGTGTGTACTGTTTGTTGTTTGTCTATTTTTTGTGTGGCACTGTCACTGCTGCTGCTGCTGCTGCTGCCGAGGCTGTTGTTGCTAATGTTGTTTTGTTGCTGCTTCTGCTATGCCATTTTTGTACGTACATACAATACATGCATACAATACACAGTGAATGCAGACAAACAGATTTACACATGTTTATACGAAAAAAGCTTTACATACATGCATATGTACATATGTAACTGCTAACACATAGACCAATAATTGGAATACCTTTGTTATCAGCAGCACCACTCAAGCATTATTGTAGCCTCTGTAAATGAGAATATTGTTTTTCAAATGAAAAACAAATATGTACCAAAACTATTCAGATATTCCAATAGATAATGAAATCTTTCGTCAAATCAGATATGTATTTCCTGGGTAGTTTGCCACTTATTGGACATATTCCTGCATTAGACCTACCCCCGGGATCCATTGTGTCTGGGCATCAAACGCCCACTCTACTGATAGTTTTAACGATTTGGTTTCGTCTCCATGTTGGCTTTTGTGTCGCCTTTGTGCTCTAACTCGCCATCTCTTTATTTCTTTCTTTTCTCGTGTTGTGCTGAATTTTGATTATTTTTGCTCTTGATTGAGACTTTGATTGATGCACAGTCAAGCGCGAGATGGGAGGTGGAGCTGTGGGCAGGGGGAGAGGATGTGTAGAGGCAGAGCCACAAAACAGAACGGAAATGGATCGCGTGCAGGAAGTAGAGGGTGAGAGGAAGTACGACACGGGGTACTGTGTGAATTTCGGATGGACTTGGACTTGTTAAATGCGAAATGTTGCAATATTCATAATTTATGCATTCGCTTTTTCGGCAATTAAAAAATATAATTCATATCCGAAATTGCAACTTCTGATTTTGCAATATTTTTACCACCCCAGAGCGCCTCCAAGAAACTTTGAGACTTTGTTTCACGCCTCGCCGATCGGCATTGGCTGACCAAGATTCTGAGTAGAATAAATCATGTCTGTAATAACATTATAATCAATTATTAATATTTAAGTGTTGTGCTGGTTTTATTATTGTTTTTTCCCCCGTTTTTACAAACTTTAATTAACTGCAAAAGCAAACAGTGCACAACGGAAAACTTATGAAATACGCAATTAAACTTGATTATGATTCTGAACCAAAAAACACTCGTAGTATTAAAAGTATTACCAACAAAGAAGCATTGGCAACAAGATCAAAGACAAGTGCGAAAGAATTGCAGTTGTTGCTAAGAAATTAGAGCTCACAGATCATCCAATAATACTTATACACTCCCATTTTCAATTCGGACACTCTGACTAATAAGTAAGTCGGTAATGAACATACATATATTTGTGCTTGGCAATAGTATATTATAGGCCTTATCGTGCAAAGGACATAGAGTACCGCTCTTTAGTCATTTTAAATTTATATATATTTTAAAAGGACTCCATTTTCATGCACAAAAATCACTTGAGCTATGGCCTCTTAATGGGTACTCGTTTACAAATTTACATATGCGTTTATACATACATATGTACATACATATATATTATTTTTGTTGTCTATAGCGAAAGTCTTTCTGTCCGAGGGGGGATATTTCACCATACATATCTTCTGTTGCGTTGTCAAGTTCGTGGTGCATTTTAATGGCACACACGATGGATGGCCTAAAACTGGTTAAGAACGGTTAAAGCCAAACAACAACAAAAAGAAGACGAGGCGACGCGACTGCAATTAATTTACAACGCACAAGAGGCAAGACCAACAACAACACTAGAAACAATACCAACAACAAGAAAGTAAAGTTTTGGGGCCGAAGCTATTGATACCCTAGCATATCGATCCGTTGTGCGTATATTTGATACTGGCTTTGGCTTAGATACTACGAGCGCACATATAAAACAACAATTTGTTAGTTTACGTTCAAAGATTTGATTAAAATCGTAATACCCTCTTAAAGGGTAAAGCAACAGACGGCGCGTGATCTATGCGATCAATGGTCAGTGGGGTAGTGACAGTGGGAGAGAAGGGGCGAGCGGTGGGGCAGAGGGACAACCTGGTACAGGGGGAACTGGCTGGTCAGCGACAAGTGACCTCATTTTTATTGGAACCTCTCTCGCGGCCTCTCTTGGTTGCGTGGCGTGGCGTGTATTGTACGTGTTGTTGTGCTGCGTGGTTGTTGTTGTTGTCGTTGTTACTGCTTGTTGTACGTTGTTCTACTTTGAAATTTCACTTTTCAAATGTGAGTTTTATAAGCGTGCTTGTATGCGCGTGTGTGTGTTAGTAAGTATATTTATACTCAAAATAATTAAAAACATAATTTTGCTATGTGAGTGCAATTCAATGTTATTTCCTTGCAAGTTTGCGGCCTAAGTCATTCGAATGCAGCTGGAATTTGCATACAAAAAAACTAAAGCGGGAATGTCACCCGAAGAGAGGAAGGAAGGAGCAGAAGAATTAAGAAAGTCATATTATAGGAAGCTAAATGATACTTAAACACCAAGAAAGGACTCAGATATATTTGATATATGATATATTAATATTAATGTCGCCAGTCCAGAAATGATCCAATTCTTGGAAGTATGGTTGATTTTGATGCGAAAAATTTGCTGAAACAGGTCATTTTCATGTAATATGTATGTATATAGTTACTCATATATTGGTAAATAATAACTGTATTTATAAGATAAGTATCCAGGTGCGACACCACCCACATCATCAGATCAAATAATTACTATTTGGACACCAGTTTGATCTTCCTCTCACAAAGATGATCTCCCGTAGTGCTGGTTTATGTAGCTGTGTGCTTTTAATGAATCAATCGAGTCAGTCAGTGGATTTTTAAGCAAATGTCATACCGGCTGCTCAACCCGAAAGAGCAACGGACAAAAGCAAGGCAACTTCAATGACGATTTAACCTCAAACTTCAAAGTGTCACTGTCATGGCCCTTTTTACTACTCTGCAGCCAAACAGCAAAAGCAGCAACAACATAACCATAACCTGTTGGCAATTCAGTTTATGACTTTTTTGCCTGTCCCACGGTGGGCAAAATTCAACAAAACCGAACGACGAGCAGTAACGGCTGCACTTTTCAGCTTTCACCACGTCTGTGCTCCACTGTGCAGGCGCACGTATACGTATTGCCACCAAAAAGTGGGTCAACATGAAACAAGCCAGAAAAAAAGTGGAAAAAAGCAGCAGCAGCCGAGCCAGAGTCAGAAACAACTACAAAGCGGCAAAATCACGCTGACGAACGGCTCGTATCGGCTGGGAGCAAGAGAGATGGAACGGCAGCAACAACTTACTTGTTGAATTGCCTTGTGCTTGGAGCGGGCTGTAGATTTATTTTTTGGGGGTTTGGCCTTTTTGGAATTTATGTAAAGTTTGCGACGCTGGAATGGAGCAAAGGTGGCGTAGGCGCCTGGGGTGTGTGAGTGGGTGTGAGCAGCAGCCAAAAGCCGGGTTTATGTGTGTAACTGTACATTTGTGCAGCAAACATTCAGCGTCTTGACAAGTTTTTTAATGATTTACCAATTTTAAATGACCGCCAAACTATACAAAGCGCCATCTTTTGCGGAGGTGCGGTACCACATGGGTATTTATTTTTTGTTTGTTTGCAGTATTTTTACAATTCTTGAGATGGACCAAAGAGCACGGATCGTTGTTCATATATTTGGTTAAATATTTGTAAAACTAGGCTAGATTGGAAGAGTGAGCTTCAAGAAGAATATAATTTCTGATTTCTAATAAAATATCGGTTTTTGATATATGAAATTTGTTACATTTAAATATCGCCATATCGAATATATCGATTTCTAAATATAAATATATCGATACATCGGGAAAATATTCAAAAAATTGTTTTCAACGACAAACGTGACTGCTGATCCCATCCCTCTTAGCAATCTTCGGTGTATCGTGCAACGAAACACCTGAGCCGGACTCATTATCGGACTGAACATTAGCTGCCTGTTAAAACATCAATACATACATATTTTGGAATTTACATTATTAGCGCCAGAAGTCTGTGCAACGAGGTGATGTTGGCCTGGTTCTTTTATGTGCGCTAAAGTTTAATGTGTTTCCGCTTGTCATCACAACTTTAAGGCAATAGCTTGCACGATACGGAGGGCTTGTCCATTTTTGTATAAACGTTTTTTATCTTGTTGCACGCAGTGTTAAGACCACTAGGTCGATATTTTTAAAAATATCGATTCTTTATTTTTTAAATATCGTACCGATACTATCGTATCACAAATAATATTATCACTTATATCGATATAGTATCAACAATCCGATATAAAAATAAAAACATTTTTTATCTTTTCGGTCAAATGTGCCCAAAATAAACGAATTCTATTTCTGATTGTCAGCCTAGGAAAATCCGACATTCGTCGTGGCGATATTTTGACGCAGCAAATGTAAAAGCAAAGTGGCGGGCAAACAAAAACAAAACGCACAAATCAAGGACCAGACCAGGAATTTCCGTACTGTGAGTCCAGTGGAAGCCAGCGACGCCATGAATGCTCTGCGGCAGTTCTATCTGGAGATCCCGGTCGTCACCAGGGCCTACACAACGGTCTGCGTGCTCACAACGCTGGCGGTGGTAAGTCGTTGTCCCGATTCAGGCCGTCGCCTCCGGTGGGGAGTGACGTGTACCCTCCAATCTGTTTTTTAACCTTTTTATTGTTGCCGCTCCTCTCCTTCAGCATCTGGATCTGGTGTCGCCGCTACAGCTGTACTTTAATCCCACGCTGATTGTGCGCAAATTCCAAATTTGGCGACTTGCCACCACATTCCTGTACTTTGGAACCATCGGTATTACCTTCTTTTTCAATATGGTCTTCACATACCGCTACTGCCGAATGCTGGAGGACGGCTCCTTTCGCGGGCGCAGCTCGGACTTTGTCATGATGTTCATCTTTGGCGGCGTGCTGATGACGTTCTTTGGCATATTTGTCAACCTGTTGTTCCTGGGCCAAGCCTTCACTCTGATGCTGGTCTATGTGTGGTCGCGACGCAATCCTTCTGTGCCCATGAACTTTTTTGGCGTGCTCAACTTTCAGGTGAGTCCGAGAGGTCTTTGCGAATATCCCGTCCATATATGTACTAATCCTCTGGGGATAGGCTCCCTATCTTCCCTGGGTTCTGCTCTGCTGCTCCATGATTCTGGGCAATACGGTTTGGGTGGACATCATTGGCATGGGCGTGGGCCACATCTACTATGTGCTGGAGGATGTATATCCAACACTCTCCAATGGATACAGACTGATCAAGACTCCATATTTTCTGTAAGTTCTAATCTACCCATTACTACTTAGACTAAACGTGGATCCTTCGCTTTTAGAAAACGGCTTTTTAACGAGCACATTGAGCGCAACTACCAGGCAGCCGCACAGGATCGTCCCGGTGGTTTTCCATGGGGCGGCGAGGGTGGTGAGCCATTGCTAGTCCAGAACGGAGGGCAGCCGGAGCCGGCGGATCAGGAGCCACCGGTTGCAGCGGCGCCGCAATAACGAAACTGAATTGTTACAAAATTGTTTTCTATTCTGACGACGACAGTGTTGTGTACCCCTCCGCCGCAACCCATTTGGTGCTTGGTATCATTAGGCGTATAGTATTGAGAGAGGCGTGCAATAGATAGCCAAAGTTAATTCAAAGTGTGGGCGTGTATATAATTTATTGGGTTATTTTCTGATGCAGAGTCCAATACACACGCCACCAAATGTACTTTAAATTTGACCCTAAGAGATGCATTCATGATAGATTGAACGTTACACTGCACATGTGATTATATATATACAGACATGCTACAAATAAACGAAATTGAAAGAGTAACATAACGCTTTAAAATCATGAAGTCAACCCTCCTCATTCGTTAGTCCGCTCCTGTACTCCAGGGGCGCCATCTATGGTTTGTTTTTGGCCGATCAGCTGTTTTGCTTTGCTTTAATTTCAATTTGTATTTCACTTTCTGTTGACTTGACTGATATAAATTGTATTATTTTTAAAACAAATGTCAAATCTTGTGATAAATCAACTGACGCACCCGCAGCGCGTTCGCTTGCTCTACAAAACCATTCTGCGACTGCATCGAGGTGAGTGAGTTCCACAAATGGCTTTCATATTGCTGCGCGCATAAATTTCATCCAGATTGGTGTTATTTCTAGGAATGCCCACAGAATTGCGTGCCCTCGGCGATGGCTATGTACGGGACGAATTCAAGAGACATCTAAAGTGCAATCCCATGGAGGCACAGCTCTTTATGACAGAGTGGGCCGTAAGTTTTACGTAATTACCAAGCGACGAACATCGCAACTGAAAATTCTTTACGCAGCGCTATGCCTCTACAATTACCAAGCAGCTGGGACTGCGGGGCAAGCCCAAGGGAGAGCTGGGCGAGGAAATGGATCCCAATGCAGTGGAAATGCTCAAAGATGACCAGGTGGTGCAGCTCTACGAGCTCATGCTAGCCGCCAAGGGACTAGAGGGCGATACAATCACGGCAGACGATGTGCGGGGCAGCAGTAAAAGCAAATAAATTGGTTTATTATTCTCGTTTTTCCAATACCTTGTACTCATACTTAATTCCGTTCTCCTCCTGCACGCCTAGGGGAGTGTCCGCGTCGGGCGACACCTCACGGAAGCCGTCGGGAATGCTGGGAAAGAAGGTGTCACATTCGAAGTTCTGCTGGATTTTGGTTATATAAAGGCGGTTGCAACGGGACGAGGCCATGGCCTCCTCGTACACCCCACTACCGCCCACAATCCAGACGTTCTCGATTTGGTCGCGCAAGGTCTCTGCTTCCAGATGCTTCATGGCTTCTTCTAGGCTGGGGCACAATACCACATCACTAGGAAGCTCTGCTGGCTGCAGCGTGGTGCTCAACACAATGTTCAAACGCTCTGGCAGCGGACGCTTACTGGCGGGCACTCCGAAATATGTCTTTCTGCCCATGATTACCACATTGCGTTTGTTGGGATCGCTGGTCCGCTTGGTGGTGCGACTAAAGTACTTTAGCTCGGACCTGCAGTGGCAAGGTTAGGTTCCCAGAGATATAAGCACACAGAGAATATAATCACAAACATACTTACTTTAAGCGCCATGGCAGATCTCCCTTAAGGCCAATGCCAAAGTTCTCGCAAACCGCGACAATTAGATTAAAGCGCAACATATTTTTGCCAGTCGTCTAGTGAATGTTTTAAAAACTGGAATCAAATTGAAAAACAATATGAACAGCTGGTGTTCGCATTTGGCGCCTTTTTTTTATGTCAGAGGGATACTTTCTATCGATACTTTGCTCGTTTTATTATACCCTACTCGAAGAGTTAAGGGGCATATTAGATTTATGATCAAATTGGATGTGTGTAACTACTAACCATACAGTATATAGATGTGCCAGTTCATACACCGAATGTGTCGCGCGGGCCTCATCATGAAAATTATCGTCATCTGGAATAACAATTGCAGTTCACCAATTGCAATTAATCAATTTGTGAGATCCAGGGTCTAACATTATTTTGTAGCCGGTATTCTGCCGAAATTCAATTAATTTCTCTTTGGGATTAAGTAAAAACAACTTAACAAGCCAAGTAAAGTGCAGTATTTCACAATGGTGGTGCGCTCTTACAATGATGAGATCAAGTATCTGGAGAAGATCAACGACCACTGCTGGAGGATCAAGAAGGGCTTCCAGCCGAACATGAACCACCAATGCGGGTTCTTACTTACATTTGGTGCGAACTGCCTGAGGTGCATTTCGTCAAATGTGAGGAAGAATGGTATGAAAGACCGTAATACATCTAAGCTTTCCACAAATAAACGTTCATTAATATGCCCCTGCTCGGAATTGGCAAAGTTAATGGCAGAATCTATATTTTGCAGCTCGAACCGTTCACTGGCTTTAAAATAATTCCGGATAGTTTCCATGCTTGTTGCGTTTTGTTTTCAATGTTTACTTTTGAGCAAGTAAATAACTGTGAATTTGTTTTTTTTTTTTAAATCTGGCAATATTTTTATTTTTTTCCATTTTCGTTATATTTTATAGGCAACCGGTTGCTTAAAATTCATTTAAAATTGTAAAATTGTATAGTATAATATATAAATAAATAAATAATAATAATAATAAATTATTATATACAGTATATACTTAATATTATTAAGTGCAGTATATACAACAGTAAAGTATATACCATACCGAATTTTTATATTTTCCGATATTTTTCACAAGTTGCCGGCAAACAAGTGCAATAAAATTTTAACAAGTGTTTATATACTGTTTATATAATGTTTAGTGTATAAAAAGTTTATACAGTGTAGTGCTTCAAGAGTTCTTTACAAGTTCAGAATTGTACAAGTGCAGAATTGTGCAAGTGTACGTGTGTGTACAAGTGTACGTGTGTTTACAAGTGTACGTGTTGTCTGTCAGACAAGTGTGAAATTGGCCGTCGATAGACGTAAAATATACTGAGTAAGTATGAAGAAAACTCAATATATGTTCGAGCCAACGGAATCAATTCCGGTGGCTCAAGCTCGCGTAGCTCGATCACGTGCGCACCAACAGCTGGTGGCCGCTACTGTACGTGGAGCACCGGAAGAAGAGCTCGCAGCTCTTTTAGTCGTTCGCGACGAAGCGAGCCTCCACCTGTCCATTGTGATGGATCAGGAGGCACACCGTTCGAGTGTGCCTAGAACTAGCGTCTCAGCTCAGACTAGGTACGAATACCAACAAAAATGCGCTGGTAAAATTCCCAGCGACGATATTACCAGCACCAGCACTGGAATACGTTCTGGGCTTGAACGGGGAGTGGGTGAGGACGTTGAGTTTTTAGCTCCATGTTCCAACTCCACTCTGCTCCCTGTTCAGTTTAAGCCGGGTGCAGTGAAAACTCCCCGGGTTAAAACCACATTTAAACCCATGAAAGGGAAGCACGAGATTAATTTCTCATTCGAAGTGAACTCCAGTTCACTTCCGGGGCTTCCCCCATTAAAGTTGAAGCAATCGCGACCTAAAAGGTTAGAGCAATTTAGTTACCCACCAATGCGCTATTTCGACCACAATAGTCCACCCCTGCAGCCCGATAATCGAATGCCGGGGGAATGCGTCTCCTTTTAGACGGCATCCCCTGGTGGAGAGTGCCCAGAGGCTGTTGGGCACCTCCAGGATTTAAAATGGCGCAGGGCTTACGGCATGCATGTATTATTTGTGGAGTAAGCCACAAGGTTTCCACGGAAAAGCGAAAACAGCACTTTAAAGTGTGCATTGTCACTCCGAAAAAATACATTTGCCTGCAATGTGGCTATTGTGGACAATTCAGGAGACAGCACAAGTGCAATAAGGCTTTGATGACTAATTGAAATAGTCCCATCTCAATTGGAATGCATTATAGAGCAAACGCAAACGCTCGATGAACCACCACCGGAGGGTGAGGAAGCACCTTTTGAGGTGGAACCACCAGAGCCTCCCGAAACTTCTCAAGAAGATCTTGAGATTGAAATGGAAATGGATAGGCTCTTTGGACAAGACTGAATAGTTTTAAAAATATCAATATGTAAAAATTCTTGAAGAAATTCATGAATTTAAACGACCGGAATGGTCGATAAAATGTAAAAATTCTTGAATTCAATTCATGAATTTAAACGACCGGATGGTCGATAAAAAGCAAATATTAAAATGTAAAAATTCTTGAAGAAATTCATGAATTTAAACGACCGGATGGTCGAAAGCCTGTACGATTAACCATCTTTTTCCTTAATTGGAAAAAGTAAAGATCGCTGATGAGGAAGATGTGGTATCTTCCGAAACAGGAAACACAAAATATATTATATTTTAAACGTTTTTTTTTCAGCTTCTTCCTGTGGGGCATTTTGCCACAAATACTATATCTGCGAGGGCAAGGAGTCCCAGCAGCAGCTGCCCTACAGACTGAAGTGCAAGCTGGTCGTAACCTACTTTGCCGCTGTTCCCATCATGTGGTTCTGCTACTTCCTTCACGAGCAGTTCTGTTTTCCCTTTGTTGGTGAGTGCGGCCGAGGGCAGACGTCCCTAGTCGACTACTAATCATCCGTTGAATCTTTGCAGCCTATTCGGTGTTTGGAATCTGTGAGTTCGTCAACATTTGCACGACTTTCCTCTTCATGTCCTACTTCGACTTCTACAATGTCCACATCTGCCACGACCAGCGACTGGGCTTCTTCTTCAGCGAATTCTGATTCGGATGTATTTAACAAGTCTTACTAAATATTGTACACCATTCGGGCGGAGTGGTGACCTATGCCGCCAATGCTGGGCGCCATGGATAGCGACTGGGATCGCATTGACTACGACGGCAGCTACTACTATCAGGAGATCAGGGGATGGACTGGTCGCTGCGCGAGGGTTACGTTTGGGCCGAGGACAAGGAGCACTGCGAGGAGTACGGACGCATGCTGAACGCCGACCCCGCCAAGGTAAGCATGCGGGCCAAGAAGCGTGGGCTGCCGCAGCTGGGAACACTGGGCGCCGGCAACCACTACGCCGAGATCCAGGTGGTGGACGAAATCTACGACAAGTGGAGCGCCTCCAAGATGGGCATCGAGGAGAAGGGCCAGGTGGTCGTCATGATACACTCGGGAAGCCGCGGCTTTGCTCACCAGGTGGCCACCGACGCACTGGTGCAAATGGAAAAGGCCATGAAACGCGACAAGATAGAGACCAACGATCGGCAGCTGGCCTGCGCCCGCATCAACTCTGTGGAGGGACAGGACTACCTCAAGACCATGGCGGCGGCGGCCAACTTCGCACAACTTCGTGTCTCGCACAACATCGCCAAGGTGGAGAACCACATTGTGGACGGCAAGGAACGCAAGCTGCTCGTCCACCGCAAGGGCTCCACGCGCGCCTTTCCTCCTCACCATCCACTGATCCCAGTGGACTACCAGCTGACTGGCCAGCCCGTACTCGTCGGCGGCACCATGGGCACCTGCAGCTACGTGCTGACTGTACAGAGCAGGGCATGCAGGAGACCTTCGGCAGCACCTGCCACGGAGCTGTAAGCTATATCTCAATCTGTAAGCTATTTCCTTCTCATACCATCCCTCTCCGACTTCTGCCAGGGTCGCGCATTGTCACGTGCTAAATCCCGCCGCAATCTCGACCAGAAGGAGGTGCTGGACAAGCTGGAGCAAATCGGCATTGCCATACGCGTGGCTTCGCCCAAGCTAGTCATGGAGGAGGCTCCCGAGTCGTACAAGGATGTAACCGATGTCGTGGACACCTGTCACGCGGCGGGTATTAGCAAGAAGTGCATCAAAATGCGACCCATAGCTGTCATCAAGGGCTGAAAGCGTCCGTACTCTTAGGATATTTATTTTTGTGATTAAATCGAAGATGATTTATAATTAAAGGAGAAAACCAAAGATATTAATTGGCTTCGATGTTAAGTAATCCCACAATTGAAATTCAAGCGTTACTGCAATCTCTGGTCACTCTGGAAGCGCTTTGTAAGTGGCACTTTTCCGCATGGTAAGAAAATCTAATGGTGCGAACCACTAAGACAGCGGTCTCTTTATTGAGGGACCTAAAACCATCAGACTCATGCACATTTTTTATTTGTTTCTATACCCAGTACATAGGAATACCAGTCAATATAGCCATGTCTGTCTGCTGTCCGTCCGTCTTGATGAGCGCCTAGTTATCCAGAGCTAGAGCAACCAAGTTTTGAGTGCTGAGTTATGTGATATCACACTGAAACTTCTTAATTTTGATCAGATTGCATGAATATTAGAATTCAGATAACAATGTTAGGGAGATATAACGGCCGGATGGTATTTTGGTAATGAAAACAGAAATTTCGGTGCGGTATGGAAGAAAATGGTAGAATATTTATCATAGGCCGGGCCTATTCGGGTCGGGCCGGGCCTCAAAAAAGAAGCCCGCGCCCACCTCTAGTCGCAGCTGAGTTTTCTGTCTCAGCACCCCAGCCGAAGGCCCTGGGGCTTGTGCATATATGTATAAATAGTATATGTAAAAATAATGAAATTTATATAGAAAAGTTTTCTGAAAAAATAGAATTTATTGACAAAGTTGTGCAATTTCAAATAAATCAAACAAATAACAGCTTTTATATTTTATTTATTTCCCACCCCCACTCACTCTACCCATTCCACATTTATTTTGCGGCAGGTCGCTACATCAGCCCCTCAAAACAAAACGTAAAACGAATTTCGGTTCAAGCGGCCAAAAATTGTACTATCGACACGTGCACAGTATGTGAGAATGCGTGGCACACACACACATTTACGTAACCTGGAAACGAAACTCAAAACAAACTCAAAACTGTTTCGGAAAATAAGAATTGATAAATACCCTGCAGTACGTGTAAGCGATGTGTAAGCAACCACACATCGATGGCAACGTCATGCAGCTCGATGACATAAGCGATGACCTGCCATACGATGGGCTGTTTACTTTAACACAGGGATGTCCTAGGAGCATAATCGATGACATAGTAAGCGAGAATTAGCCGAAAGTAAGGCCTTAATAAGCGATGAATTTCCCTTAAAAAGTAAGGCCTTAATAAGCGATGAATTTCCCTTGAAAAGTAAGGGCCTAATAAGTGATGAATTTCCCTTGAAAAGTAAAGCCCTAATAAGTGATGTATTTAAGTAAAAACATTTGATATTTAAGGAAAAAAGCATGGTTAAATTATGTTTTCAAATATTAAATTTCTTTTATTTATTGTTTTCTTATAAAAATGTATACATATTCACATTTTTGTGCTGTGTGTTCTTTTTCCACAGAACTTTTTAGTTTTTTGATTTGCTCATGTTCGTAAGGCCGTCGTGCACTTCCGGGCACTTCAACTGAATCGCCTTTAAAATAAAATGTGTTAATTAAAATATTTTTCAATTTGTTAACAATGCTCTCAGTAGATCAGCAGTGCATTTGCGCTAAAAACAAAACACCCCTGTTCGACTCAAGATTCGCAAGAACCACTCGGGTGGTTTTTTTTCTGTTTTCGTTTTTGGAAATGAAAATTTTTGTCCCAAACGCATTTAATTTCGCAATATCACATTTTCTTCATTTTTTACAACGCACAATAGACTATTTTTAATTAAATGAAACACTGCACTTACCTGATAATAATTTTGCTCAAAATAAACATAATCTGCGTCTCACTTTTCACCGCACAATTCTAACAACGTTGTCGACGCCGACGGAAAAACCGAATTCTGTTACGGCACGCGTCGTAACAGAAAGAAACAAAGAAAAAAACAGAGTTTGGTCTGACGAACGCGTCGATCGCGACGTCGACTTCTTATTCTGCTCGTCTGCAGCAGCGGCAGAGAAAAAATCCTGAATGACGCGTAGTTGACATTTGTCATCGCTCACTTCTGGTACTGCAGGGTATTTTGTAGTGTCTGTGTACACATACATTTCGACTTGCTTTCGCATCTCGTCATGAATCGAACATATCGAAAAAATGCCGAACGTCTCAGGTCCCCGACCCGAACGTCTCAGCACCACAGCCGAAGGTCTGGGGGTGCTGGGACAGAAAACTCAGCTGCGACACGTTCGGTGTATGAACTGGCACATCTAAATACTGTATGGTTAGTGGTTTGGCCTCTTAGTTGCTGTGGCCTTTTCTTTCGGTTTCTTTCCTTTTGCTGCAGTTTGCCGTGTCTTTTCCATCGAGATAGTTTTTTGTGTGTACGCATTTTGTGTGTAACGCAGAGAATATATATATAATATATGATCAGCCGTCTGTCTGTCTGTATGTCCGTCCGTCCGTCTTGTTTGACGCCTAGTTCTCAGAGACTATAAAAGCTAGAGCAACCAAATTTTGTTTCCAGACTCATGTGATAACTATCATATTGCCGAATCTGGCTCAGATCGGATCAATATTATAGCCAGTTTCTAATCCCACTTCCTGACAGCGATGCTGCCGCTGCTTATTTTCTCTCCCTCTCTGTCTCTGTATGCGCCCTCTGGAAGAGGTTTAAGAATAGAGTTGTCAATGTAGATGACAGATGTAGCGAACAAATGTAAACAGATAAAATATTTATATACTGACTGAGTACGGGTATAAAAGTAGAGTCGCGGCAATAGAAGCGACTCAACGTTCCCACTCGCTTTATTTTAAAAATTTGTACATATTTGGTGTGAGCTCTCTTATAAAGCGAGCAGAAAGTGATATGAATATCATTAGATATTGGTCAAATGATGGTGCTACAAAATTACTCTGGTCCTTCCAGAAGCCAATAAGTTTCCATCTCGCCCTTTCCCTTGACCGTGACAAAGCCACGCAGCTCCAACTTGTAGCCGACCTTGCGCACCTTTGTGGCTGTGTAGTTGGAGAGTTGAATCTTCCAGGGGTCGCTGCTGCTCTCCATGCGACTGGCGGTGTTGACCGTGTCCCCGAACAGGCAATATCGGGGCACCTTTTGGCCAACGACTCCGGCCACGACGGGGCCCGAGTTGATGCCCACGCGAATGGACACGCCCGGCAGTGCATGAGCCTTGACCTTCTTCATCACGCGCAGGGCCAGATCACATGCGTGCTCCGCATGCAGAGGATTGACATCCGGTGCTCCGGACACAGCCATGTAGACCATGCCCACGGTCTCCACTTTGTAGACGAACGGGGAAATGATTTCCTCATCGAGAGCCGAGAAGACCTTGTTCAATGTGGTGACAGCTTGCATAGCGTCTTGGATGTTGTTCGAGCCGCTGTCGTAGACATTCATGACCTCGATGAAGAGGACGGAGACCTCCTCAAAGCTCTGGCAAACATGCTCCTCACTCTTCCTCATACGCTCGGCAATGGGACGAGGGATCATGGAGTAGAGGAGGTCATCGCCCTGACGTTTCCAGGAGTCGGCCAGCTCCAGGGACTTCTCCAGTTCGTCGGACCGCTGCTCCTCCTTTTCGAATAAGATCTCCAGCTTGGAGCAGTGCTGCCAGCCAGCCATGACCAGCTCCCTGCTCAAGCCGTGCGGATTGAGATCGTTCAGGTACAGACCAATACCGTGCAGTTCATCCAGATTCTCGATCAATGGACTGCACAGGAATATCAGCGAGTCCACATCCTTGATGTAGAACATCTGACCCTTGAGCAGAATGGATCGGAGTCCCACTGACGGACGACGCTGTCCCGTGGCAGGGTCGATTTCATCTTTCGTGGCGGCAGCAGCAGCCTCGTCCTCCTTGGCATGCTCCACACTGAACTCCTGGGCACTGGCCAGGGCCATGGTCTGGGCCTCGTTGAGACTGGCATCGTCGAAGTTGTCGTAGTCAATGTTTAGGGCTGCGTCGTATGCGGCGCGATTGTGACCCGTGCGGATGAGCTCAAACTCGAAGAGAACCGTTCGCATCTGGAGAATTGTCTCCCACTCGATCTTGGTGTCCTTGGGCCGCCGGCACTTGAACAAATCCATGACATGACTGCCAATGAAGTTCTTGGGATTCACCCCCGGATTGTGCAGTATCCACGTTTCTATAATCTTCTCGCCAGCGAGAGTTATCTTCATGTCGTGGTTCAGCACAATTGTGAAGGGGAACAGCTCCAGGAACACGTTCAGATCCACCGAGGGCATCTTTAGCTGCGACGGATGGGCAACGACGTTCACCCTCTTGGCCATATAGTCGCGATTGTCAAAGTCCAGGCGGTACTTGACTATCACCGTCATCGGACCCTCCGACAGCTTGATGGGACCCGCTGTTCCACCGCAAATGTCGTTCTGGCTCTCCAGAACATAAGCCGTCATGTCCAGGCCATAGAACTCTTTGGCCACCTCTGTCATCTGCCCAATGAGGTACTTCGACATGCCAGTTCGCCCACTGCGATAGAGGATGACAGCTCCATTGTCATCCATGTTGGTCAGCTGCATGCTCGGCGACTTCATCTTGGGATAGGTGAACCGCATCTGGAGATGAATGTTGTCGATGGACTGCAGGAAGTCGCAGAAATATCGACCCGTCGAGCGAATCATCTTGTCGTAGCCAAAGTTGGTGAAGAACCTAACGAAGCATTTTCCAAAGAAGTTCATACAGAAGTCGAAGGACTCGCCGCTGCAGGCGGAGAGTGCGGCGGCAAAGTCCGGCATCATCTTGTCCGGATAGATCTGGTGGGTCTTGAAGCTGTTGTGCTTGCAGTCGATTATCTGGCATATCTTCTTCCACGTCTCCATCCCATACTCCTTCTGGATGTAGTGCTGCACGCTCTCGTACAGCATCCCATACATGATGGCGGCTGTTTGCTCCTGGTAGCTCCTTGGGGATGGTCAGTGGGGGTTCTGTTGGGGTCCCTCCTTGGGAATGGTCAGTTGGGGGGTTATCTGTCTTTCGCACAAATTGCCTGGGCAAAAAGTTTCTCTGCAACGAGAAAAAGTTGGGAGCCACATAATTAGGATAACAAAGTTTTTCCATTATTCACTGCTGGTAATTAGGTGAAGTCTGCCCCCAGGATATGAGAAAGTGTGTCAGGTCAGGAATTAGCTAACGAATATTAAGCTCGAGTGATTGATGAGAGATTGAATAGGAGTGCGCCCATCCCACAAGCCATCAAATAAAATCACCAGGCGTTAAATTGACTTGGATTTTAAAGTACATAAAGTAACATATTCCAGGAAAATGAATAATTGCAGCCATCGCCTATCTACTCCTCAACAGGCCCTAGGGAAAGTTAAGCCTGCATTCCCTACCCTCTCCTTTTCTTTGTCTTTTGATTTATTGCCTCTAAAGTCAGGCTCCATGTGCCAGGACCAGGCACGCGCCTCCGCAGAGACTTTTACTCATGTTCCGCAGTGCTTGTCACGTCCTTGACAGAGCTCGTTGTCCCCTTGACTTATTTCCGTTGGCTTTTTGTTGCCGTTAATTCGCCATGTTGCGGTGACTTTTTTTTCAATTTTCCCGCACCGAATTCCCCCCGGCAAGTCGAAGGTTAACCCAACTGTTACTGTTGGACCATAAATTTTCAAACATCTTCCGGGAGTTTGTGTATTCAATTGTGACCAAAACATGCAAATTTTTCTTGAGGCAAGAGTCGTATAAATTCTTTGGTGTCTATATGAAAGCAGCAATGGGAAAATGGTGGCGCTTGATTAATGTTTGAGGATGTTAACTGTCAAATAAAAATTTATTAAAACGGAAGCATCTTTTTGCCTCTCTCTTGTTCATAATTACTTATAAATAAGCAAAAGCCCGGGTTGTATCTTTTTCTATCTTTGATTATAATCTTCTGTACTCAAAAAAAAAAATTATCATTAGTCTTACATCCCCAATACAAATTTGTTCCTTTTAGCTGACTTCTATAATTTTTGAATGAGCCTCATACAAAATGATTTACTTTATTAAAAAGATGTAAAAGTGATAATCTTCGTGTCCTCATTAATTTAAAAATTTTCTAGTATCTCATCATTCATATTTTAGTGTCAATCATTCATAATGAAAGATGTTTTGTCGTCTACTCAGTGGCTTGTGCTTTAAATCAATTTATTGGGGTTTAAGCATTACAACTGTAAGCTGATTCATACAATAATGAATAATTACGTTAATCTGTCACCACGTAAAATAACTTCTCAAAAATACACGACAAAAATTAATTAAACTAAATATTAAATATTAAAAGGACCACTTTAAGATGATCTATGGCTGAAATATGAAATATGGCTTCCCACTCTTTGCTTTGCTTGGAAATGGGAAAACCAATGAAAAATTAATTCCCACTCAAACATAGTTGAATTCTCTTATTCACTGCTAATCCGGCTTACTTTAGATTGCCTTTGCGCCTTTTGCAGATGATTCAATCGCCATCAGATATTCCAAATACTTATTCAACTTTTGTTTCGCACTTATACTGGTACGAGCATATCTGAAGTTTTAATTTTATCCACGCGGCATTTGCTTTTCGCTTATTTATAATTCAGGAGAACTTGCCCGAACACACGCACAAACACTTTTGGGGCATATGCTGCTCACACACGCCGCCTTCTCCTCGCGGACACGTTAACACTCGATATATATGTACAAATATGTATGTATTTTATTTTTTGTGGAGCTCTTTCTTTTTCCCTGTCTCTGGGTCCGTGTTCTGTCGTCGTCTGTTGCTATTGTTACACTAAATTTGTTGGCCCGCCAGTCGCAGCTTCTTTGGCTTTTTCCGGTGTAATTTGCTCCATGATTTCCTCTGAGGGAACTTCGTGAGTCTGGGCCGGAGTCGATGTTGATGTCGGAGTCGTCGGTTCGGTCGTGCGAAGCTTTTCCCTTAGCCGGCAATCAGACTGGCTGTTGTCGTACGAATGGAGCGTGTATCGTTGGCTGTCTGTCCTTTTATAGTAGCCCCCGCAGCCAGATTCCTGTTGGATGGATGTTTCCAACCCA
This sequence comes from Drosophila tristis, assembly GCA_018150885.1. Taxonomy (NCBI): domain Eukaryota; kingdom Metazoa; phylum Arthropoda; class Insecta; order Diptera; family Drosophilidae; genus Drosophila; species Drosophila tristis. The sequence goes on along the minus strand of JAECWT010000210.1, from coordinate 933,307 downwards.
CTTACGACCTCCGTGCTTGCGCCTCGACACGCACTTCTCTGTTTGACCATCATCATCATCATCATTATGGACATCGCCAGTCAATGCTCTTTGGCTTCGGACATCTGGGTCTCTGGGTCCTCCGTCCCATGTCAATTGCCACTTTCTCTCTTTCTCGATAAAGTATCAACATTGACACACTGCCAAAGGAGTCATTTTTCTCTCTGTTCCTTTTATGATACACACACAATACGCACCGAATACGTGCTTGCGTTCTTGGTATTCCGTGCAAAATATTGTCCTCTGGATCGGACTGTACTGTCTGCTTTACGTTACACTTAAAATATTGTCTCAGGGATGGGTAATACTCGTATTTCTATAATCAAACAAATATATGATATGATTATCATAGTTTTTAATACTTAATAAACTCGGCTTGTGGGTACGTTTATCAAACCCGAACGATTGTAGGAATATTCTTCACAATCATCCAGCCCTGGGAGTCTTCGCTTTTAACTGCTCGTCAAATGTATCATTGTCGTAGCCTTTCGCTTTCGCTTTTGCCTTGGCATTTTCCCTTGTTCTCTTAGTGGGTGGATGGGTGGATGAATGGGTGACGCTACTGTTCTTAATGTCATTCCATTTTCACGCATACTTTCGCAGTAAATACCTACATATGTGTGTGTGAATGAGAGAGTCCAGGCTACATATTTAATGTTGTTTTTTAAAGCAATTTAAATGGGATTTCGGCTCCCCCAAGTCTCACAGCATCGCAACCGAACCGAACCTTCGTCCTACTTAACCGAAACGGATGTCCGGGAGAGCTTTTTAAATGGGCGATGACAATTTTATGGGCAGCGCTTGAATTGCCAAAAGTGAAGATAATGTGCGAGGACATGGGCCACCGGGCATCTCTGCTGGATGTCAGAGCCACGGACACGAAACGGATGTTTTGAAAATGCTTAAAACCTACTCAAAATGTCATTAACAACGCGCAGGAAAAGGGCGATTACAATGAGAAATTGAGCTAAAACTAAATACGAGAGGGACATCAAGTTTTGTCCTTTCACTTGCCCAAAATAAAAAACTTAATTAGTCCTGTGTGTGGGGGTGCGATTGGTCATTGTCATTATTGGTCTAGAATTAATTGGCAGGCGTTCCGACACTTGAGCTTCGCTCCTCTGCGGTACACGCAAAATGGCTTAATTTCAATTTCGGTAAGAAGAGCAGGGGAACGCAACTCCAGAAGGCATGCACGTGAACACACTTAGAGAAAGTACTAAGTACTATATAAGTCTATGGGTAGAAAAGTTATTGAAAGAAGAAGTAGCTCAAATACTTACGATTTCGATGGTCATTTCACCAGATACTTCAATTCATGTCTCATTCATGCTGTCTGTTCGTCTTGATTAGCTCTCAAAGACTATTGGAGCGATTTTATGAATAAACCTCCTAAAACTAAGTGTATTTTGGTTTGTTTTGGAAGGAGTTCTACATCCTCGAAGTAAATTCTATTGATGCCAGTGGCCAAATGGCTTTATTTCCTGATCTATTATACTGCTACCATTACTCTCATACTCTCTTCCCGCCTGTGATATCAAAACTTGTTTTCTCAGTGCAGGCCCAAACCACTTGCGACTTACATGGGCTTATGATTGCCTGCGTGGATAGCTATCAGCTTTGGATGGTGTGCCAAACGACACGCAATCTCTCCATAAAAGTTATTAAAATGGGATATTCGGAAATGGAAGTTGTCTGATGGGAATGGGACTAGATACGAGTCCCTCATCAGTTGGATGTTCGAGCAAAAGGAAAGCGTTTGTTCGCTTAATTCCCATTCAAGAGTGTCCTAAAACTAGGGGTTGTGACCTCTAATGGGATATCTGAAAGACCTAGAACCCATAGACTTCCCATTAAACTCAGAGTGGAAGGAGGAATTCTCTTTTATTGCAAATATGCGTAGTTCCGAAAGCCTCAAGTGGGGTACAATATTTTAAGTGCAGGTGTTCTACGTTGAATCTCCATTCAGTCCCTTAACCCACTGGTCCCTCGAGCAGCCAACAGGTTTCCATTTCGCCCTTACCCTTGACCTGGACAGTGCCGCGGGACTCGACCTTATAGCCAATATCGCGCACCTTATCTGCCGTGTATTTGGAGAGCTGAATCTTCCAGGGATCGCTGCTGCTCTCCATGCGAGAGGCGGTGTTGACCGTGTCCCCGAACAGGCAATATCGTGGCACCTTTTGGCCAACGACTCCGGCCACGACGGGCCCCGAGTTGATGCCCACCCGAATGGCCACGTCGCCCATTTCCTTGGGATCGAACTTCTTCATCACGCGCAGGGCCAGATCACATGCGTGCTCTGCATGCAGAGGATTGACATCCGGTGCTCCGGACACAGCCATGTAGACCATGCCCACGGTCTCCACTTTGTAGACGAACGGGGAAATAATCTCCTCATCGAGAGCCGAGAAGACCTTGTTCAACGTATTCACTGCCATCATGGCTCCCTGAATGCTGTTCAAGCCGCCGTCGTAGACATTCAGGACCTCGATGAAGATGACGGAGACCTCCTCGAAGCTCTGACAGACCTGCTCCTGGCTGTTCCTCATTCGCTCGGCAATAGGACGAGGGATCATGGAGTAGAGGAGGTCATCGCCCTGACGTTTCCAGGAGTCGGCCAGCTCCAGGGACTTCTCCAGTTCGTCGGACCGCTGCTCCTCCTTCTCGAACATGATCTCCAGCTTGGAGCAGTGCTGCCAGCCAGCCATGACCAGCTCCCTGCTCAAGCCGTGCGGATTAAGATCGTTCAGGTACAGACCAATGGCGTGCAGTTCATCCAGATTCTCAATCAACGGACTGCAGAGGAAAATCAGCGAGTCCACATCCTTGATGTAGAACATCTGACCCTTGAGCAGAATGGATCTGAGGCCCTGGGAGGAGCGACGTTCTCCCGTGGCCGGATCGATTTCGTCCGCATTGGCGGCAAGCTCCGCCTCGGCAGGATGTGCGTCATTGAACTCCTTGGCCTTGGTGATGGCCATGGTCTGGGCCTCGTTCAGATCCATTTCGTCGTAGTTCTCAAAGTCCATGTTCAGGGCTGCATCGTAGGCATCCCGATTATGTCCCGTGCGGATCAGCTCGAACTCGAAGAGAACCGCCCGCATCTGGATCAGTGTCTCCCAATCGATTTTGGTTTCCTTGGGGCGTCGGCAGTGGAACAGGTCCAGCACGCCAGTGCCGATGAAGCCCTTGGGATTGACCCCAGGATTGTGCATTATCCATGTCTCCACAATCTTCTCCCCGGCATGCGTAATCTTCATGTCGTGGTTCAGCACAAAGGTGAAGGGGAACAGGTCCAGGAACACGTCCAATTTCACCGTGGGCATCTTTAGCTGCGAGGGATGCGTCACCGTGTTCACACGCTTGGCCATATACTCGGAGTTGTCGAAGTCCAGGCGATACTTCACGACGACAGTGAGCGGACCGTCCGTCATCTTGATCGGACCCGCCGTCCCGCCGCTGATGTCGTTTTGGCTCTCGACTACATATGCCTTGATCTGCAGGTCATAAAATTCCTGCGCCACCTCCGTCATCTGCCCAATGAGGTACTTGGACATGCCCGTTCGGCTGCTCCTATAGAGGATGACGGCCCCCTTGTCGTCCATGCTGGTCAGCTGCATGCTCGGCGACTTCATCTTGGGATAGGTGAACCGCATGATCAGGTGAATGTTGTCGATGGACTGCAAGAAGTCGCAGAAATATCGGCCCGTCGAGCGAATCATCTTGTCGTAGCCAAAGTTGCTGAAGAACCTCACGAAGCATTTCCCAAAGAAGTTCATGCAGTAGTCGAAGGACTCGCCCGTGCAGGCGGACAGGGCCGCCGCTATATCCGGCATAAGTTTGTCCGGATAGATCTGGTGGGTCTTGAAGCTGTTGTGCTTGCAGTCGATGATGTGACAGACTTTCTTCCAAACGTATACGCCGTACTCCTCCTGCACATAGTGCTGGACACTCTCATAGAGCATGCCATACATAATAGGGACTGTTGGAGAATCTGCAATGGAAAATGGGAACATAATAGATTCTCCTTTCATCATATTTTAGATACAGATGAATATTTTGGCTCTGGGGTATGTATAGTATGTATTCCCTACCTTGTTCAACAGGTCCGCTACAACTTCTACGTACACTTTAAAACTCCCTACAAGCTATTTATTGAACGTTGCTTTGTTTCTTTATTATTATACTTCCTTTTTAGTAGCCAATTTTCCCTGGCAGCATCTGAGACTTATTTAGTTTCTAATTTCAAGGAAATTCAATTTATGAACACACACGCGCCCCAACCAGGCGGCACTTTACACACGAACACACACGCAATCCCGCAGAGACGACAATTTTTCCATTATATTCGTACATATATATTCTTAAGTCGCGTCGCTTGTCCTTTTTCCGCTGTGACTTTAATTCCGTGGTTCTGCTCCACTGATGCTGGTACACTGCGTGGATGCTGTCGTGTGTGGGTGCAGTGGGATGATTTGGCTAAGGACTTTGGACCTTGTGGATGGTATTCTGCTGCTCTGCTGTATTAAAGCTTCCTCGCTGGCACTGTGTGTGCGAATGAAACGTCTACCGTTGGGTTCCAGCACTTTTATAGCCGACCAGCACTCAGCCCAAACTCTTACTCTACCCCACTTAGTTGTCCCCTCTTTGGACGCACTAACTCCCATTCAGTACCCCCCATCCAGTCGTGCAGTATTACATTTCATGTCATTGCTCCTTGTTGATGCCAATTGACGGTCGCATTTCGATAAAGTATCAAAAAATGAGTATTTTCCCCTAGTTTATGGCTTTTATAACAATAATTCACACGCACAAAGCGCATTCCACCCAAATTTTGTGTTTGGGAATCAAGTTCGGAATGGTTCGGAGGGGTTTACTTGTAGGTAAATCTTTATAAAAGACCATTTCTCTGTCCTCCTGTTTCCGATGTAATTTTCCTTGGAATTTGTTTGCTTTTGATGTCGGATTTTTTGGTTTGTCTGACGCCACAATTTACATTTGCTTTTATGACAGTTTTAAGAGGATTTAAAAATTCCCCCACATAAATTCGTCTGCAATGTTTATCGTTTTACTAGGACTAGAGGGATTTTTGGGGGTATAGCAAACACACAAAACCCCCTACACATGCACACAAATATTTAACATTTTAATGGTGCGACGTCAGGATAGTCAAAGTGATGATAACACGGTTAAAAATGGTTGCTGGAAGAGAGTGAGAGACAGAGAGAGGGAAAATACAGTGGTCTCGCGGGGGATAAACATATACAATCTTCATTAATTGCAATGTGCTCTACCACAAAAACAGTTTTCCCTAAATACAAAAATGATATATGTTCTTTGACTATAAATGACTGTTGTCTAGGCTTAGGGGTCCAATATTGCCGATCGTGAAATAAAAAAAAACAGTTGGATTTGAAATACAAACTAGACTAATCAGCCATGGTCTTTGTTGGTTTCCTTCCTATCTATTCCCTCGAGCGTTCACTGTAATAAGGAGCTTGGCATTTGCATTGCCGACATCTGGTGCTGGGGGATGGTATGCCGGGGCCCCAGGCTATAAACGTGACAACGTATTTAATTAGCGACCAAGCTACCCCTCTAGTCATCGAAATTGATTGGGCCACGTGCAGGGAGTGCGTTGACACCTCACTTGTGGCCTATGCTGTCGGCATTCAGAGGCTCTCCAGCAGGCAGCCCCGACACTTGACAGACACGCAATCGGAGAATAAAAGTTATAAAATACGCCTAACGATATACATAAATGATGAAACCAATTGATTGATGAGTAGACAATGCCATAGCTTCTGCTGTTCAAAATACATTTTAAGCGTTCCTAAACCGTATCTTCCAGTTTTCAGCATTCAAATCGCTCTTGCTTTTAGAAAATCCACTCGGTGTATTTTGAAATCATAGTATCAAATAGTAGTAGTATAGTATCGCATTTTACATATAATAATCTAATGCAGGAGAGGCCTATTTGCCCAGGCCAACCTTATTGAAGAGCTTGTCCTTGACTATCTGGGCCATCAGGCCGTGTATTAACTCAATTGTGGAGCGGCTGCAGTCGCGCGTAGCTTTGGATAGCTTGTCCTCGGAGCGCTTCTCGTTGACATCGGTGCCTGTGAAACAAGAAGCTGGCAATTAGAAGGCTCAAGACTCGCTTTGTGTTCGACATTTACCGCGACCCAGAAAATTTTCACTCTGCTCCAGCTTTTCGGACAGATCCATGATCTGGCCAGTGGTGTATTCCGTATTGGTCAGCAGACCAGAGCTGCCCAGGGTGTTCACCCAGTACTTGTTCCACAAGGAGTCGAGCAATTTGCGGTCCAGAGCCGACTTGAAGTAGCTAATCTCCAGCGGGTAGTACTGCTTGCAGTGCACACCGAAATCCTCAATCTTGTTCAATGGTATGGTCTGATACTCGGATGGCTCCTCATTTGGTGGCTTATATCCCTTTGGATAGGTGCGGAAGGCGCCTAGACAAACCTTGCCAGCGGAGACAGTGCGCACAGGATCGACCACAATGGCCACGAACGGCTCCTGGTAGGTCTGGTTGAGCATTTGTGTGGAGACATCGATGCCGGAAAGCCAGCAGCCGTATCCGGGATGGCTGTGGTACCAGCCAACGGCATGCTCCATGCGTCCCACCTCCTTGGCGGCCTCCATGTAGGCAGTCATGTACTCATAGGCCTGAGCCTGGGCATTCACGCGTGTCTCAGTGCCCTCCACCGGCAATGCGAACGCGTCCATCACAATCTGCCGGCAAATGAGACTTCAGCGTGTGAGATTCTTTGTTTCTATTTATATTTTTGTCTACTCACCATTGTGTTGTCCTCAATCTTGCCCAGCATTAGGCCCATAACTTCGAGTGTGCCCCCGGAGCGGGCGTGCATGACTATCTTGAGCAGCGCCAGAGCTGAAATCTTTATGTCCTTAAAGAAATGTGGATCTTTTTCCCACGGCTTGGCGTCGATAATTTGACGCTGCTGTTCTGCATCATAGCGAAAGATTTCATCACAGCTGGGCAGAGTCTGTATGTTGTTCTCCAGTTCCCAAGTCTTCTGTGCAGCATCGACATCCATTTTTAACGTAGATTTTGTAATATTTCTTAATTTTTTCTGTAAATGTTAGATTCCGGCTCTTTGATGATATTTGCTGAATTTCCCAACACTAATTCTGTATCGGTACTTGGTATCAGCTATTAGTGTGACCAGATCAGCAAAACCACCTAGTACTCAGACGCGCAAATTTTTCTGTCGTCCGAATCAGAGATGATATTCGTATGGAAACGAATAAAAATGCATGATTTCGGCAATGATGTTTGTTTTATATTCATACATACTCGTATTAATAAACATAATAGATTCTAATTTTCCACCTTATAGCTGCCTTAAAAAGATTTTGTTTTTCTTCATTATTAAATTATTTAATTCAGTTCGGTGCTGTCCATTTTGAAAATTTTAAGTGTATTTGTTTGATAGGGTACCGTACCTGGAGGAATAAGAACACTTCTATCCTTTTTGAGCGGCTTTTAAAATACCACCGGCTGCTTTTTTAGTATCTATCGGAACTTTTTTGCCTTGAACTGTGGACTGCCCGCCGTACTGACAGTAGCAAACAGTTTGCGCTCCAATAAATTTCTTATGGTGCTATAACATTAGACTTTGCTAACTGACTAGCTGGGTAAAATAGAGATGGCTTTATGCGAAATGCCAGCAGTCAGAGCGACAGATGTATATGCGTCAAGCTGGCTTTCCAGTTGACCTGGGAGCAGCTGGCTTGGTGTATCATTTTGTATCAATTAGTACCTCAGTTCTTCGGCTGAAAGCCATTATACGTGTCTACAGAGGGCTACGAACAATAATTTTGCATTTTTTTCTCATGCTAGCCCTCTCTACGCAACAATATTGGCAAACGTCTAATGTCATAACAATATTATTGGTTTCATACGAATATCAACTCTGAGTTTGTGGATGGAACTCGGCTTAAGGCCGATTTAATAATTATTATTTAATAATTTAATTATGTGCTAGGTGTAATTGTGGAAAAAAAGCGAATCACAACCAGATTAAACACGCAAAGGTAGTGATAAAAACTAAAAACATGTATATTTAAATTTGAGCAAGTTGGCAGCCCCAAGATACTCAATTTCGAACTTAACGGACCATCTCTAATTTTAGACGCATCGCACTTGCGCGTCCATTGCAAAAAAAATTCCTGCACAGAGTTTTACATGGATTTTTGATACATCAGATATTAAATATCGTAATGCAGGGGGAACCATCATAGTGAAAAGTGTACCATTTACTGGTGAACAATTACTCATTCGCGACTCGTTTAAGTCTCGCTCGTCTCCACCGTGCGGCATCTTTTCGTTTCGTGTTTTTTTTTTGCACCCAAGCCAAAGTTGCGCCACTCATACTCCCTTCTTACTTTGCGGGCCCGGCAGAGCATTTCCCACAAAATGTCTTTGGATGGCGCTAAATTGCGGTATGTGGACGAAACCGGCTTGCCCGTGGTTGTGGCGGCCAAAGGACGCACCTTCCAAGTGGGCTCGTATCTGAGCTGTGACCTGGTCCTGGATGGGCCCCAGGTGGAGGAGGTCCTCTGCGAAATAAAATGCGACGCCTTCGGCAGGGTGAGTGGAGGGGTGGGGGAGTGCATTGATTTGCCCTATCAACAGCATGTGCTCGTCCCCAGGTAACCATCAACAACAAATCGCGCAAGGAGCCCATTCATCTGAACGACAAGGTTGTCTATGGCAAGCGGCCGCTGCTGCATGGCGGACGCATCACCATACTCAATCAGATCTACACTTGGGAGTTTCCCAAGACCTCCGAGGCGGAGGATGTGCCGCGGACGCCGGAACGCCTGTCGCCCATCGAGCAGGCCTCCAACTCCTGTCCATCCCTGAAGGTATGTCTGTCAATTTGGAGCAGAGGCCGCCTCAATGCCAAGTACAGTTTCTCAAGACGCCTTTCCCTTTGTTTGCCTTACAGTTGCATTCCCATCGGCCTCAGATCGACAAGCGTTTGACCGTGCACAAGTAAGTGAAGCCGTCTGGGAGGGCAGGCAGTCACCCAGGTAGACGACGGCCAACCCTAAAATATCCTCCATCTCTGCGTGTGTGCGTGTGTGTTTGTTTGTTTGTTTGTTAGTGTGTATGTGTGCACATATTCCCTACATATGTGGATTGCCTTAGAATTTCCGCCACAAAAAATAATCATCATCAATGTGTCCTTTGCAGCTTTCGCTATTGCATCAATTCGGATGACGAGGGCAACACGTCGATAGAGTCGCGTGACCAAAGTGATGCCCATGTGGAGGCAGATGAGAGCCAACGCTGCAAGACTCCGCCAAATGCAGACGACGAGCCAGCAGCAACAGCTTCGGCAGCTTGTCAGACTCCGAAAGTAGATCTTCTGGATGCCACGCAAAACAAAGAGAACACAGCCACCCCACCAGCCAGTCACAAGAAGCTGCTGAAGCTCTGCGCCCTCTCAGATGTGGTCATCACCTCCTTTTCCCCCCGCGAAACTGGTGTCAAGACGGAGAAGTCCTTCACATGTGTCCGCAAACCCAGCGCGCCGACAATCTCCACGCCCAAGAGCGTCTACAGCACGCCGAAGAGCGTGCTATCAGAGCTGAATGAGGACAGCAGCAGTCGGGATCTGCTCGACTTCAGCACACCATCCACATCGAAGAAGGCCCGCCGGGAGACCTCCACCTCCATGTATCTCATCGACCTGACAACACCTCAAAAGCTGCGTCCCACGCTCAAGCTGACGCCTATCAGTGTGTCCGACAGCGCCGATGAATCGTCAGATGTCACGCCGCTCGTCATAGATATTACCAAATCGGATACGCCGCCATCTCCAGCTCCGTCGCACCAAGTGGCCAAGACACCCAAGCGACTGGCGGCTGCGGCGACCCCCAAGCGGACGCCACAATCCCTGATGAAACGGGCTCTGCTCACGAGTACCAAAAAGCAGATTGCAGCGAATCGGGTGGAGGCAACAACACCAGTGGCCACGCCCAAGCGCCCATCTCTGTTGGAAACGCGTCGTCAGTGCCTTACCACGCCCCGTCGCCTGCCCTTCCATCCGCAGAAACGGACCCCTGCCCAACGAGCCGCCGATCAGGAGAAAGCCAAGACACCCAGCACCTCGCCTCGCAAGCGCCCATCACTGTTCTTTGTCAGCCCCCGGGAGAACAAGCTCTCCAAGATGAGGAAGTCCCTGGCGGTGGCCAGGCGCAGCCCCCATATGGAAATGAGCAACAAGTTGGTGGCCAAGGCTCGACGCTCTCTCAGCAACTCTCCCCGAGACGGTTCCCCCAAGCCAGGGTCGTCGCCTAGGATCGGGTCCCCCAGGCATGGATCGCCCAAGCCTGCCTCGTCCATCACCCGATCGACGCCACAAACGAGCGAAAGCGAGGGGAAGGCATTAAAAATATCTAAAAGCAAATGCTCCACCCCAGAGAAACTTGACGATTCCGATGATAATCTGAGCCGCACTTTTACCATCAAGGAATGCGGAGAAGAGCCAATCAAAGCGGGATCGTCAGTCGAGGCTTTTGCTGCTTTGATAACCGCAAGGATGGACGGCACTGAAGCTGTGACCACCAAGGCCATAGAAGACAGTTTAAAGAGTCCCAGCCCAGTGGTAGCTGCTGAAGAGCCATCAGTAGATACAGGGGATGCAGTAGAGGAGACTCCTGTCATCGATGATAGCATATGTGAAGAGGTGCTCGTGGATTTGCCCGAGAAAAGCGACGAGGGTAAGTGGGGTGAAAAGGATTCTTTGATTCGATTCCTACAGCCTACAATTATTTATTTTCCCTCAGGTGCGGTTGTAATTGAGGACAGCATTTGCGAGGAGGTCCCCACAGATCCGAAATCTGATGTGGAAGGTGAGTCATGAATTCTATTTGGGATTGAATCACACTCAAGCCTCGAATTTCAGCTGCGGAAGTTCCTTCAGAGTCTTCAGAGAGTGTGAAAACGAATAAAGAGAACGAAGCTTCCGCTGTAGAACCCTCACCAGTTGAGCAGCCTTTAAAGACACCCCTGCCTAGGAGGAGCTCGCGCCGTCTCTCCGCTGACCATAGGATTGTGGCCACCACTCCGCGGCGCAGCACTCGTCGCGCCTCTGTCGAGGTTAAGTGCGAAAAAGATGCAATCAGCCAACGCACGCGACGCGCCTCTTTCTCATCGGCCGACACCCAGGCCATGGCCACGCCCACGCGAAAGCGACGCCTGACCGAGGAAATGGGCACGCCAACGCGGCAGTCGAAGCGCCTTCTAAACACGCCCAAGCGAACCAATTTAGTCGATGAATCTGTCGGCGACATGGGCGCCATTGTGGAGGAAGCTGCTCCAGCAGATGGTAAGCTGAAATCCAGACCAGTCTTTGGGATTTTTTGTATATATCTGAAGGGTTTGCTTTGTTACAGACGAAAGGGCAGCCGCTGAAGATGAAGATTATGGCACAGAACTGGCCACAGATGAGCCCGACAATGTGGACTATCACGGCCTGAGAGATTTGCTAAAGACGCCCAAAAACTGCAGCACGCCGCTGTTCAAGGGATTGCGGGAACTGATGCAGACACCCAGGATCCCTGCTTCGCCCATACTGGGCAACATTGAGGAGCTGCTGGAGGCCTCTGACAGCGTCTCAGACACACCTCGCAGGAGCAGGCAGACATTACCAGCGGATGGTGCAGAGGGCAGGGACCTCAACAGGATTCTGAAAACTCCCAGCGCCAAGAATGTTATGGTACCCAATGAGCCAGCCAGTGCGGTGTTGCATTCGCGCAAGGATTATAACAGGGACTCGGTGGTGTTGAGGTACGACTTGAGCGTTGGAGGACTCACCCTACCCTTGGACAATATCTTTCACGATGTCCCCAGCACGTCCGCTGTACACGTGGATGACACTGAAACCGAAATAAATGTAACCACCGTGAGCACGGCGACTGACGCCGATCCGCTGGCTGCCTCCAAGCAGAACGACTCGGTCTCGTCGGAGGACCTGATGAATTTGAGTGCGGCCCCGACTTACAGCAAGACTGCGACGACCAGCACCACCTACAAAGCTGCCATCAGGGCAGACTTGGAGCTCAGCACACTGACCGAGGAGAGAGGAGAGGCGTCCAGGCCGACCTCGCCAAGCGTCAACGACATAAGCGGCATACAGCTGCTGGATCAGACCTCGGACTCGATGTTCTCAGACCCTCTGATAGTATCTGTCTCCGGTGTTGAATCGGGCGGCGTGACCGTGGAGGAGACAAAGGTTCAGACCATCCGTCCGCCATCTGTCCCGATCCCAGGTGACGATCGCTCTGACACTGACTCAATCATTGGCATGAGCGAGCCCTTGGTATTCAGCGATGATGAGGAGGAGGCTGAAACGCCAGAGACAATTGCAGAGCATGAAGTCATTCCCAAGAAGAAGGTGGAGGAAGAAATCAGCAGTAGATCCATTGAGGAGCCCAGCGAATACGCTGCCACAGATGCAACTGACACAAATGGCAAGGATGAGCCTAGACCTGTCGAGGAATCCATGGCAGATGACACACCAGCTGTAGACTCTTCAGTTGATGAGATTTCTTTGATTGAGGTGCAAGATATCACGTCGGAAAGCAGCATCAATGCCACCAAAGCCAGCGAAACCCCAGGCAAAACTCTGACTCTGCCCAACGATTCTTCACTGATAATTGAACTGGATTCAAGCAAAGGCATCGAACCATCACAGGCTAAAGCAACGGATGTCTCCTCTGTCGTGGAGGCGACGATCACAGAGTCCGAGAGCTATCCTCTCGACTCTTCAATCGAGTATTCGGCCGTCGAATTGAATGTCTCAAGCTGTAGCATTGCAGATGCTGCCACAAGCAGTATCAGCCAGTCATCGGCTACTCCTCCAATGGCGAGTGAGGAAATCGTACCTGGAGAATCACCCCAGGAGTTGCCAGAGGAAAACACAGGAGAAAATTCAGAGGTCCAAGTCGATTCGTCACCCAAAGAGTTGGCAGACGAAAGCACCACGGACAAGGTCACTGAAAGGGCGCCTCTGGAAGAGACGTCAGAACAAATATCACCAATCAAGCGGGCACCAGAGGATACAGACGAACAGGAGAAGGTGACTTGTGAAGAATCTCCATCTCCAAAAGGAAGTGATGATATCCCATCAGTTGAGAATAGTTTGGATATCGTTGAGCAAACGCCAGAAGCAAGCAAAACGCTTGCCGAAGCATCTCTGGTTGAGGAAGGAACTGGGGAAGAGGATATACAGGGTGTTTCGGCTGTTGTAAACGCTATTCAAGATACATTGGATTCCGAAGATCAACAGATACCAAAAACGGACGAACGCGACGCCGAAGAATTGGAAGCTTCAATTGTGCCTGAACCAGCTGAAGAACCAGAAAGCGAAGCGTCTCCTGCTGCTGAGTCTGCAAGTGAACCAGCCAAAGAAGAAGCCCATAGTCTGGAAGATGACTCAAATGTGGTGGACGTTACAGAAGAAATCAGCAAAGCTGAGAATCGAAAGGAGACTGAGACACTACCTGAGGATGGGAAAATTCAATTGGATGCACTCAGCATTAAAGAAACTGTTGACGAGTCTGTTGAAGAGTCCATCATCGATGAACCGCAAGTAGCTGAAGCAGCTTCAACCAAAGAATCTTTGATTGAAGTCGTCCCAGATGAATCCTTGGTTGAAGAGGTTCCAAAGGAATCCTTAGTTGAAAGAGGTTCCAAAGGAATCCTTAGTTAAAGAGGTTCCAGAGGAATCCTTAGTTAAAGAGGTTCCTGAGGAATCTTTAGTTAAAGAGGTTCCTGAGGAATCTTTAGTTAAAGAGATTCCAGATGAATCCTTAGTGGAAGAGGCTCCAGACGAATCGTTGATTGAAGAGGTTGCAGAGGAATCTTTGATTGAAGTCGTCCCAGATGAATCTTTAGTTGAAGAGGTTCAAGGGGAATCCTTAGTAAAAGAGGTTCCTGAGGAATCTTTAGTTAAAGAGATTCCAGATGAATCCTTAGTGGAAGAGGCTCCAGACGAATCGTTGATTGAAGAGGTTGCAGAGGAATCTTTGATTGAAGTCGTCCCAGATGAATCCTTAGTTGAAGAGGATCAAGAGGAATCCTTAGTTAAAGAGGTTCCTGAGGAATCTTTAGTTATAGAGATTCCAGATGAATCCTTAGTGGAAGAGGCTCCAGACGAATCGTTGATTGAAGAGGTTGCAGAGGAATCTTTGACTGAGGAGATTCAAGACGGTTCCATTGCATTGGAGACAACTCTAGATGATATTCGCTCTGAGGTTCAGCATACCAATGGTCCCAACCAAAAGGAGAAGGATGATGGGACCCCACTGGACATGCCTACCAATGCTGAAGCAAACGATAAACCTGCAGCTGGCGTGGAGGTCGCCGACACGGTATCCGCAGAACCAAATGATCTGGATGAATCAACTGCAGTGGATCTAACGCAGGATATAAGCTTAGCTGAGGAGATAAAGGAAAGACAGGAAGATGAGGTTATTCAATTGGATGCCTCAAACCGACTTGAAGATGTTTCTACTTTCGAGGAAATGCCTGAGCCTGAAGCATGTCCAGTCGAAGTATCTGCAGATAAATTAATCAAAGAGGATGCCATTCAAGAAGATGCAAAGATAGCAAGGGACACAACCCAAAAGAAGAGTACAAGTGGAAGTAAACAGAGCAATGGCCAGGACGTGGAAACAGCGCCATCTGAAGCTGCCGAGCAACCTGCTTCCAGCGAAGAATCTTTAATTGAACAGCCTGAAGAGGTTTCCCATCTGGAAGCATCAAAGGACATGGATGTCGCGCAGGATGAGGACATCCCTGAGGTCGTAAACGAAGCAGAGAGATCCTCACCGCAAGAACAAGAACCTGCTAGGGAGAACGGAAACGACGTCATTCAATTAGATGCCTCCAACGATTTTGAAGATGTGGAGGAAACCCCAGAAGCTCGCAAGCCACCAAGCGATGAACCACGTAAAGCAGCTGATGAAGCGGTCGCAGCCCAAGAAGCGGAGACATTGCCCTTGGAGGAGTCTTCAGTCCAGAGGAAATCGACAAACGAAGACAAAGTCATTCCAGTCGATGGTTCAGGCGATGCAGAAACCCGTGTACCCTTCATCGAACACTCATTTTCTGACAAAGAATCACCTGTCCACACGACGGAGGAAGAGAAGACTGCTGCGATCTCAGCTGTGGACCCAAAAGTAACGCCGACAGCCGCAGCCATCGAGCTACGCAAAGAAAGCGAAACAATTTCCACATCTGATGCGGAAGTCATCCAAGAGGCAGCTACAACCAACGAAGTGGCTGCTGTTCAAGAGGATTCAACTCCAGATGAACCCAAAGTACAAGAAAAGATTGCTGTAGCACCAGAGCTGAATATTCAACAAGCAACTGAAACCGAAACCGAGCCTGAATCTGAACTTCATGACGGATCCAGTGCAATTGCGGAAGCTCTAGAGGACCCCTCTTCAGTTGAGGAGTCTGCAGAGGTAGTAAAGGAACTGCCACAATCATCACCTGAGGAAGGAACATCACAGACTCATTTGGAATCCTCCAAGGGACCTGTCCCTAGTGCCCCAATTGCCATCGCAGAGGAAAGCAGCCCTTTACCTGCAGTTGAGGAAGCTGTAAATCATTCATTGCCAGAAAAAGAAGAGGAACGCACAGAGATTCGATCAGAACCTGGCAAGGAACCTGTTCTCAATGCTCCACCTCCAATTGAGGAGCCATTAGTGGAAGTAAAGGAACTCTCCCAATCATCGTCAGAGAGGGAAGAGGTATCAGCAGGGATTCAATCAGACTCTTCTAAGGAACCTGTTCCCAATGTTCCAATTTCCATCGATGATGAAAGCACACCTTTATCCAGCGAGGATATTCAATCAGTTTCCTCCTCAACGTCAGAGTCTGAAGAAGTAATCAATGAGACGCCCACAAATCAATCCCTAATCGGTTTGAATGCTGCAATCATTCTGGAAAACAGACCCAGACCGTCCGCCAATACAGGTCAAAGTGCGAACGAGGAGATCCAAATAATATCAGACGATAGTCAGTCAGTGTCCTCCCCAAGAGAAGAAACTTCTAGCCAAGATGATGATGAGGATGACGAGGATTCTGTGGCCATGCTGGAAGAACAAGCCGAGCCTGTGGATCTGCATGTGAATAGAAGGGAAACCACTACCAAAGTGCTCTCCTCTAAAGTCCAAATGGATGACGTCGTGATTGAATTGAGCGACTCAAATTCGAGCCACGCCCCGCAGGAAAAAGTCCCGACACAAACTGCAACACCCACAGTGGAAGCTGCCACAGAAGCACCTGCAGTCGAGCATCCTTCGTCTTCGGGTGCTCCCGCTGAGGTGGTGCAGCCCAAAGGCATGTCTGTTACTGATCTTGATCCTGCAAAGGAAACTAAAGTTCCAGTCACAACATCTGATGATGCACTAAGTGAGGCGGCCACAGTTGAGTCTACTCCTGCCCAAGGCGTTGAGTCCCCAACAGAAATTAAATCTGCCCCAGAATCTGTCGAAGCGCAGGCGGCGCCTGTGGAAACTGATTCTGAACAGAACAAAAGGCAAACGTTAGCGACGGAGAAGCAGCTCGAAAGTAATTCTGGAAACGAAAATCAATCACTTGTAGAAAAAATCTTGAGAAAAGTTAAACCAGACACAGAAGCGGAAAACCCGGAAAAAGAAGAGGCAGAGGTGGCAGCAGAAGGGGCAGCCAAGCAGGAGGCAATGAAGGTAACAAGACTGGGACGCAAGGACGAGCACTCGCAGGCTAAGGAGGAGGTAGTGCCTGCCGCCAAGAGGGTAACCAGAAAGGGCTCGTCCGTGGAGAGAACAGCAGAGGCCAGCGACTCGGAGAGGCCAAGGAGGCGGGGCCGCAAACCGACCGCCGAGGAACAGCCGATCCTCGAGGATAAGGAAGCCAACATGGACACGGTCAAGAGACGGGGACGAAAGCCGTCCAAAGAAGTAGACGAAGCAAACCCAGAGCCAGAGACGTCCAAATCCAATCTAGAAAAGCCCAAGCGGCGTGGACGCAAGCCATCAGCAGAGGAGGATAAGGACATCGAAGCCAAGAACAAGGCGGAGGAGATTCTGAATGCCATCGAAGAGGAAGAGATGCCATCCGAGCAGAGTAAACAGAAGGAGCTGCTACCTTCAACTACAGAAGATCGACCTGAGACAGCGAAGCGACGTAGACGGCTCCCATCAGCGGAGAAGAATGAACCACAGAAGGCCAAAGCCCAGGAGATCGTGGCCCCCATCAAAGAAGATCACACAGTGGACTCCGAGCTAAGGAAGCCCCCAAAGGAGGTTCTGCCTGAGACATCGAAGCGACGCGGACGACCTCCATCTGCAGAGACTGCAGAGAAGGAGGCCGCAAAGGATGATACACAGAACCCCAATGCCCTGGGGCTTCTGGCAGCTATCAAAGAAGATCAATCAGCTGGGGCTGGGGCTGAACCAATGAAGCCCCTAAAACGAACCCGCAAGTCCTCGGAGCGTTTAAAAACTGAACAGGCCAGCCAGCAAAAAACCACTAAAGAGGATCAGGCAGATGCCCAGACAGACAGACCCAAGCGACGTGGACGCAAGCCTTCCGTGGATGTCGAGCTGGCAGCTCCGGATATCCTCGCGAAGCCCAGGCGACGAGGACAGAAAGCAGACGCAACAGCAGATAAAGAACCAGCATTAACGAAGCGCATTGCTTCGGCGGAGCCCGTGGATCCACATCTGGAGGAGATCACTGAGGAAATCGAGCAAGAGCCAGAGCCAAAGAAGCTGCTGCTGGACGAGGAGGAGCAAAAGACGCGTCGACGAGGACGCAAACCCACAACCGAGACGGTGGATGTACCAGAGGAGCATGTCGAGGCAACCAGCTCCCGGCGACGCGGACGCAAGGCGACCGTAGAAGAAGCTAAGGTGGACCAGGCGGAGCCAAAGTCAAAGCGTCACAGCGCAGAGGGTGCACCCTGGAGGCTCCTCTTCCCGAGATCCAGGAAGCATCAACAGCCAGCGTGAAGCCAGCGCGACGAGGTCGCAAGCCAAGCGTGGATGTGGATCTGGCAGAGAAGAAAAAGCCAACGCGAGCTGTCCGGAAACCATCGGCGAGTATCGACGAGGGGACACCCCAAGCCAAAAAGACAACGGCGCGACGAGGACGCAAAGCCTCCGCCAAGGAAGAAGTCATCGGTGCGCAGCTCACTAACCAAGATGTGCCCAGAGGAATCGTTCCCACCGTCACTGCCACCGCTTTGGGCTCCCCAGAGAAACCCAACGATGGGGTATACTCCTCGCCCTCCCACACCGAGGATGAGCTGACACCACGACGACGCGAAGGACGGAATATTCCGCGGAAGAACTACACAGAAGTTCCCGACGATGAGAAGCCCAGCTCTGGATCACGACGCAACCGCAAGCCGGTGACCAGTGGCAAGGCAGCAGCCACTACGCCCGTGGTGGATGCGCCTCACACAACGCCAACACCCTCTCAGAAGGTTCCTCCGATAGAAGAGCCAGCCACAACCACCCCGACCACACCAGAGATAGCCACGGTGACTCTGCCGGACCCCACAACTTCGCAGAGGCGTGAGGGACGCAATCTGCCGCGGAAGAACTACACGGAAGCCCCCGACGATGACAAGCCGACGCCGTCCCGCAGCCGGCGACAGAGGAATCCGACAGTCAAGGCCCTGGAGCTGATTGTGGACACCACGCCCAGACCAGCCACGCCCAGGCGACGCAAGGGCAAGGCAGGCGCTGAGGAGCCGCACGAGGAAGAGCCTCCAGTGAAGAAGGCGGTCACAGAACTTGCAGAGGAGCCACCAGCGGTGGCAACGACCGCCGCTGTTAAAGGACGTGGCACCCGTCACAAGGTCGAGGATGTGGCCGAAGCAGAGTCTGCAGATGTGGAGGAGGCGGAGCCCAAGGCAGCAGCTAGGAAGAATGCGCGTGGCAACGCACGCAAAGCCAAAGTCGGGACTGAGCCAGACCCAGAGGCTCAGCCGGCCGCCAAGAAAACACGTGGCGGAGCCCGTGCCAAGACCCCAGTGGTGATGATTTCCGATGGGGAGCAGCCGGAGCCTACAAAGGAGCCGGTGGGGGCTGTGGCCGCCAAGAAACCAGCCGGACGTGGACGCGGACGAGCTGCGAAGGCAGCCCCAATTGTCGAACCAGTGGCAGAGCAGCCCGCTCCGTCATCGGAAGCCGCTGCCCCATCAGCCCCGACGGCACGCAGTGGCCGTGCCAAGAAGGTTCACTTCGAGGCCACTCCGGCCGTGGCAGAGTCCGCCTCCAGCAACGACGAGGCGCCCAAGAGAGCCACACGCTCCCGCCGCAAATAAGGAACTGGTTTTCATTTGCCATCTTGCACTTTGCCCAATTGTTTTATATATAAATATTCTCTATCGTACAATTTTTGTTATGCTTTCACACACTTTACGAACTTCTGTATAATATAAAATTACATACATTCATACATCTATCGACAGCTCGATGCATGGTTATCTCTAAGCTCTATCGTTAATACTACGTACATATATCCTATTCCCTGTCAGCCCCGCAAAAGGTTCCCATCCCCTTGCTCAGAAATGTAAAACCCTAATAGACTTAGGCATACCATATACACAAATATACATATACATATACATACATACATATATATAGTAAGACATCCCCCAAATAATAAAGAAAACTGAAATGGAACTTTTGGTCTAATCTACAGTTAGTGTTTCCTTCTAGTGCTAGTAATGGTGTTGGTTTGCGCACTAGTGACTTAACTATACATACGTATAGCTATTGTTTGTGAACCACTGAACAAGAAACACTGAGTAACACTTAATGGTAATTCTCTGTAATATTCGATCATTGCACGACCACCTTGATCAGGAATCAGTGGACATATGCAAGCATTGCCATCGACGAACCCTTTTTCCAAATTCTCAGAAAACAAACACATCGCACACCTATAGTACATACAGTGCCAGACTTGAGTCTTCAGACTTCATTTATTGATGCTTTAAGAGTTTTTCATCGAAAATTTCAAAAGAAAACGAATTCTATCACATAAATGAAGTGGCTAGAATACGATTGGTTATAAGTGTAATTTTATTGAATTATTTTGTACGTGAAGTTTTGATGATGTTTTGCGTGCGCCTGTGTTCGTTCTGATGAAGACCAAACTAATATGTAGGGATGACGTAAATATATGAATGAAATATGAATAAAGCTCTTTTAACAATGACCGCCGATAAAAATGAAAAACACAAGCCATTAAGTTAGCAGGCAGTGGGACTTTTTTGATTTGAGGATCCTTTTGAAAGTTTCTGAAATTTTAAGTGTTTCGTTAGCTATTTACACATATTGATTATTTAGTTTCATGAGCTTTTTTCTTAACACATTCCCAAACATTATAGAACAAAAAATGTCCACATTTCACTGTAGGCTTGCTTTTATTTTTTTTTTTATTTTTCGTACTTTTCCTTTCTAGTTCGCCGGATAGTACGTAATAAGTACATAGTAAGTGTGGGCTAAGTAAAAGAGTATTCTAGTGTTGGTTTTTATTTTAAAGCAAAGATATTGACGTCACGTTTTCTTCGAGAATGTTCCCGGCTAAACAAGATGGCGGCCCCGCAACACGTTCCACACAGATTGACCGAAAAAAGTACTTTGCGGCTGCTTTTAATATGCCGCAGTGGACAGAAGAACCGCAAGGAGCTTTCACAATTTTTTATGAGTTTTCTTAAGCAATTTCACGCCAAACCTTACCGTACAGGGCTGCCACCGAACTTGTTAAACATAACCAAAATAGAAATAACATAAAAATAACCTTGATTGTTTGCCGTCGCGAATAATTAATTGTCTATGGGAAAGATATCGTGGTCCTCCTTGAAACCTGCGCGCTCCATTCTTTCGTTAATTGTTCAAGTTTTAACCATCCGAATTCAACCCTACTTCAATCCCACCTCTGAGTACATGGGTAGAAATATCGTATAGACTGTGAGGACTTTTTGACAGATCAAATATCGTGAACCTGGTATAATTTTCATAGTTGCAACATTTGTCGACCAGATTTGTATTATTTATTCGCGTCTCGTTTTTTGCTCGTCTCCCAAAAAATGTCTTCGGAAGGGGCTAAATTTCCGTATGTGGGCGAAAGCGGCCAACGTTTTCCGCCAAATGCAGACGACGGGCCAGAAGCAACAGCTTCAAAAGCTACTCAGACTGAGAAAGTAGATCTTCTGGATGCCACGCAAAACAAAGAGAACTCCACCAAGAGAGCCACCCCACCAGCCAGTCACAAGACGGAGAAGTCCTTCCTGCGGAGTGTCCGCAAACCCAGCACGCCGACAATCTCCACGCCCAAGAGCGTGCTATCAGAGCTGAATGAGGACAGCTGCAGTCGGGATCTGCTCGACAGCACACCATCCACATCGAAGAAGGCCCGGCGGGATCTGACAACACCACAAAAGCTGCGTCCCACGCTCAAGCTGACGCCCATCAGTGTGTCTGGCGGCGCCGATGAATCGTCAGATGCCTCGCCGCTCGCCAAACCAAATCGTACCAAATCGGTTACGCCGCCATCTTCAGCTCCGTCGCAACTGATGACTCTTATGACTCTGCTCAGGAGTACCAAAAAGCAGATTGCTGCCAATAGCGTGAAGGCGCGTCGTAATTTCCTTACGCCACTTCGTCTGCCCTTCCATCCGCAGAAACGGACCCCTGCCCAACGAGCCGCCGATCAGGAGAAAGCCAAGACACCCAGCACTTCGCGTCGCGCGCGCCCCTCTATATTCTTTCTCCGTCCCGAAAAGAACAAAGTCTCCCAGATGAGAAAGCAGATGGCTAAGGCTCGACGCTCCCTAAGCAACTCTACGGCGGACGGTTCCCCCAAGCCAGGGTCAGAAACGCACGGAGATCTTTCTTTAGTTGAGGAGCTTGTGGAGGTAGTCAAGGAACTGCCCCAATCATCACCAAAGAAGGAAGAGGTATCACCAGAGATTCAATCAGACTCTTCTCAGCAACCTGTTCCCATTTCCATCGTTGAGGAAAGCACCGAGATAATTCAATCGATTCAATCTGGATCGCGACGCAACCGCAATCAGGAGACCAGTGTCAAGACAGCAGCCAATGCTTCCGAGGCGGAGGCGTCTCCCATAATGCCAACACCCTCTCAGAAGGGTCCTCCGATCGAAGAGCCAGCCACAGCCACCCCAACCAGCGCAGAGATAGCCACGGTGACTCCGCCGGACCCCACAACTTCGCAGAGGCGTGAGGCATGCAATCTGCCCGACGATGACAAGCCGACCCCGTCCCGCAGCCGGCGCCAGCGGAATCCGACAGTCAAGGCCCTGGAGCCAAGTGTGGACACCACACACAAACCAGCCACTTCCAGGCGACGCAAGGGCAAGGAGGAGCCTCCAGTGAAGAAGGCGGTCACAGAAGTTGCAGAGGAGCCACC
The DNA here is from genome assembly GCA_018150885.1 of Drosophila tristis. Classification (NCBI taxonomy): domain Eukaryota; kingdom Metazoa; phylum Arthropoda; class Insecta; order Diptera; family Drosophilidae; genus Drosophila; species Drosophila tristis. The sequence goes on along the minus strand of JAECWT010000210.1, from coordinate 910,761 downwards.
AGCGGTGGCAACGACCGCCGCTGCCAAAGGTCGGGGCACCCGTCGTAAGGCCAAGAAGGCGGAGCCCAAGGCAGCACCCAGGAAGAATGCGCGTGGCAACGCACGCAAAGCCAAATTCGGGACTGAGCCAGACCCAGAGGCTCAGCCGGCCGCCAAGAAAACACGTGGCGGAGCCCGTGCCAAGACCCCAGTGGTGATGATTTCCGATGGGGAGCAGCCGGAGCCTACAAAGGAGCCGGTGGGGGCTGTGGCCGCCAAGAAACCAGCCGGCCGTGGACGCGGACGAGCTGCCAAGGCAGCCCCAATTGTCGAACCAGTGGCAGAGCAGCCCGCTCCGTCATCGGAAGCCGCTGCCCCATCAGCCCCGAAGGCACGTAAGAAGGTTCACTGGGCGGACACTCCGGCCGTGGCAGAGTCTGCTCCCAGCATCAATAAGGCACCCAAGAGAGCCCCATGTTCCCGCCGCAAATGAGGAACTTTAATTATACTTTATAGGGAACAATTTCCGTATACAATCTTGCATTTTGTCAATTTATTGTATACATAAATAAATAAATAAATATTCTGTTTCGTACAATTTTTGTTATGATTTCGCACACTTTTCGAACTTCTGGATAAATAAAATTACATACATCTATCGACAACTCGATGCATGGCTATCTGCAAGCTAAAGAATGTCCCCATTCAAACATGAGTCAGCAGGCATGCGTTGCGCAAAACCATTGAACGGCTTGCTCATCGGTATGCATCCAGATTCAAAACTGTTCCTGAAGTCCAGGTCCAGTTGCACATTGAACTGAAGTTTCCAAATGACACCGTTCGGAGCAGCAGAAACAACAGTTCACAATAATGCGGCAAATCAGATAGTAGTGACTAAAATGTAAACAAAACGACGCATTTTCGCGAAAGTATCGTATGTCAAAAAACCAAATTTTACATGAGAAGGTTTCTTTAGAATGGGAAAATAACGATAAAACTCTTTAAGGTTAAACTGTTTCAGCTACAAGAACGATTTTCAACTTAGATGTTGCCACAAATGGCGCCTTGTCCTAAAAAAAATAGGTTCTTTAAACATAGTCGCAACCAGTGTACATACGATAATGGAAAAAAAATATTTTTTGAACGAAATAATTCCATAAAAATATAAAGAATTTGATAATTATCATATAATCTGTGTGAGCTATCACAGCTTCATTTATCACCAGCTACACGAACGGCGCAAAGAGAAATAAGCAATAACCAAATCCTGATCGGGATCTCTAGAGATTTGAAAATTAACGAGAAGGAACGTGTGAGTCGCTTCTGGGGACGCGACTCTACTTATACCCGTACTCAGTCAGTAAATACATTTTTGAGATATGATTTTTTAGAATTTTAGAAAAAAAAAAAAATTTTACATTTTACATTTTTTTGCTACATCTGTTATCTACATCTACATCTACAATGTATATTTTACATCTAACATGTAGATTATAGATGTACCATTTAGATTCTACATCTCCTCCGCTAGGGGTTGCTCGCGCACTGAACGCGGCAAAGTGTGCGAGCGAGAAAGAGAATGAGTGGTTGTTTTCTTGCAGGAAGGGGCGGGGGAAGCAGCTGAAAATTAATTTCTTCATTCTGGCTATAATTATGATCCGATCTGATTCAGATTCAGCAATCTAATAGATATGGTAATTCTCTACGATACTGCGTTTTTAGTTTTATCGTATCTTCAAAATTGTGCCTGCCACAGATTTTCGTCCTTTGTGGGGGCGGAAGGGGGCGGGGCGAAATTTAGAAATACACTTGTAGCAGTGTGATATCACATGAGTCTTGAAACCAAATTTGGTTACCCTAACTCTTATAGTCTCTGAGATCCAGGCGTCAAACAAGACGGACAGACGGACAGACGGACAGACGGTCAGACGGACAGACGGACAGACAGACATGGCTCTATCGACTCGGCTATTGATGCTGATCAAGAATATATATACTTTATGGGGTCGGAAAATTTTCCTTCTCTGTGTTACACACATCCACTTTTACCACAAATCTAATATACCCCTTAACTCTTTTTTGAGTACGGGTATAAAAACATAAAATTAATTGTTTTTCATTAGGGATCTGAGAAAGAAAATTTTGTATAAAGTTACCCAAAATAACATTTGCATTTGGTCATAATTTGTGAGCAATTTCAAAACAACATTTTTTTTTTGTATGGTGTTTAATGACAGCCTTGTACTGTAAATAAAGTTGGGCCAGCACATAACTTCCAAGCCGAAAGCCTAGTTCTATGAAAAGTAATATTTTTCTTTTAGACATTAACGTTAATATAATTAATTACAAATTTATTTTGCAATGGCTGGCAATTAACATAATGTAAACTTAAGTCCTTTTTTTTCCTTAAATTTAAAACCATTAACTGCAAAATATCATTCGAATATTGCAATCTAACAAAAATTTTCAGAAAAACTATCTGGTCAGAATTGTCTTCGAACTGGTTTTGGACGTAGACATCTACTGGAAACTCTACTACATATTTGACTAGACTGAAATCTTAAATTAAATTTCCAAATCTGTAAAATTTCTTTGGGTAATTTTGGTTTTAGAAGTGACTTTAACCAAATTTCTATTCATAGTACTAGAGTTTGTAAAATCAACCGAGACAGCATACTGTGGCCACCTAGCAAACCAACTCAGTTGAAATTCGTTTGAATTGACAGTCTGTGGCAGTCTGTGATAATAAAAAGACTGTTATCTGTTATTTAAAGTAATTCGTTCTTCATACAAAAAAAATTTGTATGGACATACGATAATTTAGCGCGAACAGAAAAAAGCATAGTTACATTCGATAAAATTGAAACTTAATTTTTATCGGAACTATATCGTTTTTAGTCATACTATTTTGCAGGATTGTGAGACATAAGGTTTCGAACAACTTGACCTTAAAGTCTCAATTTCAATAAAAAGTGACATATGATAATTTCGCGAAAATGCGTCGAAAACTTTGGTCTAATCTACAATTACACTAGTCAACACGACATTTAGGCTGTGGCCCAAAATGACTTTTTCTTATAGAATTTGGGGATTACAAATTTTTAACAAATTATTGTTTTTTTTTATGGTTTAGCTTTTTTTAAAGAATTTTTTAAAATCTGGTATTTTGTTGTTTTTTTCAGAGGTAGTGCTTTTATTTTTCACATAACCAAATGCAGCTAGAAATCCAACCCAGCTACTTTGTATCTGCAGCTTAACGCCTGGAATATATTAAAATTTCAAGTTTCATAATTTGTTGCGTTATTTTTTCCCGAAATTTTGACTTTAAAAACTCGGTAAGAGTCGAATTTTTATACCCGTACTCAAAAAAGAGTTAAGGGGTATATTAGATTTGTGGTAAAAGTGGATGTGTGTAACGCAGAGAAGGAAAATTTTCCGACCCCATAAAGTATATATATTCTTGATCAGCATCAATAGCCGAGTCGATAGAGCCATGTCTGTCTGTCCGTCCGTCCGTCCGTCCGTCCGTCCGCGCCTGTATCTCAGAGACTATAAGAGTTAGGGTAACCAAATTTGGTTTCAGGACTCATGTGATATCACACTGCTACAAGTGTATTTCAAAATTTCGCCCCGCCCCCTTCCGCCCACACAAAGGACGAAAATCTGTGGCAGGCACAATTTTAAAGATACGATAAAACTAAAAACGCAGTATCGTAGAAAATGCCCATATCTACCAGATCGCCGAATCTGAATCAGATCGGATAATAATTATAGCCAGAATGACGAATTTTCAGTTGCTTCCCCCGCCCCCTCCCGCAAGTACAACGCTACTCTATCTCTTTCTCGCTTGCACACTCTGCCGCGTTCAGTGCGCGAGCAATCGCTAGCGGAGGAGATGTAGAATCTAAATGGTACATGTATAATCTACATGTTAGATGTCAAATATACATTGTAGATGTAGATAACAGATGTAGCAAAAAAATGTGAAATTTTTTTTTTTCCTTCTAAAATTCTAAAAAATCATGCTCCAAAATGTAAATACTGACTGAGTACGGGTATAAGTAGAGTCGCGTCCCCAGAAGCGACTCACACGTTCCTTCTCGTTAGTTTTAGATAGACGCATTAATTAGGTGTCGTTTAAGGTATTGTTCATTAAAATCTCTGGATAAACGGTCAACTTGTAGCCATTTGACCAAAACGACTCAAAACTAATTTTACCTAAAAAATACCATTGCTGGTCCAATGCCAATGAGCACGGTCAGGTACCAAAAATTCACCCCCTTTTCGTTTGCTTTGTTTCCAATTGGCAGTTGGGCAACTGCAACCTTCCAGAAAGTATTTTTTGTCTATGTTTTGAATTTTGAGGTTTGGTTACCGAATTTTAGGTTTGCGATTTTTTTATAATTCTTAATAATTCTTAATTAGCTCTTGGGCGATTATGTTAATAATCATCAGAGAATATAATGGAAAAATTTGACCTGGACAGGTATCTGAGGTAGATTGGATATAACGAAAAAAGTAACTGTCCACAACATTTCATACCAAAGGAACGCGAACAGGTACCAAATGTACAACCGATCTAGTACCAAATGAACAACCCTTTTTCGTTTGCTTAATTAATGCAGCTATACACAAAAAAAAGAGGTCACGGGATATACTTTTTTCGACATTTCCTCAGTTTTTAAAGTTAAAATTTCGTAAAAAATACCGCACAAATATCATAATTTTTGCATTTCAATGCTTTATATTTCCTAGACGGTAAGCCGAAATCACAAAGTGTTTGGGCTTAACTTGTAGCTGTTTATATTATCTTTTCAAAATAGCAAAGACGTAAGATCCAGAATTAAGATACTAGAGTTATGTGAGAAAATGAAGCGACCGCCGAGGAACAGCCGATCCTCGAGGATAAGGAAGCAAACATGGACACGGTCAAGAGACGGGGACGAAAGCCGTCCAAAGAAGTCGACGAAGCAAACCCAGAGCCAGAGACGTCCAAATCCAATCTAGAAAAGCCCAAGCGGCGTGGACGCAAGCCATCAGCAGAGGAGGATAAGGACATCGAAGCCAAGAACAAGGCGGAGGAGATTCTGAATGCCATCGAAGAGGAAGAGATGCCATCCGAGCAGAGTAAACAGAAGGAGCTGCTACCTTCAACTACAGAAGATCGACCTGAGACAGCGAAGCGACGTAGACGGCTCCCATCAGCGGAGAAGAATGAACCACAAAAGGCCAAAGCCCAGGAGATCGTGGCCCCCATCAAAGAAGATCACACAGTGGACTCCGAGCTAAGGAAGCCCCCAAAGGAGGTTCTGCCTGAGACATCGAAGCGACGCGGACGACCTCCATCTGCAGAGACTGCAGAGAAGGAGGCCGCAAAGGATGATACACAGAACCCCAATGCCCTGGGGCTTCTGGCAGCTATCAAAGAAGATCAATCAGCTGGGGCTGGGGCTGAACCAATGAAGCCCCTAAAACGAACCCGCAAGTCCTCGGAGCGTTTAAAAACTGAACAGGCCAGCCAGCAAAAAACCACTAAAGAGGATCAGGCAGATGCCCAGACAGACAGACCCAAGCGACGTGGACGCAAGCCTTCCGTGGATGTCGAGCTGGCAGCTCCGGATATCCTCGCGAAGCCCAGGCGACGAGGACAGAAAGCAGACGCAACAGCAGATAAAGAACCAGCATTAACGAAGCGCATTGCTTCGGCGGAGCCCGTGGATCCACATCTGGAGGAGATCACTGAGGAAATCGAGCAAGAGCCAGAGCCAAAGAAGCTGCTGCTGGACGAGGAGGAGCAAAAGACGCGTCGACGAGGACGCAAACCCACAACCGAGACGGTGGATGTACCAGAGGAGCATGTCGAGGCAACCAGCTCCCGGCGACGCGGACGCAAGGCGACCGTAGAAGAAGCTAAGGTGGACCAGGCGGAGCCAAAGTCAAAGCGTCACAGCGCAGAGGGTGCACCCCTGGAGGCTCCTCTTCCCGAGATCCAGGAAGCATCAACAGCCAGCGTGAAGCCAGCGCGACGAGGTCGCAAGCCAAGCGTGGATGTGGATCTGGCAGAGAAGAAAAAGCCAACGCGAGCTGTCCGGAAACCATCGGCGAGTATCGACGAGGGGACACCCCAAGCCAAAAAGACAACGGCGCGACGAGGACGCAAAGCCTCCGCCAAGGAAGAAGTCATCGGTGCGCAGCTCACTAACCAAGATGTGCCCAGAGGAATCGTTCCCACCGTCACTGCCACCGCTTTGGGCTCCCCAGAGAAACCCAACGATGGGGTATACTCCTCGCCCTCCCACACCGAGGATGAGCTGACACCACGACGACGCGAAGGACGGAATATTCCGCGGAAGAACTACACAGAAGTTCCCGACGATGAGAAGCCCAGCTCTGGATCACGACGCAACCGCAAGCCGGTGACCAGTGGCAAGGCAGCAGCCACTACGCCCGTGGTGGATGCGCCTCACACAACGCCAACACCCTCTCAGAAGGTTCCTCCGATAGAAGAGCCAGCCACAACCACCCCGACCACACCAGAGATAGCCACGGTGACTCTGCCGGACCCCACAACTTCGCAGAGGCGTGAGGGACGCAATCTGCCGCGGAAGAACTACACGGAAGCCCCCGACGATGACAAGCCGACGCCGTCCCGCAGCCGGCGACAGAGGAATCCGACAGTCAAGGCCCTGGAGCTGATTGTGGACACCACGCCCAGACCAGCCACGCCCAGGCGACGCAAGGGCAAGGCAGGCGCTGAGGAGCCGCACGAGGAAGAGCCTCCAGTGAAGAAGGCGGTCACAGAACTTGCAGAGGAGCCACCAGCGGTGGCAACGACCGCCGCTGTTAAAGGACGTGGCACCCGTCACAAGGTCGAGGATGTGGCCGAAGCAGAGTCTGCAGATGTGGAGGAGGCGGAGCCCAAGGCAGCAGCTAGGAAGAATGCGCGTGGCAACGCACGCAAAGCCAAAGTCGGGACTGAGCCAGACCCAGAGGCTCAGCCGGCCGCCAAGAAAACACGTGGTGGAGCCCGTGCCAAGACCCCAGTGGTGATGATTTCCGATGGGGAGCAGCCGGAGCCTACAAAGGAGCCGGTGGGGGCTGTGGCCGCCAAGAAACCAGCCGGCCGTGGACGCGGACGAGCTGCGAAGGCAGCCCCAATTGTCGAACCAGTGGCAGAGCAGCCCGCTCCGTCATCGGAAGCCGCTGCCCCATCAGCCCCGACGGCACGCAGTGGCCGGGCCAAGAAGGTTCACTTCGAGGCCACTCCGGCCGTGGCAGAGTCCGCCTCCAGCAACGACGAGGCGCCCAAGAGAGCCACACGCTCCCGCCGCAAATAAGGAACTGGTTTTCATTTGCCATCTTGCACTTTGCCCAATTGTTTTATATATAAATATTCTCTATCGTACAATTTTTGTTATGCTTTCACACACTTTACGAACTTCTGTATAATATAAAATTACATACATTCATACATCTATCGACAGCTCGATGCATGGTTATCTCTAAGCTCTATCGTTAATACTACGTACATATATCCTATTCCCTGTCAGCCCCGCAAAAGGTTCCCATCCCCTTGCTCAGAAATGTAAAACCCTAATAGACTTAGGCATACCATATACACAAATATACATATACATATACATATACATACATACATATATATAGTAAGACATCCCCCAAATAATAAAGAAAACTGAAATGGAACTTTTGGTCTAATCTACAGTTAGTGTTTCCTTCTAGTGCTAGTAATGGTGTTGGTTTGCGCACTAGTGACTTAACTATACATACGTATAGCTATTGTTTGTGAACCACTGAACAAGAAACACTGAGTAACACTTAATGGTAATTCTCTGTAATATTCGATCATTGCACGACCACCTTGATCAGGAATCAGTGGACATATGCAAGCATTGCCATCGACGAACCCTTTTTCCAAATTCTCAGAAAACAAACACATCGCACACCTATAGTACATACAGTGCCAGACTTGAGTCTTCAGACTTCATTTATTGATGCTTTAAGAGTTTTTCATCGAAAATTTCAAAAGAAAACGAATTCTATCACATAAATGAAGTGGCTAGAATACGATTGGTTATAAGTGTAATTTTATTGAATTATTTTGTACGTGAAGTTTTGATGATGTTTTGCGTGCGCCTGTGTTCGTTCTGATGAAGACCAAACTAATATGTAGGGATGAGGTAAATATATGAATGAAATATGAATAAAGCTCTTTTAACAATGACCGCCGATAAAAATGAAAAACACAAGCCATTAAGTTAGCAGGCAGTGGGACTTTTTTGATTTGAGGATCCTTTTGAAAGTTTCTGAAATTTTAAGTGTTTCGTTAGCTATTTACACATATTGATTATTTAGTTTCATGAGCTTTTTTCTTAACACATTCCCAAACATTATAGAACAAACGAGAAGGAACGTGTGAGTCGCTTCTGGGGACGCGACTCTACTTATACCCGTACTCAGTCAGTATTTACATTTTTGAGATATGATTTTTTAGAATTTTAGAATTAAAAAAAAAAATTTTACATTTTACATTTTTTTGCTACATCTGTTATCTACATCTACATCTACAATGTATATTTTACATCTAACATGTAGATTATACATGTACCATTTATATTCTGCATCTCCTCCGCTAGGGGTTGCTCGCGCACTGAACGCGGCAGAGTGTGCGAGCGAGAAGGAGATAGAGTATCGTGTCTCTGGCTGTTGGAGGCGGGGGAACCAACAGAAAATTAATTTCTTCATTCTGGCTATAATTATGATCCGATCTGATTCATATTCAGCAATCTGGTAGATATGATCATTCTCTACGATACTGCGTTTTTAGTTTTATCGTATCTTTAAAATTGTGCCTGCCACAGATTTTCGTTCTTTGTGGGGGCGGAAGGGGGCGGGGCGAAATTTTGAAATACACTTGTAGCAGTGTGATATCACATGAATCTTGAAACCAAATTTGGTTGCCCTAGCTCTTATAGTCTCTGAGATCCAGGCGTCAAACAAGACGGACAGACGGACGGACGGACGGACGGACGGACGGACGGACGGACAGACAGACATGGCTCTATCGACTCGGCTATTGATGCTGATCAAGAATATATATACTTTATGGGGTCGGAAAATTTTCCTTCTCTGTGTTACACACATCCACTTTTACCACAAATCTAATATACCCCTTAACTCTTTTTTGAGTACGGGTATAAAAATGTCCACATTTCACTGTAGGCTTGCTTTTATTTTTTTTTTTATTTTTTTTTTTCGTACTTTTCCTTTCTAGTTCGCCGGATAGTACGTAATAAGTACATAGTAAGTGTGGGCTAAGTAAAAGAGTATTCTAGTGTTGGTTTTTATTTTAAAGCAAAGATATTGACGTCACGTTTTCTTCGAGAATGTTCCCGGCTAAACAAGATGGCGGCCCCGCAACACGTTCTACACAGATTGACCGAAAAAAGTACTTTGCGGCTGCTTTTAATATGCCGTAGTGGACAGAAGAACCGCAAGGAGCTTTCACAATTTTTTATGAGTTTTCTTAAGCAATTTCACGCCAAACCTTACCGTACAGGGCTGCCACCGAACTTGTTAAACATAACCAAAATATAAATAACATAAAAATAACCTTGATTGTTTGCCGTCGCGAATAATTAATTGTCTATGGGAAAGATATCGTGGTCCTCCTTGAAACCTGCGCGCTCCATTCTTTCGTTAATTGTTCAAGTTTTAACCATCCGAATTCAACCCTACTTCAATCCCACCTCTGAGTACATGGGTAGAAATATCGTATAGACTGTGAGGACTTTTTGACAGATCAAATATCGTGAACCTGGTATAATTTTCATAGTTGCAACATTTGTCGACCAGATTTGTATTATTTATTCGCGTCTCGTTTTTTGCTCGTCTCCCAAAAAATGTCTTCGGAAGGGGCTAAATTTCCGTATGTGGGCGAAAGCGGCCAACGTTTTCCGCCAAATGCAGACGACGGGCCAGAAGCAACAGCTTCAAAAGCTACTCAGACTGAGAAAGTAGATCTTCTGGATGCCACGCAAAACAAAGAGAACTCCACCAAGAGAGCCACCCCACCAGCCAGTCACAAGACGGAGAAGTCCTTCCTGCGGAGTGTCCGCAAACCCAGCACGCCGACAATCTCCACGCCCAAGAGCGTGCTATCAGAGCTGAATGAGGACAGCTGCAGTCGGGATCTGCTCGACAGCACACCATCCACATCGAAGAAGGCCCGGCGGGATCTGACAACACCACAAAAGCTGCGTCCCACGCTCAAGCTGACGCCCATCAGTGTGTCTGGCGGCGCCGATGAATCGTCAGATGCCTCGCCGCTCGCCAAACCAAATCGTACCAAATCGGTTACGCCGCCATCTTCAGCTCCGTCGCAACTGATGACTCTTATGACTCTGCTCAGGAGTACCAAAAAAGCAGATTGCTGCCAATAGCGTGAAGGCGCGTCGTAATTTCCTTACGCCACTTCGTCTGCCCTTCCATCCGCAGAAACGGACCCCTGCCCAACGAGCCGCCGATCAGGAGAAAGCCAAGACACCCAGCACTTCGCGTCGCGCGCGCCCCTCTATATTCTTTCTCCGTCCCGAAAAGAACAAAGTCTCCCAGATGAGAAAGCAGATGGCTAAGGCTCGACGCTCCCTAAGCAACTCTACGGCGGACGGTTCCCCCAAGCCAGGGTCAGAAACGCACGGAGATCTTTCTTTAGTTGAGGAGCTTGTGGAGGTAGTCAAGGAACTGCCCCAATCATCACCAAAGAAGGAAGAGGTATCACCAGAGATTCAATCAGACTCTTCTCAGCAACCTGTTCCCATTTCCATCGTTGAGGAAAGCACCGAGATAATTCAATCGATTCAATCTGGATCGCGACGCAACCGCAATCAGGAGACCAGTGTCAAGACAGCAGCCAATGCTTCCGAGGCGGAGGCGTCTCCCATAATGCCAACACCCTCTCAGAAGGGTCCTCCGATCGAAGAGCCAGCCACCCCAACCAGCGCAGAGATAGCCACGGTGACTCCGCCGGACCCCACAACTTCGCAGAGGCGTGAGGCATGCAATCTGCCCGACGATGACAAGCCGACCCCGTCCCGCAGCCGGCGCCAGCGGAATCCGACAGTCAAGGCCCTGGAGCCAAGTGTGGACACCACACACAAACCAGCCACTTCCAGGCGACGCAAGGGCAAGGAGGAGCCTCCAGTGAAGAAGGCGGTCACAGAAGTTGCAGAGGAGCCACCAGCGGTGGCAACGACCGCCACTGCCAAAGGTCGGGGCACCCGTCGTAAGGCCAAGAAGGCGGAGCCCAAGGCAGCACCCAGGAAGAATGCGCGTGGCAACGCACGCAAAGCCAAATTCGGGACTGAGCCAGACCCAGAGGCTCAGCCGGCCGCCAAGAAAGCACGTGGTGGTGCCAGTGCCAAGACCCCAGTGGCGAAGATTTCCGACGGGAAGCAGCCGGAGCCTAAAAAGGAGCCGGTGGGGGCTGTGGCCGCCAAGAAACTAGCAGGTCGTGGACGCGGACGAGCTGCCAAGGCAGCCCCAATTGTCGAACCAGTGGCAGAGCAGCCCGCTCCGTCATCGAAAGCCGCTGCCCCATCAGCCCCGAAGGCACGTAAGAAGGTTCACTGGGCGGACACTCCGGCCGTGGCAGAGTCTGCTCCCAGCATCAATAAGGCACCCAAGAGAGCCCCATGTTCCCGCCGCAAATGAGGAACTTTAATTATACTTTATAGGGAACAATTTCCGTATACAATCTTGCATTTTGTCAATTTATTGTATACATAAATAAATAAATAAATAAATAAATATTCTGTTTCGTACAATTTTTGTTATGATTTCGCACACTTTTCGAACTTCTGGATAAATAAAATTACATACATCTATCGACAACTCGATGCATGGCTATCTGCAAGCTAAAGAATGTCCCCATTCAAACATGAGTCAGCAGGCATGCGTTGCGCAAAACCATTGAACGGCTTGCTCATCGGTATGCATCCAGATTCAAAACTGTTCCTGAAGTCATTGAACTGAAGTTTCCAAATGACACCGTTCGGAGCAGCAGAAACACCAGTTCACAATAATGCGGCAAATGGGTGGCCAGGTCAGATAGTAGTAACTAAAATGTAAACAAAACTTTGGTCTAATCTACAATTATCAGTGATCAGTAATCAATTATCAGTTATCATATTTTAGAGTTCTGGTGAACGCCTTTGATACATTCCTTATTAGCGCGCTGTAGCGCAATACTTTGGGAGATATGAAAATTCAAAATTGACTTTCAGCTATAGTTGGTCCAAGGATCCTATTCTTGATTCGTTTACGTACACAGTCGCGAACTACTGACATCGCCTTGAACTGACTCTGGAGAACCTTTCGTTATCCCTTGTCGACCGCTGTGCTGCGCAAAATACATGACCAATAATAAACTATAAATCTACATAGTACACATATATGCATATATATTTAAACCAAAGAACACCATTGGCCATATTAGCGTTACTTAGCTAAACATTTCGTCTACTGATAGTCAAAATGCTTACTAGCTTAGCCGATGCATCTATGAGAAAAGTTCTAGAGTGGATTTTTGAGTTTAGATAAATTGTTCGCATTATCTTTATTTACTCATCGTATCATCGCATCGTAATAAAATGAAATTTGCATCATTGTTTTTTGGTATAGTCGTATGGGTAATGCTCGTTGGAACACAATTTGTTTGCTCTCCCTCGGATTAGACGCAAGAAACTGAATTGTACATATTTGTAGTCGGGACTTGGTCTTAGACAAGTTTTTCTTTTGGGATCGATCTGCATAACAATAGGAACATTTGTGAAAAAGTTGGCAAATGTTCGGCATTATAGAAAAGCTGCGCGTGTATGTGTGTATACTACATATGTATAGAGCACTCAAAAAAAGCAATACACTCCCTTGTAAGGTAGGTATACTACATTTGTGTACATATCGGGAACATGGGTAGAATATCGTACAAACTTTGAGAACATATTAGCCGGGTATAGTATACGAGAATATAGACATAATTAAATAATATATATATATAAAATTATACAGGACGTCAATGTAAAATATAAAAAGCATCCGCTACATACAATAAATAAAGCACAAAACCTAATCAAACATAAATATACAAATAGCTTCAATCTCACTGGTACTGGTAGTGGTACGGGTACACAACGGGTAATACTTTCTAAAGCTTCTATGGATACAGAACGCGTACAAAAAACGCATTATATAAACACATATCAAGTGTGGGTGAGTGAACGTGGATACTAAAACCGAATTACTCTTAAGAAATAAGTGTAGCGCAGCTAAATGCAAACAGTTTCTCTGTGTGTGCGCTCCTGTCTGAGTTGTGTTCGTTTGAGTTCGTTGGTTTCCCCGCTGGTGAATGGAACTCCTTAGGCCTTCATCAGGAGATGCGGCTCGGAGCGCAGCGAGTCGGTCAGATATTGTGTCTTCATGGTCTTCTGAAAATAGCGCTTCTCGTTGGGTGAATTCACCATGTAGACGATTGGACGGACGCCCACATTGCGCCACAAGTCGGCAATGTGCCTGCCAAAGACACATAAAACATTAAAGAGTACTCCATAATTATAGTCCCAATGATTGGCTTACAAATTGAACTCTTCCTTGCTGAGAAAGACGACGCTTATGCCGATCACTGGGGCAATGATATTGCGAAAGAGTGCACCATAGATTGAGGTAATCAGTGTGGAGGATTTGAGCATGGCCAGCGATAGATAAGTCTCATGCCACAGGCCGCAAATTATCTCCGGATGCAGTTTACGCAGCTACAAAAAAGAACAGACATCAGAAGCATCCTTCTAGAGGGTAGGGACCATCCCCCTCTATGCATTGAGTCAAAGACAATATAAGTACTTATATTGTCTTTGATTGAGTGCATTTCATACCTGATAAATAGCCAGCGGAGAGCGACTAACGACAATTGTGCGCTGTGTAAACGCCTCATTGGCGGCCATAAACCTATGCAGCTGGTCGAGCATGCGGGCACTGTTGTCGTGAAGACGCAGGAAGAGCGTGGCCGAGGTGGCCTCCGCCTCCACATAGTCGGCGAGCTGCCTGAGCGTGGCCATCGACTCGGCCTCGAATTGGGACCTGTGTATTGACTTTTGAGTTAAACGAAGCTCCACTTGATTTTCCTCAGGCTCATGTCTCACCCCATGGGATGCTGCTCCGTGATGTTCAGTTTCTGCAGCTCGCTCAACGGCTGCTGGGCCACAGCCAGGCGACTGGGGTTGGCTATAACGATTTCCCCGCACGATGTGAGGCCGGCATCCAGAAGCACGTTCCGATATCCACGTGTTAGGCACTGAAAATGGGGGATGTTATTGATTTTCACTGGGGTAAGGGCCGGCGAAGCAACCACCGCCTCATGACGTCACCTTTTTGATAGCTGCCTTCGAGTTCTCGGGCGCATCGTAGCCGGCAGCCCGATTGGCGATGGGCCAGTAGCTTGGCCAATCATCTGGCGCGCTCAGCAGGCTGAGCAGCCGCTTCTCGTTGGGACTGCGCTGTAGCTTCACAAACTTGGAGGCCACACAGACGACGAGCAGGGTCAGGGTGCCCCACGGTATAGCCAAGTTGCAGAACAGCCAGAACACGTTGAAGCAGAAGAAGATCAAGCTCACCGAGCAGCACAGCAGCTGGTAGATCATCTTAAGGCAGAGCCACAACCAGCGCCAGTACATTCAGCAAAGGGAACTGTTGAAAGATTGCACTTAAGTGTCTGTTTGGGGTCTATTTTTACCTCTTGTATTTGTTAATTTCTTTGATTTCTTCTGTCTTCTGCATGTGCACCGCACTCACCCTAAATAGAATGCCGCCACCACCACACCACACCACCCGCTCTGCTGTTCCACCCGCTGCTGCTGTTGCCACTCCCACGCCTGTTTTTCCTAGGATATCACTGCCACTGCACCACTGTTTACTCAGCGTTTAATTTAAGATCTATCCCTCGATTTAGATTCGGTTAAAACTTCTTTTTGTAACGGGTAGGACCTTAAATACCCGTCGAAAAATAAACTAAATAAAACGAATAATTTTCTCAGTCTATCGTTACTGCGCTCATCTGCCTATCGCACTTGAACAGCTGCTGGTCCTGTGCTAGAGATGGCACTTTTGATGAGCTTAGCGCGTATATTCAAAAGAGAACTTTTATCTTTTCGCGCATGTTATCCTTGATATTACATATATACTTTATTTATGGAGATTTACAATTTGGTGAGCAGACGTATCCAACGGCGTACAGTGGGGTGGCCCAAACGAGTGTACACACCGGGATAATAGGGATCCGCACAGCTGACCCCCCAGGAAACGATGCCAATCAGGGTGCCCTGGGCACTGATGGGACCTCCGCTGTCGCCTTGACAGGCATCCGTGTTCTTGGCGGCCGCACAGAACATTCTAGACGAGATACCGGGTCATTAATTGGATAATTAATTAATCTCTCTGTCTATACTTACGCTTCAGTGACGCCGCCGTGATTTTTCAAGGCTTCGTGGCACTTTTCCTGATTAACCGTCTGCACAGTGGTGCTCATGAGGACCGGCGCCAGGACGGGATTGATGATATCCATGTGTCCCCAGCCGGAGACGACAGCGGACATGCCCTCCGGGATAGCCTCGCCGACAGCTGGCAGGCGGATAGGCGTCGTGGAAAGGGCTCCGACGGCTGTCCGCAACAGAGCCACATCGAAGTTCATGTCCGTCCGATCGTACGAGGGATGCTTGTAGATGGTCTGCACGGGCTGGACGGAGCCGCCTGTTGTGCGCAGGACAGTGCCCTGGCGCAGGGTGAACTCGCGGGGACTCTTCTCGTGGTTGTCAATGCAGTGGGCCGCCGTTATGGCCCAGTTGCTGGCGAGGATGGAGGCACCGCAGATGTGGATGGTGTGGCGCCGCAGCGAGAGTTGATAAGGGAACTCCCCCTCCCCGGCCTCACGCCCGTTGACAATGCGGCTATCCGGCAGCCTCTGGGGCGTCGTCGCCGCATCAACGTTGAAGAGGGCTAAAATAATCCCGACGACGAGGAATGAAAGAAGCTTCTGCATGGCACTGCTGACTCTCGAAAACTAAACATTATTGCAAGCCAATGAGTCGATATATTTGCTGTCTTTTATCAATTTCATTCGTTATCTCAGGGGTGTACATGGTTTCTGTAGAAGCTGTATCTGTAATTAACCCATGTCACCTGCTGAGCAGGGGCATGGGCATGCATGGGTTTTTTTGGTTCTGATATCTCTGAGATTCGGTGATTTTATTATTGTTTACAGCGGGGGATGGCAATGAACTTCCGTTTCAGCTGGGGCAAACATTGGGTTGGCTGATTAACAACTGGGAATACTCATGGTTTTTCAAGGCATTTTAATTTGTCTTGGCTTTTATAAGCTACAGCATTTTCAATTTTTAAATTTTTTGTAGCCGTTGCCTGCTTGCTACACTATCGGTATTTCGATGCGTTTCTTTAGAAAGATATCGATATTTGTCTGTAGATATCGTATGTGTTACAATATCAAAATCGGGGAATATGATTTCCGATCAACAGCAAAGAATGTTCGACCAGTGGGTATTTAAATAAACGCACTATTATTAGGAAACTTGAAGAATTTAACCGCAGTTCAGGTTAAAGATATCGTGGTCATTTGTTTTTGTAAGTATAGAGGATGATGGAGCTACAAGGAGTCTTTACAAACAATATTATTTTCCGCGGTTTAACAAAGGGTGCTCAACTGATAAATAGAGGGCAGTTAAGTAGGTTAAGTTCAAAGTTCCGCCAAACTCCATTTAGCGCACAAAAAATACTGACATTTTTCGCTCTCAATCGTGGTGGGTTTTAAAAATTTGCTCTCTTTGCCGTGGTGAAGAGAGCGTTTCGTGGTGACTTTCCCCTAACTTTCGTGATGTGAGCAACATGCATCTTACGGGAACCAAAGAAACAATGAATCTCGCGCGAACATTTTTTTTACTTTGCACAAATGTTGAAAGTGGAAAACCGTACTTTTGAAACGGATTTTATACCGAAAAGTATTCTGTACAAAAAGAAAATATTTATTATTGATGATTAGGCTAAGTAAGTGGAGGGCTCAAGTCGGTTCTGACCTGTATTTATATGGCCAAATGAATCTGGCGGACTCCCAAGTTAAATTTAAATGTACGATTCTCAAATTTAACAAGATCCCACTTCAATACCTAACTTTCTCTGATCACTAACATAAATTTTTTTAAAGACAGGAACGCTCTTTTTTTTAACCAAACAATTGTATATCAAATACATGTTAAACTTAATCAAGTAGGTAGCTCAAAATAATATTATTAATAGTTCCTGGAGGGAGGAAATTCTCATAATCTCTCCAGCTTGTAGCTGTTGACATTCTCCAGGCTAAAAATTTTTGACGCACGGAACATTTTCGGACGGGTTGTCTCCTCAATTAATTGGCTTGAAAAGAAAATAATCTTTTACCAATAAATACTGAAACTGTAGCCAAATTTTAAACATTTTTCATTGGTTGGTGCTGATTATTTTCAACGTAGATTCATTGCTACGACGTCCCGTAAGATACATTTGATTTGTATGGGAAAAATTTCCGCAACATGGGGAAATTAAGTAGCAGCATTGTTGTGCAACTTTGGCCCGAAATGTGCAACAAGTCTGAATACCTTGGGAAAATGGATGTTATGGACTTGAGATATTGTTTGTAATTTTAGGCTCCAATTAATGCCGAAACTAGTCAGTTTACTTTTTAAAGACATCAACGAAATTTTGTAGCTCACGGTTACCAATAATAGGTATCAGAACCGGGATAAGTGTATTTATAAAGCACAAAACATATGCATAGATAGCTAAAAAACAACTCAATCTAACAAAAATGCAATAGTAATGTTTCAAAGCAGCCTGAAACAACAAATTTAACATCAATTAAAGGAAATAAGGTATGCAAAAGCCCATACGCACAGAAGTAACTTGGTTGACCAGCAACATTGACGTCACATTTAGTCTACATCTACGTTTTATGCTTTGGCCGTTTTTGCTTTAACCTTATTATGTAAACAATCTAATGAAAACGAGTTCTAAAAACTAGCATTTCTTGTAGAAAATTGATGTATCTATCGGATAAAATTCTATGTTAAGCGCTGAGAGGGCTAACTAGCTAGTAATATTAAACCGAATATCAAAATTATGGAATAGAAAAAACACTTTTGAATTTATGGTATTTAAATTGTATTTCTCGAAACTGAAATGGTATTTAATGGTTTTTTATATTTTGGCCGGATGGTATTTTTTATCGTTATCGTCACGGTCACGCTGCCATTGTCCATACCCTCTTTTTTTTCATTCATGATTTGAATTTCGGTCTTCTGAATTTTCAGAGTTTACAAAATAAAACATGATAAAAAATGTAAAAAATAATGTTAACGGATAAAATAATTTTTTATTACAAATTTTAAAATTAATGTAATCCTTGAGCCTTGAAATACCAACAAATAAAACTAAACGCGCGTGTATTGGTCTCTTAGTGCGGGGTGCATGTGTGTGTGAAAGGATTACGGGACGGGAACCTGTAAACTGTGTGTGGGTGTAATCACGTGTATGTGTAGGCGCTATTAACAACAATTCGAGGATAACAAAAGGTAAGAGAGGAAAATCCCTAGCAGTTAGCAGATTTGAAATATAAAAGACATTGAACTTGTAAGAATCAATAGAAAACCAACCCCCGCATCAGTCAGCATCTCTGTTTATCTCTTGGTTTAAAACCGGATTCTGTCGTACTTCAGAAGAATATTCCTATTCAATTTCCTAAATAATCAAATTATTGGAGCAAAAGCGCACCACACCTGAGACTCTCCATCAAGCGTGCTGTGTTTGTCGTCTATCTCTATCTCTGCCTCTGAATTTGTATTCAATTTGTATTTGCCAAAATATACAAAAAAAAAGAAGAAGAAAAAACAGGGTAAAAGAGCAGACATGTCTGCCTCCCCCCACCACCCCCCACTGCGGCTCCTTTACAAATTGTTACAAAATTGCAACAAAGACCTCAAGGTGGAGAAAGAGAGAGAGGAGTCTAATTTATGCATCTCATCTTTATTTAGCCCTGCTTGCGCTTACTTGATTTCCCATTCATTGAGAATCTTTTTATCTCCGTCTCACGAAAACCCGTTTCGTTTCTTTTGGCTCATCTTGTCGCTGTTGTGTTGCTGCTGTTTCTGTAAATGTGCCATGCAATTCTCTGTTCTCTGCTGTCTGTTGTCTGTGTGTGTGTTGTTGGTGTTGTATAATTCAATTTAAATTGATTTTTTTCGTTTGGTTTGTGTGCTGCTGTGTTTGTTTCATTCTTTCTTTTGTCTGTTCTGTGCTTTATATTGAGTACGCATTTTGCACACACATTGTTTTTGGGCCCCATCTAGCCCCTCTACCACTGTTCCTCTCTAGATCTTCATCTCTGTCTAGTGCTGTGCTGTTTGCTCTTGAACCCAATTTCTGTTTCTAATCTCGACTTAGTTGGGTCTCTTCTGTAGTTGTTGTTTGTTATGTACTTGTAAAGTTCAAGGGTATATTGGTTAGGAGGGGGTTCTTAGTACAGGGAGATGATAGGTAACGTTCTTTCTCTGAAGCAGTAGACTCTATCCTATTGCACATATCCCATTGGTTAACATATTTATTTTATTTCGTCCCCAGGTATGTTTTCCATACCTCGGTCTTGAGAGGTTTCTAGATAGTTTTCACGCCTCGAAATTCCCATTACACCACTTTCTGCTTAGTGTATCACAAATCAATCTGATTAGCGGATAGCCCCATAGACGGATTATCGGCTGCACCCCTCATTCGTGTTACTTTTCGCACGCTATTAGTGCTCCTCGTTCAAAGAAAATGACAGTTGTAGAAAACGTTTGTAGAAAATAGTATCTGACACTTAGGGGAAAACTTTTATGGTGGAGGAAGGTCTTTTTTTTATTTATTGGGTCTTTGTTTTATGGAAAACGAAAGGATATAACTATGAAGCAGTTGTTTAATAATGGATTATGCGAATTATGTAATTTAAGGCACGCAAAGTATTAATATAATATTTGTAAGACGCGTAAAAATAGTAAGGATATAGAAACGGGAGTATGTACAATATGTACATGTATAAGAGCAAAAAAACGTAGAAAGCATTGTGTATTTAAATATAGTAAAGTAAATATAATACATAGCCGTAAAAGAGTTGTCGTGTGTTGAGAGCTTCAGAAAGGAAAAACGGAAAAACGTATTTTCCGTTCGTGTCTCCTGGCGAATTCCGATCTGTATCTATACAAAGAGACGGATGTGTTCGAGTATAAGAGTATATCTCTAGCGGATCCAATTGCAGAAATTGGAGTTTCGTATAGATATAGACAGTATTTACATATATGTACTAGTTCGGGTGTTGTTTAAGACTCGATATAGACACGATATAGAGTCGAGTTAGGTTGGCAAGTGCAGCTGCACAAACGGGAGGCACATGATTATGAGAATACACCCAATCATGTGCATTATTGCATTACGAGTATTAGGGAGCAAGGCAATTTATCTATTGTATCTATTTTTCAGTATTTGTTTAATGTTTTTTTTGTTAGTTCTGTTTTTGTTCCAGTGTTTGGTTTTCTTTTGCTGCTAAACTGTTGCGCAAATATTTGACCTGTGTACATCTACAATGTAACCTTAGGCAAACGATTATAAAAAGAAGTCATACAAATATTATACATATGGTTCTGGTTATGTCTCTGTTAAACTAGCATTGTTTCGCTTAATTGGCATTAGGCTATTCATAATTTAATAATTAATATGTACAATCTTTATATGTGGTATTTGTACTGTGTATCTGTATCTGTTGGTTGCTGCAATTTGTTGCTTGTTTCGAGAACGTGGGGCTCACGGACTTCCAGGAGTCTGGGGCCTGGAGTTTGGTATGGGTTTGGTTTTGTTTGTGTGCGCTATATAGTTGTATTATTAGCTTTATCGTTAGTTTAATAAATTGATTAGATATTGGTTATCTAGAGGGCAATGAAAATACATTCGAAAGCTTTATTATTATTAGTCACTGATGATTTATAAGAGAAAAATATACTGATATTTTAAGGATCAATATTAAATTTGTTTAGTTTTCAAAACCCCAAAATTCTGTTTAAATATTATTTGAGATTCAAAACTTTCTTCTGTTTCTTTGGGGATTGATAGGAATATACTGCATATATTGCTAAGAATATAAAATGTACTCGTACTAAATCAACTCGGTGCGAAATAGCTTAATTTGTTTACGTAGCGTGTCACGGCGAATTAAGTTATTTTCGGCCACCGAAGATAAATATCAGACTAGGCACGAACATGGTTGAGATTCCTGCACTCTCTGGCGGCTGGCGGTTCACACAGGGGTCAAACGCAAAGACGAAGAAGAATGGGCTTGTAACTCAATTCCGTGTTGCCTGGGAATGGCAAATTTGCAATTTCCAAACATTAAATATGCTAATCGTGTGTGCGAAACACACATTTCCAGCTGATAAGCGGATTGGCATCCATCCATTGAATCGATGTCCCCCCGCCCATTAGCATCGTAAGGCCATTAGGTGACATGGTAATACTTTGGCATGGGCATCGTGGGAGAGGGTGTATAGTATAAATGTACCTACGAGTATAATCATAACCATCGATCGATCATCAAATAGAATGGCCTACAACACATTTCGGTAAATGTTTCCCCACACCCGGAAAGGCTGGCTTGGCTGCTGGTCAAATGGCCAATGGATGTGAAGGGCTTTTTGTCGTTTGAGCCCGAAACTTAGCCGGTTCATTGACTTGCCATGAGGATGGGGCTGGGCATGATGACAGAACCGCAACAGTTACGGCAGCAATAACAATGCCACTTGCAGCCCTCAGCTGCGAAAACCAAAAACAAAACCGCACCGCAAAAATGAAACCAACAAAAACCCATAAAAATAGCAGCTTCAAGGGTTAGATACCTAAAAGGGACTTGGAACATATTTATGTACATTTG
This sequence comes from Drosophila tristis, assembly GCA_018150885.1. Taxonomy (NCBI): domain Eukaryota; kingdom Metazoa; phylum Arthropoda; class Insecta; order Diptera; family Drosophilidae; genus Drosophila; species Drosophila tristis. The sequence continues at coordinate 888,722 of JAECWT010000210.1, read as the reverse complement.
TATTTAAATAAACATATTAATAATAAAGTGATCGAACAATCGTTACTAGGGATCAATTTTAGCATGTTTTAGTCCCTTGACTATCTTGATTTTGACTGCTAAGAGAATATGTTGTATTTAAAGTGGTAAGTAAGGTTAGGCACAAGCAATGCCAGATGCACAGAGAGTGCAAAGGAATAAGTCCGAAAATAACAAAACAACATGCATGGCGTGTGCTTGACGAGTCACATTACTGTTAAACTCGAGTTTCGAGGGTACGCTTACTCTGCAAGGGTATGCCAAAAAACAGAAACAGAAAACAGAGGCTAAACGAAATGAAACGAGATTTCAATGCAGGAATTTCCATTACAAATGTTGCGGTTGTGATTGCTGTTGTTGTTGTTGTTGGTTTGTCGGTGACGTTCCCTGGTTGGATGACTTTTGTCAACTACCGTTGGGAGAGGAGAAAAACTATGCTATGGGATGTGCCTCAGATTGCAGCCGGGATTCGGTGATTGCGAATACGACGAGGAAAGTGGATGGTTCTGTTGGGTCGGGGGGACCGGGGGGACTGGTACTACTGGAAAACTCTCATCTGCTGGCAATTTGACAAACACTGCACGCACTCAACTAGTGACTCTGTTGACTGGGTCTGACTGCCAGACAGACTTTTCCACCGTTACACGTTCATGTTGAGTGCAAAATTCAAATGTCGCTGGGGCTCTGAAGTGCTGCCAACAACTCGGACTGGGATGCAATTGACCTGCAAACGAAAAGAGAAAAGGGGAAGGGATTGAGAGGGAACGAGCTGAAAACTCGTTCGAGTTGATTTGGCATCTTTGTATTCGTCTGGTGGTTCAATGAGAGTCCGTCCATCCATCCATTCGTCCGTTTGGTCTGTCCTGCCAGGGCACGTGGGCCCCCACTGCCGCATTTCCGATGCTTGTTGATCTCTCCCTCACACCACCTCTTCCCCTCTGGCCTCGTTTATTTGGCCAACAACAGATGCCATTTGGCAGGCGGCGATTGCAAAAGGAGAAGGCCCATGTTCCGGATGTTCCCTTTAAATTATGCTAAAATAAATGCACTGCATCCGAGATAGAGGTCCGAGATCCGAATGAAAACAGTAAGGTGCGAAATATAAGAACGGAAATCTTAGGGAACGCTTTCAAATGCTTTGAACACAAAATATTCCCTCAAAGCATTTATTTTATTTCAACTTGATCAAGTGATCCACAGTTTTTTTTCAGAAGATAAAGTTCCCATAATCTGCATGGAATCATTATTATTTCAATCTTAAAAGGCGGTCGAGCTTAGCAGTAGGGCTAAGATTAGAATATATGATCCTTTCGATAGGTAACAGTGTTTTGGCATTATATTATCCTAAACTGGAAAGGAACTCTGACAACTTTCAACTTGAAAGTCTTTACAATTTGTGCCTTCCTGTGTTAATGCCTTCACTTGCACTTGGATCGCCTGCGTCTTCATGCCCATATTCCCCTACCCTATATAAACATCATCTTCCTCTCTTATAATCTCGCCCTCAAATCATCATCATCTTCTTGGTTTCGCCATTTGTCGGTCGGTTGTGGCTGACGCCAACGTTTCATTTGCGTGGGATTGAACAACTTTTTTCAAGGGCCTGTGCCAATTCTCGAATGCTCTCTTTCCGTTTCTGTTTTGTTCTCGTTTCTTTGCTCTGCTCTGCCCTCTGTTCGGTCCTCTGCTCATGTCTGCCATTGTCTTCTTCTACTTCTGTTCTGCCCGCGTAGTCGACTCGACGCTTCTCGGGGCAATGGCAATCAATAAACAACGACCTTCCTCTTCCTCTACTCTTTTCGCTTTCGCATTTTGGCTCTCAAGTGAACTGCTAAAAGTTACTTTGAGTATTCTTCTTTATGCCCGGCCCAGTTCTTTTGTCTCTCCCCGTTTAGGAGAGCTTAGTCTCCACTTGGCACGGCGGCCCGCTCAGGGCCACTTGAGATGCAGCCCCAGATCCCCATAGCCCACCATCCATCCACTCATCCGCCCTTCCACTTGTTCCACTGCATTGCGTTGGTTCGTCGCAGTCTTTTTAATACCCTCTGTAGAGGGTATGATACAGTGTTCCTTCAGATTTAAAGATCTTGCACTCTGCGCAGATTTCATAGGAACTGCGGGATTACAGGGCATTAAAAGCTTTGGAATCCCGTCTAGCCTACGTTTCGTGCCTAAAGTTAATTGCTCCGTGGAGGCGAGAAGTAATCGCCTGAGAAAACCAGCAAATGCATTTAGGTTTAGGCTTGTGCGAACGCGACGCTCTCTCGAATGTTGCCGCCACTTCTGGGCAGGATTCGGAGGCGCCAAGCACAGTCCGTTCGCAGATTAAGGCCATGGTAGAGATTTCCACGTGGTGGCTGTAACGAACCAAAAGAATGGTTCATCAAAGGCCACTAACGTTCAAGAACTTTACAACAGCTTACCATTAAGGGTTCAAGATGGAAGTCTGAAGACCAGGAAGGAGAAAGGAGTAAGCGAGATGTATTTGTGAATGTGCTCCATACATATGTCAGAAGATCGAAGCGTGGAGCCTGGAGCTTGGAGCCTGGAGAATGCACCAATTAGAAATGACATAAACGCATTCCATTCCAGAATGAAATACGAACTACAATTGTCATTCCTGTTCCCACAATACTCGTGCACACAACCTTACCTGCAATCCTCAGGAGCAACCGTAGGAGGAGCAGCAGCAACAATAATTAATAATTACAGCTGTCAACACTTGACAAAAACAACAACAACAACAACCAACGGCTTTAAGCAATCTCTTGACAAACAAGGAACCCAACCGGAGAATCCCTGCCATTTCCCCTAGCATTCACTGCCAACCAGATGTACAGCTGCTGCAGCTCCTCCAACAATAACAAAAGAAGAGAAGAATAGCAGGAGGAGAGCAGCTTGAACGAACACCACCTCCGCATTCCAGGGCGTTCAACGGTGTACGGAGAGGGGTGCATGGGGAGGGAGGGGAGCCCAACGATGACTACACGACGATGACGCTGACGTTGACGGCGCCGACAAAGCAAAGACAAAGCCAAAAGCCAAAAGAATCAAAACAAAAGCAACGCAATATAACAGAACGCAGCAGCAGCAGCCGCAGCCGCAGCAGCAACGACAGAAGAGACCTAAGCCGACGACCCCCACTTGCGGAAAAGAGAAAGGTGCTGCCAAGGTCGATTTATAAGAAGGTAGGGTAGTGCCAGTACTTGACACCCGCCGAGTGGGAGGTCCTTTCCTGCTTATTGTCATGCCTTGGGGGCCGAAACGAGGCGCTGCAATTGCCGGCTGTTACCCGAACGACCCAAAGCCGACCCGACCCGAACGAGTGGGGCTGCCTTGGCTCCACGTCTCGGCTTGCTTCAGTTGCGTTTCGTCGCTGGCAGAGGGCGCTTCGCGATTGAGTTCCGTTCATCGTTGGATCCCGTTAGCGTTACTTCTCCCACTGCTCCCCCGCCAAACGTCGCGTCGGTCGCGTCAGCAGCAAAGGACAACAACCACCGCGAGTGGAAAAATACAAAAAATCTAAAAATTAAACCGCGAGTGAGGTGCAGTGTGAGGAGAGAGCAAACTATAAAGCAAATCAGAGTGAAAGGTCAACAATGGCATTGTCTCTCTAATTACGAGTATCCTATGCCGAGGAGCCAATAAAAAGGATTCACTCCTCAAAGGATTCATTTGAACAAAATAGAACAGACAGAAGGTGGAAAACTTTTGTTTCCATCTCCATTCATTCGGTAAAAAGAAGGAACAACTTTTACCTCTCGCCTGCTTCTGTGTTTGTGTGTGTTGATTTATGTATTTTGTCCCTGTTCCGCGCCAGGACCAGAGGACTTTTTTGCCTTCCTGATTTGTGTGTAAGTTGGTAATGTTACTTTATGTAATAGACATGGAAATTACGAGGTGTTTTCTTTGGTCTTTTGTTCCATTGGCGGATACGTATGAGGAATGTTAAAAGAGCTTTTCCATAGGATCTTACAAAGCCATAGGATCTTATCAATTATAATCCTGTTTTGGCAAACTGAAACTTATCTAACAGTTCCTTAAAGTTATTAAAGGATTATTTGGAGGAAAGATCTACAGTTCTTTTTTTTAAATGTCTTCGTTGATTAATGATTCATAAAATGCAATGCTTTTCAACGCTTTTCTGTTGGAAACATCAATATACATATGTACATGTATGTATTTATCTAAAGGCTCTTCTATTATTATTTCTTAAGATTAAGCTAATTACCACCACGTTACCTAGGAAATAATCCTGGCAATGTACTGGTAAGAGTTCCCCTTTCAGTTTCAGGTTTCTGTTTCGGCTTCCTCTTTGAATGTGCCACACGCCTTCGATCAGTCCGGCCTCCTCTCTCAGAGTCTGACTCGTATCGATTACCCCCCCGCCCCGATAAGTGTATCTTTTTGGTGTTCGTGCAACTAAATTTAGTTTCTTGCAACGACCCCCAACAAAGGGAAAGAGAGAGAGACAAAAATCGAGGACCTACTCCCGGGGACTCCATGGAGTTGCTCCATGCGGTTATTATTTATTTTCATTAGTTTGTACTCAAATTTCTCCCTGTTCTCCGCTGTCCTCCTCCACTCCACTCCACTCCAACCCCACCCCCATTCCATTCAGATGGCGTGCTGTCAATTTTTCCGGTGGCAGGTATTTTTGTTTTGTTTTTCGGTTATTGTGTCGCACACTTTATGGCCATGTCATGTCATCATGCAATCATATCGCTTTACCACAAATAATCATCCGATCACTCCTCGCTCCTCTCCCCTCAAGAGATCCCTCCAGAATAAACGCTTCCATTTCCAAGCGCTCCGCTTCTCTCTGTCCCATTGTCTGTCACTAATGATGCGTGACAATGCGGCACCAAGTGGCATGACTTGACCAAAACGTATGTACGAATATGTATGGTACTGGTGCTCCACGTACATATGAATTGCGATTGTTACCAATGGATGGATGGATGTTGCGGCTCCAGCGCGTTATTGGAGTTAGTGAAGCCCAGTTAGTTACAGTTGGGTTGGTGGCTCGCTTTGCCCCGGCCTGGCCTAGCCTTCTCTTCAGTTTTGCTTTGATAAATAGTGCAGAACTTGCTCTGAGGTTGATCATTTGGTGTGTGTGGTGTGTGTGTTTATAAGCAGATGGTCTGACCGAATTCAATGGAACAACAAGTGCCATGTACGTATAAGTAAGGATCATATTAATATTTTGGGAGCGTCAGAAGGAAAGCAGCATGAGCAAGAAAACGAAGATCTCAAAAGATCTCAAGCTCAAGCTCCCCACTTGATTGCGGTTTCCAAATGTTATTTTAAGTTCTTATTATATGGGTACACTGATGGTCCCCCACATTCTTGGGAAAATCTGTTTTCTTGACCACAAAGCCCTAGAAATATATCTCTGATGATATGTCTCGAGCTCTTTTGAAGACAATCAAGTGGTTAAGACCTACTTTACACCACATAGGTCCCCCGGCATATCTGGGGAGGGAAAGCGGTGTCAGCACCTCCATTGGAGCATCGGAGGAGTCGCATTTGGAGTCGATTTTGTTCCCACAATGCCAAGCGACACGCGTATTGTGTGTTGTGAATTGTGTGGCATAACCCATCTATGGAAGTGCGATTGGTAACTGTAAACCTGTTACATATAGTACAGTACAGTACAGTACATACATACATCTGTATGTATGTGTGGGTATGCGTGAAGTATCTGTGTGTGGCTTTCCCACCATTTAACAGCATGAAATTGAAACGGAACGGAAAATTTCATAATCAAAGCAATAAACGCTGCTATTGTTTGCACTGCTGCTGCTCCCCCTTTCCCCCTCTCTCTCTCTTTCCTCTGCAGTACGAGTAATTCTTTTGTCTTGAAGGAAAACAAAAACCAGAATTAATTTTCATTTCATTTTCCTCTCTGCGTACAAAAGCAAAACCAACAGAAAACCAGAAGAAAACACCAACAACCAATAGAAAACTCTTTGGAAAGACCTTCGTTACCTCCTCCCTCAATCCCTACCTTCCTTCCTCCCGTGATGATCTGAATGTAAAAAGTCTTACGTTCCCCCCAGCCCCAGCAGGAAAAGAAAACAAGTCAAGGCAACCTTTTATGATGCGTCGTCCTCGTCTTCTGGCTTTGTGCTTTATCAGCTCTTTGCAGCGTTTTTATAGCTTTCGGCATTAGGTTCTTAGCCAAAAGCCATGTCAATAAACTAATATGATTTAAATGCACAAATAAAAGGTTCAAGTGACCGAATGAAGAAATATTACTGCAGTGCAGAATGGAGAATTATAATACATGAAATGTTTGAAATATTCCACTGGATAAATAAGTCAAAGACACGAGCGAGTCCCGGCCCTTTTTTTAAATAGGAAACTAATTGCTGTTAAATCGAAATTTTGGCACTAGAAGCCAATGGAAATTGGTTTAGAAGAAAGTTCTGTTATTCTGTAATTACACGAAAGGGAAACAACCATTTTACCCATGACATTGGATAAGTTTGCAATCTTCTTCTGTACCAAATTTCTTGTTAATTTTTTGGCACTTTTAACAAAAATATTTTAAATTGTATTTTCACATAGATGAAATTTATTTAGGCAGTAAAAGATTCTGTAAAGTGTAGAAAATTTTCAAAACAGCAACAAATGTTGAGGGAATTTGATGACCAAAAGTAGGGCTATGAGGGTACAGTAAAGTAAATATTAAAAGAATATTCAGAAGATAAATTTGTATTATGCAATCTTATGCCCTAGAAAATGAAATGGTATCTACTACATTGAGTGACTGTGCACGGAATTGTTAAATTAACTATTTAAGTCCAAAATTATCCCATTTCCCCCATCATATTCAATATCCAATGACAAGTAAATTATTTGCAGCAGGTGGCATAAACCGCAGACTTCGTATGCCAATCGAGTGGGGTGGAAGGGGGGATATGGAAATGCCTTTAATTAGCGTCAAATCAATTGGACTCACCTAATTAGAGAAATATATAGACGAACAGACCGTAGCCCATGGATAAATTGATTTATGTTTGAATGAATGGAGCGGAAGTGCTTTCTGTGTGCCACTCGTATCGCTCTCTCTCTCTCTCTCTCTCTATGTATCTTTCTCTCTCTAAATAATTCTTTGGGTCTGTTCTTTTTTTATGGGTCATTTTTCCGCAATCGATTGCAGATATTTATTAGCAAATGAGTTTTGATTGCTCGACCCATTCGATTTCCCCATAACCGCTGAAACCGCTACAAAAGAAAAGAAGAACAGTTGCAATTTTATGGTTGATAATACGGCTAGAGTACATCCATTCAACAGTAGCCTCTGTTTCATTCAAAAATAAAATATACTCTTGTACCAAAAGAATGAAGTTAAACGTGATTTAACTATACCTGTTAAAAAATAAGTTATGAGAGAGAGAAAGTAAGTTGAAGCGCTCTGTCTTTGAGTACATGCCAGACATGAAAACTGACCCTTACTGCTAAGCCACACTGTGAGGGAGTGCGCAAGACAGAGGAGATCAGGAATCTTTTCTTATCCTAATATTTAGAAATAAAGTGAAAACATTGTTATTAAAATTGGAGCGGGGCGGAATTTTTAAATACACTTGTAGCAGTGTGATATCACATGAGTCTGGAAAAAAAAATATGGTTTCTCCAGCTCTTCTAAATCTGAGACAGAAGGACAGACAGACATGGCTATATCAACTCCGCTATTGGTGCTAATCAAGAATATATATTCTTTATGGCGTCGGAAACGTTTTCTTCTCTGCGTTACACTCATCCACTTTTACCACAAATCTAATATACTCTTAACTCTTTTTGAGTACTGGTATAAAAATATGTAGGTACTTGTAAAGTATGCCAAATAAATTTTGTGTGCTTGTTTCTTCTGATTCCGTATTTTTTGTTGTGCCTATTCTATGGTTATAAATGTATTGTTACAGCTAAAGTCTAACAAATGTTTGTAGAGTATACATTTTTATTTAAAAAATTGCAAATTTACTTAAATGTCTGCAAAATTTAAATACTCTTTTTGACCATAATGCATCATTAGTGCATAAATCTGAATATGTGTAAACTACCAAAACTAAAAGGGAATATTTTTAAAATGTATTTTACCACAGCGAGCATATCCTAACAATCTATTGCGATTATTATTACGGGGTAGTATAACAGAAAAGTACGTGTTCGATATGCTCGTAATTGCCTACGGGTACAACTTTCCCTATCCTTTGGGGTTCCTATGAGCCTTATGCAGACAGCATACAACAATACATTGTATCTACATATATAATTATCTGCTTATTGCTTTTGTTCCTGCTGACATTTAATCAACGGCTTGTGTAGCGGCGGCTCCCGCTGCCCAAACAAACTCCAAACGCTCTCCGTCCGACCCTTTATGGACTGACTGTTTGTGCTTTTGGCCAAGTTTATGGCTAGCTTTAATGTTTTGTTTTGGCTTGACGTCGGTAGCCAGTCGTCCCCATATGTCACGAATGGCGCACCCGCGTACCGAACCGCTGCATAATTGAGTAACTGTGAATGCGCCTCGAAAGTTCTACATGTCTAACGGCTTTTAGTTCTTTTCTCCCGTTCTCTCTGGAGCGCCCACACACTCTCTAGTACTCCCTCTTCCATTATCGTTCTCCCTCCCCTCTCTCTCTCTCTCTGTCTGTTGCTCCAACAGTCTGATGGTCCCTCTCTGTGGTAACTCCTCTCTCCCTCTGGTTCTCCCGCTCCTTGTGTCGCTCGCTTCGTTGGACTTCCATTGACACATGGGTGGCATAGGAGGAGCAACAGGAGGCAGAGGCGTAATGCAGTTGGAGTATTTTTTTCATCAGTATTTTTATTTTATACTCTTTGCATTTGTGGTATTATTTATTTAATGAAAGGATTGTACACGACAATATATTCTTGGCCAGCAGATTTCCATGATACATTAATGCAGCTATAGTTTTAATTTTGCACAGATACTTACTATATCTTTCTATGCGTGGAATACATACACGTCTGTATCGGAACAGCCCTAAACAATGTGAATATTAATTTGTATGAAGCAGGCGCAGCATCGAGGCAGAAGAAAGTAGAGACCGAGAACGCTTCAAAGTTCAAAGGTTGATATATGTAAGTCAAAAGACCACGTATTTAATGTACATCATTGCCCTTCAAATGAAAGATCTACAAGGGTATCACATAGTCGACTCTCGCAGTGAGACTTTATTTCTTTGGTTTTGTTTTACTCAATTGCGGATGTGAAGTGGGTGGAAGGAAGTGGAAGAAGTTTGTTTTTATGGCCTGCAAACAGAAAAATCTGCTGTAAAATCCATGCGATTTGGTAACAGTTGGGGGTCAGGATAGGAGCATACTCAGAGTACTAGACCAAAAAATATAAATTTTAAACGCTGGTTTATTTTCCTACAACTATCAGCATTATAAAATCAATGTGCATACAATGCATGCGAGTACAATAAATTGGTTTGTTAGCTCAACAATTATTCCGTGATTTGCCCCCACATCCATTCTCGGAATAATTGCCTGTCATTTCTCTAGAAACGAATTAAAAGTCACTTTAAGTAAATTAAATAAATTATTTAATGCAATAATGCTTTTGCTTTGTGATTTGTGACTGTTGAAAGTAGATTAGAAACTGGAGAAAGGAACATTTTTACTGCTACGCCACACCGAGAGAAGAGAGGCGTGAGCGAGTTATTTATTTTGACTCCGATCTCCACGATTATTTATAGTCTAGTAGATAAAATCCTTCTTTATGATTCGAAACTTCCTTGAGAAATTTGTTTTCCGTTAAAAGAGAAAATTTTAAGAAATTTTTACAGAAAATCCATTATCGAATGAATAAGGTTTTAAGCTCCTGGTAAACCAGGTTATTGTAAGTATGTATGTATGTATGTGTATGCTGATTTGAATGAAAATGGAATCCATAAAATAAACACATGATAATCGCATTTCTGTATATAATTTACCATATCTCCCGCAGAGATCTTGACAACTTCCTCTGGCAGTTCCCAATGAGAGCAGAGAGTAGAGCATGCCGTTGACCGTAGTTCTCCCCCGCTCTTTTATGGCCATAATTCTTGGGCTTGTTGTCTATCATTATTTTTGTTGCTTCGCTGGCTATGCTAATGGCCTATAGACCTATAGATGGAATGGGGACCCCTCTTTGGCTCGACAGCGGTTTCAATTCTCTTTTTTGTGTGTCTCATGCGATTATACCATGGCCGATGGGCACATGCCAAACCCACACGCTCCACTGACAGCAGCTTAACCACCGCATTACTCATGCTCATCTGCTCCGGAAAATTGCCTTAACTAGTTGGATGCCTCTCTGGCCTCTCTGTCGCCCCTAGTTTCTTTAATTAAAAAAGCCTGAACTCTCTGAAGTTCCGGGACCCTTGCCCTTGCCGGCCCTTCGTTCTTCATAACACTTCCCAAAACCTTCCCTTCTTGCTCTGACACCAGCACAAGAAAGGAGCACATTGAACCTCAGTGGCACTCCTGCTACTGCTACTGCTACTGCCACTCCTAAAGCCTCAGCCCCCAAAGTCAGAGTTGAAAGTTCTGCATTTATTTCGGATCTTTTTTTCAGGGCATACTATGCACAATTTCTTTTTCACCGATGGGCTTGTCTGAAGAAAAGGTGGAAGTGTTAAAAAAAACACAAAAAAACCTTCTCAAAATGAAATTTGATTCCAGACATACGAACGATAAACACTACCAATTCCATCGGTGTTCACTTGAAAAGCGTCGGGGGAAACTGCATCGTGTAACAGGAACAGGAGCTTCCACAGCCTAAAACTGCGGTTAATATTTTTGCGGCTCTTTTTTCTGTTCTCTGTTTGCCGCCAAGAAAAACAGTTTTTTAACCGTTTTAAGTTTGAGTTTGGAGAAATAGCAAAACGGAAGGGCTAAAGGGGCTGAAAGTAGCACCAGGACTTTCCTTTCCTTTCGCTTCGTTTCCCTCTGTTGTTGGTGCAGCTGCAATTTCCGCGCCGTTTATTTGCATAAACTCCCGAGTATTGTTCTTGGACTGAAATTATGTTCACACTTTTGCCTTCGGCTGGCTGTTACTTTGTTGGCTTTTCATTTTAGCCGTTTTTCGAGTTTCCCGAATGACTTTCAATTAAAGTTTTTAAATGGGAAACTTTTCACGGAGGATAACTCTGTATTTAAGGCACATTTATTTTCTCTACCCGATTTCTATTCCCAGTTCAGATGAACGAAAGTTTAAATCAAATTGAAAAAGTATTACAAAACATAATTAGACTCGTACTTCTCTTTGGATGCCAAAGTTCATATCTTCCATCCTCACAAACAACAAACAACCGACAACAAAAATCAACAAAAAGTTTACAATTGATTCGGGGAGTGCTTTCCGATGCGAAAACTTTTCCATACACAAAACTAAAATTTCGGTTGGATTTTGCTTGCGTCAAAGTAAAAACAACAATTCCAATCAATGCTGGAACAGGAATACATACTAATAACAACAACAAACAGTGTACGAAATCTATTGTCCAAGGGCTTTGGAACTACGAAGCACCATCTACTGCAATGTTAAGTAAAATTCTTTCTGGGAAATCGGATGAGAGTTTCCTTCTTAGTTGTTAGTTGAGTAGTTGTGACTAGATATTTCTGGATTTAAAAACCAGAGGAAGTGATCACAGATCCCAGAAAATATATAAGCCCTACTCTGTGAAAGAAGGAGCGAGTGCACGTGGTAGTGGCCTCAGCCACGGAAAAGTCTTTGCTTCATTCTGGCTATAAAAAAGTAAGCGCTTATATATATATATTTATATTCCTAATATAATATGTATCACAATCATATTTCGATGCATATACTACATATGTAGGCATATATTTTTTGTGTTTTTGATTAGGCTTCCAATTGATCCCATCACTTATTGTGCTAAACTATTAAGTTTTCATCCCATAATCCATTATATCGAGGAAATGTTTTTAATCTGAGGCAATAAAATAAATTGCTAAGCTACTCTGTGAAAGAGAGAGAGAAAGAGTGCGCGTGGCTGGGCAAGTCGGCAGATCCCTCGGAAGAATAAATCGACACTATGTGATGTTTTTTCCCCCCGATACGAGTATACCCAAGGATAGGGGCTGTACGTGTGATGCTGGGTAGCAAAATGATCCATTTGCATTGGGCACACTCACATGAGCGCTTCAAGTTGCAACTTCCAAACGAGAGACTAAAGGAGCCGATGGGAGGGTAAACGTGGCTCAAAGCCAGGGAAGGACATGACTGACGGAGAGAAGGGAGGCATGACAGGAGCACAGTCATGATGGTTGGTGATGGTTGGGTGGGAGTGGAGTCCCCGACATCAGCAGAACTAACTTTTTGAGTTGGGTTTTTCGCTGATGTATAGAGGGAAGCAAAGAGCACGGCACGCACACATCTCGAAAACGGAAGGAAAAAGACCAAAAAATCATTTGCAGAGTGGAAATTTGTATATTGTGCCGGAAGAGGGGAGAAAAAGAGGGACCTGTCAAAAGAAACCAAACCAGAAAACACCAAAAATGGGTTATTCTAGGACCCACCCAGCCGACTACGACGTGTTGACTTCCAGATGAAGAAGGTTGTCATCCAAAGAGAAGCAAAAGAAAGGAGGGACAGGGCAGGACGGTTGACAGAGTGCAATTTGCAATGGAATCAAATTTGCCAGAACAGAAGAGAAGAGAAGGGAAAACTTCCACACAATCTGCCATCTCGCAGCAGTTGACAGGGACGAAAGCAATCTCCCTGTCATCTTTTTTCTTGAACAAGCTGATATCATCGGAGGGGGTCAAGGGGTGCTTGATTGGGTCAAGGACGATGGCTGGCGGTGCTGGCTTCCTGCTTCCTTCTCCAGGAAGTTATTATGGAAGCGAAGGAAGGATGTGCAAATGCTGGACTAATTGAAATAATTGAAGGGATGAATGGTTGCGGAACTGTGCGGAATGGAATACTTTAGAGCAGTATCAAAAACCTCTAAGTGGGGGATTGCTTCCCCCATCTCATTTATCACCTGACCACCCTCCTCACCCTAAATGTTCAATCGTTTTCAGTGGTTTCTCCGTTCCCTTCCCCTTCTTCATTTTGTGGTTTTTCCTTACCATTTGTGATTTCTTTTAATCATTTTCTTTCCTTTGAGTGGCTTTCTCTTTCACCTTGATCTGCTCCCCTCTCAGCGGTTTCTCTTCTGCCATTTTCCCCCCCATTCAAAAGGCTCTCCCGGTTAAGCATTAGTTTCCCACTCTTTGGTTTCTCTAATGCGCTTCAAAGCGGGATTAATGGTGGGACTCTTGTGGAAATTACCATATGAGTGGGTCTCAAAGGAGGGGCGTAAGAGAGCTGGCTGTAAATGAAAAGGAACCGCCAGAGGATTGGAGTCTGGGAAAATGCTTTTCATTTGCAGTGACAGGTGGTGAGGCATCGCTTGGTATTTCCCCGTTGATTAGCATACGAGAACTAGAAGGAGGCTCGACCCGGTTTCCCCTCCTGAAACCCTCTTCCCCGTTCTAGTGCCCAACCCTCTGCCCCTCCCTCGAGCTAATTGAAACATTTGAATGGAGCAGACAGGAGAGACAGTCGCACAAAGCGATACAACCACATTCAGAGCTCAAGTGTTTTTTAAAATTTAAATAAAACTTAATTTAATATTTCAGCAGGGGGCCACGATAAGGTGGCACCAGAAGGGGGTAGCACTCTGTTGTTCAAGAGGGGAGGGCTAAATGATTCGGGGCAGTAGAGGGTAGAGGTAGAGTGGCATTCAAGCGCTGAAGCAGATGAAAGATAATGCTTTTTCTGCGTGCTGGACAGAAATAAAAGCATAAATTATGGCAACCCACAAAAACAAAAGTAAATAAATAAATCATGGTGCGGAGAGGGGAGGGGATGGGAGGGCATTGTTCAATTGTTTTTTGCGCGCTATGTTTTCAGCTAGTTTTTGTATTGCAATTTTTGAGAAGAGTGTGCTAGGCACAGGAATACTACCCATATTTACATTTATGCACTTTCCAAACTGAACTGTAGATCGTTTGTGAACATTAAAACCCTGAAAGGTATAACCAGGTCCGTCTTCATCCGCTCCACTGACTTCTCTGGCATCTCTATCTGCTTCGATATCTCTGGCCTGTCTGCAATAATCATTATTATTATTGAGTTGATAATTATTTTATAAATTATAACTTAAAAAGTTAATATATATTTTGCAGATATCTGGCATATATACTTAATATTGTTTTCACTTTAGTTATAGTATTCTTAGACTCAAGATAACAATAGAAGAGATAATATAGAGATTGTTTATTGCCAAAGGTTCAACTATGGGCAGTTAAACAAAATGCATGAATACGAATAACATTGACTATGGCTATTACCCTGACCCGATGTTACTGATTTATTGGCTCCAGCAGCCGCTATGGCCGAACTCACAGCCAAGTTGTGGGCAGAGAATAGGCGATAGCGTTAAGGTTAAGAATAAATTAAATTAAGTTATTCGTTGACAAGGATTTGAGCTTAGTGGTACCAGTGTCAAAGGAAAACAGATGAAAATATGTATTATATAGTTACGGCAAAGGCCACGGAAAGATTCAAGGTCAGAGTAATTAGTTAGACAGAGTTGTATATGGAGAGGAAAGTGATGCCTAGGCGGATGTTCAAAGCCGTGGAAGATGTTGTTCCAAATCTATCTAAATGGTGGCAAAATGTGAACCTCGTGGTTCTACTACTGCTAATGGCACAGTCCGATTACATAAATATTATTATTATTTATTTATTTATTTACATACACATATGTCAAATCTGCAAGGCAGGGTATCTACAGCTTCGTTCTGCCGCATCCATTTCCTATTTCTTTCGCTCCTTTTTTGTGGAACTACTTAAATAAATTTGTGTGTGTTGGCCTGTTGGCTATTAATTTATTTGCCTGACATAAATGCAGCTGGGGGAAAATGGGGGAAAACAGCGGATGGAGTGCACGGGTGCATGTGTGCCATGTTGGTGTGGGGGAGGGGCTCTGGCAGAGAGAGGGGTGGCCTCAGAACTTTAGGGTAAAAGTTTGTGTGGGGAAACTATGCATTAATTTCATCATTGCAAAAAGTTCTGTTCTGCCAACATGTGAAGAGTTTTTGATTGAGTTTTCGGCTTGCACAAACTGTTCGTGTGTTCGTTAGCTGCTTGCTCTTTCTGTTTGCGGATCCCCCACTCGTCCCTCCGGCCCATGCTCCTGATGTATGTCTGTAGGTATCTATGCTGTGCAGAGGTCACGGAAGTTCAACCTTTGACTTTAGCGGCACGAACATTTGTAGAACATAATCGTTAATTGTTATTTGAAACGGGATCTCAAAGGAAACACACCCACACACACACACACACACACACAATTTCGAATATGCAAATCGGAAGGAACGGTGACTACTAGTATGAGAAGCAGAGAGAAAGTGGGGCACACTGAAGCGAGATCCGAGTAGCTTAGCACACGGTAGAGGTACTTCTGGCATGGCCATCAACTAGTCCGAAACAATTGGGAACACTTCAATCACCTCTTAGGATCTCCTAGGGAGGCATCAATCCTATCTATCCACAGGCGGACACTGCTAAAAGTTTTTGCACTTCATTGCACCTCGCCAAGGAGAGCGCCATATTAGACATGGACATAGACATATTCACGAGAGCAGCTGTCTTATAGGAAGCCTCTGCTATTAAATCAATAAACTAAACTTATTAATAATGGAATTCTCTTGAATATATGTATTTTCAAATTTAAATTTCCCATTTTCCACGTCGATGTGCAAATTGAATTTCGAAAAGCATCCTTACACCTCGCCCGCAGAGTTTGGCTTATCCTGCAGCCAGCACGAATGTGCCGCAAGCATTTTAAACGTCCCTCAAGCGAATGCCCCATCACACCGCCACCGCCACCCCCCGCATCAGGATCCTGGGGCCTTAATTAAATTCCCCACAAACACACATTCCCTTCCCCCCTCTTCCCATGAAAAATGCAAAGCACTCGAGGGATGTGTGTTACGGGGACAAGATTACACACGGCAGACAGAGGCAGCAGAAATACATAGCTAGAACTAGAACTAGAACCAGCACTGGGAGGTGGAACAAACGGAGATGAGAAGTATTTTATTCCCCGATTTAAGAGCGAAGATTGTCTTTAATCCATTGCACATGCATGCATAGCGTATATATTTTATTTTGAGTTCCCAGTATTATTTGCATCCATTCGTATTGTATCCCTTTGTCCAGAGGTATGCAAGCAGCGTATTGGATGGATTCCCTCTCGCCCATGGGACAGACTTTAGCCCTTGCTGTGGCTAACACTCATGTATGGAAATGTTTGTCATAGAATAATTTAATTCAAATTCCTGTCGAGTAACACGTATGACGAAATTTAAAGTTAGTCTTTCCGAAAACCATAAGAACTGCACGATGCTTTCGATCGATCTGAAGACATTTCCCCTTCGCAAATTTTCAGATGTAGAACAGAGTCCAAGCGAGGAAGAAGTGCAGCAGAAGCATCGAGGAACTGCGCGCCACAGCCTCCTGTCCAGGATGTCGTTCAAGCTGTTCCGACGCGGCTCCGCGCGGTGCATTGGCCTGCTGTCGGCCTTCGTGACGATCCTGCTCTGCCTCTACTACATCTCCATTGGCCAGCCCAATCCGGCGCCCATCTCCGAGGCGGGTTCGCCCACAGCGGCGGGGCTACAGCGTGGACTAGGACCATCGGCCAACGGGGCAGGCATCACTGGATTCAGTGTGCAGCAGCAGCAGCAGAAGAAGATTCATGCTGCAGGCATCGTCTCGAACCAGAAGAGGTCTTCCGAGCAGAAGGCGGAGGAGGCGCCGCCAGTAGTGGAGCAGGCGGCAGTAGAGTCCGACTCGCACGGGGAATACGCCAGGAGCAACTGGGGCGACAAGTGCTACGCCCTGCTCCAGAGCGACACGAACATTACGGCCAACGAGGAGCACAGCAGATTTGACTTTCAGGTAAGAGTTCAGGAGGTTAATCTCCAGGCCAATTTCAAAGGAATTCTTAAGTGAATCGTTTCGGGTTTTCAGCCCGAATGGATGCGATCGAAGGAGTACTGGGATCGGGGCTTTGAGGAGCGTTTTGATGTGCAGAAGAAGGACAAGCAGCGTCCCCCGCTGAAGGTCATCGTGGTGCCGCACTCGCACAACGATCCCGGCTGGCTGAAGACCTTCACCAACTACTTCCAGTCGGACTCGCGCCAGATCCTCAATTTGCTGGTGACCAAGATGCAGGAGTACAAGGACATGACGTTCATCTGGTCCGAGATCTCGTTTCTGCAGCTGTGGTGGGACCAGGCCCATCCCACCAAGCAGCGGGCCCTGCGGCGCCTCGTCGACTCTGGCCGCATCGAGATCACCACCGGCGGCTGGGTGATGACGGACGAGGCGAACGTACACATCTATCCGATGCTCGACCAGCTGATCGAGGGCCACCAGTGGCTCAAGAACAACCTGAACGTGACCCCCAAGGTGGGCTGGTCCATCGATCCGTTTGGCCACGGCAGCACCGTCCCCTACCTGCTGTCCGGCGCCAACTTCGAGGGCGCCATCATCCAGAGGATCCACTACGCGTGGAAGCAGTGGTTCGCCCGCCAGCAGATGGGCGACTTTGTGTGGACGCCCTACTGGCGGACGAAGGGAGAGGCCGCAGCTGGCAGTTTGCTCACCCACAACATGCCCTTTGACATCTACTCGATCAAGGGGTCGTGCGGGCCGCATCCGTTCATCTGCCTGAACTTTGACTTCCGCAAGATCCCCGGCGAGTACACCGAGTACTCGGTGAAGGCGCAATTCATCACCGACGACAACGTGGAGGAGAAGGCGCAGCTGCTGCTGGAGCAGTACGCCCGCACCGCCTCGCTCTTTCCGCACAACGTGGCCCTCATCCCGGTGGGCGACGACTTCCGCTACAACAAGGAGCGCGAGGTGGACCAGCAGTACCAGAACTACAAGAAGCTCATCGACCACATCATGGCCAACAAACGGCTCTACAACACGGACATCAGGTTCGGAACGCCCAGCGACTACTTTGCGGCCATCAGGGAGCGCACGAGGGGCAGGAGTCCCAGCTTTCCCAGCTTCAAGGGCGACTTCTTCGTGTACTCTGACATCTTCTCGGAGGGCAGGCCCGCCTACTGGTCGGGATACTTCACCACGCGGCCCTTCTACAAGCTGCTCAGCTCCGAGCTGGAGCACAACCTGCGCGCCGCCGAGATTCTCTTTACGCTGGCGTACAACACGGCCCGCCAGGCGGAGCGGGAGAACGCCATCAAGATC
This sequence comes from Drosophila tristis, assembly GCA_018150885.1. Taxonomy (NCBI): domain Eukaryota; kingdom Metazoa; phylum Arthropoda; class Insecta; order Diptera; family Drosophilidae; genus Drosophila; species Drosophila tristis. The sequence goes on along the minus strand of JAECWT010000210.1, from coordinate 870,391 downwards.
GACGAGAAGAACTACGAGCAGATCATCCACGCACGTCGCAATCTGGGCCTGTTCCAGCACCACGACGCCATCACGGGCACCTCGAAGGCGGCGGTGATGCGCGACTACGCCATGCGGCTGTTCGAGAGCATCCAGAACATGGTGAAGATGCAGGAGTCGTGCATTGAGCAGCTGCTGCAGAGGGGCCAGCCCCGCCATCACGGCTTCATCATCAGCGAATTCGAGCGGGACAACTTCAACAAGCTGCCGCGCAAGATGCCCATCCAGATGGTCAGTGGGGACGACTCCACGACCCCCGCAGGGGGAGGAGCCTCTTCTGCCGGCACATCCATTGGCAGCTTCGTTCTGTACAACTCGCTGGCGCAGAAGCGCATCGAAATCGTGACCCTGCGGGTACAGCATCCGAATGTGAAGATCCTCAACCACGAGGGCGTCGAACTGAAGCACATCCAGATCAATCCCGTGTGGAACATCACGGACACCTACGACCTGGTGCTCGGCACGACCACCACGGGCACCATCGGACGCATTCGCACGAGCACGCGGCAGTACGAGGTTATGTTCGTGGCCGAGTTGGAAGCCCTGTCCCTCAGCACGTACCGCGTCCAGGTGGATGAGGCCAGCTACAGGCGGAACATTGCCACCATCTACTGCGATGATTGCCACGAGCCGTCTGCGCCAGCGGGCAGCACCACTCCCGGGGGAGCCAGTGGCGCCACAGTGAACGACTTTGAGGTGCGGGCCAAGCCAGCGGGTGAGTAGATCGACCCACATCCATAGCCACTCGTACTACTGCTTTAGTTATCAGGTGACATCCAGCTGGAGAACCCCCACATGCGTCTGCTGTTCGATGAGAAGAGCGGCTTCCTGAAGACTGTCACGCGGAAGAACCAGCGGAAGGAGCTCCTGAAGCCGATGCAGTGCAACATCAAATTCGCCGCCTACCGCAGCGCCCAGTTCCACTCGGGGGCGTACCTCTTCAAGACGGATCCCGAGCAGAGCGAGGCCGAGAAGGATGTGCTGGAGGGCTACACCGATGTGCGGATCATCATCACCTCCGGCCCGATTGCCAGCGATGTGACCGTGATATACGGCCCCTTCCTGGCCCACACCGTGCGCATCTTCAACACGCGCACGCATCTGGACGCCGCCATCTACGTGGAGAACGACATCGACTTTGAGCCGCCGCCCAAGAACCGCGAAACGGAGCTCTTCATGCGCCTGATCACGAACATAGACAACATTGCGGGGGCGCCACTGCAGAGGGATCCGCTCAAGGAGCCCCCGGACACCGGCACCATGCCAGAGCTGCCTGTTTTCTACAGCGATCAGAACGGTTTCCAGTACCACGAGTGAGTAAAGAACGACAAGGAATCCCCAGTCCAATCTATCCCAATCCAGATCATCCTGAACGCGCTCTTCATTCGCTCTCCCCCTAGACGCATCAAAGTGCCAGCCATTGGCATCGAGGGAAACTACTTCCCCATCACCTCGGGAGCCTTCATCCAGGACTCGCGGCTGCGCCTCACTCTGCTCACCACCCACGCCCAGGGAGCGGCCAGCTACGAGCCAGGACAACTGGAGGTGATGCTCGATCGGCGGACCCTCTACGACGACTACAGGGGCATGGGCGAGGGCGTGGTCGACAGCCACCTGACGCGCCACAGGTTCTGGCTGCTGGTGGAGGACATGCCGCGGGGCCAGCACGCTGCCCAGCCGCCCGGCTACCAGGTGCCCAGTATGCAGGGACAGATGCTGGCCAATGCGCTGCGCTACCCGCCGAATCTGTACTTCCTGAGCAGCGTGGAGCAGCCGCTGGCGGGTCTGCAGGCCCAGGTGCGGCTGCTGCCCAAGGGGGCACTGCCCTGCGACGTGCACCTGACCACCCTGCGCACCCTCTCCGACCCGGAGCTGCAGCTGTTTCCGTCCGCCTCGGCTCTGATGGTCCTCCATCGGCAGGGCTTCGACTGCAGCGTGAGCGCCGTTGGTGGCAGGGAGCTGGGTCTGGACAGCGTCTGTCCGCTCTCGAGCGGAGGACTCGGCCCCGTGCAGCTGGCCAAACTGAGTCTGCACAGCATCGAGGCCACCAGCCTGACGGGGCTGGAGCAGACAAAGGAGAAGGCGAAGGAGAACTTCCGCATCCGCTCTCTGGCGGAAGTGAGCCTGCAGCCGATGGAGCTGCGGACCTTCAACCTCACCTTCAGCGACAGATCGTGAAGCAGCAAGAGTCCGAATCTCATTCTCTCTTAATCGGAATCGAAATCTGAATCTGAATCTATTTATTGTGTATTTTATTTATTCAGTGTATTGCATTGAGTTGTTTTTTGTGGCCCCTGAAATCTTAGTTTTAAGCGTAAAATACGACGAAAGTTCTCAGCTTTATATACATAGTTCTCGTCTGCAGTTCTCTCCCTCCCTCCCTCTCTCCCTAGCAGTTTTTGAAAGTACAAAGCGCGTAGTGCACACATGTAAACGATATTGTTGATCCAACTCTCGACTGCCCCAGGGTTATGCATTCCGTTTTAGCCAATTTGCCAGCCCACCCACCCATTCTCCCGCTCCGCAGATTCCATAGATTTCAGGCACACGCTTTTTAGTGCAATAATCTTTGACGAAAGACAGACTAGGCTGGACTAAGGACTAGCTGGATGATAGCCAACAAATTTTTAGATGCAAATATACTTACCTTTATTACTATATAGCCAGCAAGTTAGATAAATTTTGAATTCGCTTTCGTTTGCCTTCGCATCGATTTATTTAGACTGATTACTTGACTAAAACCAAAACGAATGCAAATATATTACGAGTACATATAACTACTACTACTACTACTACTACACCCTCGATCGCATGCATTGTAACCGAACCTAGAGCCTAATATGCATTAACCTTTAGCTCCTTTAAATCCTTAACCTTATGCATAGCTATAAGTTTTAAATGAGAAACAGAGTAGCAAAAGGATAAGCCAAATATTAAATTAGCACTACACTTAGCAATATTGTAAATAGTTGAATGCGAATTCAAGGCACGGTCTAAATAGCTCTAATATGTGTACGATGATCCGATAATCCCCCACTTACGCTTAAGGCCCCCTCCACCCTCCACCCCCACTCTAGTGTAACCCCAAAACACCAGAGCTTTTCAAATAGTTACTACTGCGACGACTACCACATACATACAAACAAACATAAATATGTAGACGTAATGCATTCAGAGCAAGCAAGACATACACATACATACATACATACTTTACTTTAGGATACCCAGGACACATAAGACATAAGATATAGAAAGACAAAGGACCGAAGGACACGCGGAAATCAAACGACGAGCATTTCAAACTGATACAGCAAATGTTTTGAGTATTTATTTATGAAAAACTTATTACATTATATGTAGTTTAATGAATACCAGATAATAAAGTATTAAATGAAACCAATTACAACTGAGTTTCCCATCTTTCATCACTATTAACTAGCAATGGATTAACAAAGATCTCCAAGATATGACAATCCACGCCCGCGTAAGTCTGAACACTTTTAAAGGAAGTCCATTTGTATTGGTAAGTAAGTGTGTAAGTTCCAATTAGGAAAAGCTATTCAGGAGAATGATCAAACATATCGCTGGGCCTGGGATAAAGAAATCTTCCAAATTTCAGCAGAGAGATGAACACGGGGAATTATCATATACCAAGAAAGAACAACTTTGGCATATACGAGATATATCTATGTAAACAGAGGCATTTGTCAATGTTTCTTTTTTTGTATGCCTCTGGTTATGCAGAAATATCAAATATGGGAATTTTACATAATTATATTAGGTATATATTAATAGCAAATTATAATAATATATAGTTCATACTGTTTGAATTTCACTTAATTGATTCTGATTCTGAGAGCTGATTCTACTCAGTTTATTTCTTGCTCCCCTCAAAAGTATACAACAAAACTTCAGTTTTCTACAGCATCAAAGACAAATAAAAGTTCTCGATGAGGCATAATTTATGGAAATTTCCGATAGTAGCAACTGGGCAAGGGAACCCCATTTGATAAGCCAATCGGGGGCTACTGAACCTTGTCGTAATCTTAACAATTTTACACGGCAACTTGACAAGATCGTAAATATTCAACGAGAGTTCTACTTAGAAGCCAGTCTGTCCAGCCGCAGACTTGTTGCATCAACTTGAATAAATACTGAATCGCAGTACTGACAAAACAGACAAAAATTTATGGACTTGGGTCCAATATTGACACTGCCATTTGTCTAGTCCGGAACCACTTCGTACATGTTTGCGCCCTTCTTGAGCAAATGTCCGCCCATGTTGGCTATCTCCACCAGCTGGCTAATGCCCGTCAAGACGCCCGCCCGCGTCCCAATCTCCTTCAGCTCCTCGAACTCGAAGATGCGCCTTCCCAGCGCCACGGCGCGCAACTGCATCATGTGCACAAAGTTGCGCAGTTGAGAGGCTCTTCCGCCTCCTCCAGCGGCGGGCACTTTGCGCGAGCGGCGTCCCGTTCCCCCGCAGCCCTCCGCCTTGAGACTGGTCTGGGTGATGCTCTCGGTCAGCAGGGCGATTACATCACGCACGTGTTGCGGAGTGACCACGTTGGACAAGTCTAGGCGCGCTCGTGCCTCAGATAGGTGAATCAGGCCGAGAAGTTGCCTGAAAGAAAGAGGCAGGAGACAGAAAGGCGTTAGAGTGCGGTAGAGTAGAAAGTTTGTTGCTTCAGTCTCTCGTTGCTGATGAGTTGTGTGTATACCCTTGCAGAGGGTATACTCTCGTACTCCACAGTGCAGGAGTCATGTCTGAAATACAGTCAAAGAGAGTAATCGTATGAATTACATTTCAGTCTGCATCAAAATGTGCCACACACACAGCCCAGAGCGAAAATACAATTGAATTAATTTTGGATTATTATTGAATCAGATCATGGATTGTCTCGAGAGTATAAGAAGCTTCGGTGCCCGATCATTCTGGCTGAGATAACCAAGAGCGCTGTTCTCTATACATATTTATAATTGATGTTGAGGTTGACCCCAGGGCCCCAGATTTGGCTCTGCTGCTTGATTCCAAATTAATTTCGTATTTTGTTTATACAGAATCTACGCCGTTCTGTTGTTTCCGCACACAACATATATTGATGAATATGTGTTTATGAGCAGTATACAATATAGAAATCTTGCCTTCCATATTTGGCAAGTGGATTTTACAAAATTGCTAAACTTGTTTCGCCACAGAACTTTTTACGAGATAATATGCAATACATATGTCTTTGGTTTATGTCTTTTGAAGCCCTAGCCTAGCGTCGTCTATGAGCTAACATTCGTGGCTAATAACTGCTAACCAGGCAGTAACCGAAAACATTTTCATTTTCATAGTTAGTTGACCATAAATCTGTGAGGGATGTGGGCGGCTCCGGCCTAAGGGCCAGCCAGCATCGAACATGTTCCAACGCATTGTCGTTTCGCTTTATTTTATTTCACGGGAAACCAACGCTTCTCTGGGGGGAAATTTTGAAACCATTCGTCTGGGCTTGATGATCATTAAGGCAAATGCAACTGCAGAGACAGGCCAGTGACAGTGGCAGTGGCAGTGGCAGAGGCAGAGGAAGCGAAGCATCCAGAGGCTTGAGGCTTTAACCAGACTGACCCATCTGCTTGGGCCGCATTTCATTCTCGGCTCGCACGTCGACGCAAACGGTTCATCAGCTAAGTGGCTCTGATCGGCCCGGTTCGGTTCGGTTTGGTTTGATTTGATTTCGGTCTTCAGTCTTCGTACTCAATCCAAAAGCTATTTCCGTGGCCGTGTGCATTTCCTAACATTGGCATTGGCCAGACCAGACCATACCCCCGCTCTGTGCGTGCATCTGCTTTGTTTTACTTCATTTATTTGGGATCGGTTTGGATCGGATCGGATCGCAAGCGTTGATGAAATTTCGTCTTCTTATTGTTATTAGTGCTGCTGCATTTTGTCTCTCTGAGCCCACGGCAATTTTCGTTGGCGTGACGAAAGTGCGAAGAGTCGCCCAAGTTTCCATTAATTGGAGTGTGTGTATTACGATTAGTGATTGGATTGCTTGGCAGCTTGCAGCTCGGAGCCCACCATGTTGCTACAGATCGTGGCTTTAGCGGCGATTTTAACGGCTGCGCAATGCTTTCAATTGAACAGTAAGTCGGAGTCGGAATTGCATTAATTTGATGCTTAAAACTAAGTTGATTTATGGGCCCATAAAAATATTCTGATAATTGTTGCGAAGGGTTAGGTTTAATGGAGGAACGATCTAACAATTAGATAAAGACATGGAGCAGATAACAAAGAAAAATGGAATGGAATGGAATGAAATAAGCATGATTTTATGATTTATTACTTTAATTGTGCTTAAAGGGCGTTGTTTCATGGCGGATATTCATTCTTAGAGATTTTTTAGATTCCCATGCGAAACGAAAGAATGATATAAAAAGTTCCCTAAATGGTAGAATGATGTAACAATGTGTTATTGGTTGTAAGAAATATAGAGGAAGCAGAAGAAAAATGTGAATTATAGGAATGGTGAAACAGATGAGGCCCTCGATGACGTTGAGCTTACAGATGAAGAATGGTTTCTAGATTTATTTATAAATCAGGGATGCTACTAACTCCGCAAAAACAAAATACATTTCGTGTGCATGACTAGCAAGGTTTCAATAGTAAGGGTTTTACGCTGTTGTTCTTGTAGTTGGACTACTCCTGCCCAACGTTGTTATAAATAAATGTTGCACGAATATATTGATGCACGACTCGTAGTTTTGGACCTGTATTATGGAATAATACAGATAGGGCAAATATAAGCAAATGATAAAGTATTTTAAGAGTACTTATGTAAATGGTCAATGGGGTGGAATGGGCCATAAAATAGTGCCGGCAGAAAATAGACAATTCTGTACATTTCAAATCTTAACGTTAGGAAAGGAACAAAAATGGAGGAGTGATCTTACAGGCTTTTCCAAGTGGGTTCTTTCCATAGAAAAGTAGAAAGATTAAGTACGTTGAGATTGTTGGCTATAAAATTGCGCCAAGATGATGAATTGTGGTTAAGAAATGCTAATAAAAGAACACAAAAGCAATTAAAGCATATAATTAATTTGAATTAAGTGAAGTAAAGCTTTTTACGTAGTTCATTTTCTAGAAACTTGAGAGTCTCTCTATCTGTCTCTGTAGGAGGAAACACTACGATGCCCGTGTCACATAATCCATTACGATGACATCCGTTCAGATCGCATGCTAGAATACTTGTCAATCGAACGAGGCAGCACAATTGAACGTTTTAGGGGGCGGTGATTGGATTGAATTTCCGTCTCATCTGCATCTCCAAAGGCCGGCTGCTCCACTCCACCCAGTTGCGTGTTCTCCGGCAAAAGTTCCCCCACCAGAAACCACAAAAAAACATCTCCAGACTGGGGATGATTGGACGTTATTTATATTTGAATGAAGCAAACAATTAACTCAGACGAAGCGACTGGAATCTGACAAGAGATTGAGGCTCTTCATCAGCAAAACAATTATAAACGTCGTCGTCTTACACTTGACTCTCTGTTTGTTTGTTTTTCTCCATCAATTGGAATAGATAAAGTTATTAAAGGTATGATGCACCTTATGTGGTGGATGGGGGTGGGGTGGGGTGGAGTGGAGAGGAGTGGATGCAAAACAAGTTCAACGAAAACAAGTTTCCTTTCACTTGAATTAACAGCCATTGAACCCCGGCTATGGTTCTAGCGAAAAAGGATCTTCCCAGGCAAAACAAAAACAAAAAAAGAAAGAAACTAGTTTCTGATGAGCCTCTTAATGAGCTGATTCATCCAACTGATTCTACGCATATATTCAGTCTCTTCGACTGCCTTTTCCACTCTTCCACGCGATTAATGCGGTTTCCTCTCTTCCTGTTTCGCAGTGACGCAGTTCTATGAGATGCCGCAGCTGTACGACTTGGATGACTACGACCGTTGCATGCAGGAACTTGATGGGGAGACCTCCACCTATTGCTTTGTCCGCGCCCAAGTCCAGCCGGATGAGTCGGTGGCCGGTTGGCGGGCAATCGCCGAGATCTCGCGCTACGATCGCCATCACTTCGACCATCGGCAGCTGTACTTTGGCCTCTGTCTGAGGGAATGCGAGGCCTCCCTGGCCGCACTGGATGACACCGAGTTGGAGTCGCTGCAGGCAGGTCTGCTCACGGACAATGAGAAGGTGAGAGACCATCAGCCTCGGATTGTGGGCCATTTAATTCAATCTTCAAACACGATTTTGTATTTATTGGGATATTTCCAAACTCCCCTTGGTCCAAGGCGTCGCCCGTAATGGCCGTTCAGCCACCACCACACGCCACACAAAGCACAGAAGCTGTGAAAACAGTTCAAAAGTTTATTCAACTCGAAATCAGCTTCGATCTGGGGGATTTGAATGGGGCAGCAGCAGCAGCAGCACCAGCACCAGCAGCATTGCCTCTGAATTCGTGATCTGCATCTGCATTTACCTATAAATATTGCATAAATTACTCGAATGCCCGGCTAGGAAAATCCGCTGATTAAACGTTGGCTAGATGATGGGTAAATGGGAGATGGCGGATGGCGGATGGTGTGTTCGCTGACATCAAAATGCATTCACGATCGTGCGATTACACAAAGCTGACTTGCTGTTGACTTGGGGCGTTGGCCAAAAATGGAAATGGATACCAAATCCAATTAAAGCAAATGCATTTCTTTCAAGGCCAAGGGCTTGGGATAGATTGGGGTCTGGGTCTGTGTCTGGGTCTGTGTCTGTGTCTGGCATTTTGATGACCCATTCATGGTTTTGTTGCATGTTTCCATGCAGGTGAATGTGTATCTGGGACTGTTCTCTATGGAGTCGCAGAATCGAGAGCAACATCAGCGACTGACGAGTGCCTGCCTCAACTGGCGGCTGAAGCGGCGAGGCTTCAGTCTGCGGGCCAAGAGCGTGGTGGAGTACTGCGATGAGGCTGGACGTGTGATCCAGGATGGTGGGTATTCATGCGGGACATTGGGACAATCATAGCTGTAACACAATCCCCACAGATACCTGGAATTTGACGTTCTATGGCCTACTGTGCATTCTGATGGTTCTTGCTTGCTTGGGCAGCCTCGTGGATCTCCTGCTGAAGCGGCGGCGTCACGACAAGATGCTCAAGGAGCGGGATCACTACAAGACCCCGCCCAAGAGTCTCGCCCAGCAGCTGCTGCTCACGTTTTCGGTGGCGCGGAACTGGTATCGGCTCAACCAGGAGCCCAACGGAAAGATCGGACGCGAGCTGCGCTTCCTCGACTGCTTCAAGTTCTTCGCCATGTTCATGGTGATCTTCGCGCACACCAACTGGGTGATCTACGAGAGCGCCATCAGCAATCCCCAGGATCCCGAGCGCCTGCTGCACACGGCCGCGGGCACACTCCTCGTCTCCGGCTCCCTCATCACGGTCACGTTCTTTGTGATCAGCGGCCTCCTGCTCACCATAAACTGGCTGGCGGTGGCGCGCACGGTGCAGGCCAAGGCAGAGTCCTGGACCTTCCTGCAGTACGCCGTGCTCTTTGTCAAGTTCAACGCGTTCCGCTACATTCGTCTGACGGTGCCCTATGCCTTTGTCCTGCTCCTGAGCGGCGTGTACTTTGACACTGCAGGAGGTCCGCTCTGGCGGCACATTTACGAGCGGGAGCAGCTGGCCTGCCGTCGCAACTGGTGGACCAATCTCCTGTACATCAACAACTTTGTGCGGACGGACGAGCGCGTAAGTGGATCCATCCCGAGCTGCTTCAGCTTTATAGTTTGCTTTATTCCATCCATCCCATCCCGACACCCTGACAGTGCCTGCTCCAGGGATGGTATCTGGCCGCGGACACGCAATCCTTTGTGCTTAGTCTGGTGCTGCTGATGCTGGGACATCGCTTTGCCAAATGGAGCAAGCAGCTCTACGCGGCCATCCTGGCGATCTTTATGGCCCTTCCAGTGCTGCTCACGTACGCCCTGGACTACTATCCCATCTTTGTGCCCACACCGCAGTAAGTTCGAGTCTCTGGCTCATCTCCCCTCATTTCATCGGCACTCTCGATGCTCCCAAACAGAACACAGAAGGACTCGTTCATTGGGGATCGCCAGTTCACGGAGTTCTACACCTCGTCGCTGATGAACTTTGGCTGCTATTTCTGCGGCGTTCTGGCCGCCTTGGTCTACGACCAGCTGGCCCTGAACCAATACAAATTGCGGGAGTTGCGCAGCTTCCAGCTCCTGTGGTTCGCCCTCATTCCGGTGGGCATCCTCTGGCTGTTCACCGCCCACCCCATCTTCCAGCATTACTATGTGGCTCCGTCGGCGATCTGGGGCGCCATTTACGCGGGCCTGCAGAGGAATCTCTGGGCCTTCGGTCTGAGCATCTTTATTGTGGGCATGGCCGGGAAGGTAGGCTGTAAGTATATCACCGTGGGATACGGATACGGATCCGGATTTCCACTTCCACTTGGATTCCCCGCTCATTCTGGCGTTTGTGTTTTTCCAGGGATCTTCCGCAAGTTCGCCTGTCTGCCCATCTTCCGGATACTGGGACGGCTCACCTATGGAGCATTCATCGTCCATCTGCTGGTGGCGCGCATCGTCCTGGCTACCGTGCGGGAGCCCATCTACTTCGGCACGGGCATGATGGTGGGAAGACCTTAGATTCGCTCACTTTCCTTTGATGCTAGTGCTTATTCCACCTTTGTATTTCCATTTCGACAGTTTGCCTTCATCTTCTTCACGGTGACCGTGTCGTATCTGTGCTCCTTCCTGCTGGCCATCTTCCTGGAGCTGCCCGTCTCCTCCCTCCTGAAGCTGATGCGATAGTACAATACCTACCTACTCGTCCACGTAGTTCTCTCGAAGTAATTTTACTTATAGAATTAGTTAACTTAAATTAATTAAAGCACAATCTTACCCCGATCCGATCTGGCTCTGCTCGGCACAGGCGGCCTCCCCTCCCGTACGGCCGCCTGCGCGCAGCTCCATGAAGAATCGCTCGATGGAGCGGCAGGCCGCATCGCTCAGCAGCGGATGCACATTCTGGCGTGCATAGGCCAGGAATTTCTTGATCAGTATGGGTGGCAGGAGATCCAGTTCGGCATCCTCCCCCAGCAGCTCGAGACGCTTGTCCAGATCGTAGTCCTGCTCCATGATGCTGTCGTTTTCAGCGCTGTCGTCGTCGGCCTTCGCCTCGTAGAAGGTGGCCTCGCACATGGAGTGGCTGGTCTTGGGCTTGAGCGCATAGCGCGCCGCAATCTGGGCCCGCTTCTTGGCTCCTGCGTGGAGGGCGCGCACATGAGCCGTCAGCGATATGTCGCGCTCGGCCGAGGGCTTGTCCAGCAGAACATACACCAGATGGAACTCCTTGAGCAGGGAGGGCACGATGTGGATGTTCTGTAGCAGGTAGCGCCCCTCATCGTACTGTCCCCGCTGAGGATTGGCAGAGGCAATGATCGAGGGCCGGGCCAGGAACGTGGAGAAGGCGCCTGGCAGCGGCATATTGATCTCGCCCGACTGCATGCACTGCAGGAGCACGGCCTGCTTCGAGGCAAGCTTGTCCACATCGTCCAGGGTGCAGTGGCCGAGACTGCTTGCCGTCATGAGGGCCCCGGCCTGGAGCACGCGCTTGTTCCGGCCTGTGAAGGTCGGGCCCAGCCTCTGGGCGGACTGGGCGCCGCGTTTCCCGCTTATGTGCGATCCTCTCTCTGTGATCTGGGCGCAGTTTTGCAGTATCTTTGACTTGCCGATGCCGGGATCGCCCACAAGCAGCACATTGACCCCACCGTTGCCGCCTCCAAGCAACGAGAGCAGACAGGCGGCCTTGGGTAGCTCGTGGCCATGCACCTCTGGCGCCAGGGACTGCACCAGCAGCTTGAAGCTGTTCGGCTCCGCATTGACCATGGCAATGGCCTCCAGGTCGCGCTCGCTGAACTCTCGCTTCTTGTGGCGCGCATCCTGGATGCTCGCTGCCTTGAGGTAGGCCTTCATCTCGTTGGAAGTTCCAGTTCCAGTTCCGGTGGTCATATCTTCGCCAAGATCGCGCAGCTTTAGCACCCCGTTGACGACTATCTCCTGGCCCACGTGGACGCTGTCCACCAGATCGTGGCGCAGCTCCACATCCATCTCCCCAGGGAGTATGCTGTCATAGTCCGCGATTAGAGACAGACTGGACTCCTCCAGACGTACGATCTGCTTGGCCGAGATGCGTGTGTACGGCGAGCTCCGAAGGGGCACAAAGCTATCCTTGGCCACGCACTGCGCCTGCTTGCAGTGGTAGGGACTGGGCTGGAAGGTGCCGCGCTGACGCATCGCCTGCTCCGCCTGGCAGCGGGAGCAGCGGAAGGACTGCCAGGCTATGCTGTACGTCGGTTCTCCCACGCTGCTCACAATGCCGCGGACCGAGAACAGCGTGTCCACGCGGTCGTGACTAATGCCGGTGGTTAGCTCCACTGGCGTAAAATCCTCGGGGCGCACGTAAATTTTGCGGATGCGGCCTGGAGGAGGCACATACTGCTCCAGGGTGGAAGCGAAGCAGGTGGCTGACGTGTCAGTCGTGTCGAGGTTGTGATTGATCACCACCGTGTGCATAGCCACGGCCAGGGTGGAAAGGGTGCGCAGGGGATGCTCGCGCAGATCCTCCGTCAGCTGAGGCCACGCATTCTTCAACTGCTCGTCGTGGACGATGCCGAGGGCGGGCAGCTTGAAGAATCCCTGCTCTCGTATCCGCACAAAGTCGTACTTTTGCGGATTGCGCTGGTAGTGGGCCTCCACGGCCGTGATGCGCTTGGCCAGGTCACTGTCCTCCGTGTAGGTGTCGCGCAGAAAGTACAAACGCCAGCCGGGACAGGCCTTGGGATTGTCAACCGCTATGCTCTGCACTTGCAGCCCGTCCTCAGGCGCTGCATAGTTCTCGGGCCGCAGAAAGCTGCAGTCTATGTTGGCGTCGCGACCGCGCTTACTGGCCGGACGATTCCATCCTCTTGCCGGAGGCGGGCGAGTTTCTGCCGCATCAGCGCTCGTGCCAGCCTCTTGGCCCTGCTGGCGCTTCCCGCCAGCTGGGATAACGCGGCCCTTTCGGCGGAAATAAAAGTAGGGACGATAGCCGCCACCCCCGCGCCCACGTCCACGGGGCGCAGGTGAATTCATTAGAAAATTAACACAAAAAGTACAACGATTTGAACAAATCTACGCGCTTCAGTTAGAGATGACAATTATGCAGTGACCACAAAAAGTATTTTCATGAATCACTGTCATCGAAATTATATCGGTAATCGAGCGAAATAGCTGGGACTGGAGCATAGAATTTTTTTTTTAAATAGCATAAGATATTACACGATTTTTTACTTGATTTTATTTTTCAATTCTGTTACACTCTCTACAAGAAAATAAAATAAAATAAAATAAAATAAAAGAAGAAGAAATATTAAATATACCAATAATAATAACTATCCATAATGATTATTTTTAAAGAAAAACCAAAGAAGAATAATACATTTTTATTGATTTTTATTTATTTGAATAAAAATAGAACTCAAAGTGGAATAAAGGAGGAGTGGTGGAGGAGCTGAAAAAAGCTTATACTTATTCATAATAATTGAGCCAAGGCAAGCCAGACCATTAAACTGTTTGAAATGGGAAAAAAGAATCATTATTTTTATACCCGTACTCAAAAAGAGTTAAGGGGTATATTAGATTTGTGGTAAAAGTGGATGTGTGTAACGCAGAGAAGGAAAATTTTCCGACCCCATAAAGTATATACATCTATTCTTGATCAGCATCAATAGCCGAGTCGATAGAGCCATGTCTGTCTGTCCGTCTGTCCGTCTTCTTTGACGCCTGTATCTCAGAGACTTTAAGAGCTAGGGCAACCAAATTTGGTTTCCAGACTCATGTGATATCACACTGCTACAAGTGTATTTCAAAATTTCGCCCGCCCCTTCCGCCCACACAAAGAACGAAAATCTGGGGCAGGCACAATTTTCAAGATACGATAAAACTAAAATCGCAGTATCGTAGAAAATGCCCATATCTACCAGATCGCCGAATCTGAATCAGATCGGATCATAATTATAGCCAGAATGAATCAGTTGATTCCCCCGCCCCCTCCAGCAAGATATCAACCACTTATTCTCTTTCTCGCTCGCACACTCTGCCGCGTTCAGTGCGCGAGCAACCCCTAGCGGAGGAGATGTAGAATCTAAATGGTACATTTAGAATCTACTTGTTAGATGTAAAATATACATTGTAGATGTAGATAACAGACGTAGGAAAAAAAAGGTAAAATGTAAAATTTTTTGTTAATTCTAAAAAATCATGCTCCAAAATGTAAATACTGACTGAGTACGGGTATAAGTAGAGTCGCGTTCCCAGAAGCGACTCACACGTTCCTTCTCGTTTTTAGTTTGATTTATAGCCACCAAAGTTGGTGGCATTGTTTAATTTGTTTTTAGTTTATTTCTGTACTCGTTACTTCTCCGTTCATTAGTTTGCGGTTGTGTACTAAGTGAATATTATGTTTTCCAGAGGACGAGTCGCCTGCTGGGTCTGTGCCCGAGGAGATGTAGAACAAGGAAAAAGATGTAAGATGTGGATTAAATTTAAACGATAAGGTAATGGCATGCCTGAATTTTTTTTAAAGGATTGTCAACAGAAAAATATGTATAGCTAGTTATTGGATTTATTCAGTGAGTTTTGGTGGCAAATGGCACGTTTATCATATTATATGTCTAGGGATTCATCTTGGAAATATTCTTTAATATTCTTGAGGATGGTCTTATATTGCTTCAGCTGTTCTGCAATTTCCCGCTTTTCGCGCATATAATAGGCCTTGGACATTTGAACATATTCCTCGCCCTTAAAGATGAACGTGGAGACTTCTGTGGCGTCTATTGCCTGGTCTTCGGCAACAGCAGGCTCTTTCTTTATAGTGGCCTCGGATAGTGGTATTACCTCAACAGTGGCTTCTGTGACGGTCGTTCTCAAGCGTTTGGTGCAAGGCGACACAAGACTAATTTCAACTAAAAATACAATTTAAATATAATGAGGTCTAAGTGGCTTGTAATGCATTTATCTACTCACTCCCATTCTTATAAGTCTGCGGCGTTGTTGCCATGCGCTTTGAATTGCCTGTGGTGGACTCCACATTGTTGATGCTCAACTCGTCACTGTCGGTCAGATTTATGAAGTAACTCTCCTGCGAGGATGTGGACGCCACTTGTTCAAGAGCCTCCGCCTCCTCCGGCTCGGGCGAACCTTCGTATGGATACGGTACCGCCTCTCCGACTAGTAATTTGCGATTCTTGCTGGAGGATATGTATTTACGATCAAAATGCTCACAGCACATGAACATTTTATGTGGCGAAATTTTCGGGTGTACACGTCCATTTTCACGCCAGATTTGGGCACGCTCCGGTTGCTTCGGAGGGGCGAAGACTGTTGTTGAGGTGCTGTCGTTGATAAGATAGTAATTCTCACAATTCTTGTAGGTGCAAACTCTTGAAACCATTTTAATGTATTTTTCTGTTGTTGTTTTGTCTGAAATAGCGTCGTTTCTAGGGATGGGCCGAACGGGCACTCATATCAGACAAACTATTGATAATACTATCGATATATCAAATATTTTCTTACTATCGAAT
This sequence comes from Drosophila tristis, assembly GCA_018150885.1. Lineage (NCBI taxonomy): Eukaryota > Metazoa > Arthropoda > Insecta > Diptera > Drosophilidae > Drosophila > Drosophila tristis. Next base: position 854,719 of record JAECWT010000210.1, on the reverse strand, counting down.
TTGTCTATTTAAATAGTATAGTCCTACTTTTAGACAAGTGTAGTATACACATATAGGGAGTACCCACTGTACCAAGGGTACTTAACAGATGAAACAGAAGAATACACACTGGGCCCAGTCCCAGTATATCGAGTATAGTATACCTCGAGCGACATAAGTGCACCATCAGCATATTTACAATATGCGGCGCAATGAATATGAGCCGCTTCATGTGCACATAATACTCTCTCTCCGCTGCCGGCGTTAATGGCAGCGCGGCTTTTGGCTAAGCGTACATATGACTTGAATTCATGCAATAAAGAACAACCAAACAAATCACAAGTTTGTGTGGAACTTTAAAACACACAAGTTTTCATTGGTGCTGGTGGCTTGGCTCCAAAATGGATCGATAGTATCAGCGAAGGAGCACCGTAATTTCTCCATAAATACCAGCGATCTGGCACCCTTAAGTAACGGGATCTTGCTTTGCTTAAAATATTTGTATAAACCATGTTTGTGAGTGCCAAAAACTGTGCAATCGACTCCACCATGTCGACCTGCGACTCTGACCTGGAGAGCCACAATGCCGGCATTGATCTTAGCTCGAAGAAACCGCGCCAATCCGCATCCGCTGACGTTGCGACCGTCTGCAAGGGATTCCTTACCACATATCGAGAATACTGCTCCAACACGTCCTTACACGGTGTGCAGTACCTGGGCGAGCACCAGCGACCTATGCGGGAGAGGATCTTTTGGCTGTGCGCCTTTCTGATCTCCATTTACGGCTGTGCCACACTGATTGCCTCCGCCTACACCAAGTGGACGGAGACGGTGAGGCTCCTACTTTTCATTAATATCTGTCCAATGGCAATCGTTACTGGTGTGTCTTTCCAGCCTGTGATTGTCAGCTTTGCGGAGAAATCAACGCCCGTGTGGAACATACCCTTTCCCGCCATCACAGTCTGCTCGGAGACCAAGCGAGTGCTGAAACCGAAAGGTGGGACAAAGCTCAATTGAGTTCCAACAACAATGTCACTCAAAATTGACCCGTTTTTGCAGGCAAGGAGACATCGTTTGCGGATCTGTACAGCCAGTTCAATAATGAGATGCGTTCTTCGCGCGTGTTCAAGCCGCAAAACATTAGCGCGCTGGAGATGGAGGAGTTTCGCACACTTCTCCATGTATGCAATACGCAAATCATTGACCAGGCCATGCCACTAATTTCCGGCGACGATGTGGACTACTTTGATGTGCTGGAACGAATGCTGCCCCAGTTCGATCGGTATTTCTTCTACTGCCGCTGGCTGAGCCGCTTCAGTGAATGCGACAAGTTCTTCCGCAAAACGCTGACAGAAGAGGGCATATGCTTCACTTTCAACGGCCTGAAGGCCACCGACATCTACAGGGAAGACACCTACCAGTATCGGCACAGTGCCGATGCCTTGGACATGGAGAACATCAGTTCGCACACGGCCTGGTCGCTGGAAACAGGCTATGATATAGAGAGCGATGTGGTAACGTATCCAGCTCGTGTGCTCAGTGCTGGCGCTCGGTCGGGCATCTTTCTGGCCCTGCAGAGCTTCAAGCAGGAGGTGGACTACGCTTGCCGCGGCCCTGTGCAAGGGTTTAAAGTTCTTCTGCATGCCCCGGACGACGTGCCGCAGGTTTCGAAGCAATTCGTGCGTATTCCCATGGGCAAGGAGGTCCTCATTGCGGTCAAACCAAACATGATTACCATGTCCTCAGGCATTGCCGAGTACCATCCGCTGCGGCGGCAGTGCTTCCTCAGCCATGAGCGGTCCCTGCGCTTCTTCAAAGTCTACACCGAGTCCAATTGTCAGCTCGAGTGCTTGGCCAACTTCACGCTGACCAAGTGCGGCTGTGTAAAGTTCTCGATGCCCCGTAATATGGATATGCCGGTGTGTGGCGAGGACAAAATCTATTGCTACGATCGGGCCGAGCGGGAGCTCCTCGTGAGGGAGTTCCATCGGGTAAAGGCACTGAATGCGGCTCGAGAGGATCCACGGGGAGTAGAATTGGCTTGCAATTGCATGCCGGCGTGTACTTCTTTGGTCTACAACACGGAAATCTCGCAAGCGAACTTTGATCTGGAGGAAATGCTGATTGCCGAAAACGACACTGACTTCATGGAGGAATATCCCGGCTCCCAAATGTCCCGGCTATCCATCTACTTCAAGCAGAGCCAGTTTATTACCTCGAAGCGGTCGGAGCTGTACGGCATGACCGAGTTCCTGGCCAATTGTGGCGGTATTTTCGGCCTCTTCATGGGCTTTTCCATACTCAGCCTAGTGGAGATAATATACCACTTTACCTTGCGTTTCTACACTAATATGAAAGAAACACTCGGTTAAAGTGAAGGAATAATTCATAAGTAATTCCGATTTTTCCCTGTGCCTGGACCACGCGAATGTTGTCCAGGGCAACAGTGAAAGAATCGCACCTCATTTCGTTTAGTTTATTATTTTAATGTTATATGTTGATTATCTTATCTGTTCCATTGTAAAAATATAATTTATTTATTATAATTCAAATTGCAACCGACAGTCTAAGATGCGGCTATGTGGCAGCCCTGCGTGTTTTTGCTTGCGCGCCAAAACTATCGTATGAAAGTGTATCAGACTATTGTATTAGTGTTGTCACCTGCGTGAAATATGAACTTGAAAAGACCAATTTCCAGTCAAAAACAAAAAATTAATTCATTTGGAATTAAAGTCAATTTTATTTTTCAATTTACTCATAACAATAATAAAATACTACCGCCAAGAGAAGAGAAATACAATTGAAATGCACAAAATGCAACTCTGCTGATGAAAATTGCGAGATTTTGGCAACCCGGCTTCCGTCTATTGTTCTGCTCTTTTTTAAGGCGGCCTTCGTCGCGTGAAGATTGTGAAAATTGTGGTTTTCCAATTACTTTCGTGTCAATTGCAGTTAATTTAATTTAATTACAACACAACATGTCTGCAGACCAGGCCCAGTTCCAGCAGCTCTTGGTTTCCCTGCTATCTACGGATAATGATGTGCGCCAGCAGGCTGAGGTGAGTGTTCTCGTGTGAGCGTAGTGTTGGATCAACAAGAAAAATTGAATTGCAGCAATTCTGTGATGCGCAATATGCATATTGGCGTGCCATCTCATCTAGTACATATGTATGCATGTAAAGATATAAAATTGGGCACAGATATTTCTGCTCTGGTCTGTGTGATCCATTTTGTTCGCAGGCATATTTTTTCCTATTAAATTTGTGCCCTGAATCATCCGCTTCGCACACAAAACGTGTTTTTGCCCTCCCTTTTGACGCCACATTCGCATGTGTGTTGCGTCTCTTTCGGTTGAAGAGCGACAGAGACAGGGAGGGAGATAGATAGATAGAGAGAGAGAGAGAGAGACGGACGAAACAAAGGAACAAAGTAAAATACCATTTAAGAATTTAACAATTTAAAATTTCTTATGATATATGTATGTATGTACATATGTACATACGAATTTTCGGGCAAACGGAAACAAAGAACAGGTGCAAAAATGTGGTGGAATGACGCATTGGATGGATGGTGGATGGGAAAATGCAATCTGTTTAATATTCCGTGTTGATAAGCGCCTTGCTCGGGGGCACATGGCACATGGCAACGCCCGCCGACCTTGAGGCATCGGCTCCACCCACCTGGAAACGAAACCAAATCTGTTTTGCGTCGATTATTCACGTTTCTGTCTGTTTCTTTTACCATATTCCAGGATGCCTACAACGCCCTGCAGCGAGACCTGAAGGTGACACATCTTCTGGCTAACATCCACAATGGCCAGCAATCCGAGGAGGCCCGCCAGATGGCCGCCGTTCTGCTACGTCGTCTCTTCACCACCGACTTCCCGGACTTCTACAAAGAGGTTGGAAATGCAACACAGAGGGAAACGCCCCAGAGAGTGGTTTTCTAACGAAACGTCTGCCCTTTTCCCCGCCGTAGATTCCACCAGAGTCCCAGAACCAGTTGCTTCAGCAGATTCTGCTGGCCGTGCAGCAGGAGGTGACGCCGCAGCTGAGGAGGAAGATCTGCGAGGTGGTGGCCGAGGTTGCACGCAATCTGGTCGACGATGATGGCAACAACCAGTGGCCGGATATCCTGCAGTTTCTCTTCCAATGCGCCAACTCGCCGACGCCCCAGCTGCAGGAGGCCGCGCTGCGGATCTTCACCAGCGTTCCGTCGATTTTTGGCAACCAGGAGACGCAGTACATTGATCTGATCAAGCAGATGCTGGCCAAGAGCATGGACCCCAGCTCGGATCCCGAGGTGCGCATCCAGGCTGTGCGCGCTGTGGGCGCCTTCATCCTCTTCCACGACAAGGAGAAGGAAGTGGTCGTGTACAAGCACTTTAGCGACATGCTGCACCGGATGCTCGTCATCACCGGCGAATCTATCGAGGCCCAGGACGACCAGAGTCTACTGAAGCTGTTGATCGACATGACCGAGAGCTGTCCCAAGTTCCTGCGGCCCCAACTGGAGTTCATCTTCGAGATCTGCATGAAGGTGTTCAGCTCGAAGGACTTCGAGGACACCTGGCGTCATCTGGTGCTGGAGGTGATGGTCTCCCTCTCCGAGAATGCGCCTGCCATGGTGCGCAAACGTGCGGAAAAGTACATCGTTGCCCTGATCCCGCTGGTGCTGCAGATGATGACTGATCTGGACGATGACGATGACTGGTCGACCACCGATGTCGTGGACGACGACGATCACAGCGACAACAATGTAATTGCCGAGTCCTCGCTGGACCGCCTCGCGTGCGGTCTGGGCGGCAAGATGATCTTGCCCCAGGTGATGAGCTCCCTTCCGGCGATGTTGAGCCACAGCGATTGGAAGCACCGCTTCGCCGCTCTTATGGCCATCTCGTCCATCGGCGAGGGCTGCCACAAACAAATGGAGGCCATACTGGATGAGGTGATGTCGGGCGTGCTGAACTTCCTGCGGGATCCCCATCCGCGTGTGCGCTACTCCGCATGCAATGCCATCGGCCAGATGTCCACGGACTTTGCTCCAATCTTTGAGAAGAAGTTCCACAGCCAGGTATGAGCTCTCGCATAAAGGATTCGCCTTTAAAATGGTTCTGATTTGTGCCGTGTCCTCGTTTAGGTTATTCCCGGCTTGATGCTGCTGCTGGACGATGTTCAGAATCCCCGTGTGCAGGCACATGCCGGCGCGGCGTTGGTCAACTTCAGCGAGGATTGTCCCAAGAATATTTTGACACGCTATCTGGACGGGATCATGGCCAAGCTGGAGGCCATTCTCAACTCAAAGTTCAAGGAGCTGGTCGAGAAGGGCAACAAGCTGGTGCTGGAGCAGGTCGTGACCACCATTGCCTCTGTGGCGGACACCTGCGAGGCAGAGTTCGTTGCCTACTACGACCGCCTAATGCCCTGCCTTAAGTTCATAATCCAGAACGCCAATTCCGAGGATCTGCGCATGCTGCGCGGAAAGACCATCGAGTGCGTGAGCCTTATCGGACTGGCCGTGGGCCGGGACAAGTTCATCGGGGATGCCGGCGAGATCATGGACATGCTGCTGGTCAATCACACCGAGGGCGCAGAGCTGGCCGACGATGATCCGCAGACCTCATACCTGATCACGGCCTGGGCGCGCATGTGCAAGATCCTGGGCAAGCAGTTCGAGCAGTATCTGCCCCTGGTAATGGGCCCCGTGATGCGCACCGCCTCCATGAAGCCCGAGGTGGCCATGCTGGACAACGATGAGGTCGAGGACATTGAGGGCGATGTAGACTGGTCGTTCATCAATCTAGGGGAGCAGCAGAACTTTGCAATCCGCACCGCAGGCATGGACGACAAGGCATCCGCCTGCGAGATGCTCGTCTGCTACGCCCGCGAGCTGAAGGAGGGATTCGCCGAGTACGCCGAGGAGGTGGTCCGCCTAATGCTGCCCATGCTCAAGTTCTACTTCCACGATGGCGTCCGTACAGCCGCCGCCGAGTCGCTGCCGTATCTGCTCGACTGCGCCAAGATCAAGGGTCCCCAGTACTTGGAGGGCATGTGGCTCTACATTTGCCCCGAGCTCCTGAAGGTGATTGTCACCGAGCCAGAGCCGGAGGTGCAGTCCGAGCTGCTCAATTCGCTGGCCAAGTGCATTGAGACCTTGGGCCCCAACTGCCTTAACGAGGAGGCCATGAAGCAGGTCCTCGAGATCATCAACAAGTATGTGCTGGAGCACTTTGAGCGCGCCGACAAGCGTCTGGCTGCCCGCAACGAGGAGGACTACGACGATGGCGTCGAGGAGGAGCTGGCCGAGCAGGACGACACGGATGTCTACATCCTGTCCAAGGTGATTGACATCACGCACGCCCTCTTCCTGACGAACAAGGCCCAGTTTCTGCCAGCCTTCGAGCAGGTGGCCCCGCACTTTGTGAAGCTTCTGGATCCCAGTCGCCCACCAACCGATCGCCAATGGGGTGTGTGTGTCTTTGATGATTTGATTGGTGAGTAGAGAGCGTGGAATAATGCTTTATAGAATGGAATGGATTTTTATAGAATAGTTTAACTCTCTGTCTACGTTTTCTATGTTGCAGAGTTCTGTGGCCCCGCCTGTGCCCCGTACCAGCAGATCTTCACGCCAGCATTGCTGCAGTATGTGGGCGACAAGTCGCCGGAGGTGCGCCAGGCCGCTGCCTATGGCTGCGGTGTTCTGGCCCAGTTTGGTGGCGAGCAATTTGCGGTCACATGCGCTCAGATCATTCCATTGCTGGTGCAGGTCATCAATGATCCCAAGGCCCGCGAAATCGAGAACATCAATGCCACGGAGAACGCCATTTCGGCCTTTGCCAAAATCCTCAAGTATAACAAGTCGGCGCTGTCCAATGTGGATGAGCTGATTGGCGTTTGGTTCTCCTGGCTGCCCATCTCCGAGGATCCCGAGGAGGCCACCCACATCTATGGCTACATGTGCGATCTGATCGAGGCCAATCATCCGGTCATTCTGGGCGCCAACAACTCCAATCTGCCGCGCATCGTCTCCATCATCGCCGAAGCGTACTGCACCAAGGTGCTGGAGGCCACCAGTGCGACCGGTACCCGCATGCTCACCATTGTCAAGCAAGTCGAGTCGAATCCCGACGTGATGCAGGCCTGTGCCAGCAGCCTGAGTGCCGAGCAGCAGCAGGCTCTGCAGGACGCCTACCGGGAGCTGGCCAGCAAGGCGGCTGCCTAAGAGGAGATCATCACCATGTGCTCCATCCCTCCACTTTTGGATCCATAAAAAGGGATAGAAGGAGGCATTACTCTCGTTATTATATTTTACTCTTGCCGACAGTATCGTCGCGTATCGGCAAATGCATTAAAAACTATGTTAAAACAGGGATCCACACACGTTTTTGTGTGCATCCATCCATAGAGTTATACAGATAATGATTCTATATATACATTGTGATTTCAATCAAAACTCTTCTCTCACGAAGGCAAAAAGTCTGCGACTTCTTAGAATTTGACATGTTGAATGGATGGAACCCATTGCCATCATCAGAACACAAATTCCAATAGATTATTTTCGTTATTCAAGTTATCGTGTTATATACAGGATATATATTGTATATTTGGCCAATAACCACGGCCACCACCTCTCTTCCCACACAAACACACACGCAAAACTCTCTCACACACAACACACCCACGAAAATCAGGATGTGAGCGTCGTCCGAATCGAACGAAATGTAACATGCATTCAAAACCATTTCAAATGATAAAAATGTATTTTAAAAATGATTAAAAGGTCGAAATAAATAACAAGTAAAACGAAATTGATTTTTTCTTTATTCTTTATTTTTCTTTATTATTCTTTTGCACATTGAAATAAAATAAAATATATATATGATTCATTTAGAATTTGGAAGAGATTTTGCCAGCAGAGACAAATTTCAAACATTTCGGCAATCGGTCTTTTTTTTCGCTCTCGGACAGGGATAGACTTGATCATTCAAGGAGGTTAAGGGAACGCTTTGCAAACCTTCGCTACTTCGGACTTTTGGTCAAAACGGCAAGTCGGCATAAGCAGCAGCCTTGTTTCGTTAAGTTATTGTCGCGCCTTACATGTTTTACATTGTCGCAAACAGGTTTAAAATGCCAAAACAAGAAAGAAAATGTATCTATTATCCATTTAAAAAAAGCTAGCTTGAAAAATGATAGCACTGAAACTGACGCATCTGTATGCATGCACATGGTTAAGTGACTGAACGTTGCTAGACCTCCCTAAGAAACAGCTGGATAAGAAGAAAAAGGAAAAACAGACCAAGCAAAACAAAAACGCAAATACCATTCCACAACCAAATCGAATAAGTTTTGAACGAATTTAGCAATGATAATTATTAATTTAAGTTTGACTCTCACATAAAAACTGCAACAAGAAACTTCCTATCATACAGCAGACGCCATAGAAAGAAAAAATGACAGGTGAGTGGAGCAAATGGCGACATAAAATAAATGACGAAACCGAGGTGTCCGCCCCACATTATTTCTAGATCGATGATTTTAGTGATCAAAGTACATCCGAATCCGATTGAATCTCAATAAAAAGGAAAGTGCTGCCAGGGGCAGTAAAAATTCAAGACCAGACCGGGAAAAAGGGGTGAGTGCAACAAGTCGGCGGGATTAATCCGATTGTGGATGCAGCGAACCGAAAGAAATTTGGCCATAATTCAATTTTGAGAAGAGGCAACAGCTGCCCCTAAATTGCAAATCCTTCAAATCGTCTAGAAACCGAAGGATGCCACTAAATCGTAGCAGAACATGTAACCAAGTCTGAACAGAACACGAATGTGCTCCGACATATGTAGAGTGTAAACCTTATAAATGGGAGAAGGTAAAGAGACTCGAAATGGTAACAGAAGCACCGAACGATGTCTGACGCATTTAGTCAGAGAGTAAACGGAAGCTGGGCAAAAATGAACATTTTTCAGTTGGGTTTTCGTTGCTGACCAGCAAGGATGGATATCTACCAACAAGTTTGGTTTTCTTCGAATCTAATTAATGCAAAATTAAAGTCCTTTCCTTATTTCTATTTCACCAGCTACTAAATTTCGTAATGGCATCCACTGAGAGCGAGTTCCTCGAGGCGTATGGCCAAATCCAAGCGGCCTACAAGGCAGCCATGACGCAAGTAGAGCTGGCTCTGGACCGCGAGGAGCAGGAGGACAATATGCAAACCGTTGAGGCGTATGAGCGAGCCCTGGAGATGATTGAGGAGACCTTTGGCATACCCGTGGGCCTGCCCGATGAGATTGATGCCGTGCAGACGCAGTGGAACGACGCCTGCTGCCTGATACAGAAGTTAAAGAGCGCCAAAACGGAGGTTAGCTATCGCGTGAAGGTCTTGAAAGCCAAGAGCCGCCCCATCGATGATGGTGCAGAGGAGGCAGAGGAGAGGGAGAGCACCGAAACAGATGGACAGAGCACCAGCCGACAGCGACCATTGTTGGCCGAGGATCCATCGACCTTTTACGACATAGCCAATGCCAGCGGCACTCCCAGAACATACAGGGAGATGGCTGCCGGATTGCGAGAGCTCCTGGCCAGTCACGATGCCCATGCCCAACTGGACGAGCTATTCCAGGCGCAGATCAAGCTCTACCGCATCGAGGCCAGCGGTGAGGTGACAACCATCACAGGAAGCACCACCATGTCCCTGGTGATGTGCACCGTGGCCGGCAAGTGGAAATATCTCAGCGGAAGCACCTTCATCCAGTGCTCGATGACGGAGGAAGGGGCTTCCACGGGCTCCGGCATGATATGGCTGTACCCACTGGTGCCGTTGATCACCACTTGCTATCGCACGGAATACGGAGCCTTCATTTTCCCCGATATGGAGTGCCAGGAGCCAGGCAACGCCTTCGGAATCATGTTAATGAAGTCACAGCGTCCGCTCAGCTCAACGGGCGGGGACACGGAGGAGGAGCAGATGGAGGATCTGCAGCAGTTCTTCCTTGATCTGCTTGAAGCCGTGCTGGCGGGCACAGTGGAGCAGCTGAAATCGCCGGGCACCCAACGTGCTGGCTCCGGTCCGGGCACCAGCTCGGAGCAGGTGTCCAAGCACATTGTGTGCGCGGCCGATTTCATAGCTCGCAATCTGGTCAAGGGAGCGGAGAAGACGGGCGGTCTTATGATGCGAACAACGCCGTATCTGATCTCCAAGATGTCGCCAGCCTCGACGGAAGCCCCTACTCAAGTGCCGGCCTCCGTGCAGTCCACAGGTAAGTCTTCAGCTGAGGATATCTTACGGGTTTCATTGATTTTCTCCCAAAGTGGAAGTGGCGCAGAAGGTGACCCACGCGGCGGTTGGAATGACCGGTTGGTTAGCCGGAAAGGTGGGCACAGCCTCAATGGCCGTTGGACGCTATCTCGCTCCGCATGTCCAGGAGCAGGGCTCTAAGCTGCTGCAGAAGGGCTTTGGCTACGACACGACCGAAGCGAACAGCACTATGGAGGGGGCTCTAACAATAGCAGCGGGAGCTGTCGAGGGCTTCAGCACAGTCGTCGATGGCCTTGAGACATCGGCCAAGATCCTGGGCAATAGCCTTAGCGAGAACTCGGTCAAGATTATAGAGCACAAGTAAGATCAAGCGATAGTCCGCATTGGATCCACCTTCACAGATAATTTTCCTTCTCAGATATGGACCATCAGCTGGGAATTTGGCCTGCGGCACCTTCGATACGGTGGGAAATGCCTTTATCATTAGCCAGAACGTGAATTATATATCCCCCAAGGGCATAGCCAAGAAGTTGGCCAAGCGAACCGGCGAGGCCGTCGTGAACGATTATAAACGCGATTTGCGTAAACCGGAATCGCATTATATTAACGCCGGAGCCCTCTATCCAGATCTGAGAGCATTGAAGGAGTGATGCGACCTTACCAAAGATATTTCACATATAAATATATACTCGTCTCGTTGATATTGCATATCCAATATCCAATTTATAGCTTATTTTATAAATCAAGCCTAGAATATTTGTTTCGTACACACATACTTTATGCCAAATAAACGGGAAGCGCAAGAATATTTTAATTAAAATTAGCTTCTTTTGTGCCCCCTACCTATCCAAATAGCTTTATATTGGTATTTATTTATATAGAAATATTAAAGATGTTGGTTTATAAACCAGACTTATATGTATTTGTTTCATTGATTGATCTGTCAAAGGATAGAGATTATTATACATTTTCGAAATCTATAAAATTAGTTCTCGAAATTTAATTGACACATTATTAAGCAGGTAGCAGGATAGCAGGTAGTTCCCATAATTAGCTCTGTAGTAGATCTTCGACGAACGTAAAACTAAAGTTCATATCTAATTGATGCTTTTGATAGTAATACCACCTCAACGACAACAGATAATCCCCAGTTGGCATGGCAAGACGCAGTAGATCGGGTCTTAGATACACATCTTTGACAATTATTGCGCCCTGTAATGGAAATTCGAGATATTGAAGTTTTGAGATGTATCCGTATAATCTTACCACGTAGGGACAGGTGTGATTAAAGTTGCTAAGATCTTTAAAGAAACTATAGACAATAGAAAAAAATGGGTTATTTTTCCTTCGAAGAAACAGACAGACATCCAATTTAATGTTCATTAGCCAGGGCTTATATCCACTTGCTCGTTTAAACATCTGCGCATGACATGTCATATCGTTGGTTGGATGCAATATCGTCGCATTCATGTTGAGGACCACTTTGCTGCGACTGACAGCCTTCAGGCGACAGTTGTGGAACACGAACCAGGATTTGTTGAAGCTCTCACAAACCACGTTCGTAAACTTGAATACTACCGCATCCTGGGAACTCAAATAAATGTCGGAATTGTCGGACAAAAAGTGTAAGGATATATTTACATTAAAATCGAATGAAAAAGCTATAAATATTCCGAATAGAACACAGACTATTAGTTTGGACTCCATTGCTACGACTGATATGAACGAATGCGAATTGAATCCCAATGATGTAATATTATTAACCAGAATTCAATCCGCATGAGTAGCTTTGATTATTCAATTTCAATTCAAAATAAGATACCCTTTCAGAGGGTGTAAACGGGCAACTCACGCCTCTTCGCAGTGCGGATCGGATCCCAATATTGTATACATATTTCTTTATTTATTTTTATGGAATAGATAAACGGCTGAGATTGTTTGCTGTTCAGAATATCTTTACCCGATGTGAAGGCCATGCGAGCTGCTTTTTAAATAACAACGGTGTCCGGAAAGTCATGGAAAGTGGTGGAATTTAGAAAGAAATTGATATAGAGTTCAGAAAATGAAAATTTAAAGGTCATTGAAGAAGCGACACAGTCACAATATTCTAATAGACCAATATTTAATATATGATGTATAGATAACTAATTTCCATTCCAATTTCTGTATACTTCATGCAATTATTTATCAATTTGCAGAGACTCACATTGTACAATGGTCCCAAAGTCGATTTTTTTAGGCATAAAACCTAAAAATATAATTACAGACTTGAAAATTTGCCCATTTGGTAATATTAGGACTAATCGGCTCAGACCACGCCTACCCCTTCTGATGATACACGCAACACTAGAGAAACAATAAGAACAATAATTATTTCTAATATAGATTGAACATATTTTGACATTTATTATCCATTTTGAATATTTATTTTCTATGAAACCTTTGCTGAATAGTGATAATGCAAAGATTGACAACAAATTCCCGCCATTTCTCACATCCCAGGGCTGTTATCGGTCAGTAAACTTTGTAACGTCGCCAAAAGTGCAGGGCTGCCACAAGGCTAAACAAATATTAGGGGTATCTACTTTCCGACTTTGGGAGCATTGCGAAAATGGAGAGAATCGAATACTCAATTCGGTACAGTAAAAATTTAATATTTTACATTTTTGCTACATCTATGTATAAAATGTAGATTATACACTTACAATGTAGATTCTACATCTTTTCTGCGAAAGGTCGCGCACTGCATAGGGCAGAGTGTGTGCGAGCGAGAAAGAGAATAAGTAGCGTCTGATGCGCAGGGCGGGGCGGGGTAAGCAACTGAAATCTTCATTCTGGCTATAATAATGATCCAATTCGAATCAAAATCGTCTAATTCTCTACGAGACTCTGCTGTAGCTCTTATAGTCTCTGAGAACTAGGCGCTCATCAAGATGGACAGACGGACGGACGGACAGACAGACTATATATATCGAAGTATATACTTTATGAGGTCGGAAATGTTTCCTTCTCTGCGTTGCGCACATCCACTTTTACCACAAAAATATCGTCAATTGTCAGTGGCAATGGCTATACATAGCACTAAGACAATGCAAAATTATTATTTTTGATGAATGTACTTTGGCACACAAACATTCTCTTAAGGTGTTGTCGACAATTTATTCTGCGGCACTCTTAGGTGATTTCAGGCAAACAATTCCGTCCTTCCAGGTTTAACGTACGCCAGGAGATAAACGCTAGCTTGAAATCATCGTCACTATGGCGCAATGTGGAAAAAGTCCAGGTACAAATAAACATGAGCGTAGGAATGCCACAAGATCAATCGGCTGAAACCATTTTCAAACGATTATCATATAGATGAAGAAGTTGCTACTGGCTGTAAAAAAGAGCCAATAGATTGTTCCACAATTATTGGTTCACAAAATACTCTCAGTAAATGTGTATTCCCAGATGTAAAAAAAACATACTTAAATCATGCATGACTGGTAGATCGAACTACTTTGGCAGCAAAAAATGTGGACGTCGACGATTTATTCTTCAAGCCACTAGTATATTTTAAAACGCTGTAAAATAATATCTTGAAATTTTATTTTTTTACATTTTTAATAAAAGACATCTGTGAACTTTTAGGGATAGGGATACGGATAGCAGGTAATTAACTTTTCAATAGATCCTCGACAAACGTATAACTAATGTTCATATCAAATTGATGCTTCTTATCGTAATAAAACTTCAACGACAACAGATAATCCCCTGTTGGAAGAGGAAGACGCAGTAGCTCGGGCTTAAGATAAAAATCTTTGATAGTTATTAAACCCTGTAACGAGAATTTAAGATGTTGAAGTTTTAAGATGAATACGTTTAATCTTACCACGTAGGGGCAGGTGTGATTAAAGTTTGTAAACTCTTTAAAGAGATCATGGACTATAGAAAAAAAGGGGATATTATGCCGTCGAAAATACAGACAGACATCAAAGTTAATGTCGAATAGCCAGGGCTTATATCCACTTGCTCGTTTAAACATCTGCACATGACTTTTTATATCGTTGGTTGGATGCAATATCGTCGCATTCATGTTGAGGAGCACTTTGCTGCGACTGACAGCCTTCAGGCGACAGTTGTGGAACACGAACCAGGATTTGTTGTAGCTCTCACAAACCACGTTCGTAAACTTGAATACTACCGCATCCTGTGAACTCAAATAAATGTCGGAATTGTCGGACAAAAAGTGTAAGGATATATTTACATTAAAATCGAATGAGGAAGATATAAATATTCCGAATAGAACACAGAATATTAGCTTGGACTCCATTGCTACGACTGATATAAACGAATGATAAACGAATGCGAATTGAATCCCAATGATGTGATATTATTAACCATAATTCAATCCGCATGAGTAGCTTTGATTATTCAATTTCAATATTTAATATATGATGTATATTTCACTGATTTCCACTCCATTTTCTGTAAACTTTATGCCATTATTTTGCAATTTGATGAAATTAAAGAGATTCGAATATATGTATTTGATAAATCGGTACAGTTATTGCTTGCGATTTAAATTTGATACTGTTATATCTGTGGATCTTTAGGGTATGGTACTTCAAGCTTTTAGCATTTCAGGAGATCCTCCATGAGCTCGAAACTCACATTCCTATCAAATTGCATCCTTCTGCCGAAGGGCCATCGTACACACAACATGTAGTCCTAGGTGAGAAAGGGCAGACCCAAAAGCTCTGGTTTAAAATACAAATCCTTCAATATTTGGTGTCCCTCTTAATTATAAATACAGACAAGTGTGGTTAAGGTTTAAGAAATCTTTGCAAAGGTAGTCTTAAGCAAAAGCACGAACAGAAATTGTGTGTGTTTTTATAGTGAACAATAGGTCATCGAAGGAATAAATCAATAAATATGTAGAGCAGAAAGAACGGAAGAACAAACCCGACAAGAGATAAGGAAAATTGCGTAAACCTGAAATGCAAGAGGCACCAGATGAACGAAATCAACAGCGCGAGTTTGAATAGAGCGGGCCGGTACATAATTGACAATCTCAGACAAAATGGTAGACAAAGCCCACAAGTACATCGAGTATTTACATACGCTTCCGTTTTTAATTTTCACATTCGTCTACGAACCAGATATTGAGTATGGACAAAGAATGTCCACATTGTCATACGTTCGAATTTCAACATAAGTCAGATGGTATGTGTTGCGTCAACAACTCAAGTATTATTTAAAGTATTATTTAAAATTAAGGGAAAAATATACTTGATGGGCGACGAGGCCATAAATCGTGTAGATTACGAACGCGCTCTCGCCAATCGCGTAGATGCACGTTGCGGCTACAATAATAGCCAGGCTGCATTGGATCAAATTTTTTGGATGGAGGCAGAACAACTGGCGAAAAAATTTTGAAATACACTTGTAACAGTGTGATATCACATGAATCTGGAAAAAAATTTGGTGGCTGTAGCTCTTATGGTCTCTGAGAACTAGGCGCTCATCAAGACGGGCAGACAGACATGTCTATATATATATCGAATATACTTTATGGGTGTGAAACGCTTCCTTCTCTGCGTTGCACACATCCACTTTTACCACAAATACAATTTCGTTTTCGAAAAGAACACATGTAGCTCAGAATGCACACTATAGGAAATGAGAACCACACACCATTATGCCACTGTTGTTTCGACTAAAAGCATTGTTCCTTTCGTAGAAAAATGGATTCTGCAAATTTAATTACGAAAAAAATATACACTTTTTAATGCATCTGTGGACTTTCAGGGATAAGGATAGCAGGAAATTCCCATCATTAGCTATTCAGTAGATCCTCGACGAACGTAAAACTAATATTTATATCTGTTTGATGCTTCTTGTCAAAATACCACTTCATCGAAAACATATACTCCCCCGTTGGCATGGGAAGACGCATTAACTCAGGTCTTAGATACACATCTTTCATAGTTACTACGCCCTGTAATGGGAATTTAAGATGTTGAAGCTTTGAGAAATATCCGTATAATCTTACCACGTAGGGGCAAGAGTGATTAAAGTTGGTATAATCTTTGACGAAACTATAGACCATCGAAAAAAAAGGGTTATTATGCCTTCGAAGAAACAGACAGACATCCAATTTAATGTTCATTAGCCAGGGCTTATATCCACTTGCTCGTTTAAACATCTGCATATGACATGTCATATCGTTGGTCGGATGCAGTATCGTCTCATTCATGTTGAGGAGCACTTTGCTGCGACTGACAGCCTTCAGGCGACAGTTGTGGAATACTACCCAGGATTTATTGTAGCTCTCGCAGACGAAGTTTGTAAACTTGAAAACGACCGCATCCTGTGAACCTTAATTAATGAAGGACATGTTTCACAGGAAGTTTAAAGTTATATTTACATAAGAATCGAATGACGAAGCTATGAATAATCCAAATAGAACACAGAATATTAGTTTGGACTGCATTGCGCCTAAAGGAATGATAAATGAATGTGAATTGAATAAAAATGATGCCATTTTAAAACCAGAATTCATTCCGCACCAGTAGCTTTGATTATTCAATTTAAATTGAAAATAAGATACCCTTCCAGAGGGTATTCCGCAGCATGTAATAATTCGTTGAAATGGAAAATGCCTGGAGTTTCAGATAAATGTCCTGGTAATTTGTGGAGAGAGAGTTCAGAAAATGAAAGGTCATTGAAAAGGCGACCCAGTCACACTTTTTTAATAAACCAATATTTAATATATAATGTATAGATCACTGATTTCTACTTCACTTTCTATAAGCTTCATGCAATTATTTTTCAATTTGATGAAATTAGAGAGATTTGAATATATTCGATAAATCTGTACAGAGTTTTGCTTGAAATTTAAAATTGCTACTTTTCTATCTGTGGATCTTCAGGGCTCTGCTGATGGTACTTCCAACTTTTAGAACTTCAGGAGATCCTCCACGAGCTCGAAACTCACATTCCTATCAAATTGCAGCCTTCTGCCGAATAGCCAACATATAGATGCCGTCTATCGCAGATTAGAGAGGGCAGAATCATCAGCTCGAGTTTTAGATACAAATCCTTCAATATTTGGTGTCCCTCTTAATTGTAAATTGTTATAAATTATTAATGTACGCAATGTAGAATGGATAGTCGACAGCTAACCACTAACATGCGAAATACCTGGTCGAAATATATATTGGGACACTCACTTATCATAATTATTGTTTTAATTACTAAAAACTGGAGCGTTTGTAACGACCCAACTAATTTTTTGAATGTGCCTGTGTATCAAGAAATTAACGGCAGGTTACAAGTTTGAATTTTTTATTCGGTGAATTAACGTAAGTATTTGACTCTTACTATATGTGTGCGCGTAAATTTAATTACCAAACACAAAATAAATGTCAATTTAATACAGAGCGAACCGTAAAGACAGTAAAAATGGCGAATGGAGTGAAATTGGCGGAGAATATGCCAAATATTATCCTTTATCTGCGCAAGGAAGGCAAAAGCATTCGCGAAATAGCCAATATAGCAGAAATTAGTAAGAATACCCGTTGTTTTCCCCAGGTCCTGACGGAGTTCTCGGCTGTGTACTCAGGTACCGTTGCCGACTCTCTGTGTGGACCATTCACCATAGGCATTAACTCTTCTACCTTCGTTCTAGGTCTCAAATAGTCCTCTTCACCTGTTACTTCTGGAGTACCACAGGGCAGCCATCTAGGCCCCCTACTTTTCAGTATTAACAAACTCTCGAGTACTCATGTATGTACTCAACAACTTTCAGTTACACCTAAATGCCTCGAAATGAAAATTAATGACATGTCATCATGTGATCTTGGTGTTAAACTAGACCCCAAGTTAAAGTTTCCTGAACACATTGCTGCCAAGGGAAATATATACAGTTGTGTTCAATGAAATAGTAGTGCCGCACCTCACTACTTTCAAAACCATTTTTGAGATATTTCTAGTCTTTCAAATTGAACAAGTGATATCTTTACCGAAAGCCTGGAATGTAAGCATTTGAAACTCGAAGAAACCCTGTTACATTTGCATTCCAACTTCTTGTTTTTCATGACTTTAGACAACTACCCATGATACCTGCTGTTCAATGAAATAGTAGTGCTGGTTAAATTAATTTCTAAAAATGAAAAAGCACAGCAAATTAATTTAAAAAAGAGGCCATCTGCAAGCTCAATTTAGATATCGAATAATGGAGTAAAAAAAAGTTTTGGATAGAGTGGTACTTTTGATTTTGGAGCGTTGAAGAAATCATTTCTCGGCCCAGAAGAGGAGATCTAAGAGTTAGACTAAAAACTTAAGGCAGGAGGTATAATGGGATTGAAAACTAAGTTGTATGCACTCTCATTATTGTATTTAACCAAATTAACTATAAGAATTAGACTGAAAATCAATTTTGGATGCGAAAAACTTATTTTTTAGAGGATGGTCGGCGATGGTCGAAGGCAAGACCATGACTTCAAAACCCTCAAAAATTATGAAAACAATATTATTTCGCTCTGCCATTGATGTGACAGCTTTTAGACGGTTGATTACATACTATTTCAATGCAAGAAGTCCCAGAAAGCTCCGCGTTTGGGTCTGAGAGTACATGGGTGCACGACTTCAGTTTCGAAAAACTCATATGGAATGGCCTGTGTCACAGTGACAAAAATACTTTTGGCTGATGATAGTAAAGTTGTATTATATGGTAAGATAGACTCAAAAGAATATGTTTGGCATACAAAGAAATCCGATTACCACTTAAAATCATGAAAAAACGAGAAGGAACGTGTGAGTCGCTTCTGGGGACGTAGTATATATACAATTATTTTCCTTTTTATACCCGTACTCAAAAAAGAGTTAAGGGGTATATTAGATTTGTGGTAAAAGTGGATGTGTGTAACGCAGAGAAGGAAAATTTTCCGACCCCATAAAGTATATATATTCTTGATCAGCATCAATAGCCGAGTCGATATAGCCATGTCCGTCTGTCCGTCCGTCTGTCCGTCTGTCCGTCTTGTTGAGCGCCTGGATCTCAGAGACTATAAGAGTTAGGGCAACCAAATTTGGTTTCAAGACTCATGTGATATCACACTGCTACAAGTGTATTTCAAAATTTCGCCCCGCCCCCTTCCGCCCCCACAAAGGACGAAAATCTGTGGCAGGCACAATTTTGAAGATACGATAAAACTAAAAACGCAGTATCGTACACAATGACCATATCTACCAGATTGCTGAATATGAATCAGATCGGATAATAATTATAGCCAGAATGAAGAAATTAATTTTCTGTTGGTTCCCCCGCCTCCTCCAGCCAGAGACACGCTAATATATCACTTTCTCGCTCGCACACTCTGCCGCGTTCAGTGCGCGAGCAACCGCTAGCGGAGGAGATGCAGAATATAAATGGTACATCTATAATCTACATGTTAGATGTAAAATATACATTGTAGATGTAGATGTAGATAACAGATGTAGCAAAAAAATGTAAAATGTAAAATTTTTTTTTTTTCTAAAATTCTAAAAAATCATATCTCAAAAATGTATATACTGACTGAGTACGGGTATAAGTAGTGTCGCGTCCCCAGAAGCGACTCACACGTTCCTTCTCGTTCTTTTTGATTTTGCGCACAGTTTTTGCCTCCATCTTACGCCATTTCCTTCAGGACTAATTGTTGAACATAAATTCCAGCACACACATGGTCCCGATAGGCAACTGTAGATATAAATCTGTAGATTACGCTCATATTGATAGATAGACAGGCAGGAAAACGTAAGCATTCCTGCCACAGTTTTATATGAAGTTTGACAGAAATTTTTCAGTTCCGCGGTTGGGGGTTTTTTGGTATAACCCTGCATTCTGCATGCCTGAAAAATCTTTATTGAAGTTAAACAATAAAATAATCGTATTCCGGCCCTTCCTTCTTCTACTCATCTCTGGCCCGCATACGTGTTCTTTTTACGACTGCAAAGTGGAACTTCTATATCGGAACTTTTCATTCACTAACACCCCAAAAGCTCTTCCAGAGTTTTTTTTTCAGGAGGTACCTTTCATTTTTGATTTCTGGCTTTCATTTCGTGTGTCAATCAGCATCCACAACTTACTGAAGAAAATTATTTTATTTTCCGAGGGATCTAGAAAGGTTTGGTGACAGAACCAGCAGCAGTCCCTCTTTTATTTTCGGCTCTTCAGCTCTTAAATCTAATAATCATCGACGATTAGGGCGGTGCCTGCGAGCAGAATCTCGGTTCAGGTGTTCCATCCACATTGTCCACATGGAGGTGGCAGATTAGTTTGTCGCGACTTCCACGTGAATACAAGGGTAATTTCGGAGTATTCCTGCCACTGCTGCAATATTTTGAAGGCTGTGCCGCAGACTGGCCAGTCTCCTCCTTCACTTTGTAGGTGAAAAAGAAGGGATTTGATTTCTCCATTGGGCCCTTGGCGCCATCAATCTGGAAGAGGTCAAGAAAATTTAAGGGAAATTAAATATATTTTAAATTTCAAATCCAATTTCAGTTACCTTGTGGCTCCCTCTATCGTAAGTATACAAAAGTTTACCCCACATAGCTGCAAGCGCCAAGTGGCGTATTTTTGTTGCATGGCGCCACCTGGAAATAGTATTTTTTTGTATCGATTGTATGGAACAAATACCAAAAATATTTTGCTTGAGACACAAAAAAATACCATGCAAAAATAAAAAATACTGGGGGCTTCAGTGGGCTAAGATCTCAGTATTCCTGGCCACTAGAGCTGTCAAACGATTGATAGTTCCGCCATCGATAGTTTTAAATGTTCTGAAACAAACAATCGACGGCTTAATTTAATCATTTTCACTGTGTAAATAGAGGGGGTTAGGTGGGCGTATATTTACTGTATACTATGAAAATGTCAAGGTATATTTCGGTATATTTCTGGGGTATTTTTGGGCTCACAATGGAAACGCAAAAAAAAGTCGGGAGAGCGGTTTGAGTGCTCTCTTTCGACTGGGTCATGGCAAGGTATGGCCCCAGTATTAAAACGGCCGAACTTTTTTTAAGGACCTCGTAAGGACCTCACCCTCGCCCAAATGTTGAAAGTGGAAAACCGTACTTTTGAAACGGATTTTATACCGAAAAGTATTCTGTACAAAAAGAAAATATTTATTATTGATGATTAGGCTAAGTAAGTGGAGGGCTCAAGTCGGTTCTGACCTGTATTTATATGGCCAAATGAATCTGGCGGACTCCCAAGTTAAATTTAAATGTATGATTCTCAAATTTAACAAGATCCCACTTCAATACCTAACTTTCTCTGATCACTAACATAAATTTTTTTTAAGACAGGAACGCTCTTTTTTTAACCAAACAATTGTATATCAAATACATGTTAAACTTAATCAAGTAGGTAGCTCAAAATAATATTATTAATAGTCCCTGGAGGGAGGAAATCTCTCCAGCTTGTAGCTGTTGACATTCTCCAGGCTAAAAATTTTTGACGCACGGAACATTTTCGGACGGGTTGTCTCCTCAATTAATTGGCTTGAAAAGAAAATAATCTTTTACCAATAAATACTGAAACTGTAGCCAAATTTTAAACATTTTTCATTGGTTGGTGCTGATTATTTTCAACGTAGATTCATTGCTACGACGTCCCGTAAGATACATTTGATTTGTATGGGAAAAATTTCCGCAACATGGGGAAATGAAGTAGCAGCATTGTTGTGCAACTTTGGCCCGAAATGTGCAACAAGTCTGAATACCTTGGGAAAATGGATGTTATGGACTTGAGATATTGTTTGTAATTTCAGGCTCCAATTAATGCAGAAACTACACAGTGTCTGTTTTAAAAATATTAACGAAATTTTGTAGCTCACGGGTACCAATAATAGGTATCAGAACCGGGATAAATGTATATATAAAACACAAAACATATGCATTAATAGGTAAAAAACATGTCAATCCAGGATAAAATCATAAATTATGTTTCAATGGAGCTTGGAACAAAACATTTAACATAAATTAAAAGAAATAAGGTATACAAAGATCCATACGCATAGAAGAAACTTGGTTGACCAGCAACATGTGACGTCACATTTAGTCAACATTTACGTTTTATGCTTTGGCCGCATTTGTTTGAACCTTAATATGTAAATAATCCAATAAAAAAGGACTTCTGAAAACTAATCAGTCTTGTAGAAAATTGATGTATCTATCGGATTAAATTATTTGTTTTGGACTAAGTGGGCCAACTCGCTAGTAATATTAAACGGAATATCAAAATCGACGAATATCAACGCAACGCAACGTGTCAGTCAGTATATTTACGGTATATTTTGAAAATGACAAGGTATATTTCGGTATATTTCTGATGGTCATGCGTTATTTTTTGTTGATGACTACGCGGTCACACTGAGGACAAGTTCAAAACAAAAAAAATTTTTGAACTGCGCGAACGTGTTGCGCGCGTCGAAATAAATAAAGTAATAATATTTTCTCGCGCTTGTTTTGGTTGGCACACTGCGGGGTAAAGTTAAAAAAAAAATTTGAACGCGTTTGTCGTCGACTTATGATGTTTGCTTCCTGCACAAGCAGAATACGTGTGAAATTATAATTGATAATTTGTTAATAAATTGCACCTGTGCTTCTGTGCCGCGGTCTAGTTCGTCTCTCTCTTTCTCTATATGCTGTATGTGTGTGTGGGGTGTGTGTGTGGCTTGTATGAGTGTGTACATGTTGTGCGAGTACCGTTTTGTATTAATTTTCGCGAATGGAAATTGAAAACCAGCCGAGAGAAATACCATCCATTTTCAAGTGAATAATATCGTGGAAATGAAGATTTTTCCTCTCTACCGATCGTTCGTGTCTAATACCAGTTTACCAAACTACAACAAAAGCCATAAAACGGGGCAACAACAACAGTTCTAAGCGTTTTACACAAACAAACACGTTTTCATGGCGTCTGTGTGTGTTTGTGTATAGAAATTTCTAATGCTTTTCGTTTCGTTTGTATTCCAAAATAGCCACAAAAAGCAGCAACAACAATTGGGATTCTGTTAATGAGTGTTTTATAATTTTAATATTTTTTTTTAAACAAACCAACTAACTGTGTGCAGCTACAGCGGAACCATTGACAAGGAAAAATTGACAACTTTGATTTTTACGGTGAGTAAAGTAACTGTTTAGTTGTTCAAGCAGAGCAGCATGGGATTGTCATACACTTGCAGAGGGTATGATGTTCTTGAGAGGAATTATTTCCCAGAGCATAAAATATATTAGTTTGCTTTAGTCAGGTTGGAACAGATCGCTATGTCGATCTGGGAGGGCATTAAAAGTGCGACTATCAAAGACTTGCAATGGTTCATGTATAGTTTGTGTTAGGCAGACTTTGTGGGTGAGAATCATCCTTTATTGATAAAATAACATATCACGCAGAATATTGCTACGAATACAGCCATTATGCCCACCGCATAGAGTCCAATGTTGTCCACCTCCTCCACTTTGGGTGCATGCTGGGTTGTGCCCACCAACATATCCTCTATTCGCTTTGTAGTAAAAAATAGTGACCTTTGTTTCCTTAAATTAAGAGCTTTGATCCACTGCCTTGCATTCCCTTCCATTGAACTCAGTCCTGTTTTGATTATTTTTCTTCGGTTTTCGTCTGGCTGAAATTGATCAATATTTGTACAAATGTACATATAATTAAAGTAAGGCCTCCTACTTGTTGTATTTTTCCGTTTGATCATTTTCACTTTGCATGCCAATAGACCCATTCATCCTCTCCACCTGCATTCAGACGTTAGCAGCATTTAGGCGCCTAGTCATTTATTTGATATCATCATCATCGTCATCGTCGAGTGCAACAGGTTTTTGCGTCTAATAAGGTAATGCCGAAAGAGATGATGAAAAAATGGCTAAATTATAATCGAAAGAGAAAAAAATATCCATCATTGGAAAGTTGATTTGATTGCATTTGCGGAATGCAGCCCCAGTCCCGTGTCGGTCGGTCGTCAGGGTTGCCTAGTTGTGCGACAGGGCGACGCGACGCGATGCAACGCATTTTTTGTGCGAAATCCATCCCCTTCGCTACTCCACTTGGCTAATATTTCAGGCTTCATGCTTCATTTGCTTTTCGAGTGGCGGCTGAACTTTCGCAACAGCCGGCAAGGGCGATAGTTGGATTGGATTGGATTGTATCTCGTAAGAGTGCTTCAAGTACATAGATGGGAGAAAGGCGGAGGCCCCTCGAAAGGGCTAGGGTTACACACACGCTCCTCATCGCCTTACCGGACCTCAAACCTGAAGCAGCTTTTGGGTGTGTACACACTGCACACAGCAGTGCCACCCACAAGAAACGACAATAAATCGCCCCGAACGCGACAGTTGGCGAACGAGAGAAAAGTTGTATGTGGGACTGGGGACTGGCAGGCAACGTTTTGGGGACATTACACAATTATCCAAACCAAACCAAAGCATTTCCCCCCAAGAAAAATGCATTTTCCATGAAAATCAATTCCTTTCCTTCCTTGCCTCCCTTTTCTCAGACGTTTTCCGCTGCTGTTTCTCTGTTTCACTGTTTCTTGCTGTGCTTCTGTTTTGTTTATGCTTTTCCCATCTTATTGTTTTTGCGCGCCTCGTGCGTCGAATTTATGTGAATTTCATTTCGTTCGCTCGCTCCCAAGACGGAAGCAGCGGCGCGGCAGCTCTTAATGATACAAATAATACTCGTACTCGTAGCTCGCGGTAGTGGCGCAGCTGGGGAAAAACTAAAGAAAAAACCAAAGAAAAAGGGTGCCATGGTAGCTTTTCCGCCACATAGTACAACCCCATGGAAAATTGGCGCCGCAACGCTGCCGCTGAACAAAAACTTGAAACTTGTTTGCCGCATAATTTCCAAAGTTGCAATTTTCATTTTTTATGGCCATTTGTCTTGCAGTTGTTTTTGGTCTTTATTTGTTTTTTTTTACGTTTTTTTTCTTTACTTTTTCGAGTTGAAAGTGTTGGCAATGCCTGTTTGGGGCACGTTTGGAGTCGGAGTCTGTGTGGAGTGGAGTGGAGTGGAGTCGGGTCTGGTTTTTCTTTCGTTTTTGTTTGTTGACCCCCTGTTGAGGTAATCAGAATTACATAGAAGAAACATTTCATTTTCCGTTGACTTTTTGGTACATTTTCTGCATTTTTTACTGCAGCTACACAGAATTGCGAGCTGTAATTTTTGGATGTGGTAACTGTGAAACAGTGTTGCCCTTATACATTTTGTGGTTACTGAGGAAGAAACTTTATATTTTGGATCTGGGGACACTCCTTTCCACTTTTGGAAGGTGATGATCCAGCTATTCCACAGCATTGCCAGCTGTAATTTTCGAATGTGGCAACTCGGTAAAAGAATTAAAAGCTTATTGTGCTTTGCAGCTCTGTCTCCAGAGACACGCCTCTACTCCTTAAATGGAGTAGAGCAACACCTTGTATCTTATTACATGTATGTACACC
The DNA here is from genome assembly GCA_018150885.1 of Drosophila tristis. Classification (NCBI taxonomy): domain Eukaryota; kingdom Metazoa; phylum Arthropoda; class Insecta; order Diptera; family Drosophilidae; genus Drosophila; species Drosophila tristis. Next base: position 829,015 of record JAECWT010000210.1, on the reverse strand, counting down.
CGACTCGTATTATTTCATAATAATTTCTGGTTTAACTCTCGGGCTCTTTCATAATCGACCATAAAAACTTGGCTCTCCCGCTCTCTTTGGGCCATCTGCTGCTGTTGCTGCTTCCACTTGTGGGCCCACCCATATGATGGGCCCAGTTTTGGGTCTGTCGCTTGCTTACCTGTTTGTTCGTTCCACCACCAAAAATACATCGCCACAACTCGCTACAAGGGAAGTGACACTTGTGCAATTATTGTCGTCCAGTCTATAACACAGTGTAGAACCCCCCTTGTCTTTTCGACAGGTTGCTGCTTCTTTTTTCATGGTTTAACATTTTCTGTTTTCTTTGTCAGGAGCGACAGCGACAGCAGCGGATCCATTGAAACAATGCCGGGTATTTAGTGAAAATGCTTTTGTGCTGCGGCAGTGCAGTGCAGTGCCTCGTCGCTTATTAACTTACCTGCTATTTTAACCATTTTCATTTTTCACACGCACAGGCAGAGCCGGCTTCGTCTCTGCCAGACTGGAAAATGCACTGCACTTGCTGTGTGTCCGTGTCTGTGTCTGTGTCCGTGGATTAGTCGCCCTCGCTTGGATTTCTTTTGTTTCTCCAAAGATGTGTGTCCCTTCCCTTTCTCTGTCGAGTGCCCCTCTTTCTGGCCATGTTTCAGCTTCGCTTTTGCACGCTCTGCCTGCCTGTTGATTTTTTCCTGAATGAACAAGAACGGAAATGCCGCAGGGGGCGATTTCTTTTATCTATTTCCCACTCTATTTGTGGCCCAGACCCTGGGCCATGTCCAGCTGAGATGTTCTATCTATTGGGACCATATTCCTCCTTTCGGATTCGGTTCCCCCCCATCTCTAGATCTCTAGAAAATTGACGGCGCCCCGTACCCTGTTGTCGGCACCGCATCGTCGTCTGTCTATTTATTAGTTCGTTTTCGTAGATTTACTCTATAATTAAAATGCAACCTGATTGTTAATGCTTTTTTTTGGTTTTGATTTTTGAGTCTAGCCCTGCGTCTGGGTCTGAGTCTGGGTTTTGGGATTGCTTATCATTAAAGCGTGATTAAGTTTAAAGCCTGTGATTTGGTGGGACCTTTGGGCCCTGGGACAAAAGTTTTGTTTGATTTTTAACGAGTTTCTAATTCGTAATCAATGATTGGATGCAGAGTAGTGGAGCATTTGATTAAATAACTAATTATAATAATTAAAAAATAATTAGGAGCCATCGATGAAGAGAGGACGAAACTCAACCCTTCATTCAATTGTTGGGATTTTCCCCCCATCCATTTTCATTTATGGGATTTCCCTGCTGCCCATCAAATATTTACTCGTCTAAATTGATTCGTTTTGCATTGTTTCTCCGTACCCCAAAGGATTGGCAATTCATTTAATTGAAATTTTCAATTACATCATCATTTTCGCTTATCAGCACAAATGGCAGCTCCAGCAATTTCCAGCAGGTCCCTCGAGTGGGGACTCCCGACTCCCTGCTGCTGGCCAAAAGGCAGAGTCAGACATTTGTCAGAGCTTTGGAGTCACCACACCCCACTCTCCACCTCAAAGGATACATTCCTAATAAGTGCCCACCATGCACATAAGGATATACATACACATATGTATGTATGTATGCATGTACATATACGTATGTATGTATGTTAGGGTACAAACTGTTGACCTAGCTCCAAGAGCAGCAGCAGAGAGAATTAATTGCCAGCAGCGAAAAAGTTGAAAGTTTCGGTAACATATTCCTACATATGTACATAAATACTTACATAAATATGTACATATGTATGTACGTACGTACATATTTGTGAAATGTTAAAGCTTATCACGAGACTGCAAATCGTATACAAGAGCTTAAAGATAAATATATTATGTTCGATTAGTTTTCTTTTTGAAACAATTTTCTAAGAGACTTTCATTAAAGATACGCTTCTATCGCATGGAAGTTTTGTTCAACCTATCCCAACATTCCAACAGTTGAAACTGTAACATAGCTGTAGCTGTTAGCTACATACACAGCTACATAGCTGTTAAGGGTGGCTGTGAACCCCAACAGCTGTTCCGGGTGCTCGCGAAAGGAATCGTTTTCCGAAAGCAGAAAAAAACGAGTGCAACGAAGTTACATACCTATATGTGCCTGCCCTTTCCCAACTTTGCCGTTGCCATTGCAGCAGAGAGTCGACAGCTTGTGACCTATATATCCAATTGAATACAGATACAGATTCACTGTACATATTCGTATATATGAAGAGATATTTCTATGTTTTTGGGTAGATATAAAAGGGCCTGTGAGTATGCATGCAAATGGCTTTTGATGTTCCTCTTCTCCAGGAGGCTCCACAGGAGGAGCAGCCTTATCAAATGGCTTGAATGCTTTCCGGCTTCAGTTGCTCAGTTCTTCACGAAGCCTTAACGCGTCCGGATCTGGAGGGATGTGGTTGGTGCGCGTGTAAATGGGACGCCAAAGGAAAAACTCGTGAATTTTTAATATATTTTCGACAGGCATAGAATGAGGTTGAGTGGATAAAAGTTTGATGGCTGGATGGTTCGGTTCGGTTCGGAGTAAAACCCAATTCAATGTGTTGCTAAACGGAATACGAAATGTAAAGGAAAAGAAATTTCTGGAGTAGAGAAAGATTTTCTTTAGTGAGTGGACTATCTGTGCAAATCTGAAGTAAATATTTGTTTTACCAGGTAAGACCCTTTGTCAGGGAAGGGCCATGTCCACGGGGTTATCTTTCACTTTGTACTTTGCTTCCACCTTTGTCTGAACAATCTTATTTAAATATGCATTGCAATTATTCACACCTCAACCCTCAGCCAGGCTTTATCTGCTCTATACGTATATATGTACACATGGAGCTTGTCCCATTTATGCAAATATACAGCTCTGATTGCACCCAGAACTGCGCTTCAAAGTGAATTTATGAATAGGGCGGGGAGTCAAATCAAATGCAAAAGTTAACAGAACAGACACCCAAGCCTCGCACTCGTACATACATATATGGACTGTCTGTCTGTCTGCTATATAGAGTGCAGCGTCAACGTTTATCAGCAATTATCAGTGGAATGAACGTAACGTCAACGTCAAGTTGTCTATTTGCCTAGAGGCGTAGGCCCCCGGCCCTATGTAGCGCCGCCTTCTCCCTCAGGTGTTCTCCTCTGCGTTTCACTGTTTACATTTCTGTAGCAATTAAGTTCTCTATTTGCCTTTTTGTTAACAAAGTAAATAATATTGTTTAGAGTGCGGGCGCGCGGAGAAGAACAGGGGAGACCGAGGAACAGATGTTTGTGAATCACATCGAGGTGCATTGCATTGCATTGCAAATTGGCAACGTAGTAGAGTGAGGTGGCAGAAGTAGGGGATAGTGGCAGTGTGGCAACTCTGCCGGTAACTGAACTATTTTTTGTTCTTTATGTAAACTGAAGTTTTTTTATTAGTGGAACTGCCATAGCCACCTGGTACTGGAATTCCCCATAAAGATTACATTGTTCCAAATTACATTTTCTCTTAGAGCGAACAGCTTTTGGTACCTGCAAGAAGTATGGCAAAGATTGATTAAATTTGGACTCTTACTGTGTGTGCAATATTCGTTTCAGAAAAAGAATTTCCCGAGCAAGAGTTTCATTTCGAATTGGTTTTTATCTACCATATCCACATGATTTAGCCAGTTGCCATACGAAATACCTTACGGTTCCGAATATCCGTACCTCGACTAACTATGACTAGCCGTAACTTGGTTGTGACCCGCTTTCCGATAAGCTAATCAAATTGAATTTTACTATCGCTTCTGCAATGGTTGGAATTTTGAATTCCCATAAAATAGAAAGAATTCCTCCCAATCAATGGGTGTTTCTTACGGAAATTGTGCCAAAGTTTGTGGCGTGGAAAAGTACTCGAAAACTAGGGAATAAAATTAACTGTGAGTGTGATCGATCAATCTCCCAGTCGCCCAATTAAACCATTGAAATATGGTCTTAAAGTATTACCCATTATTGCTGCTGGTTTTTGGGCTTCTCTGAAGGTCACACTCCGTCTGTCTCTTGCTGTCTAGGGTCGGGGGTCGGCGGTGGTCACACATGTCAAAGTCGATTTACGGGCGGGTAACCCGAAAACCAGATCTCCCACAGAAACCCAATCGACCAGGCCCCGAGAGAGACGAGACCTTCAAAGTCAGTTTGCTGCCATGTTAATTAACGCATAATTTTCAGGCCTGTCGTAGTCTTTTTTCTGTGTGTTTTTAGGGTTTTTGATAAATGGGTTCAGGTTCAGGTTACCCTCTCTGAACAGATCTGTGGGTCTCCTCCGATTACCGAATACCGAATGCGCCAATGACATTTCGTTCGAGTAAAATGCTTGAATAATTATTTAATTATTCCCCAATTATACGGTATATATGTACATATGTATGTACATACATATATATGTAAGTACTTCTACTTTAACCTGAAGCATAGTTTGTGTGACGCCTCGCGCGAATGTGCAACAATTTCTCTCTATCTCTCTCTGGCTGGGAAAAATTTCACTTTTATTTCTATGGCGAGATGTGGCGGGCTTTACTCTCGCTTTTGCCGCAACAGCAATGCTAATAAATAAAATAAATGGCAGTGGAAATTGTCTGTCTATCGGTCTGTATGTCGTTTGTGGATGTGGATGTTGCAGGCAGCAAACCCCATCCGTTGAGAGAGCTTCCTCGGAGAGTATGCCATTGAAGATCGTTTCGGATCTTTTTTCTAATTGGAAAATCAATAAATGTGAGATCTAGTTTTGGGCCCAATGGAACGATCGAAGGAAGAGTAGAAAAAGCAAGTCTTTCAAAAGGCCACTTAATCTTTATTGAACTATAAGTTTCCCTTCCATCATAAACCATAAAAATGAACGCCTTTACACGCACATGCAAACCCTGGCACTGGCACTGGCACACATATTTTCCGCTTAGCTGACAACCATGCCATTTCCTTCCTTGTAGCCCCCGAAAGGGCAATGCTGGAGGAAAATTTAAATGAAATCGTGTTCAAGCGGAAAATGCACTCAGAGTTAAGTGGAGTTTCGGCGGGTCGCAGAGAGGGGCGAAGGAGTGGTTGTGGTAGTGGAGAGCATCTAATAAAATACACATTATTGCGAATTCGTTATGGCCCCAAGAGTGGAGGCTCCTCGAGGCTCGCGAGGCTCTCTTTGGGATGCGGGCCATGCAATTATTTGCGCGACTCCCGCCTCTATCCACGGCTAGCTCCAGTACGGCCTTCACCTCTCTCTCTCTCTCTCTCTCTTTCTGACTCTCTTTTTGGACAGTGTTGTGAAGCGACAATTGCCGCAATGTGACGACAGATGTGTGGCGGCGGCGGTTGCTGCCTGCCTTGGCGGCTAAGGAATTTGCGCAATTTGCAGCAGAAAGAGCAACAGCCAAAGCCGGAGCAACCTCCACAACCTCCTCCGCCTCAAGCATCAACGGAACGAGAGAGTGACTTATGCGCATGCCACAACCAACCGCCAAACAACCAATGGCAGGTCGAAGCAAATGATACCCTCCAACAAAAACGATCTTCCTAATGCAATGATCCGATTTCTGCCTTCATTTAATTACAAATTTGTTTTGGATTTCTTAAGGGAAAACAAAGTTTTACCCATAATCTTAAATCGATCCTTATCAGAGCTTTATATCCCCAAAATTAGGTGACTTGTCAGTCACTTACGACTCTGAACGACTCTACGGATCGGAAATACTTTCTTTCCTTAGTCAAAATGCCCTTTCTCCAGCAAAGGGTACAACAAACGACGAGTTTTGTGTGGCAAACACAAAAATTGTTGCCTCCAAAGTAAACAAACTTTTCTTTCCATCGCTCCTCGTACTCCGTACTCCGTACACCGTACACCTTGCACCTCTCTTCACCTCTCTCTCACGCTGTCTATCTCTTTCCCTGTGTTTGGCTGGCCTAAAGCCGGTTGTGTATGTTTTGTTATTAGTTGGCCCCCAGACAATGTTGACCATATGTGCCGTGAAGCGCGAGGAATGGAGTGAGAGAGGTAGGGAGCTGGTAAAGGCGAGGGATGGTATGCGTGCGTTTGTTGGCCTTTTGACGCTCCCCCTCCCTCCTCTTGCAGCTTCTCCCGCGATCATCTCCTGCTGTTGTTGCAAGTTCAGTGACTGTTCAGTGTGTCTGTCTGTCTGCAATCTGCTTGGACTTACTCCGACTCCAAGCAGACACTATGCTGCAGCAGATCACAATCAGTTAACGCTCCATCCATTGATCATCAGAGGAGAAGCGACTGGTAGGCTGGTAGGTAGAGTATAGGGAGACCACTGTTTAAAGGCCACTCCCCTCGTTCTGTTTAGCATCTGTTTTACATTGACCAACACTGTCAAAGTCAGTGGTCAGAGCCAGCGGGGTCTTCTTTGGGCCATGTTCCACCACTAGCTAAATGGACAATTTCCGCCTGCGACCAGTCATAAAATCAACAATCATTAGCTATTTATAGATGGGCAACAGAGAGCTGCCTTGGTGGTGGTGGTGGTGGTGGGTGGGGGGACGGGGACACCGGACCTTATCACTGGAGAGTCTCCGTTTCAATCGACTGGAACTTGACATAGTTAACACAATCAGTCATTTGCTGATTAGTGGCCGATTAGTGGCAAAAACATAGTGGGAAATAAATATACTTCAAGTGTATTTGTCTTTAACAAATCAACAATCAATGGCTTTTGTCTGTGGCTCTGAAAAAGGGGTCTTTGGTGCGAAGAGATAGCTGAAAATACAAAAAGTTGGTGGATTCCCGCCCCTTAATGTACATTTTGGTTGATAAGGCGAAATATATTGCTCAGAAATAATAATATTCTTCCAATTCCTGAAAAAAGACTTGATCTGCACTCAAAAGAGGATCAGTTTTTATCGAATATGATGGCCATCGGATCTGGTCAGACGATGAATAGAACGATTTCGCATGGCTGAGTCTTCTGCCTTGCGCCAGATCTTTCTCGCTCACAGTGTGGCTTAGCAGTTAGTGGTTAGTTTTCGGCCTTAACTCAAAGCGAACTGTTTACTCATACTCCCCTGTCTATAACCCCACTGCTAGTTGCTCTCGAACAGTGAGGCTTTAAATATTCAGTAATAAATTCCAAGAAAATAATCGAAAAAGCACCTTCTAGGCTGCATCCTAGAACTTAACTTAATTCTTGATTCTACTTCGATTTCATATCATATCATATAGTAGTATTAACCTTCCTCTCCTTCTCGCTGTGTCTCTCTGCCATCCACAGTAACATAAATAGCCATAAAATATATGTATGTATATGTACTAGTGCTCATCCTACAACGAATCCACCATTAGCAGTCAGTCGCATGATAATGAAGCCATTAGGGGAGCCCCAAAATCTTATCGGCAATGCGACTCTAAAACTGCAATTGTAAAACTGTAAACTTAATGGAATAGAATGCAATGAAGGGATCACGACAAGGGAAAAGCTTTTCCATCTGCATGCACTTGCCATTTGGTGTACTTCCAGAGGTATTTTTGGTTCTTCGGGGGTCGTCGTCGTCTTTCCGTTGCTTCGTCGCTCGATGGGCTTGAATTGTCATAAATTTGTTTTCACTTAATGGCTTTTGGCTTGGCGTTTTCTTCTTCTTTTTCCTGTTATTCTTTTTAGTTTTTAGCCCTCCAAATGTCTCTGTTTCTGTCTGCTGCTGACTCTCGTCTCTGTTTATTTAAACACAACAATTTGTAATTTTGTCACGAAGTTTTTCCTACGTCTGGTTGTAATTGTTTGCATATTTGTATTGTAAAGCGTTTTCTAATTTGTATGCCTCTTTGGGTTTGTGATTCTTCCTTCAGTTCTTTGATTAACTTTTCATATAGACAAATATACAGAGGGGATAGAGGGGTAGAACGTACACCGTATACCGTAGAGGTATTCTATGATCATTCTTCTGGTGAAAATTTGAACACTTTATGGATTTTTGATCAACAAAGAAAGTCCCAACGCCAGACGTCTGACCATATTGCCCTGCCCCATGGGTTGGTTCTCCTTCTGCCTCTCCCTCTTCCTCGCCCCGTACGTGTGGCATTGTAAAGAATCTTAACTGGGTTATTTGTTGGGTTATAGAAAGTTTGTTCATCGATGGGATTGGGTCAATTAATAATGGGATTGATCAAGAGAGAGAGGGAAAGTAAGTGCTGCAACTCTTGCATGGAATGCTTATGGAAATGAAGAGGGTTTAAACTTTAAAGTGAGTTAAAGTGTCATTAGTTGTTGCTGCTCATCGGAATTGTTCGCACATTGCACTGCCCACTGTAGCGACCCATTGTTACTCGGCAGCAGCCTATGCTGTGCCAATCTTTCGTCTCTTTATCTCCCTCTCGTTCGCCTTCGGCTCTAGGCTGCCAATGCAATTGCAATTTTGATCGAACTCTTGAACGTCTCTTCTATTGACATCGTCTTCCACTGACTCCCACAGTCTGCCTAAAATGTTGTTATATTGGTGCGAACCACTTTTAGCAGCAGAAAACTTTTCAAATGTACTGTGTATAAATTGTACACAGATCTAAGGAGTATTCTCCCCATTCTCAAAAGAAACATCGCTGGTGTTCTCCTCTCCAATTGGATTTGTGGTGCGGCTCGTTGGGTTTTTATGATCAATTAGCCAAATGATCTGATCGCAGAGCCAGAGCCAGCGTTTGATCTTCAAATGTGAATATTGTGTGGCCAACAGATCCAACAGATGGATCTTCGAATGGATCTTCTTTGGTGCTGGATGTAGGGGGGAGAACGAAGGGGGATGGATATCCTTGATCACTTTGCGTGCGTTAGAAATTCTCTGCGTTCTGTGTGTTCTCTGAGTTTTAATTGCATATTTATTAGCGACTGGCAATTGAAATAAATTACACAAATACACGAATCTCTCGAATTTGGGATGGCTTCCAGATACATCTTTGCATTTGGCGCCATGCAGGCAATAAAAATGTTTATTTTAGCACACACCGCAAAAGTTACGAGACCGACGACCAAAGTTTTTTTTTTCATCTTAATTGAAAAGTGGCCTCGAAGAGGGGAGGTTGGGATGGGATGCGGTCCCCCAATAAAGAGGTACAAATACAGATACTGAAACCGCGCAAAAAGAACAACAATTCTTTGTTGTGAGATTTGTCAAGAATTTGAGTTTTATTTCGCCTTAGCCCCTTTGGCTATTTGATGGATAGTTCTTTCAATTTGTGATCCTCATCAATTTTAATTGTTTGCGAGACCACTCCGTCGAATCATTATTGATTCTCGTCTCTATAGATTCCCCCGTTTGTCTCGCTATCTTTTTCTGTAGACACTGTAGACGACTCTACTCTGCTGCCTGCATAATTTTCTATAATTTGTTTGTCGTTTGCAAAGCAAAGCTGTCAAATCAACAGAGAAGATGGCAAAAATAGCAAATGCCAACCAGAAACAGCCTGGCCTGGCTGATCTTTAGGAATTTTTAGTTCTTGGCGCTCTGAGCAAAAAATTAAAATATCGCCTGCATAGAAGAGCACTTGGCAGAGGGTGTGTAGGATAGGGTGCTGGGTGTTGTGGTGTTGTAGCGGTGCGAGGGGAGAAAGGAGCCGGTTACGCATTCTTGGCTCTACAAATTATGCAGTTTGCCATAAATTTTACCAAAATATATAGAAAAATCAAGAAATATCTTTATTTAATGGGCAATACTGGCAATAGGTGAGAGGTGGATGAGCCCTAATCATTATAAAGATCAAAATTCAACAATAAAATCCCAAAAATTGCATATGAAAGCCCCTCTGCATTGGCATTATATTCCTGTTTCTTTAGATATCACAGTTTATGGTCTTGAACTCTTTTATCTAATAAATTTCTCGTTAATCTTATCTTTCTTGCAGGCTTAAATGTAGCCATAAAAAACATTCGACGAAGCGAAGCCTAACTGCTTTTTATGGTGAGTCCACGCCCTCCCCTCCCTGCTCTGAAGTGCATTTTGGTATCGTTTGCCAAATTTGTTCATAAACTTTCATACATATATAAACCAATAATATTAACGAGTCGGTTGGGAATTTCAAGTATGTATCTTACGAGTATGCCACACCCTTGAATCGTGAGTTTTGAGTGGATGGAGCTATCCATTATTAATCGGCCATCGGCATTGCTTTCCGATAATTTATGGTTAAAGAAAGCGGCGAGTACTGTACCTACTGTACCGTACCTCCTGATTCGCAATTTATGGCTGTATGTAACGCATATTAATAGAGTATTTTGGAGTCAAACTGATTATGCTGGCCAATGCTGGAGATACAGTTTAACGAACGAATTACAGCATGGGAAATATTGAGACTCACCAGGTAAATAGATAGAGAGAAATGAGGTTCTATGCTTAGCTACACTGTGAGAGAGATAGTTAGTCGGACAATATAAATTTAAAAGGTTAACTTATACATTCCGACCTAAGCAAATGGCTGTAAATTTACATAGTTGAAAGAATGAACTACAGAAAGAAAACTTTATCAGTATGAAGAGACAGATACGGAGACGGTAAAGGTTGCAGAAAAGGTTGATACATTGAATGATAGAAGATTCTGCGGTGGATTATGACACTCATCAATCTGTAAGCAGTCGCATCCATTTGGTTGGGTGGCTAAAGAATTATCCTCGAAGCTACAGACCCTCTGCAAATTGGGAAGGAGCTTACACCATCATTAAACGAATTGACAACCAAAAAGCAAAATTAAACGTTGTAACAACATTTTTCGAAATTAGCTTATGTGAAGTGGAACCCCGCTAAATCCGACATTTATGTATTAAATACATATATCGAATAATAGATCACAGAACTGACAGAAAACTTTGACTTCCCCACTAAAAAGACATGAAAATGACCCGACTGCAGTCCCTGAACACCAGCCCAGCTCTTGTAGAGTCTCGTAAAAACACACACACACACACACACACAAGATACATACATACATATGCATGTACGTATATTAACCACCTGCTATAAATCAGATGATCCGACTTTTATGCGCTCCAGTTGTAATCCAAATATAAAGTTTTCTATTTTCGAGGCACTGCCCGCAGTGGCAGGCGCCGGTTCAAAGTGCGTGAACAGAGACTGTGCCCCCCCGATAATTTATGGCAAATGGGATCGAAATATTTTATAGAGCATACAATTTAAATTAGTGAAATGTGGTGGAAAAAAGGAATGCAAAAATATATGTCTAAATATTTGGCCCAAACAATAAAATACGGGGGAAAAAAGCTTTTATTTCGGTTATTTCGATGCTTTTTAATGTTTGCCAGACAATGCGTAAGCGAAAACAAAGTCCACGAAAATGGAGCAGAACAGAAGGAGAAAGAAGAACGAACGGAGGAGACTGAAGAGATTGGAGAGAGTGAAAGAAATGCAATGAAAATTGAGTTATAAAAGAAGAAGGCGACGGCGACGACGACGACGACAGACGTCGACAGAAGCAAACAGCGCTAAAAATGCTGCGCCCCACAGAAATAGAGCAAGGCATGTGGATAGAAATGAAAGAAATTAGATGAAAATAGGTTCTATATAATTATATATATGTATATACAGATGTATATATATTTTTATATGCTTGTATACGTATATCCATTCTATATATACCCAAGATATTTGTAGAGAGAGAGATAGAGCTCCCTGTCTTGGGAGCCAGACGACAGGAATTCTTCTCGAAACGAAGCTAAAAATTGGGAAACGCGCGCATTTTATTTTTTGTTTTATTTTCCTCCTTTTGGGGCGCTAAGACATTTTGGGACAACTGAATTTATGGCGCTTCTCTTTCACTTTCCTGGACTCCTTCTTTTCTCATAGTCTGGGGAGTTGGAATTCGCCAGATAAGATCTGAAACGAGGGATAGCGAAACCCGAAGGAATTTCTAGTTGAACCCCAAGTATAAGTATTTCTGACCATAATCCATGGTCTCGTACCCATAGGTTGGGGGGTTCTTTAAAGATTGTCTAGATCTCATTTAAGTTTTCTTCGTTTTATAAATCTTCTATGGCCCTTAGCTGGCGATGCTTGTCTTTTGTCAAATCGTAAAACGCTCAGCAGGTCAATAATTTCTTCTGGCTTGTCGTTACCCCCTTTTCGTCTCATAATGAAACCCTTTACATGGACTTTCTATAGATTTACGAGTTGAGCATTTAAATATGTCCACAAATGACACATTCACGGCTTTACTTTTAGATTATGATATGATATGCATGATAATACTCGTAATTCGTTTTTCGTTTTTCGGTGGAGGGGATGCCGCGGCGACACGTGTTTTGAAAGTAAACTTCAACGTAAAAATGGGAAGAAAACATTTGATGGACACATGGGACAGGTTGAAGAGCCGCCGAAGAGACAATCATAATTTTTTAAACTTTTTGAATAGACGCTCATCAGCAGAGCGATTTCTTGATTCTTTTGATTCTCTTTTATTCTGTCCGTTTTTGTCAATGTTTATTTTGTTTTGAGGCCTGAGGCTTTATTATTAGGCGAACACCCCACAAGAGAAACCAATTTCCAAAGCAAACGAGGCACAGACTGTGCTGTCGTACAAAATGTAAACTTTTTCTTGGAATTTGTAGGCCCTTTTACTTGGTGGTTTGGCGGGTTCTTGTCATTCGGGCACAGGAAATACAGAAGGAAAGGTAACATGTTAATTGACCAAGTTCCAAGTAGGTTCCAAGCAGCAGAATGTCTGCTGAATGTTGACCACTGTTAAAGTTAGAACTAGTGAAAGAATCGTCTGATCAGTGATGAAATAATCGTAATGTGGAAAATTTGTGTGGGAAACCGAACAATTCTAACCAAATGTACTTGAATACGAAAAATATTCCATGTGCAGAGTCTCACTGGGGATAGAGCAAGTGGTAGAGAGGTGGTGCACTCTCTTTAAGTATTGCTAAGCTCTTATGGAAGAGAAAGACAGACAGACAAAGAAAACCGAAAAACCATCTAATACGAGTATTATGGAAAGAAAGAGACTTTTCACCCATTAACTGCCGAAATGTAGGCATAATAAATCTGTCAAATGTCAAAGGTCATTCCTTAGCTCATTCTGTTTGAGGCACATGCTCCTGTTCATTTCCCATTTACCCTACTATTGTTTATATTGTGATACGAATTTATGCTTGCCTACGCAAGAAAATTCCTAATTAAAATATAAAAAATTCATGCCCACGAAATGAGGTACGATACTCGTATAATATTTCACGGTCAAAAGTCGTTGTCGTCTCCAAAGGAATAGTAGAAGTAGAGAAAGAGCAGGAGGAGGAGGAGGCGATTATGCGATAACAGAGGGGAGGGCAGAATAGCACCTACAGGAATATGATGATGGAATATGCTTAGAAGGAGGAGTAGAGGAGAGGAGCTGCGTACAGCGATGATGATGGTGATGACGACCACAAAACGCGCTGATGATGACTCTGCTACTCTTGCCTCCTCTTCAGATGGCACTTTACACTCCACTCCACTTCTCGCGGGACAAAACAGTAGCGAAAAATTGTTCAACTTCATTTGTTGCTGTTGTTGCCCTTGTTGCTGTGTTGCCCCCAAGACCTGGCATTATTTCATTTTTTTATGATTATTTTTTCTTCTACTTTGTATATTGTAAACATTTGAACATTTCCCAACTCCGATTCCCACGCATATTTCTGCTCTCCCTCTCCCTCCCCCTGCATGACCCACTCGTTATAATAAAAATAATATAAAATAATTTTGTTGTGGTTGCGGCCCACTCACTCTTTGGGGCTGCTGCCGGAGTTTCGGCTGATGCTAGAAGATTATATAATCAGCCTTTCTTCGGAGAGCGTTCAAATGCGTTTTCCTGTATATAAACTTTGAGTTGGGATCCCTGGGATCCATGCGGTGGGCAAGTGTTGAGTGCTGTGTGGATGAGCCCGATAAGAAAAAGAGTTCTTATACCTACCTACCTGTCTGTCTGTCTGTCTGCCTTTTGTGCCCTGTCCGTATGGTACATGTACATATGTATGTAGTTTTGCGGTACGAGAGCATATAAACGTTTTGACAGTTACCGAGAGTATCTTTCTTGCATTTAAATAAAGGCTTAAAGGCGGATTCGGGTCATGTTAAACCGCAAAGGCGCTTATTATATTCTTCTGTTTTTTTTGGCCAAATGAAATTTATATGCAAGTTGACCAGGCAGACGCAAGGTTTTGGGGTTCCTCTGGTCTTCTCACTCTCGGATGCAGATTCCATTGTTTTCTTTGACTTTGGCTTTATGTGGTTAAGGAAACATTTATCTTGGCAGACGCTCAAATTGCATAAAACTCCAAGTGAATCTCTTCTTTCGATCTGTGTGGTGTTCTTTGCAACTTGGATGCAACTCAATAAATTATGAGAAATTAGATGTTTGTATGTATGGTTAAGATGCACATCATACAAACTTTTAAATGATAATTTAAGCAATTTCAACGCGTCCACAGTTGTAGTTGACTAGTCTGATTTTTCTATTATTTGTGGATAGAAAATAACATTTCTTGAAGATGGGAAAGACTAAGATAGGCTGTTCACAAATGATAAATATCATTGCTTACCTAGTCCGAATGCATTTCCTTCTTATCAGCTTCTTCTTCGGACAAGACCGTTCCTGCAGACACAGGCTGAAAACCCCTGTACTCTGCAGAGTTGTACAGGCATCACAGAAAACCCATAGAAAAAGCCACAACAATCAAAAACTAAAGAAAATCTAGAGAAAATCTTTAGCCTAAGAATTTGGCAATGGGCGGGTTGGGTTAGTGGTTTGTTCGTTGAAAAGAATTCGAATTGTATGAATGAGTGGAACTGAGTAATCGGCATGAATGCGCATACGGGAGAGACGCAACGTGTCGGATACAGTAAAAATACTATGATTCCGAGAGGAGAGACAGAAGAAGTTAAGATTATCATGTTAATTTTGAAATGCTGCCTTTTGCTTTTGCTGCGTCTCTTTTTGCATTAATTGTTGTTGGCTCTGTGACTCGTGGGGGAATTTTATCTTTTGTTTGGGCTTTTTGATGCTTTCTGCCACATTTTTTGTTTTTTTTTTTTGGCTCGTTGGCATTTCAATTAAATTATAAAAATAACAATTTGCTAATTTGTATATCACTTTGCTGTATCTGTAGGTGTATCTGCATCTGTATGTAGCTGTTGCTGTATCTGTTTCTGTTTCTCAATCTCCATCTCCATCTGATGATGAAGATGACAATGAAGACGACGTCGTTCTCTTGTGGTTGACATGCCCCATGTGGGCGGGCGTCTTTGCTTTTTAGCTTGAAGCTTCTTTCTGGTTTGGTTTTCTAAAGAATCTCCTCTCCCCATCAGCATCACAGCATCAGCATAAAGCTGGCTGAAAGATGATATCATATGAAGCAGCATAGGTTGCCAAATGGAACTGCAATGGCAGGAGAAGGAGAAGGAGAAGGGGAAGCAGAACGAGACTACTGAGAATGAGAAAGAGTAACCCAATTGTGTCTGTCTGTCCATCAAAGTGATGTTCCCTCTTCCGCATGCAAAAATATCTTAACTTGTCTGTACATCATTTTCTGGTGTTTGGCGTGGAGTGTATGAGTCACGAAACACGGATCACGGATCAGACAGACCCGTCCAGCCACTTTTTATTTTATTTTCCTTTTTTTCCATTTTTTTTTAAGGATGTGCTGATTAAAATTTACGCACAAGGTCATTCCGTCTGTACGACTTAAACCCTTTTAGACATGAAAATTAATGCATGGCATAAATATTGCCAGCCAGCCCATGCCCATGCCCATCCGCGATGAGGATCCACTGCGATCCGATCCTCAAGGCGCATTTAGCTTAATCAACAACTGGTTGGAGCTGCTCTTGATGCTGCTCTGGATAGAGGAGGGCCGTGCTTGTGGCTTGTGGCATGTGGCTCATGAACTTGCGGTCTGACTTGGCCTCAAACTTTGGACTGAGGTTCATTACAATGAGTGGAACAGCTGCGCGCTTAGAAAATGCTTTCCACAAACGACACATTTCTGTCATCATCAATAATGCCGCCATATAGACACTTCTTGTATGCCTCTGCCTCTACCTCTGCCTCTACTTCTGCTTCTGCATCCACTCTTGTGGCCTGCCGCCTTTTGCCTTTTGCCACACAACAACATCAACCACAACAAAAGCAACAAACAAATTGGCACAATTTCTCCTCCATATGCGTGTTATGTTGCAAACGCCATGTGGCAGCGGGGCAGCATCATCATCATCATCCATGCAACAGCAGAGCGGCAGCAGCTGACATCTCTTGCGGCTGTGCAACATTCAATGTTCAACGTTCAACTCTCTTTCTTATTTGTTGCAGATTTGCTGCCGGCTGTGCAATATTTAACATAAATTGTGGCACAGCTGCCGCCAAAACGTTCTCCTCAAGCATGATTTTTGCATACCCTGTTTTTGTTGGGGGGTTTCGCGAGGTTCTGTCGAAGGAAAAGCCGAGTCAAGTGTTAAAGAAGAGAGTACATAGTTCAAGTGTGTCTTTCTCTAAGCAAGAATTGCAGAATATTTTTGTGGCCGGTTCGTTATTATAGCTAGAATATGTATAGCAATTTTCCATACCCGTACTCTCTTACAGAGTAACTTAGCAGTAAAGACTGATGTGACTTGCTCTCACTCTATCTATCTATCTATCTATCTTCATTAGCAGTTCTATCTTAAAGAAGACTGGTACTCTTTCTTATAGTAGAATTTATATTTTTTGTATGGTATAGTATAGTGTCCCTGCATATAATCAAATCTCCCTCTGTCTATTTGTATATACTCGTATTTATCTACAGAATCTCCCTACCGAATATCATTTCTGATATATGTATCTAGAGATGTATGATCGATATCTATTTCTCGTAGTATTTTCTATTTGCTTCTATTCCAGGGTATTCCCATATGCGTGAGAATCTTTCAATTCAGTGAACTTTCTAGTCGCAAGAGTGAATGTCGCCTGACGCCAGATCCTTTAATCAAACAGTTAGCGGCGCCGCCGACGCAAGATTGGTTTGGTGCAACCTTGATAGAGGCGTTGCCCAAGCGTTGCAACGTGTTCCCATGCCTCCCACTACCCTTTCCCAGGTTTCATTTTGGGCGAATTGGAGCGCGTGCCGCCGTTGCAGCTTCGTCTACGTCTGTGGTTATGCTGTTGCTTTTGCTTTTGGCCGTTGACGTTGCACTTTTCTAATGCCATGCAGCTGTGTCAAGGCGCTAACAAATTTATGTTCCCATATGCATGTCCGTCTGTCCTTCCGTCGCTCTGTCCCTGTGTCTGTTTTAGGCCATGCTACTGCTACTGTCTTTTGTGGCTTTAATTAACGGTCAACGGAAACTTATGCGCTTTTGTTTACCCCTCACCACCCCTTCATCATGGGTATTTTTCCGATTCCGCTTTATGGGCATGAGTTTGTGTGTGTGTGTTGCCTGTGTCTTGGGTTACCGTCCACCATCCATACCAACAAAGTTCCGCTTTCGGTGGAAGGCCCCTCCACCTCCCTCTCTTAATTTGTTGTTTTTTTTTTGCATATCGATATGCCTTTCCTTTCTGCCTCAGCTCTGCCAACAACCCATTTATTCCGCTGTTGTTGTTGTGTGCTTTTTCCGTGGCATGCTGCGACGATATGTCAATGTTCTATATGCCTGACTGATTTGACTGAACCATAAAAAAGAGACACAAAAAGATCGACAGAGAGACAGAGAGAGAGAGAGAGAGAGAAAGAGAGAGAGAACTGTTGCTGTTGTATGTATGTACATAAAAACACGATCAACTGTCAACTTTTGTAAACTTCCGGTTAGTGTTTGGCTCTGGCCTGTGGCTCTGACGATGCTCTGCGGATCGTTGGTTCGGGCCTAATGGATTCTTTCTTTGTGGGTACCCTGTATGAGAAGAGAGTGTACTGGCTAATTGTTTATGTGAAGATGTGAGCAAAGACTCGTGGAAACTTGTAAAGTGTTTCTATTCTTGTGTAGGAGGAGGAGGAACAACAGAAGACAAAGGATTTGGATCGTAAGATCTTGCAGGCACTTTGTTTGCACATATCATTCCAATTGAATAGATGTTTTATTTGTTTTTATATTTGTAATGTTGGCTTGAGCTTTTGTGCGATTTCAGAGTACGATAAAATGTACTTTTCGTTAAATAAAATCTCTAAAAAGAAGAAATTCAATTACCAGGTATCCCCATAGCCGATACTTCGACTATTAAATGGTTCTTGGCTTTGCTTTCGATTCAACAAAAACTAATAGCAACACAAAATAAAAAAAAAGAGAGCGAAGGGGATACAAGTTGTTCAACTCTTTTGTTTTGAAAGGTTATGCTTTTAGTTCTATGAATTTCGGTGTGTCCACCGGTGTGTCTGTTGTTTGCACGCACTGAAAGCTTCTGGGGGATGATTCTGCGTTACCAATTTCCCTGCCTACGTATGTACATATGTATAGAGAGTGTGCGATGGGGGCACGTGCGGGGGTACCCATGGATCAACGATCAATGCTTTGGCGCCTGTCAATTAGTGGCCTTCTGCTTTTGCTTTTGACTGAAGCGATTGAAGTTTTCTTCATTTGTTTGCCATTGCTATTTGCTGTTTGCTATTTTTTTGGCGCTAATCAAATGCTCAAACATCATTGTCGTGTCATAAATTGGTATAAATAATGCACATGGCTGATCACAGCACAAGTTTGAACAATAGAAATCATTCAGCTTTGGTTTGGTCTCAGTCGTCTACCATTTCCCATTGCCCATCTCCCATCCATCCCATATCTCTCTGGCATCATCTCCGGTTACCCGAACAATCACTTTCGGCATTCGGCAAAGGTTCAATGCTCCGTCTGTGTTCGGATACACTCTCGTGAATACATATGTGTGCATGTAGTGGAAGTTCGTGCAGACTCCAAACCGATGGATGTTGATGTTGATGATGGTCACATCGCATCGCAGCATAACAGTCAAAACAACCGAAAAACTGATGATGACAGAAAATAAACAAGAAACTATAATGGCTACAAGCCGAAGGAGCAACAGCAACAGCAACCATCACCATAATAGTAGCAACAATGTTGCTGCATTTGGCCTTATCGAAGCTGTGGCAGGCCACAAAGCCAATGGCACTCGCAACGAAGAGATGCAGATGGAGTGGGGGGAGCCAAAGAGCACCATAAACATAGCTTAGTATGGTGACACTCGACGGTGCCTTTTCTTTATTATTTGTTGTTATTTGTTGCTAGGGCAACACTGGCAGTGGGAATCAATTGAGAAAAGAAATTCGCCTTGGGTGACACTTTTCAATGCAGAAAGTTTAGTTCTCTTTGGACGGGGTAGGGCATACTAGTATAGCCCAATTTGTTGAAATGTCGAGCATATATTTATTTAACATTAATAAAGTTATTTGTAAACCCCTAGAACGAAGACTGACTACTTTTTGATATATTTTAAATGTTACAAAATGTAAAAATGAATTTAAGAATTAGCTTTTTAAGAGACAACCTCTTATTGGTCCTGGAGCTAGTAAATACTCGTAAAGTCCCTCCTTTGCATTTCCACCGATTTTTAGCTTTATTTCGAATCGAATCGAATCCCTCTTTAAAAAACAATGATTACCAATTCCTAAGAAATTAAATGCAGGAAATTAACACAAGCAAAAAAGTGTAATTAAATGCCAAACTACCCACAAAACAAAGCCAAATAAAATGCGCAAAATCAGTGCGTGCTTGTGTGATGTGATCGTGTGCTGCCAGTGTTGCAGTTGTTGGCCTGCACACACAATTATCATCATGTGCACTGCACTGCGTTCGTTGTATTTGAATGATTTCACGGTATTGTAGTCTATTGTTTTGAATTTTGCAATACTACTCGTATAGAAAATGCAGAAACAGCAGCAGAAACATGCAAACTAAACTTTTTTCTTTTTGTTCTGTTATTAGTGCCAGGGACACACTGAGAGCGTGGCCAGTGTGGCCACACATTTTGATTTCTATTGAAGAGAAACACTCACAATTTACTCGGCCAAATAGCGGCTCGGCTCGCTTATGTCATCCCCGTGATTTGTGCTGCTGTTGCTGCTCAAATGTATAATAACAAATGCTCGCAGAATGTGTGTTGTGTTAGCTTTTTTCTATAATTAAATAAGCCATCGAATCGAAATGCTTTGAACATGACAAAATACCTCAAATACTCGTACTTTTCTGCTTCCCTGCAGCTGTTTTGCCGCTTTGCCGCTAATGCAAACAATTGTTTGCTTTCATTAATACTACATATACCATATACATACAGATACCAGATTCTTTATCCGACAAATGAGGCATGCATATCTCTGAGGCGTTGTCTGATTCATTTCTGAAACGAGAAGCTTCCGAAATAAAACCAAAAACAGGCCCAAAAGTTTACACAAGTGTTTTTTTAGTAGCCAAATTGTCTACGGAATTTGGTGTTTTATTATGTAATAAATATAAGTTATAGATCCCCCCAAACAGAACTCGTTTCGCTGGTTGTCTAAATGTTGAACTTGATTGCGAAATTATATAAAAATGCTAATCGTGTTCAGTAATCGGTTCGGATTAGGCTATAGAATCTTTGAGACGCCTCTGAACCTGGCCCCCCCCCACGATCGATTATGCATGTGCATAAATTACTATACAGACAAACTGTAAATTATATGGCAAATTAGGTGGAATGGAAGGTAGAAGAGGCAAGCGGTTGGCCTTTAAATCTGGATTTTGCTCTAAAATAAAGCTGGCAATGGTGGAGACGATGTCTGCGAATGATGGAGAGGGAGGGGAAACGTCTTTGAACGCACTTAAGAATTCTACAGAAAGGCAATCTCTGTGAGGGAATGTTTATAAACGATATAGTAGAAGAAACCTGCCTGGATTGGGTCTCTGCGGAAGGACTAACGGAGCAGTCAATCATCCATTGCCCTGTTCAATCGAATCCGTCGCTAGCAATTCCCTCCCTCAGAGACCCCCTTCAATAGCTTATCTAAAATGTATTATTAGCGCCTTATAAACAATGCAAAATGGCAAAGAAAAATCTTGAGAAAGAAAACGTAGCTACAATTTTGCGCCTTTCACATTTTGAGAAAAGTAAATATTCAAAAGAGAAAGAAAGAGAGACAGAAAGATAGAGAGGGAAGCATCAAGCAGCAAAACCCCTCCATATTCTCCATTCCACTCTGTCGTTTTGGAGTGTGAAATTGTGTTTATTCGCGGAATGTACGGGGGATTGCTTCGTATTAAGAACTGCGTCTCAGACTTTTTGGAATTGTAAACACAATCCATCTGTAGGCCTTTGCTTTCCTGCCAACCTCCAGCTGGTAGGGGAAGGCAAACACATAAATGAAATTTATTAATTAAGCGCTAAGGAAAAGAATACCAAAAGTGCGAAAATGTTTACACAGAAGCGAAAAGGGAAGCGAGAACAGGGCGAAAGACAGCTGCAAAAATACGCGCGGGCCAGTGAGCGTATTTTATTTACTTTTTGTCCAATGAATGAATTTTATTTTTCCCTCGGATATTTCGCTCTGTTTCAGTTTTCAGTTCAGGGCCAAGGGGGCGTATAATTGTTATTAATAAATGTGAGCTGATAATGTGACATAAATGTGCCAAATATACTCGTATACTGCATCATTCCTATGTATATGTAAACGTCCGATTTTCTTGGTTTAAATTTTTCATAGCACTTTCACTTCTCAGGGTTGTCATCGTCATGGCTTAAAAATAAACGAAAATTGCATGAAATATATTCTCGAGCAGAATTGACATTGAAAATGTTGGAGAAATAAACTTTTAAGATAAAATAAACAACAAAGTATGTACAAATATTTACATAGTGACCAATTTATTTATAGCCCAGCTTTTGTCCGTTGATGCTGTTGCTTGATATTAGGAATATCTCGTAAATTGCAAAATAAAGGCTAGTCATAGTCGTTGATTTAAAATGTACTATGGAAATTATAAAATGAAAAATAAAGACACAGAAAAACTACCCAAAGGCAAAGTAGAAATCCCGTTCGTAATTTATTATACTTTTTACACTAGGGTGTCCCGGACTTGCTGATTTCGAGACAGAGAGCGAGAGGCACCTAAAGCTCATTGTTGTTGGCGGCTAGAAGGAATTGCCGTGATAGAGAAACAGAACGAAGGAATAAATAGAGTCTGTGTGTACATTTTGATGCAATTCGTATTAGGATTTCCTGCGCTTCCCGCGTGAAATTTAATGAGAAGAGGTCCGGTTTGCAGAAACGATCGGGGGACAGAAAACTGCAACAAAGTGGAACTCCTTTCATCTCGCATTGTTGTTGCGGTTGTTGAGAGAGTAATGAGAGATGAGCAATTGCGATAGTATGTAGTGCGTGTGAGTATCAGACATCGCAGATCGAGAGATCTTCAATCACTGCGTTCATTGTTTATGCTTATTCGTTTGCCGTTTCAGAGATCACTTCTTATGTTTGTATGTATGTATGTAATACACTCTTATTAGGCAAACAGAATTCACACAATATGTTAATCCCAATGCCACACAGAAAACCAAAACCAAAGTCACAAATTAGCATAATTTTGTCTTGGACAAAACTGTTAAAAAATCAATGTATAAATCGGCGAAACTGCTGAAGAGTTTAATGACATTGATGATCCATAAAAAACCCCCTACCCACCCCTACTCTCAAAATTTGATTGAGTATTTTGTCAATTTCATGCTCAAACACCATCCATCCATTCATCTATCCATCCGTCCAGCCATCCATTTGGAGTGTGTTTCCCATTTCATAATTTTATACCATAATCTCGTAGCTGTAAATACAATTCAGTGCATGAGCGGAGGTGCTTTTGTTGTTATACAATATCCATGCAAAGTTATGAAAGTCTTTATACCTATAGTTCCCTTTTTCGTTCGGGTGATGATTTGTGGAGGAACAGATAAAAAAAAGTGGAGCGAACACAGAAATGAAATGATAAAAGCTTTTGGGGAATTGGTTGATATTTTTTGATTACGGGGTAATACATCAAAAAGGGGTTGTGCCGGGCAAGTCTAATGATTTATGAGAGTGCTGTATAATGTGGAGGCATATTAAATGGCATTTGTAGAGAGTAACTGTAAGTTAGATTATTACTCAGTAATTAAGTTATATAATTGCGATTCAGTTGAAGAGAAAAGTTTGGAGATTCTGGGAGGGTTTGCTGAGAATTCTCTATAAGAAATTTCTCTGTAAGAATTCTTTATACTAAGATTCTCTATGGTAGGATCCTTTGTACAGATATTTTTTATGGGCGTATTCATTCTACGTAGATTATCTTAAGGGTATATACTGTAAAAAAGATAGATTTGATTAAAAACAAAAATGTTTAATTTTATAATGAAAATTCAAAATTAGTTCAAGGAAATCCTCATAAAATACGTTCAGCATTATTGAATATCGTACATGAATATGTACATAAGAACATCCCTACCCTCCCCTCAAAGAATACATCAGAATATTCTCCGCTCAACCGCCACAACTATCTATCCATCGGAATAAACCCAAAAGATTTCAATCCGCTACCGTGTGCTTCTGTTAACCCAATTTTCCCTCCGATCTCCAGCGTCCGTCGCAGTCACGATCTTACCCCATTCTCTCTCTCTTTCTCTCTCTTCTTCTGGCTCTCAAATCGGGGCGTTAGATCATCTTTAACCATAAAAAAAGTAACCGTAGAATTTTCACACTGAAGTGTGAAGAGTTTTCTAAACTTTTCATTTGTTTGCGCTCATTTGCCGGCAAAAAAAAAAGAAAAAGAAAATTTTCTTTCTAAACAATGACAAAATCGGATGATAATGCCAGTCGTTGGACAGTTGTAAGTGGAACAGTAAGCAAAGTTAGCCTCGTTACCACACTGGACACTGGATGACACTAAAAGATACTCTTGTAGTATCTCTGGGAGTAGATCATTTGGGAGTATAATTTACTCCATCATAAATAAAGAAGTTGTATTCTATCATCAGATTTCTACATAAATATATTTTAATGCGTTTTTTGTTCACTTTTTGGTTAATTAAAGCCACTATTTCGGGTTGTCTTTGGGCCATTTGATTTGATTGGCCTCTAAATGATTATCGAATGTCTTTAGCGGTTAATGTTCCCCATGGGGAGTGGCACTGCTAACGCCTCTCAGAAGCTCTCTGAAGAGATTTTATTATTGCTTAAGGCCTGCTGCCTGCTGCCTGTTTCCTTGGTTAATTATTGAAAACTATCGCTGCAGGTCTTTGGATTATGGGCATTAAAGAACGATCTTTAATGGTTGTGATTGGGAATTGAGAAATGATACTAAACTTAGAGAAATGATGATGAAAATAATGTTGATTTCCTTTCTATATCTTTGCAGATCCCAACGACTAATACCACGACCGCGACCAAGATATCCCCCCTCCGTCACGACCATTTCAAGAGGTAAGCTGATGTCCAAATATGGGAATGATACTTTCTTCTCGAAAGTACAGAATCCGCCTTGGGATCCATCCACTCAATCGAGCAAAAATGTTAGGCCCAAGGGTCGTTAATCAAAAGGCATCACAAAATAAAACGCACAGTTTGCTGTCTCACACGGGGCATTGCATCATTAACGTTGAATCAGCGCTGAAGGGGCAGCACTAGTATCGTACAAGTATCTGGCGGATACGTGCGCATGCATACCTGCCAGATACAGAGATACTTATAGATCCAAGCGTCAGCGGTAGAGCGAGTGCTGCGAGTGCAGTGAAACAGCGTCAAATTGCATTTAAATTGAATGAAATTAATTTGACAGGCGAGTTGTGTTGAGTCCCTGTCCGTGTGCCCTGTCCCCTGCCCCTTTGTCTGCCTTTCAACAAAGCGTTATAGTTACATGTGTACAGAGATACGCATGCGAGAGATATGCCAGATACCAGATACAGCTACAAGATACACAAAATGCAACCAGATGAAAGTCAGATCAGATGCGGTGTGCACACATGTCGAGCGAAATCAAAATGACAGGCCAGACCATACAAAGCGAAAGGTACAGATGCAGATACAGATAGACAGATAGAGAGAGAGAGAGAGAGAGAGAGGGGATCCAAAAGAATCAGGCGCATAGCTTCTAAACGCATCCACCAGATACAATAACTATGGCAGGCCATAGGTAGAGCCCAGCCTCCTCCTCAGTGTGTGGTGCTCTGTGCGCTTTCGTTTTAAAAATAGCTCGGGGAAAATGATCTATGCCTATGGCTGCCAGTCCTCCCCTCCCCTCTCCACCCGTCTCCTGTCCATACTTCTGATGATATATTTTCATCAATGCTTAGTTTCTGTCGAGTTCTGCATCCGTATCTGCATCTACAACTGCAACTGCAACCGCATTGCATATGGGATCCATGGATCCGTGGACCGTGTGGGCGGCGTGTTTTTCTCTGTGTTCTGCATTTTGATTTCCTTCATTTATCAACACTTTGCTGCCAGCTTTTTCTTCCCGTTAGCTTTTTTTCTGCAATAATAATTTCTCGCCTTGCTCTGCCTCTGCCTCTGCCTTTCTGTTTCTGTGGCGCCTCAAGTCTTTGTCTGCCTTTCGATTCGTTAGCATCTTTCTATCGTTCACCTACAATATACTACTCGTAAGATATGTATCTGCAATGTCTAGCAATGACTTTGGCAGGCAGCTAAATGAATGATTGCCATATTCGTTGTCATCTTTTTGGGTCCACGAATCTCTCTCACTCTGTCTCTTTCTCTCTCTCGCTTTGATCTTTTGGATGCAGTGTGGGATTGCGACTCGGATTGCGATTGCGATTGGGATTGGGATTGGGGGGATTGTCTTATAGAACGATTTCGTTTCGTTTCATTTGCCTCGAAGGTTACACTTCCAATGATATATTGTGTGTGTTTTTGCACGATTGGTTTTGGGGATATCGGATTTGTTGGTTTCTTCTTTGGTCTTAGATTCGATTTGTTATTGATTGTCTTCTGTTTGTTTGAGGTTGCGGGGCTTGTGTTGAATAGCTAGTTCATACGCGTATACATCTGTAAATCTGTATGTGTTTTATAATCTCAATTCATTTGTCAATGAGTGTGCGCTCATCCGAATGTACTGATTGGCGCTATGGACAGATAGTCAGAGTCTTGCTCATCGGCAAATCCAGATTAAAGCAATGCCCATTCCAATGTATAGTAATTGTAATTATCAACATTTTTTCAAATTATTTTACATACTCGTATGTATATTTAGTACATACATCGTCGCTACCTTCCAACCAATATTTTAGCTTGAATCTACATCCACCTTAGTTTCGTCTGCAAAATATGATAAACACTCGCCCTGATCTATGGAAATGAACTGCTTCATCTCTTGGGCATCTACAAAACTCTTGGTCCAAGCAGATGCAGCTCCAAACGATAGCTTTATCTCATGTAGATCTATGAGATTCTACATATAAATCCCTCAATCAACATATCCCCCATTAGGTACAGTCCCGCTGCGTCTCTTACCGCAACCCGCGTGGGACTGTACTTCCATTCCATTCGCAGTCTCCAATGCCCTGCCATTTTCGGCCATTAGGTTCAATTGTTTATCAATTCGCAAACACATTTTGAACACCATTTGAAAATGCCATTTGACCAATTTGGCCATAAGCACAGCCATTATGTATACAACATTCCTTGTGGCACATTCTTTTGTGGCACACATGCATATTTTGTATTTTACGGGTGGGTGGCCCACACTGTTCGTGCCACACCCTAATTAGCGGTACTTATTATATGGCCATCGAGCGCTCGCCGCTGGATCGCTAGATGAACATTCTAAAACAAAATTTAATTCATCTTTTGGGGCTGCCTTTTGCGAAAATTACATACCTTCAAGCGATCCGATTCGATCCGACGTGAAATCGCTATGAATTGACGGCCAACAGATGGCGCTGGCGCTGGCCCCAGCCAAAAGGCGAGTTTAAGGCGTTTAATTAACCATGAAGCCAGTCGCAGGCAATCAAATGCAAAGCGTAACCACAGAATTGAAATTAAGTAAGAATCTAACACAAATGCCAGATACAAGTACAGATAGATGGATGACGGGGCCTGAGAGCCACAGTCTACAATTACAATACAAAGTTTGAAATTATTTCGCATATTCGTACGGGTACGAGTACGAGTACGAGTGTGTTGGCTCGAATGAGAACCGAACCCCGCACAGAGGCAAAAGCACGGCTAACACGTAAGACGTGACGGGGCGCGGCAGAGTCAGCTTCAGAGTCAGAGCCATAGCTGCATTTGTATCTTTGTATCTCTCTCCCTCTCTCTCTCTCTCTCTCTCTCTGTCTATGGCAATTCAAGACGCGTAATTGTTACACCCTGATTACGCGACCGCAGCGAAAACGCCAAGAGAAATATGTACGAGTATATGAAAAATTAAAAGCTTATGAGATTTTCGCTTATAACGTGGCAGGTTGGCAACAGATAAAGATTAACTTCCAAATACAATAGACCTCTAGACTCTTAGACCTTACTACCAGATTGTTCACATGAGTCGAGGCGAGTCGCCGCCGCCCCCTCCTGCTTCGTGCCACTGCAATTGTTGCACAAAGATTCGCCTTTTCGGGGCGTTGTGCGTGTGACTTAAGAGGTAGACTCTGTTGCATGCTTCGTTGGGTCTCTCCGAAGGTATTTTGCATGACATTTGTGCGGCGGAGGAATGAGAAGGCAAAAAGAGCCAGAGGAGTAGGGAATGAAGCCTTTAAGCTGCATGTAAAGTTGATGTAATCATGGGATGCAGAAGAGAACTTGAAACTGATTCAATGGGAAGTTTTTTTTAGATTAGAAAAGTAAAGAATTTCAAGGATGAAGATATTCGTGCTCCTAAGATACGCGATAGGTCTTCTAATTATTTTTGAAAGGTGAAAGATTCCTTTATAAAAGGTATTCTAATGCCACTTGAGTGATAAAAGACGCATATTCCTATTCTTATGAATATTTGTAATATTTTCATTTAAAAACATTCGAAATCTGTGGAAAATACTCTTACGGATACTTTCACTTATTTGACAGCAAAATTTGCATACGGCTCCTGCCATCTTTTACATTCCATTCCATTCCGCTTCCATTGCTTTTCCCATAAATCAAACCCTTATCGGTCTCCGATCGCCTCGTACGAGTGGACCTGAGAGAACATCGATCGATTGTCCCACTAAACGCAAAAGCGAAACGAAAATTGTTCCACTTCGGTGGATAGAAAAAACAACAAACAAAACAACGACCGAACCGAGCAGCAACAACAAAATAATAGTTTAAAGGGAAATTATTTTGCACGATCATTGTGCTGATTCTACTCATTGAATTCTCTCTATATCTTATGTATGGGTATGTACCAGTAATTGTGTGTGTGTATGCTTGTGAGGAGTATCTGTATCTATAGAGAGGAAGAGCGACTTGAAGAGAGAGGGAATTCGAATTCGAATGAAACTGAAATTAAGTATCGATTGAGCAGCCATTTGACTGGAAACTGGAACTGCAACTGCGACTGGGCCTGTAAGAGTGTGGCAAATGATCAAACGAGCATAGATTACAGGCCATATGGCAACGCAACAGCAATCCAGGCCATCGATTGGGTGGTATGGTGGAAATGAATGGAAATTAAGCAAATAAGCAGTTAGGGGCAGAGGCCAGTGGCTCTAAAACTGCACTTAATTATTGGAAATCGATCGAAGAGATGGACTTGACGTTGCGACGTGACACATCGTAAAAATGGAAATTTCTGCACTTTAGTAGATATAGATAGCCGCTCCCAACAACTTAAAGAGAGTTACAATCCCATAAAATACGATAAAAAATATATGTAATAAATACAAAATAATACTCGTAATAAAGATAGCCCATGTCCAAAACTTAAACGAAAATAATTTGAATAGCACTTAGCATCGCAGGAATTTGGCTAACTAAAAGATATATTCGTTTATCAATTGGGAACATATTTTATATAAGGATGAATTTTATTTTCCATCCATCCATCCAGATTCAAGAAGAATACCTCATCTATGGTTATCAAAACTCTCGTTCCTTAAAGATTTCAACTGTAAATTGCATTCTATAGCAGTGCCTCTCCCATTCCCATTCGTTTGTCATGTTTTATTTTTGTTTGCTCATTGCTCAAACACCACCATCTTCATCATCATCATCATCATCAAGCAGCAGCATCATCCTCTGCATCAGCGTCTAGTCTGTTTAAATCTGTTGTTGGCCTTCGCCCATGTGTCACGGTTTCGCAAGCATTGGCTTTGAAACAAAAACTAAACCAATAAAAAAAAGAGAATACAAAAAGTATCTTTTGTTCGCTTCATTTTCATACCAATACATACACATATGTTCATATGTATCTGTGGATCCGTGTTTTTCTATTTCTGTTTCGCACATTTAACAAATGCATTTGATTTTAACGAGCTTATTTAATGTACAATGAAACAATAAAAATAGTGGAAAAAAGTGTTGGGAAAGCAACATTATAGAGGGGCAATCGGCGGAGGAAAACTTGAGCAATAACTGAAGAGGGAAATAACGACTTGTGCAACAGAATAGATTCCTTCTGGTGTGGAAATGAAGTGGGAAATGGCATATAATACTCGTAGATCTCATCTCAGGGATGAACCATGAAATCATTGCCACCAGACCAAGTTCAGGCACAAACTGAGACTGAGGCATTGGGTAAGGTAACCCCGATGACAACATCTGCAAGCCATCAAGCTCCCATCTGGGAGCTACCGTCACACATTAAAGCTATGCCGGTAGCCGGTAGGCCTCACAGCCACAGAGGAACCAGAAATCAAGTCTCTGCTTAGTCATCGAACTTGGCCTAATGCAAAACACAGGCAGCGCTCGACAGCGAACAGTCGAATACGCGACTACCCGACTTGAGGATGACTCAGCCCCCAAGACGCAGACCTTAAAAAAAAAAAAAAAAAAAAAGAAAAAGATACGAGAAGAAATGTGCTACCAGTTAAGCATCGAGTAGAGGAGAAGATCGAAGACCGAACGGAGAACGGAGAACAGAGAGCCCAAGATGATGGCCTGCTGCTTCTGCTGCTGTCCTACTCCACTTCTTCTTTAAGCCAAGATTTCGTTTCGTTTTGCTGTTATGCCCAGTCATGGTTGCCCGCCCTCAACAGGCATTGCCCCTCAGGAGGAATACCCAGATACAGATACAAGGAATATACAGCATGTGTACACTTGTATCTAATGGATGCAGTGCACTGAAAGAAGCCCTTGACCAATCGGCACTGCAAAATGTACCTAAATTCCATTAACCGAAGAATCGGATACTGCGGAAGATACTTCCCCTCCAGATACAATCTCAACAATCTCGGGTCGAGCATTAATGTCATGCACACACCATGTCTGTTGTTTTTGCAATTCTTGGGCATTCTCTTTGGCTGACTTCGCTTGTGCGTGCCGAGCATCAATATGCCGCGTAATGTGGGAGCAGCAGGGAGCAAGGACGTCCTATAGAATGTGGAAGACCATACACAAGAATGTTTGTAGCTCCGCAAAGCTGCACAGATATTCCACTGATCGATGTAAACGAACCATATACCCGTGAATTTCTCGCAGTGCACTTAGCAACATTCCTGTCCAGTGTATACCTTCCATGCGAATACGTGTACGTGTTGCGGTGTACGCTCTCAATTAGTTATTCATATAACGTGCTAAACACAAAAAATGTAAAAAATAATAAAGCATCAGCACACAGCTCTCGGGTCCTCTTGCGAGTGGTACTCTCTCTCTCTCTCTCTCTCTCTCAGGTTGATTAAGGCCCGCATCCAGCCGCATTGGCTACTTATGTCTGCAAAGGAGAGGCTCATCCCCATCCCCATCCACAGATACATCCCCCCATCCAAGACTGGGAACATTGTTTGCCCGTGTCTGGGCTTTGACAAAACTTTGCATGTCATGTTGTCATTATGGTTCCTTACCCTTTTGCTTCCACGCAGACGGACAGGCAGACAGACAGGCAGGCAGACCCCAAGCGGATCCTTTGAGTCACATTGTTTGTCTACTACTTTGGTTCGGCTCTGAAGCTCTGAAACTCTGAGGCCCCCATTTGCCTCCGCCTGGTGTCTGCCTGCAGCCGGATATTCATAGACATTATAGGCACTTATCATCGGTTTAGGCTTCACGCCTTTTGTCTCTCAGAGACCCCCAGATGGTGGCTCTCAGCTCAGTTTACTTAGTCTTTCAGCGCTCCCCCATGGCCTTAGCAAACAGCGATCTCTCTCCGGCTCGGTGCTGCTTTAAAGTTGTCAATGGCAGCGGCGGCGGCTCATCCGCCATTACATGTTGTAAATATTTTGTGAAGCTTTAACTTGAGAAGTGAATCAGAAGCCTGCTAAAGAACTCATTGAGTATCTCGGTGCGATGGTTGGTGTAATTGAAGCTTCAAGTTTTTAGCTGAAGATGTATCTTCGAGTATCGCATGGTTGTTGTATGACCATATAGCAGGATCTGCTTCTTAGAAGTTCTTCTTCTCTCTCTCTCCACTACCAGCTCTATCCCAGTGAGACTCCGTTGTGATTATCGTGCTTTAAATAAAGCATCTTCATTTTCGTATTCCCAATTCCCAATCGTATGTTCTCTGATCTCAACACTGATTCCTCGCACACTTTTAACTTTACAACTTTATTCCCCACCATTTCCAAAGGCTTAGATCGTATTTGGGTCATGCTGTGAGGTCAGACCCAAGCCCCCCACACACACACACACACACACACACACACCTTGAATATATGGCACAAGCGGAGCAATAAAATTTCATAAATTGCAATCTGTGTCAATGGGACACAATGCGTCCTCTTTGTTTATGGGATGCAGCTCGTAAAGATACAACTTCTATCCGAAAGATACTGTCGCTATCCGAAAGCGTGTGTACCAATAAAAATCAAAGCTGTAAAAGCTGAACAGAAATCGGTTATGTTATTGATTCGGTCTTGCACCAATTGTTTATGGCGTTGATAATGGCCAGCAAAACTCTTTATGGCCAAGAGACCAACATTGCATAATAGCTGGAGTCGACACCAAACAAATTACACCAACAAATTATAAAATGCTGCAATAATCAGATACAAATATAATACGTGAAAATAGTTTGGCTTTTTGTTGGTTGCTTGTTGGTCAAATCGATTTGGCATTAACCTTTGGCATTATGCTTTGATATTTCGGATATTACATACATATATGTATGCGGATTGCTTATGAAATTATTTGTATGTTTAACGCACGCCCCCGCCTCCGCCTACCAAATGTCAAGTGTATTGCAGCTAGCGATGGATGGATGGATGGATGTATGGCCATTGCACCATAGAACCAGCCGAAACTGAAAAGTATCTGACAGATACACACAAGTACACGTTCACGTACACACGTCGATGGCTTGACTGGTTGCTTGCATGGCTCTTGCCTAACAAGCGGAAAGCAAAAACATAACAGTAAAGTAAATTAAGTAAAAACCACACGGCAGCAACAGCAGCAGATAAAAAGATACATAGATATACATACGTACAAATGCATTGACTGCAAACCGGACAGAGCCAGAGTCTTAGGATTTGGCTTGATGGGAGTATATGTTGGTCAAGAGTGTCTGAGAATAGTGAGAGAGAGAAAGAAAGACTACAGCTACAGATACAAGATACAAGTGTTGGACGGTTGGGGGATTGGTGGGGGAGGGGGACCATCTCGTAGCAAAAGTGGCTGACCTCGAGAATACTCGCTTACGTTAGGAGAGCTATAGAAATCACTCATACGTCTCCGTTCCTCCCCCCGAATGTATCGCTGGTATCTGTGTGTGTTACTGCTTCTAAGTATACTTCGAGAGGCGAGTTCATATGCCTAAAATTGGTAGCTTGCCGCACACAAGATGGTTGGAGAGATATTCTTTTGGGGCGCAGAGAGCAGTTAAGTTTTGTTTATCCATCCATCGATTGTGGATTGTTTCTAGATGTCTATGTCGGGATGTTGGGAATTTACGTCAATGGGAATTTCATTAGCGCCTCTTTAGGCCTCTGGACGCCTGATGGGTTCTTGTTTCGAGGAGCTTTGACCGCAGTTGTAGAGTCACCATAAGAAGAATGAATGTAGATACTTTTCTGTTGTTTAGGAAACATTCAATCATTCCTGGTCTTGAAAATATTCTAATTTGAACCTTGTTTCTTTCTTCTCTTGCAGATTTTACTCGAAACATTGACAATAATTCAATTGGACCAAAATTGGTAGGTGTATCTTAGCAATACTGTCAGGAAATCTTTACTGGAATGCGTTTTAAAAGGCAGGGTATCTCAAAGCTGAACCTAACAGAAAGGTCTAACTGCTTCAAAGGGTTCCTTAGTCTAAGAATGGCCTTCACTCCAGAGAACGCTGAAGAAGGGCCAGGAGGTGCCAACCGTAAGTCAGCGGTGGAAGGCCTCCGGCTGACGAATGATAGAATAGAAAACGTGCCGTTCCGGTCTCGCTTAGAACGCTTCATAGAGATCTAGAGAATCAGGCCAGTGTGTAGACCAAAACCACGTGGCGGAGTTCCACAGAGCACAATGGAAAACTCAGCCCTACTTACTGCACCTTCCAGCGAAGGACTGTTCCAGGAATACTCACAGGTGACTGTCTGACTCTCCGACTCTCTGTGATCATTTGAAGATGTTTCCAAACGAGCGGCCCTCGGAATTGTTATGTTCTTTCCATAGCCAAGATGTGGTCAAAAAATTTAGCCTACAAGAAATGATGTCGAACTCTACTCTGCTCTGCAATCCCCATTCAAGATCTTGCAACTCGGGTGCTTTGGCGCAGTGCAAATCCAATTATGTGTGTGGCAACAGAAGTGCAAAAAATGTTGCATACGAGTACAAAAAAGTTCGAGTACGAGTAGGTGTATTAGTAGCAACTATTTCAGCCGACAACGGGCATCCGCTGGCCAAAGCCAGGTAGCCATTACATCACCTATTCGCGTCATTATGGTTTCCTTTCAATGACAAAATAAAAATATATACAAAGAAATTCTTAATTGCATGTAAACAAAAAATGCTTAATAAGTTTTTCCTTTTTAGTAGATCCTCCACATAGACAGAAATGACATTTGTACGAGCTGTGGCTTATTATAAAATCAACTCAAAATTCAATCGAAGAATATTGAATTATTACTTACCACTAACGGACATGAGTGATTGATGTTGGAAGTGATACATTGAAGGTCGGATGCAATATCGTCCTATTCATATTGAGGTGTACTTTGCTGCGACTGACAGCCTTGAAAACGACCGCTGCTAGTGGAATATTTGTTAGTTTGTGAAGACCTTGCTCCTTCTGTAGATAGTTACATTCACTTCAAAGTTGGCGGCAAGGAAAAATCCGAAGAGATCACTGAAAAGCACCTTAGAAAAGCGTGTGGACAGTGGATTTCCGCATGAAAGAATCACTAATTTATTTCTCAAGTTTCCTGTTCGTGTTCTCAAAAGTCAAATATTTTTAATTGCAAATGGATCTATTTTCATTTTTAATTGAAATTGCATTAAAGTACTCCCATATTGAAAACTTATATTTTTATCGAATTGAGGCGTCTTATCAAAGTGCCACTGAATCGATATCATATAATAATTGCCCGTCGGAAATGGGAATAGATTTTTTTAATTTGTTTGTTGTGGAACTTGGATCTTATAGAAACTTAACACGTAGGGCCGGATGTGATTAATGTTATCCATACATTTCCGTAACGAAGGGTGGATTTCGCTTTCGAAAATACTGGCAGGCATTAAAATTAATGTCGCATAGCCAGGGCTCGAAGCCATTTACCCTATTAAGCATCCGGCCATGCACGGATACATCGTGGGCAGGATGCAATACCGTTTGACATTAAGGAGGAATTCGACTGCCGGCCTTTAGACGATAGTTGTGGAACATAAACCAGGACTGGACTGAAGTTTCACACAAGAAATTGGTTAACTTGAAGATAATTAGCGGCTCAAAATACTCCCAAACAGATAAATCATACCTATATGAAAGAGTGATAACCGCTTGAGCAAATTAATGTATTCTCCGCTTAAAATAATCCTCAATTCAATTCACATTTATATGATGAAATATGTAGCAACTTCCAAAAATAATAAACATTTCGAAGTCATTAAAATTCAATTGGAATTGTACAATACAATGAACAAACTATATATATATATGTAGTATATTATGTACGAAGGATATCCAACATACTATCATTGCAATCTCTTACACGGAGATTATTTGCTCTTCAGGAGATCCTCTACGAAAGTAAAACTAACGTTCGTGTCATATTGTGGCTTCTTATTGAATAGCCACTGAATCGTCAATAAATAGTCCCCCGTTGGAATGGGAAGACGCAGTAGCTCGGGCTTTAGATAAAAATCCTTGATTATCTGTGGACCCTGTGATGGCAATGGTAATTTTAGATGTATATATGAGAAGTACCCGTATATTCTTACCACGTAGGGGCATGAGTGATTAATGTTGGTAAACTCTTTGAAGAGCCCGTAGACTATGGAAACAAAGGGTATACTACGCCTTCGCAAATACTTACAAGCATCAAAGTTGACGTCGAAAAGCCATGGCTTGTAGCCATTTGCTCTTTTGAACACCTTGGCATGAATTAATATATCGTTGGTCGGATGCAATATCGTCGCATTCATGTTGAGAAGCACTTTGCTGCGACTCACAGCCTTCAGACGATAGTTGTGGAAGACCATCCAGGATTTGTTGTAGCTCTCGCAGACGAAGTTTGTGAACTTGAAAACGACCGCATCCTGTGAACTCTTATTACTGCAGAACATGTTTCACAGGATGTTTTAGGGTATATTTACATTAAAATCGAATGTAGACGTTAGAAATATTCCAAATAGAACACAGAATATTACTTTGGACTGCATTGTTCCTAATCGAACGACAAATGAATGCGTACTGAATCCCAGCGATCTAATATTCTTAGACAGAATTCATTCCGCACGAACAGCTTTGTTCATTCAATTAAAATTCAATTTATATGAATATCAATTTCAGAGGGTATAGACATGTCCATTTGTTTGTGTGTTCATTTAAATATATCCATAATAGTGATTGGATCCCAAAATATAAATGATACGCTTTCGTGGAAATGCTTTACAAGGGTATATAATGCAATGCCTCGGCATCAGAAGCTACGTCTCCCCCCATACAAAAATGTGAAGTAATTAAAACCGATTTAACTATTTTGATTTTGTTTTAATTATTGCCACTACCCTCTGGATACATTAAGTTTTCGGATACATTACGCTAATTACGCATTTAGTATATATAGAAACTTTGTACCAGTAGGCATTAAATAATGCCATCGAGGCATTAAATAATGCCTACTGGTACAAAGTTTCTATATATGGGCATATCCGCGGGTCGCGAACGTACGTTCGTACGCTTTTAATGCACAAAAAAGATAGAAAACAAAAACTTTCCAAGACTTTTTTTTTGCGTTTCAATAGCATTTTGTTAGCTCTATGCTTAGTGCAAATGATGGGGTTCATCGAGTTTTAGTTTTTAAAATAATTTTAAAAAAACATGCGGTCGCGAACGTACGAAAAATAGAAGTCGACTTTGACTTAATCTAGAAAAATGCAATTATCTGCGAATTGGAACGGAATATTCTAAAACGATAAATTGACTTTAAAAGAGGATTAATGTATCTTTCTATAAAGTATATTCTCATAAAATTATCTCCACTGGTTTAAAAAAAATTAAATTAAGTACCGGTCGCGAACGTACGGGTCGCGAACGTACGATTTTTCCATATGTATTTTAAATTTTTTCACCTTACGTTTTCCCTTGAATCAGTTCATATTTCCCTTAAAACCAACTTATTACTCCATTTTATGTACGTAATAATATTTATAGTAAGAAGAGAAAATTTTATTTAAAATGAAAAAAATAAATGATAACAAGAAATTTATTTATTTAACTTTTGTGAATCGCTTTTAATTTTATTGAGATATCGGGTCTGTTTTCCACTTGTTTTAGCCATCTACGAATATTTATATGCGTGTTAAACAATTAAAAGTTAAATTAACAAATCAAAAAAAATACTTACGGTCGCGAACGTACGCTACTTCGAAAATCAAAATAAAAAGTTTGGTTAATAGTAACCCCAAAGTTATTTTATATTTAAAATAGTTACACAAAACTTACTTTGCACATGCAGTTTCAGCCACCTGCTTGCAAGCAATGCGAAGCAATTACAATAAAATGATGTTTTCGGTCGCGAACGTACGATTAGAACATAGATAAGAAGCAAAATAAAAATTAACCGTTAACTGAAGATTTTTTCCGTCTCTTTGCATTTTTCTCTTCTTAACAGATTGCAATAGAGAGATTTGGTAGAAAGAGTGCAAACATATCATATGTTTTGCATGCAAAATAATTAAATATAAAAATGCCTTCAAAAAAGCTAAAAGTGAAGAAATCACATTTTTCAAGTTTTCAGGCAAATTTTCTCATGAAAACCACTGAGATATGCCATAAAACCATTGCATTATGAAAATTTGGACATTTCTTTATAAGTATACACAAAAAAAACGATGATTATGAACATTTTATTTTTCGGTCCTGGTTGACCATTCGGCGGATATGCCCATATACTAAATGCGCTCAAATGCAGCGCGCTAGCATTAATTCTGTTCAAAAGCTAGGTGTTCATCGAGGACTCTGCATGAACTGACTACGAAATTATTATCCGCGTTTCGGATATTTTTCTGTAGTACTATTTTTATACCCGTACTCAAAAAAGAGTTAAGGGGTATATTAGATTTGTGGTAAAAGTGGATGTGTGTAACACAGAGAACGAAAATTTTCCGACCCCATAAAGTATATATATGTCTGTCTGTCCGTCCGTCCGTCCGTCCGTCCGTCTTGTTGAGCGCCTGGATCTCAGAGACTATAAGAGCTAGGGCAACCAAATTTGGTTTCAAGACTCATGTGATATCACACTGCTACAAGTGTATTTCAAAATTTCTGTGGCAGGCACAATTTTAAAGATACGATAAAACTAAAAATGCAGTATCGTAGATAATAACCATATCTACCAGATTGCTGAATATGAATTAGATCGGATAATAATTATAGCCAGAATGAAGAAATTAATTTTCTGTTGGTTCCCCCGCCTCCTCCAGACAGAGACACACTACTCTATCTCTTTCTCGCTCGCACACTCTGCCGCGTTCAGTGCGCGAGCAACCCCTAGCGGAGGAGATGTAGAATCTAAATGGTACATCTATAATCTACATGTTAGATGTAAAATATACATTGTAGATGTAGATGTAGATAACAGATGTAGCAAAAAAATGTAAAATGTAAATTTTTTTTTTTAATTCTAAAATTCTAAAAAATCATGCTCCAAAATGTAAATACTGACTGAGTACGGGTATAAGTAGAGTCGCGTCCCCAGAAGCGACTCACACGTTCATTCTCGTTTTCTTTAGGCTTTGGATTCCGTTATATTGTTGGCCGTTATTCTTGTCATCTTCCTATTCTTTTCCTGTGCTCGTGTGTTGGTGAGAGAGTGCGTAAGAGACCCGGAGAGGCAATTAAAATTGGTGGACTGTACCATGATGAAACTATATATAAGGTGGTGAATTCCCTTTCCTTTGAAGTCTTTGGATCTTTTTCATCACTCACACACATGCAATCACATCGAATTTTTCTGCTGTGTTTGCAGTTGTACCAGCAAAATAAGGCTAGAATAGAGAGCGTGCTACACTACACAACCTTGTATAGTTTCATCAGGAATCGACATGGGCCGTAATATGTCTTCCTGGGCCGGCCCGGGCCTCAAAACGGATATAAGTTTTGGTTTTAAGTTTGCCATTGAACCGTGACATTATGAATTAATGCGAATATAAATGAAAGCCTGATAAGCCTGAATGTTCTTCATTTACTCTTAAAGAGTAGACAAACGGTTTCCCTAGTTGCTCTTCAGGAGATCCTCTACGAACTTGAAACTCACAATCGTATCAGCTGCGAGATATTTTTCAAAGAACCACCGTAGCGACAGCATGTAATGACGCCACAGTTCGTGTTTTAAATAAAAATCCTTTATAATCTGTGAACCCTGCAATGGGATTTTATATGTTAATTAATCGGTTTTTTAAATGTCACCACCTAGGGACATTTATGAAGCAAGTGGAATGGATATCTTTGCCATTAATCAGTTGTCGAACACTACCGAGGATATTTCAAAGCTCTAAGAAACAAAGTTCGTAAACTATTTGCATTTTTATACCCGTACTCAAAAAAGAATTAAGGGGTATATTAGATTTGTGGTAAAAGTGGATGTGTGTAACGCAGAGAAGGAAACGTTTCCGACCCCATAAAGTATATAAATTCTTGATCAGCATCAATGGCCGAGTCGATAGAGCCATGTGTGTCTGTCCGTCCGTCTGTCCGTCTGTCTGTCTGTCCCTCTGTCCGTCTTGTTTGACGCCTGGATCTCAGAGACTATAAAAGCTAGGGCAATCAAATTTGGTTTCCAGACTCATGTGATATTACACTGCTACAAGTGTATTTCAAAATTTCGCCCCGCCCCCTTCCGCCTCCACAAAAGCCGAAAATCTGTGGCAGGCACAATTTTAAAGATACGATAAAACTAAAAACACATTATCGTAGAGAATGTCCATAATGAAGAAATTCATTTTCAGTTGTTTCCCCCGCCTGTATATACATACTGACTGAGTACGGGTATAAGTAGAGTCGCGTCCCCAGAAGCGACTCACACGTTCCTTCTCGTTCAGACTAGAATATTGTGGAATATAATTTATATATATATGTATTTACGTTAAAATTGATCTTCAATATCAAAAATAGTCCGAGGAGACTACTGAGCAACACATGAGAAGGCATCGTTCTAGCTCTTGGTTGCAAATAACATTTGAGAGTTACACGTTTTGTTTATCGTTCTGCATGAAAGAGTCAATTATATGTTGATGATCATATTCCACTTTGCTTTAATCATTTCCGGAGAACATCGATAGTATCTCAATTATAGGAAATAATTGGTATAGGGGCGTAATAAATAAAATCTTCCTTGACTAAAGCTATTAAACACTCCACCCCGGGATATGCATTTCTTAATATTCTATAATCGATAAGTCGAACCAATGGGGATTATCATATTTGTACAATAATTGATTGTAAATTTAATTGTCTTATGTTCCATAGTATGTATCTTTGGATCTTCAGGGATCTGCTGTAGGTACTTCCAAGTATTAGCTCTTCAGGAGATCTTCCACGAACACAAAACTTATATTCGTATCAGATACGAGCTGTTTTTCAAAGAACCACCGTAAGGCTAGCATGTATTCCCCCGTTGGTAAGGGAAGACGCAACAGTTCGGGATTCAGATAAAAATCCTTGATAATCGCTGGACCCTGTAATCAAAAGATTAGATTTTGTTGATTTTCAAACATTTGTATATCTAACCACATATGGACACGTATGATTAATATTGGTAAACTTTTCGAAGAGCCCATAGACTAGTGAAACAACTGGGATGTTTTTCTGTCGCATGAATCTACATGCATCAAAGGTCATGTCAAAGAGCCAAGGCTTATAGCCGTTTGCCCTTTTCAAAATCCTTCCACGTATTGTTACACCATGGGCCGGATGTGGTAAAGTCGCATTCAAGTTGAGGAGCACCTTGTTCCTGCCAACTGCCTTCAGACGATAGTTGTGGAAGACGATCCAGGATTTGTTGTAGCTCTCGCAGACGATGTTTGTGAACTTGAAAACGACCGCATCCTGCGAACTCTTATTACTGCAGAACATGTATCACAGGATGTTTTAGGGTATATTTACATTAAAATCGAATGTAGACGTTAGAAAAATTCCAAATAGAACACAGAATATTACTTTGGACTGCATTGTTCCTAATCGAACGACAAACGAATGCGTACTGAATCCCAGCGATCTAATATTCTTAGCAAGAATTCATTCCGCACGAACAGCTTTGTTCATTCAATTAAAATTCAATTTATATGAATATCAATTTCAGAGGGTATAGACATGTCCATTTGTCAGTGTGTTCATATCAGTCCATAATAGTGATTGGATCCCAAAATATAAATGATACGCTTTCGTGGAAATGCTTTACAAGGGTATATAATACAATGCCTCGGCATCAGAAGCTGACGTAGCATGCAAAAATGTGAAGTAATTAAAACCGATTTAACTATTTTGATTTTGTTTTAATTATTGCCACTACCCTCTGGATACATTAAGTTTTCGGATACATTACGCTAATGTAAATAATGCCTACTGGTACAAAGTTTCTATATATACTAAATGCGCTCAAATGCAGCGCGCTAGCATTAATTCTGTTCAAAAGCCAGGTTTTCATCGAGGACTCTGCATGAACTGACCTCGAAATTATTATCCGCGTTTGGGATATTTTTCTGTAGTACTATTTTCTTCTTTAGGCTTTGGATTCCGTTATATTGTTGGCCGTTATTCTTGTCATCTTCCTATTCTATTCCTGTGCTCGTGTGTTGGTGAGAGAGTGCCTAAGAGACCCGAGAGGCAATTAAAATTGGTGGACTGCACCATGATAAAACTATATAAGGAGGTTAATTCCCTTTCCTTTGGAGTCTTTAGATCTTTTTCATCCTCACACACACCCATTTCATCACTCACACACATGCAATCACATCGAATTTTTCTGCTGTGTTTGCAGTTGTACCAGCAAAATAAGGCTAGAATAGAGAGCGTGCTGCGGCCCTACACCACCTTCTACAGTTTCATCAGGGATTGGCATGGGTCGTAACTTGGGTCGGGCCTGTAGCCTAATGAAGCAAGTGGAATAGATATCTTTGTCATTAATCAGTTGTGGAACACTAGCGAGGATATTTCAAAGCTCTAAGAAACAAAGTTCGTAAACTATTTGCCTTTTCAGTCTAGAATGTTGTGGACTATAATTTATATATATGTGTATATAATATAATATAATTTACGTTAAAATTGATGTTCAATATCAAAAATAGTCCGAGAAGACTACTGAGCAACACATGAGAAGGCATCGTTCTAGCTCTTGGTTGCAAATAACATTTGAGAGTTACACGTTTTGTTTATCGTTCTGCATGAAAGAGTCAATTATATGTTGATGATCATATTCCACTTTGCTTTAATCATTTCCGGAGAACATCGATAGTATCTCAATTATAGAAAATAATTGGTATCGGGGCGTAATACATCAAATCTTGCTTGACTAAAGCCATTAAACACTCTGGCTTATATCGATTTTTATTTAATGCTATACAAAATCGTTGGGGCGGCAGGGAAGCCCGTTGCGGGTCCCACCGTCTGGTTTAGATGCAACGCATCACTTTGGCAGCGACAATACCGCCCAAACCACATATT
This sequence comes from Drosophila tristis, assembly GCA_018150885.1. Classification (NCBI taxonomy): domain Eukaryota; kingdom Metazoa; phylum Arthropoda; class Insecta; order Diptera; family Drosophilidae; genus Drosophila; species Drosophila tristis. The sequence continues at coordinate 786,629 of JAECWT010000210.1, read as the reverse complement.
GCAACTGGCCTGGGGTGTCTAAATTGGTTGGCCAAACACACTGCATGAATACACACACCTCCCTTTTTATAAGAATAACGTAATATAGTAATGGAGTTATTCAAGGTGTTACAAGGTTTTACAAAGTGTGTTTGTGTGTGTCAAAATATATTTGTGTAGGTGTAAATTGCTTTAAGTGTACATTGTATTTGATGAAGTAATATTATTTATAATAATAACGTAATATAGTAATGGAGTTATTCAAGGTGTTACAAGGTTTACAAGTGTGTTTGTGTGTCAAAATATATTTGTGTACGTTTTGTTTAATTCTGTTTAAGGGTATAAGTATATATGTATGTATAAGTAATTTTATATAATTATTTTACTTTTTTTTTTTTTTTTTTTTCTATGCCCAGAAATGGTGAAAAGAACAAATTGTTTATCTTATATTTTCTTATATACTTTAATCTATTTTTGTTTACGTTGGTGGTTTTATTTCTATCCTTTAATATGTAGTTATTCCTATCGTCTATTCCTATTACCTTAAGGGCCCCTATATTGGTTATCTAGTTTATGACCTGTGTCATTTTTAACTAATACTAAATCTCCTATATTTATTTGTATGCTATTAGGTCCTGTCAAAATGCTTTTTTTTTTGCTTTTCTAATAATAATTTGATCTACTCGTAGCTATCGTAATCATATTTACTTCCTATGAGCTTCATGGTAACGGACAACCTACCTTCTCAGAAATCAACGTGGTGTTACAAAAACCAGTTCAAATGGGCATACCCATGTACTGTTGATGGTGTTGTATTGTAGCAATAGTAAAGTACTTTAGCCATTCGTCCCAATCATTCTTTTCACTAGAGATATACGAGCGAACATACTCGTTGAATGTTCGGTGTGTACGTTCTACTGCACCAGTGTCTGATGGTGATGGGCGTCGATGTTCTATGTTTAATTTTAATAACGGCATAATTCGGAAAAAATGCTGTTTTATATTCTGTACCCAATCCGTGAGCGTCCTCATAGGACCAAGATAAGAATAAGTTATAAAAACACGCACGACTTAGCATCCAGGGATCGGTATTGTAATAAGGTATTTAGTCAAATCATAGAATTGAACGGCGTATCATTATGTTTTCGACCTTGGTAGGGCCATGTGTCGATCTGAACCGCATCGAATGCTTTTCGGCGTTGCAGTAATTGCATTTCTTCGTGTGTGAGAGTTTTGTTCTTCAAACATTTTCACATGTTTATATACTTTTTATATCCCTGTCATGTTTTCCAGTTGTATTTTCTCTAATCTTGGTATGTACGATTACCCGGGGCCTCCAGTAATTGGGTCGTCGTGGAATTGTTTAATATTTATCGATCGATTTTTGTCTTGCAAGTATGTTGTTTTTGGCGTTAACGCAATTGTTATGTCTGTAAGGTTTTTATTTCCCATTTCTTTAAATTCTTCTACCCGGGTATATTTAAATATTCTGTCTTCTAAGGACAGTTGTAATTTAGTGACGCCTGGATTACCGGCTTCAAAGCCTCTGAAGAACTTGTCCTAAGTCAATTTTCTCGTTAATAATCAGGTCATTCACTATAAATTGGCTACAAATTCGTTTTCCTTTGAATAGTAAATTCGGAAGGGCAAAGAGCTCACAGTCGTTTCACCCCTTTTTATATAGCCTTCATATATTTTTGGGACCTTAAGACTTCTTTACCAGTCGATTAAGCTGTTTTTTTTTTCACTTTTTCGGCTTCTGACCGTGTTGTACTTTAAGTATTTGGGCTACCTTGCAGTTAAGTTTTCAAATCTGATATTACTATGCGATAGCCATCCACATAGTTTTCTTTTCCTGCTACGTACTCCACCACAAAATCATATTCTTCTAAATCTAATCCATACCCTTAACTTACACGGGTCATAAAATAGGTATGTTAATGGGCGATGATCTGTTTTCACCAGGAATTTTGTACCGTATAGGTATGGTCTGAAATATGTTATAGCCCAGTGAATTGCTGCTAATTCTTTCTATTGTGATTTATTGGATTCGCCTTTGTAAATGCCTAGATGCATATGCAACTGGTAATTGCTACCATCGTACCTGGCAGTACGCTCCACAGCGAAACCGCTGGCATCGTTGTAAGCAAAATGATTTTTGAAATCTGGGTATTAAAATTTGAGGGCTTATAAGAGCATTTTTAAGAAAATGAAAGCTGTATTGCCTCTTCCGTCCATATAAAGGGTGTATTTTCTACTTAATCTTGTTAAATACAAGCTTGTTCTGCAAAATTGGAATAAATCTTCATAGTAGTTACAAAATCAACAAACCTTTTGTTTCGTCTGCTGATGTTGGTGTTGGGTAGTTTGAATTAATGGAACTAGTGTCGTCTGGCAATATTCCTTGTCGTGCATTAGCTAAGTATGTTACTTCGTGACTAAAAAAATAAACATTTGTCTGGGTCAACTTTAGATTGTATTTTCTGCAGATAGTGAACACATCTCTAAGGTTTTAACATGTGATCTTCAGGGAACAGCCTAATACGTCCAAGTCGTCCATGTTAATGCCTGTGCAGGTGATAATCCTGCAAATGCCATGGTCATTCTTTGGAATGAGTTTGGTGCTATTTTGAGGCCGTAAGGCAATCTTTTGAATTATATCCGTTATCGCGTAAAGATGTGACATTTCTTGACTTTTTCTAGTTCAATTTGGTGGACCAGAGTTAAATAACAGGGAATATTGACTTCCCAACTGGTCAAATATCATCATTCGGGCGACGGCATTAGTTTTTATTTATTCCCCTATAACTATTGAAATGTAAATGACAGAATATGGTTTTAGCCATTATTCTGTGGGGGGTTTATGCGTTTCGCATTTCTGTACTATCACAACGCGGACATTTGGTGGCCTCCTCGTCATATTTTGTTATTATTTCCGTTTCGGAATAGCCACCGTTATTGTACCGACCTTGTAGTTTCCGCGGAACTGGTTATTACCACACCTCGGTACCCGGAAACGGCCTCTGTTTCCACGATACCTATTTGAATAATACATTCGGTATCTGCTCGTCCAGTTGCTTCGGTCAACGGTAACATGCTACCGCTTCGCCATGGTCGAGAATGTTCCAGCTTGCATGATAAGTTTGACCTACATTGGTGCAGTTTGAATCATTGCCTGACCGCCTCGGGACTATATTTTTCTGCCTGCTCATGTGTCATTCCGTCAGAAATAAAAGCGCATTCCAGAGTTTTTGTTAATTGTTCGATTTCTTTTGTTGGTTAGCGGTCTTACCATCTGGCGGATGTTCATTATTTTGGCAGTTATTGAATCTATTGATTCGCCTTACGTTGTTAAGTCTATTTATAATGGAAACAAGTGTGCATTCTGTACTAATTAAATTCCTAACAGCACCTTTAGTTGTTTTTCCAATGACACTGCTGTGGCGTCATGTTCACCTTTGATGGTGTTAACCAAAGATAAGGCATCCAGAAAACTTTGTAGGTTTTCTGCCCTACCATCAAACTCTGGGATAGTTTGCTGGCTGTATTAAGAAATTCTATTATTGTTTGAGGCATATTTGAACCTGAAGGTTTCACCTTCTGAACTATCGTCGCTATCTGAACTATTTTGCAGCAGTTCATCGCTGTGAAAACTGCTGGGTTATTTTAGCGCATGTATCACTAAATGCACAAAGGTGTCTTTTATTTTAAAAGAACTCTATAACCCGCCTGAGAACATCTGCGGCCGATGGAGTCAGAAGGTTTGGTGGGCTGCTTTATTAAGCATTGATTCGTAAATGTAACAACGATCCAGTAGGCTTAATTAGCCGTTTGCCCTTAATGCGCTTCGTCTTATTTAACATTTATATGATTTATCAAATTCTACCTTGAAGTTTCTAATTTTTTGTCTTAATGTTTCCCATTCCATTCCGATTGGTAGCTGGGTTGCAGAATTTGTATCAAGAGTTAAACTAGATTTTATCTAGTGCATCAGCGACATATACCTTTTTCAGGCTTCATGATGCATGTGTAAATTTTGATTATTAGATTTATTGCTGCTATGATTACTAATATTAACAGAAGGAACCACAATTCATTGATGCTATCTGTATGATCAACAATTTGTATCTTGTTCACCACATTGGCATTGGGGTTTTCTACTTTGATTGCGTTTTCCCCATTGTAGTTATTAATATTTAGTATTTAAAAAATTTTTTTTTTTTTCTTAATTAAAATTTGTTTGTTTTGGAAATATTTTTATTTTATCATTTTATTTAATACTTTTACATATAAAGGAAAATATTATATATATATATATAAATTTAAGAATTATTTTAGGGTGCTGGTTTGTTTGGCCAGCAGCCGTTTCTTCGCATCGCGAAGCCTGTTTGGTGGCGTCCAGCAGCTCTTTGTAGCGCCTTTTCATAACTTGTACGAATACACCCGTGGCCGCGGGGCTTGGTTCTGTTGGGACTGAGTTCGTAGGATTCGTTCACAACGTTGTGCGGTGGTGTTGGTCTCTTCATCTTCATCTTGATGGATTTGAGATCGCGTCCTATGCCTAATTGCAAATGTAGTCGCGGCGGCCAGATTGCGGCAACTCGTTAGCTTTTCTCGTCGTCGGCCACCTCCCGTTTGATCCTGGCCAGAGGCTGATCCGTCGGCTCGGGGCGTCCTTCAGCAGCTCGCGGCTATGGCCTCCACGTTATCATCGATGTTGGTCTTGTGGAGCGCGAGTCGTCGCTGAGTTGTTGTTTGCCTTTCGCTGCGTCGTATTGAGCAGCAGGGCGGCCAGTGGAATTGGCAATCGTTTAATCAGGGCTGCTGTGTCATACTGGTGTTCCTGAGCAGTTCCCCCGTCTTGTGGAGAGCGGCTCGAAGACTTAGTCGCAGTCGCAGTCCGTGGACTCGTCTGTGAAGAGCTGCAGCTCCTTGAAGCGGCACAAAATATCCTTTAGGTAGAGGTTACGACTTCTTGTCGTCGTAGACGATTGCACCTCATCGACACAGGACTCGAAATATTTCCACAGGACTTAGATTGGTTTCAAGTTTTGGTTTTTTGGTTTTGGTTTTATTATATTATATATCTGGCGCTATAACGCCCTGATATATATAAATAAATTTTAAACCGGACGCCATGTAGTGTGGTCGGAGGTCTTTTGTATGATCGATTTTATTTAATGAAGCTTATATTTATACAAAATCGTTGGGGCCCCATGCAGGTGTTCTATCGTGGAAACAAAGCCCTGTTGCGTAGGTTCCCACAGTCAATATGCAATATGAGGCGTCAGCTTTGGTCAGCGGTGGTACCGCCCAATGCCCGTTACGTAAGGTTCTTACGGTTTAGATGCAGACGCACACTTTTGGGCAACAAATGACCGCCGCCGAAACCGCATCATATTGCAACTTGGCCTGGGGTGGGCTAAATTGGTTAGGCCAAACACCTGCAGAATACATACCCCGGGATATGCATTTCTTAATGTTCTATAACACTAGTCGACACGACATTTCGGCATTGGTCCAAAATTACTTTTAATATATAAGTATATTAGATTGTGGTAAAAGTGGTGTGTAAAAAAATTTTCCGACCCCACAAAGTATATATATTCTTGATCAGCATCAATAGCCGAGTCGATAGAGCCATGTCCGTCAAATTTCGGAATTATTGCACAGAATGTTTTAAGCTATATTTACATTTAAATCAAATACTGAAGTTAGAAGTGACGCGAATAGAACACAAAATATTAGCTTTAGCTGCATTGCTTATCGACTGACAAACGAATACGAATTGAACCGCAAGTATTTAATTTTCTTAGCCAGAGTACATTCCGCATGAGTAGCTTTGATTGTTCAATTTAAAGAAAATTTGTATATCCTTTCAGAGGGTATATCTCTCCGTGTATCCGTTTGACTTTACCCGAATGACTTTTGTTCGGTCTCCCAGCCGAGCATTATTTAGTATTTTTAGTCAGTGGTGCAGCCTTAAAGTAATTCCTGTTATTTGTTCGTTATTTGCACTGCCCACTGTACCTAATTGTAATCAACATGTACCTACCCGCCCCCTCATTGTAATTAACGTTTCAACCGTTCTTTCGTCTCTTCGTTTCGCACCATTCTTTCAATCGCCTTTTGAAATCACGCTCTCGATCTATCGGCTCTCTAGTTCTCTCGAACACTCCCTTGCTCTCTATTTCGTAGCATCGCGTAGGGCACGGGCAATTCGGTCCGCCTGCCCTTAGGTGAGTCTTGACGTAGCACTCGCACCTGACACATCGTCGCCTAATCGACCAGGCATATTAGCAATAAACAAACATATATGTTCATTAATCTGTTCGTGACGTTTTATTGTAAATAAAGGTGATACATTTGGTATCCTCCTCTAAACAACTTTAATGGAAAAGGTTCACAAGGGTATACATATATCGTTATGTTTTGAAAATTTAAGTTTGGCCTTCTCTATGCTTGTGACTGTATTCCACTTTGACTAACTTATAGGTTAGTGAAACCAGCCACAAAAGGCCTTATTGGAAAAATATGCAGTTCGAGAGAGAGAAATATATGCTCTCGGTGGGCTTCCTTATCTCCCTGGTATCTATACGAAAAAGTGATCCGATTTTAAAGCAAATCTTTGGAAGCTAAGTAAAAAAAGAAAGAAAATGTTTTCCATACCGATCATACGTACATACAATATATTTATGATATAGTCGTCCGATCCGATTGATTCAGACGAATAATTTGCCTATTTATAAAAAAAGATCATGTAAAAAATTCGATTAAGACAGCTTCAAAACTTCAACTTTCCTATTCATGCTAATCAAGAACATACCTACATACATATTTGCATATTTATATACCTACTTTATCGGCTGTTACATACATCCACACGAATCTAATATACCCCAAAACTCTTTCAGTAACAGATATACAAAATTTACTTTTTGCCGCATGAAAGATTCAATAAAATGTTTAAGATCATATTCCACTTTGCTTAAATCATTTCCGGAGAGCATAGATAGAAATTTTGAAATACACTTGTAGCAGTGTGATATCACATAAGTCTGGAAACCAAATTTGAATGCCCTAGCTTTTATAGTCTCTGAGATCCAGGCGTCAAACAAGACGGACAGAGGGACAGACAGACAGACGGGCAGACGGACAGACAGACATGGCTCTATCGACTCGGCTATTGATGCTGATCAAGAATATATATACTTTATGGGGTCGGAAAATTTTCCTTCTCTACGTTACACACATCCACTTTTACCACAAATCTAATATACCCCTTAACTCTTTTTTGAGTACGGGTATAATAAAGGGGGTGTCCGCTTAAAAAAATGTTGGCCCAGCCTATGTACATACAAGGTGTATATGTTCGTGTATATGTATACCTCAGAAATATACATAAATATATTTGTGGTTAAAAATTCTCTTCAAGTGAAAAATACATTTTCGTGGAAATTTGCAACCTTCTATGTGAATCAATACGAAGTAAGTAGTCGCCAGAGGATAGTGGAACAGGGACATGTTCTCCCAAATCATTCGAATACGTAGCAGATTCACATGTTCTGGCATTTTCCAATCTAATATTAGAATCAGAATCAGAACCCAACCGATTCATCAGAATGACGACCAACAGTTAACGAAGCCATGGGCTCGGGTCTCCAGCATTGAAAATGATTGCCCCAAACAATAAACGGATCGGTGGGGGGTTTGCTTCTGTTCTGTGGCCAGCGAGGCGCACTAATAACAAAGTTTTATTTAGTTCCTGTTGCATCTGCAGCACACATGTGGAACCTGGGTAATAATTGGGAGAGCTGCCTCGCTTTGTTTAGTCTCTGGTTTGGTTGGGTTGGGCCTTTGGCCAGTCAGTCGGTGGCGATTCTACTGTGTCCGCTGCTGCCTCCTCTTCTGGCAACCGGACACCCACCCGTTGAGGTTGGATTCTACAAACCATGGCCCATACAAACGACGACATTAGCCTCAAAACATCAAGAACAATGGTAAAAAAAATGGGCCTACGCATACGACAATTTTTTGTGCTTCTGCCTCGATACAAAGAGATCAAAGTTAGGGTTACGAATATGAAACATGTTCTGTGAATGGCTGCGACAGAATAAATCTAATGGAAAATTGTTTAATCCATGCAGAGTATTTCTAAATAAAATCACTCCTAAATGGAATTCCAGAATTTTAAATATTATTCTCAATTGTCAGAAGATTTATCAGAATGAGTGATAAAACATATGTATAATTGGTACATTAGTTATACGGCTTATATCTGCTTAAAAGCACTCTGTGCGAATACGAGAATGTGCATAAATATATACGACTATTAAATGTGGTTCTCCTCTGGAAGAATATTCCATTCAAAACTAATCAATGTCTGGTAACTTCTTCACTTTGTTTTACTTGAATAAAACATTCAGTCACGCCCTGAAACAAACTCGATTTATTTATATACTCTTCATGAGAAACCCCAAAACGTTGTCCATGTATGAAATATTAATTTCAGCCACACAGAATATTCTTGGCAATCTTTTCTGTAATTTTTTGGGGCTGGTCTTTGGGGCGTGTTCTTTGGCTCTGCGGCTTTGCAGCTCTGGAGTTCGGCTCTGGAGTTCTGACTCTTGGTGGGTGTGTACAAATTTAAATTTTTAACATGTAACTCATTTTGAATGCAAATAAAATAGTCTTTCGCTCTGGCACGCGAAATGGGTCAGGCCGAAAAGTGAGCGTGTGCCAGGTCGAGGGATTGATTAAATAGCCTCCCAATCCGAATAGTCTGTATGGTCCGTATGGTTCGTATAGTATAGACGGTATTATTAATGAAGAAATTTGACTGTCTGACATTGGCTCGGGTCTGGAGGTGTCGGGGGTCTGAGGGGCGTTTGAGAGCTAATGAAGCGAGAGGCGATTCGAGTTCAGAGATCAGTTTCCGTTGGAGCTCTGAAGGCAAAACATTTTGCTTGAAATTGCAGGCAGCAAAACACAGCAGTTGGCCCCAACATGTAATGTATCTGTAAGCGTAACTAACCGATACATGGACAGATACAAGATACAGACAGATACAAGTACTCTGAAATTGAAATCAAATTGCCGCCAGAGCGCTGTATCTTAGAATGCAAATGCTGCAGTATATTGTTTGCTCTGGCTCGGGACTGTGGCTTGGTTGCTTTTCCTTTCATTTGCTCGATTTTTCGCAATTTTCCTGCTGATTTGTGCAAAATTTGTTGCCCCGAGGCGCGCCGATAGAGATAGAGACAGAGATAGAGTTATACATGGAGATGGCAGTAGCCACAAAGAGCTTTCAATAGAGCTGCAGATAGAGATGGGGGCATGCATGTCACAAGCAAACAGTTACAAATTGGCACTCGGTTTCGGCTGCCAGAAGAATGTGCCATGATAAGTCAATAACTATTATTAACACCAACTGACATTGTCGGAGGCTGTTCCTCCGCACAGATGCCCAGATGGAGATCGTACTCGAGAGTGTTGATTCAGATGCAGATACAGATACAGTCACTGATACTCTGATATGCAATTTCGATTGGCATTGATTTGTATCATTTGGTTGCTCTGCTCTGCTCTGCGGAGCGAAAGTGCATTGCGGGTCTTATCGATATTGAAATGTTAATGAACTGACAATTTTGCGTGTCGAATTGTCGAATAGTTCGCACTGCGGCACCGTGATAATTGCCCAGATATTGTACAATGATACGAGTATATCACTGAAATACAAAGATTGCTATTGCTGCTGTTGCTGTTGCTGCTGCTGCTGCTGTTGTGATTGGAAAGGCAACAACGAAAGACAAAGACCAAAAACCCAAAACCCAAAACCGAAACGGAGATGGAGATGGAGACCAAGACCAAGACCCAAGTCGAGACTTCACTTCACACTTCACTTTCCATTTCGCTGTTTTTCTTGGCCACGCTTGAAAAATATTTCAATTAATGCAATCAAAGAAATGAGCTGGCCAAAACCCCTACACACACACACACACACACACACAAAAAAGCACACAACAAAAGCCTAAAATTAGATTTTCGATATGCATTTTCAATATGCATTTTATCATGGAATCTATCGAAATATTTCTCAATTTTCCCCCTTTTTGTGTGGTGATTTCCATGTTCAATGCTGGATCCAAAAATAGTTTTCGACTTGCACACAAAATGCACTTGAAAGCGGGTTCATGGGGGATTTGTTGGCTCATTGCCATGATTTCTGAATATTCAACTTTTGCCCAATGGAAATGCTTGATCTTCGTTTTGTTGAGGTACATTTAATTTAAATACATGTATTTACATATATAGACATTGCATGTGGAAGATGGATATTGCTAGACTATTGAACAATAGAAGCAATAGGAAAATCATGGGACGTTATCAAGTCGGAACTATTTATCTGTTAATTGGTATAAACATTGAACTTATCCAGACATAGATTGTTGCCGTTCATTAGTTTATCTTCATGAAAAAGTTCATCAGTAGATAAACAAGAGATCGTGCATATCTTGGAACAATCGGAATACTTTGGCGTACATTTCTTCTCTACATATAATTCACATGCCATTGATTGTCAGCCCATTCGACTGTCATTGCACAACACTGGACAAGTGAAAACGTCAAATGAAATGCTTGGTGGCATGGAATGCTCTCTGGCATGGCATGGCATGGCCTGTCATCTGATGTATCTCTGATATTCGTATCTGCTGGATACATATTACAATTGAAGCGCATTTATTTATGAGACAACCCACGACATGAACTGGAATGAAAATGTAGAGGGAGTGGGAAGGGGCATGGGTATGGGGATTCGGTTTGAGTGAGTGAGTGATGGCTGCACATCGGCGACCACAAAACAAATGGCGACACTTTCAATTGGACGCCTCCAACTCGGATTCGGATTCGGATACGGATCGGGGCTTGGACCGAGGCCTGGTCGGGCGCACTTTCTCGGTGTCACACGGACTACGCTTTGATTTGTTTTCTCGCTGCTTTTCTCGCTCGCTTTTTATGGCTTCTTTTGGCGCAACAATTTGAATGTCATTAGTGACACTGGCCGGCAACTAACGGAGCTTGACACCCATCCCATTCCATCTGCCGCAGACCCAACCGGTGATGATGTGCCTCCCACCTCCATCCTACTTTGTGATTTTTCTTTTTCACACTTTTCAACTACGAGGGCAAACGGTGTGGACGAGTTCGTGCTCGTGTTCGTGTTCAGCGTCGGGTAATACAATTTTAATTTAAAGTCACGTTAAACATTTATTACAATGCCACTTTTCACCTGGTCAACACATCCACATCCACTCCACATCGGTCTCCGACTTTTGGCTGGTGCTCCACTTTTGCTTTTTTCGTTACCGAATCGGAAAGTGTCGCCAGCTCCATTTTAATGTGGTTCGCAGAGGAAGAGAAAGAGAGAGAGATGGAGATAGATCATTAACGTGCACTCCTCTCTTATCTAAGCGGCGACTACAGTTATTATTATTTGTTTTACTTCTTCTTCCTCTTTCCGTTCGGGGTAAGTATGTGATGTGTGTAGTAGTTTCCCCACTAAAAACACTAAAAACAGACCCGACCCATTGTTCTGGAACATATAGTAGTGCTCCGTCTATAGTTGCATTATAATCTTGGCTCTGCCTAGATTTCACTTGCCTGATAAGTTAATACGGGGCCTGGTCTGGCCTGCCTTTGCAGTGCATTGCCGTGGCCCCTCTCTCGATCGAAATCCCTGATAAATATTTAATTAGACATTTTGCTCTAACAGAACGCTTCGGTTATTGTTTGTTCGTCGTCGTCGCCGTCTTCGTCGGCAGACAATGATCGTCGTCTCCTCTGAACAACAACAGAGTTTTGTTTGTTTTCGCATTAGGCGTTGTCAAACAATGAGCGGAGTAGCGGAGGAGCGCAGGAAGCTTATAGTTATGATAGAGTGCCCTGGGATTATGGTAATTTAGGATAGAGATCTTTGGATAGAAGCTTCATTTGGGAGATAGGGGCAGTTCTAACCATTCACTTGGATTGAGAGAGTCCGTTGAGAAGGATTGGATTGGCATACACCAAGAGTGTATGTAGAAGCTAAGATTCTACATCATAATTGTAGCGTAATAAAGTGATTCCTCGCTAAATCTACATGTCCCCTAATCGATTCAAGGCCTTGCACTTGTTTACCATCCGAATGCAACTCTGCCTTGGTCTATTCTTTGGTCTTTGATGTTGGCAATGCTGCCGCCAGCGTCAGATATCTGCCGCTTTGAAGCTCTAACTGCTGCTGCCGCTAATTAGCTAAAAGAAAGACTCAAAGACAAGAAGAACAAAGACAATTGCGTGGCATTTACGCGCCGCACCGCACCACTCGTTTCTGAAAGAATTCTCCTTCTGTCTTTGGTCTGGGCATTGGCATCGTCATAGACATCGTCATAGCCATGATCGTCGCCATTTTATCAATTAATTCAGCGCCTCGATCCATTCCAAAAACATCTTGATACAATTTGTAAGTGGCAAGTGGCCAGTGGATGTGGATGTGGATAGGCTAGGGTTAGCGGAATACTGCGAGTATATGTACCATTCTCGGTGCTCTTGGCTCTGCTCTGTGTTATGTTACCGTCTTGGATTCGAGACTTGATCTCTGCCTCTCTCTGTATTGGCGCCGCCGTTGAGGGGCTAAACTTTGACGTTGATCTTTTCTTGTATTGAAGTGGCCATTTTTATCTAATTATCATTTTGTTCGCTTAATAATTATTGCTAATGCGTCGGGGCTCCGCTCTAAGTAAGCAAAGGCAAAAGCCCCGCCGCCGTTTCGCACTGGTCTTTGGTTGCCGAGAAAGTTGCCAAGAGTTTCTTATGTAAAAGTTAAACCTAAGTTTAGTTTTCTGTTAAATTTAAATTATTGCAATTTGCGCACGAGTCATTATAGCTATCCACGGAGATGTGGTTAAGTTGTTGTCGAGCTGTCGTTAGGCGTTAGGCGACTTGGGCCGCTCTACAACTGATACCTCCACACAAACAGAGACACTATATTGTAGACTATACCTAAACATATGTACATAGAGGCAACAACAGACCCGTGCTTAATTATTACAATTTGAAAGTTTTGCTTTAATTGCTGTTTGGCTTTTAGTTGCAGTTATCTGTTACTCGCGTATATCTAATGCTGTTGCTGTTGGTTTTGTTGGTTGTTGCATTTTATATGCAAATTAGCATTCAACAACGATTGCGATTCCGAATGCGAATGCTCATGTTGATTAGCCGCGTGCCTCCTGATCTTTGGAGTGTCTTTTCGTGTCTCCTCCATCTCCATCTCCACTTGCGTCTGGCTGTCTTCTCCACTTGAATGCCTGGAGTGTTGAAAAACGCTGGCACATGTGTTGAACAAATTTGACATGAGATGCCACAATCCGAAGAAGATACACTCATGCAGAATAGTTGCTGTTGCTGTTGCTGATGCTGCTGTTGATGTGGATGATCATTGAGGCAATCGCGGGCAAATCACAGATCGGAGAATTCCTTCTGACAAACCGTTGATAATTTAAATTGATTGCAGAAACATTATGAACAAATTCGAGCTAATGCTAATGGTGGGGGGATGCGATCTCCGTAGACATCCACAGATGCTGTACCGTTTCGTTTTGGCTCCGTTACCATAACACAGGAAGCCGTGGGCATGCCTAATACTTATCAGCTGTCATATTAACCGCATAATCACGACAGATAAAACCGCCAACCCCTTGGCAAACACCCGCTTCTTTCCACACACGAGTATAGCCGAGTGTAACCCTTTCGAACCCGACTTTCTAAAGATAGTTGGATGTGAGATGCATTCATAAAAAATTAATAAACAAGCTCGATTACAGGAAAGCCCCAGGCCCAAGACCCAACCCGAAGGGGCAAAGAGAATACTTAATAGTTATTAATTAGTAGGAGGGAATGAAAAGCGTAGCAAAACGATCTGAAAAATACCGGGTCACATGGCTGACTGGCGGACAGAAAAGAAGAAACAAACAAACAAATGGATGACGTACGATGCGGAGGATGACTCTGTGGATGGTGGATGGGGGCTGTTGCATGTTGCCTGATGATGACGATGACGATGACGATGATGATGATGGTGAGATGACTGTGGCAGAAGTTTATAAGATTGACCCGCATACCAGCGTGTGGGTCCCCTTGCGTGGAGTCGTGGCAAGTGGCGGCATCCATCCCATCCATCCATCCATCCACCCCATCCACTCTGGCAGACAGACACACAGAGACAAACAGAGTTGCACAATTAGATAAAGCATCTTATGGATGCACTTTGATGAATGTTAATTGAAGTCCGCAATGTGCTTTTTCGAGCATTATTCAGTTGAGGAAATGCTTGAGAGTTTTTATAGATCCCTCACGGATCTGCGATGCCAGAAAGTAGCTCAGCATCTTATCCGAAGAAGCCACTAGTACTTACTTGCAAGTTACGCTAACCGGACCGATGACACCTGCCCTGCCCGGCCTGGGTCTCGGGTCCGCTTTGGGTTAATGGCTTTTAAATTATTCCAGCACGCATTCCAGACACACTCTATTAACCATTTGCTGCATTTCATATTCAGTGGTCGGTACTCAATAAGTTTGTATCTTTTATCTTGCAGCTAATGAAATTGGACACCTCCGCATTTGAGGGCCCAGTGGCCTGAGGCCTGAGGCGCGTGGGCGGTGGCGCAACACTTGACACCTCTGAAGCTGAAATCGATATTGATAGTCATATTGAAGCTCCACTGTCATGTCGAGGCATTGACCAGAGGCCCCAACCCCGCGTAGGAGTCCGCCGCTGCGCTGTGGCCATGTGAGCAGCGCTCATCTCTCACTCTCCTCTCAGACACAGACACAGACCCACACACCATAGCATTGCTGGAGTACCAATACGCCGGAATCGGAGTACCAAGCGGAAAGTTAAAATCGCCCAAGAAGCGACAGCAGAGAAGACAGGCTCGAAATACCAGATAGTAGAAAATGGAGGGCATCGAACAGGATGCGATGGTGCTGGAAGGCAGCGAGGATCTGATGTCCACATCTGCAACCTCCACGAATGGCAGCGACACAAATGGTTGTGGTGGCAGGAAATCGGTAAGTTAAGCCCTACGATTGTGTGCCATGACTGGGGGTTATGTTAAGAGATTTCAGCAGGAGTATTACAAGTTTCAGTGCTTTCAAATATACAGAACAGAACTCCCAACAAAATCACTTGACTGCCTCACCATAGAGCCCCGTGCATGAGCCACATTTTCCACTCCATTCATTCCTTCGCCTTCGCTTTTCTTTTTTCCCAGTCAAGTGTGGAATCCATCGTCTGAGGTGGGGTCTCGTTCTGGTTCTAGGTCTGAGCTCTGAGCTCTAAGGTCTGCCCTGCTTCTCGTTGACGAAAGTGTTCCGACGACGCTTGACTTTTGCCACCCAAAGTTATTGCCTATAAATGTGTGGAGTGAAGTGGTCTGGTTGGGTGGTTGGGTGACCGGGTGGCTGGGTGGGTCAAAGCACTTGAAATGCGCTCGGGAAATCGCTTAGGTGTTGTCAACAGTTGAAAGCAAAAGCCAAGCCAATTCTCAAAATACTGAGGAACAGAGAAAAGCGAAAAGGTGAATGAAATGTTCTTATAAATATCACAAAAATATTATTTAAAGCAGCTCTCAATGCTCCCACATGGCGTGTCACAGTGAGGCTCGACACGCACAAGTGAATGCTGCAAAAGAGAATGCCGGAGAATTGCAATAACAAATATGCTCGACCGACATTGATTGTTGTAATTTTTGTGCTCCTCCCAAATCTCAAAATCTATGGAAAATTTCTTGAAGATCGGCTGGGAAATATTGTGTTTATCATCCAGAAAAATGTGTCATGGATTGCAGGCTTTCAGAAAAGAAATTAGGCATCCAAAAACACCTTTAGTTGCCGAACCCCTCGGCGCATACATATACAAATGAATGCGTATTTTGCCAACTGAATTAATCACCAAGAAAAATGAGTCACAGAATCTACAAGTACTTTCGAAAATGTTAAGTAATTCCCTTAAAATCGGCACACCACTTAAGAAGAAGGACTCTTAAGAGATATCCAAGGTTTCCTTTTACCTATTTGCGAGTCTTTAGCCAATCAGCATTTCCATATAAGTCCCGGTTGAATATTTTATGCAATTAAAGGCGGTTCAAGGCAGCAGCGGCTTAATAAGCAAAATACTTAATAGGATTTAAAAGCGAAAAAATACAGACATATGTACGAACGAGTAGAGCTGCCCACACAGAGTGGACTGCAGCGTGGCAGTCCCAGTGCCAGTTCCAGCAATGACTCCACACACCCTGGACATCTGAGAGCTGCTGACATTTGCATTTGACTCTAGATCTTTATCTGGCCTCTAGGTCCCCCGCCCCCGCCCTCCGTCCCACCGTCACTCACACTCCCTCTCGTTATTTTCAATTTATGCTAATTAGAAAATAAAACTTTATTGTTGTTATTGTTTAATTGCAGTCCATTACATCGCCAGACCCCACATCGTATGTGGCCAAGGCGCGCGTAACGAAGCCTACGCCCCCGCCTCCATCGAAGAATCCGATGCAGTTTGTTCAGATCAAGCCGTGCAATCTATATCAGACGGCCCAGCAGCAGCTGAAAAAGGCCGAGGAGGTCAAGAAGTTGAAGGAGGTGCAGAAGGAGGAACCCGAGGAGTGGCAGAATGTAAGTAAACGTACACTCGTAGTCCCATATATCACACTGATACCCAGATACCCAGATACCCAGAGAAAGAAAGAGCGAAACGCTGTCCGAACTGTTGACACATTCGCACAAAGTCGTGACAAATTTCTAAATCGCATGGAATGTTTCGTATATATTGTACATATCGTTCGAGGGGAAACTCTTGAGATAAAAGTAAGCTAAAGCTACGAGTGTCTTGGGCATGGCACCAAACACCAAAACAGCAGACACCAGGCACCAGGCACTTGGGGCACATGGCTCGTTATGGCCGCTCCAGTTTCCAGTGCACGTCGCCAAAACGTTAGCGGACATAACGATATTGGCATTGCATAATCACAACTATTACATTTGGCTGCTTTTTCCGCTCCCCACTCCCCACTCTCCGCTCTCAGCTCTACCAATTTCACCACTCTTCTATTTTCTTTGCACAATGTTGGGCTTACATGCAAATTTGTTTGCTGTCTGCCTCATAACCTCAACAAAATGCCGCCATTTGACGTGACTGTACGACAGCTCATTACCTAATCAGCTGTTTCGATGCAGTTGCTGCATTTGAAATGGATTTTCAGTCGCTTTGCCAATCCCCCACATGGATGCGATGGATGGATGGGATGATGGTGTTCCATCGATTGCGCGACTCAAAGACATAACTTTTGTCATACGAGTAATGACCCAAAACAGCATAAAAACAAAATCAAAAATCGTATTAAAATGCGTACAACGTTTTGGAACTGGGCAAGTGGGTAAAACTGGGGGACGACTGACTTGGCCAGCGATGGGAAAGGAAGTCAAGTCCAAATGCCGTTTTAATGGTCTCTCAAGACTGTGTAAAGTGTTTTCTGGCTGCTCTGCGCTTTGCTGTTTTGTTTCCCATGCGAAAAGTTTTCAATCGAATGAAAGTTTTAGGCCGAGATTTAAATATAGAATTTCTCATATACATATATGCATATGTATGCATGTATGTACAGTGCGAGTATTTGGCTCAGCGGATGTTCCAATAACTGTTGAATGCCAATGAGGAAATGGAAGAACATGAACGAGAAATACTCGGCCTGATAAATGTATTGGAATTCGCCCTCCGAAGATAGCTCCGATTGTAGATTCTTTTTACAGATGCGCACATCTCTCGGATCCGAGAAATGCTTTCGACTGATTATACGAAATGCTCTCCCATATCTCTCCCATAATCGTACAGAAATAAAGTAAAGTATAAACGAGCTGGCGATGACGATGGAGCATGAAAATGAGCAAAGTTCATGCGTCTCGCAGCCACATTTTACCTTTGTGTCACGTAGGGCCGTAGCTGAGGCAAAAACTTTTTAATTGCCATCAAAAGAAACTTTTGCTCTTCCCCGACTTCCAACTGCCATGAAACATCGACAATGCCAATAATAATACAACGCCAGCCCAGACATTGCCTTATTTATTTTCTATACTAACTTTCGCTACCGTTTTCTTTTCTACCTTTTTCTCCTTCCCAACAATGCAAAACAAACAACACCAAAATAATGAATGGAACCGAACGGATCGGAACTGAACGGAACAGAACCTTGACAATTGGAAATCGTCAAGGCGAAAACGTGTCGAGCACATCATCGATCGGGTGGTGGAAACGAAGAAACTCGAGCTGGAGGAGCATGATCGGACGCGACGAAAATCGAAGACATTCACCGAAATGATGGAGGAGAGGCAAGTGTTACCCCAGTTGGAATCTCGAATAGCAGATTCAGTTTCAGTTTCGTTTCGAGTGCTGAAAGTGTTGGAGCCGAGCCATGAATCAAATATACTCGTATAATAACCAAGTGAATATCCTTCCGATGTTTAGGGCCGAACGTGGTGGATCCCGGGGTCGTGTGAAGCTCGCCTCCCTGGCCGTCTACAATGAGGATGAGGCGAACGACTTGAGCGACTTGGGCATCGGCACGAGCAGTGCCAGCGGCAAGAGCAGTCTATCCGAGGATTACGACAATAATAGTGTAATGGTGAGTACTCCACTGACCAAACAAACCAACCACTAAGATGGGACCGACACCAGCCCCGACCCCGAAATACGGGGTCAATGGCAATGGCAATGGCAATGGCAATGGCAATGGCTTTGACAATCGCGTCATTAGCACAATTTCTAAACTCGAAGCTAGCTTTTATTTCCATTGTATACGTACCGTCTGCGAGTACGAGTACGGGTACGATTATGTACTATTTTCTTATTGTTTTTTCTGCTTTAGTTATTTAGTTAACATCATTAAGAGTCATTTGGTGTTGTGTCAAAACGTTTATAAACAATTGCAGCAAATTAACAATTAAATACTCGCATCATTTATATACATTTTCGCCGACGAAGCTTTCAATTGTCGATTGCGGATTGCGGATTGGGGATCGGGGATTGAGGCTTGTGTCTCTGTACTGTGTACTGTGGAGCCTCGTTGGAAAGTGTTTTGCCAGCGACGCGGGCTAATAAACACAAATTGTTTATTAATCAAATGCTCCCGCACAAAACGCAAACAACAATCAAATCATAATAATAAATAATAAGCGAACGGAATGGAACACAGAAAAGCCGATTCCGATTGAAGCTGAAGATTGAGTGGGAAATTGTGTCTCGGGGATTGAGCAATTAGACGCGCTTGTCGCCAGCCATAAAATCCAGCCATAAAATGCTGCAAATTTATGTTGGTTCACGGCTTCGACGACCCCTGAAAACTAGGTGGGGTTATCACAGAAAGGGAAAAGACAAAAGGAACATTTAATGGGGAAACTACTGGGCAGGAGAGTTGTGTAGACTGGCTAAGAGAGCAGGGCAGGGCACATGTACGAGTACGAGTATGATTCTGGATGGAATAGAAGGAAGCTAAAGCGAGCAATAGATAGAGCATAGAGTAATATGAAATTAAATTACAAGTGTAGAGTGAACTTCTTCAGATTTATGGTCGAGGGAGTACATAGATAGACAGATACATAGGGATCACCGGACAGTAGATATTGGAATCCAGATACTCGTAAAATACAAAAATAGAAGAAAATGCTGTTGAATCTGTTTCCTAGGAAGGGGAAATTTTGGATTTAGGATTCGAGCAACTTATTTATCCATCTTATTTCCATCCACCAATTTCTAAACACTTTTCTCTTTCTTCTCTTCCGTAGAGCGACAATGCCGCCGAGCTGGACAGGGCCATTGGAGGAGCAGGCTCTGTCTCCGGCGCTGGTGCTGACGCTGCCTGTGCCTCTGGAGGAAGCGTGGAGGAGCAACAGAATCATATCAATCGCAATGGCAGCAATGGAAACAACGGAGCCAGCGGCCAGCCCACCACATCGAAGGCGGCCAGTGCGGGGGCCATGCGGGAGTACATCTCCTCGCCCGGCTACGACACATCCTCGAGCACGGCGCCGGCCAGTTCGCCGGATCCGTGCGAGTACACGTACGAGGGGGCGATTCAGGACTATAAGCAGCGTGTCCAACGGGCCAGCAGCAACGGCAACGGCAATGGAAATGGCAATGCCAGTGGGAGTGCCAATGCCAACGGAAAGATGAGCTCATCCCCGTCATCGAATGGAGAGACGATTGCCTACCCGACGCGTCGGGGATCAAAGATCGAGGATCGGCTGAGCGGCTTCGAGGTGACCTCGCCCAGCGACACCCAGGAGGGTGTGGAGAAGCAGAAGGTGGATGTGCCCAAGGTGGACATATCGAAGCGCAAGGAGATCTTCGAGCAGGCCAAGTCGGGAGCAACCAATGGTGCCGGTGCCGGAGCCCCACCCGTCGCCCCCAAGGTGGTGCTGCGCGATCGCCTTACGAACGGCAACGGTGGAGCCTCGAATGGCGCGAAGCCCCAGGCCAAACAGGAGATTAAGCGACTCTCCGGCGACATTTCGAGCATCCGGGACCGGATGCAGAGCCTGGAGCAGCAGCGGAACGCCTTCAACCACAGCAAGAGTGTGGATGTGCCTGTGCCGCCGCTCAAGCAGCGCCTGAACAGCCTCCAGCAGTCCGTTACCAAAGAGGATCAGCAGAAGAAGCCACCGCTGGTGGCCCTCATAGATGCCCGCCAGCTGGAGATAATGCGGGGCGAGGAGGAGCGCATGCGCCAACAACAACAACAACAACAGCCGCAGCAGCCACACCAGAAGCCGAAGCCGAAGCAACAACAGACCCCAGTCGCTGCTCCTCCTCCGCCAGCACTCATCGTGGAGGAGCCCCCAGCCACAGCCACGGGCACAGGCACAGGCACCAACGATGACAGCGGCATTCAGGAGGACACCAGCGAGGAACTGCAGCAGCAGCAGCTCCAACTCAACGCGGCCATTGCCGCCCTGGCCATCGAGGAACGACAGCTGGAGGAGGCAGCCAATGCGGTCAACCAAATCGAAGCGGAGTTCGATGAGCTCACCGATCTGAACCCATCTCCATTGCCGCAGCAACAGGCACAGGCACAAGCACAGGCACAGTCGTCATCTGCTGCTCCAGCACCACCTGCAGCCCCATCTGCAGCTCCAACTCCTACTCAAGCGGCTGCTCCTCCCTTGCGGGACATGGAATTTAGTGTAAGTTCTACTAACAATTTTATCGATTCCGCTAAGATAAGTCCTTGTGATGTTGATGCTGATGTAGTAGCTGCTTCAGCGGTGTCGGTGTCGGTGTCCAAACCTGGCCCAAGCCACAATCCCACTCCAAATCCGAATCCAAATACGAATCCCACTCCCACACCCTCCTCTGCCAATTGTAACTTGCGTAGAAAGCCCTCGAATGAAATGGTCCATCATCGCAACTTGCTTAAAATGTTCAAGGAAACCTTTCAGAACGACGAGGACCTCAAAGAGGTCGCCGAACCGATAGCCACCACCTCTCCTGGGCAGTTTACCCAGATCTTTGACTTTACCAGGCCCACTCCAAGCCCCATTGAACCGATCCAACAGACCCAACAACCAATGCACCCAACCCCACCAAGTCCCACGCAAATACCACGTCCCATGGGCAAACCACCCATGTCGCCCAAGGCGGTGAGGATTGCCACGAGTGCGAGGCCACAGAACAGTCCCTTAGCTTCCCCCATGAGCCCCACGGCGGCGGCGAGCACTCCCCAGCAGTTTAGCATCAATGGTCGTGTGGAGATATTCAATTCAAGGCAATTGGAGAAGCCACCAACGCCTCCGCCACCACCAAGGCGGAACATCAGAGTCGAGCCACAGCAGCAGCAGCAGCAGCAGCCATCGCCTGTGACGGTGCCCCCACCCGAGGTGGTGATGTGTGCACCTCCGGTGACTATCGTGCATCCCGAAGAGCTGCCCAAACCCAACACCGTGAAGGCTCTCTCGAACTGCTTTAGCCAGACGAGCGATGTGGGGGTACCGGTACCGGTGCCGGTCCCCTCATCGCCCAGGCCCCTGCCCAGGAGTCGCATACCACAGATCACGACGCCTCCGGCTTCGCCCAAGCCCTATAAGAGGGTGCACATGGAGCTGCCCTCGCTGGATGTGGTGGACCGCAGCTCCGGAGACTATGCCCCAGTGGTGGGACAGACCAGGGCGATTGTGCACTCGCCGCCGAGCAAAGTATTCCAAGCTCCCAATCCGCCCCCTTCCGCAGGGAGAGTTGATCCCCTGGCACCCAATGATTCCCTGCTGCTGCACACCTCCTCGCCCTGTGAGATGCCGGCCCTGAAGGTCTGCTCGCCCAACGAGTCGAGCCTCTTTAAGTTGGCCTCGTCCCGGCCCACTTCGCCCTCCGTGGAGATTGCTATGTGCCAGCAGTTCCTCGACAGAGAAGCACCCAAAGATCTCCAGCTGTCCGCAGAAGATCGCCAGCACCTCGAGCAGATGGCATTGAGCATTGAGGAGTTGCCCTGTGATAAGATTGATGTGGCTAAGGCGCCACTGCCCTCCACTGGCTATCAGAGTGTCAGCGAGGATCTGGTGAGGCGCTGCGATGGCTACAGGCAGGAGAAAGTGCCGCAGTTGGATGAGAAGCCCAGCGAAGAGGACATCGCCCTGTGTGCGGGTCTCCTCGACTGCTTGGCCCCTGCCCAGGAGCCCCTCTGCGACAGCATCGATGTGAAGAAGTCGCCAGTGCCGGCCACGGGCTTCCAGGACATTAACGACGCTGATGTGAAGCGTTGCGATGGCGCTGCCGGCAGGCTGCCCATACTCAAGCCCAGCTCCCCCATCGGCACTGCCAGGGCGGCCCACTCCAAGGCTCTGATGGACACCTGCGAGCAGATCATCGCCGAAGAGCGGCTGGCCAGCAGTCAGATGATGAGGTCCTCGCTGCCCGAGGCAGCCCCCTCCCCGGGCACACCATCGACGCCGCTTCTGGGTAGAAAGTCAAAGATACCCATACCCAAGCCCTGCTGCATTTCTGCCTCTGGCACGGACTCGATCAGTCGAGCGGGCTATGCCCCGGCCTCGTCTCCGACTGCGGTTCCAGAGCAGCCCCTGATAGCGCGCACTCACCTGGTAGAAACGGAGATCAAAGTGAAGGAGGTAACTCCAGTGGCCGTCAAGGAGAAGAAAACCAAGAACATCTTTGACTTTCTGCGACGGAACTTCGGGAGCCACGAGGAGGCGGCAGCCCAGAAAGATCATCATCCCACTCTGAACGAAACGCTCGAGAAGAAGGTGATCCTGACCAGCACTCGCAGTGGCGTTGATGTGGTCACCCCCGAGGGATTTGTGCAGGTGGAGAACTCAAAGTTCTATGTCCCCAACGTGAGTGAAGAGGCGGCTGGTGCCGATGGCCCTCCGCCACTGCCCAAGACTCCGGCACCCGTGAACATTGAGATCCGCAAGACGATCACCACGGACGAGATACTCGAGGAGAACACCACGGAGAAGGCACTGACCCAGGAGATCAGCGATTTGCTGGATGATGAGATGATGAAATTGGAGGCAGCTGCCGCCAGCACCATAACGAAAAAATAATGTCGGATCTGGAAGATCAGAGAGCTGAGACTATCCCCAAAGTGCTATTCAACAGGTTTCCCCTTCATAGACGGATCGGAGATCCCCCCACTAGGATCTGCAAGAGCAGAGGGGCTTCAATAGGTTTCCTCCTATCCAAAGATCAGCGTGATAATGATTCTCTCTCGCGCTCCATGATGAGTGAAGCTCTTCAGAACTAAAAGCTCTCTTCGACCCCTCTCTTATGATCTGATGACTTATTTTGAACATTTTAAATTCAAAACAAAATCAACGAATGAAATTTTCAATCGAATTTACTTCTAACACAAATTAAAATTTACTTAATTTATTTATTTTGGTTTATTCTCGGATTTCCTTTTGTCTGTTTTCTACCTTTTGTTATGGGCTCAAGCTACACAGCTACAGTTTTCCTTCTCTATATACAACATCTATCCACACACACACACACACATAAAATATATACAAATACGATATTACTAAAACCCCACTTTTATGTAAAAAAAGAAACGAAATTTGATTTTATGTAAAGAAATGTGAAACATATGTTTTTATGAATAATTTTATGAGTATGAATATGAATATGAATATTTATGAATAAACTAAACAAATCGAAACCAAACTGCGAACATATGTATGTAGTTCTACACGCTTCATGTAAATATACGCTTTGCTACTTGACATACGTAATGCAAGCTGCGCGTGGTTCAGCCGCTCGCCGCCAGAGGGAGCGGCTGCCTGCCCAAGGTAAAAAAAAACAAGAACCGAACAAGATCCCAAACACCTCCCACACCCACCATATCCTGGTCACTCTGCCCTTTTGTATCCGTTCGCCAGAGGTTGAGGCTATGTTTTAAGGCTTTATCCACATAAATATATAAATACATATATACATATATACATATCTATGTATATGCTACACCGAGTATTTGATCCATTCATTGTCATTTCTCTATTACATGCCTTGCGCTCGTTTGTTGGCTAAATGAACAATGTAAACGATGTGTGACTTATATTTAATTGAATGCAGTTACATAGTTTACATGCTTACTGCCAGCAAAAGATATTGCAAGTTTACAATTTCCGAGGTAAGCGGCGTACTCTATCTCCTCTCTGTTCAGTTGTGTTGTTGTGTTGTTCTGTTGTTGTTGCTTTTCTCTTTCGTTTGTCGTCTCTTTCTGCTTGTTTGTTTGTCTCCCTCTTTTGTGTTGCCTGTCTCCTTCCTTCTTTTCTTTCCGTTTGTCTCTGCTTGAAATTGTTGCATGTTGCGTTTTACATACATATTTTATCACCTCCTTAAAATGCCAAATGTCAGAAGACCCCCATCGCCGCGTGGGGTTTCAGTTCAACAAGGTATACTTTGGGGCGCATAAACCAACCACCCCGTCCCCCTCACACGACCCCACTTTCTGCAGCTTTGTCGCCACATGCACTCGTATATATAGTTTTTCCACCATTTCTTTATCTAAATGAATCGCTCGTTCAGTCGATGGTTGCCCCGCTCACGTTTAGTCTTCATTAAGCCCTCAACAGTTGGGGTTCGTTTCGGGCCATCCACTGTACGTACCTCTGTACGTATTGCATACGAATATAATATATATCCAGCGATAGTCTCATGATATCTTTATGACGTCCAATCATAACAGCTATTTACAATCGTGCTAAAATTTCGCATACGATACGGGGATGTACGGTCGGTCATCCTTCTGTATGCGAAATTATTCTACATAAATACCAATCAATCGATTTCAGCGCCACAGTTCGTTAGACGTTAGACGATTCGGATCGTAAAGCAGTGGTAAGCGACGACCAGTTCCTCAGTTCCTCAGTTTCTCAGTTGCTTGCAGAATCGCGTGTTTGCTAAAGTGTTTGTTTCTTTCCCCTTCAAATTATATTGATTTCTCGGAACTGAAAGCCAAAGCCAAAGGGCACGTGAGAAATCGGTGGAAAAATAAACCAACCTAAACGAAGGAATCCCGAACGAGTGGCAATATTATTGAGCAAAAAGCGAAAACGATAAATCATCTATAGCTATCCTTCAAAATAGTTCGCAAGCAAATCCATGAAGACACAATTGAAAAATCTAAATCAGATCTGTGAATCTGTATCTTAAATCTTCCACCTGTACTCAGCTTCGGTACTACGTAATTTCTGTAGTACGAGAATTTCCGCAATGGGTAATTGAGGGATTAGCTTAACTTATCGGGCTCTCTTTCTTAGAAGCAGATACTCTGGTCTAGTAGTGGCACATACTACCCGAATGTACTGGTACCCCTGCCCCACTCAAGTGTTCCATTTGCTGGGATTCATTCGGTTATCTACCTGCAACTACGTACTAGTATTGCAGCCGAATCCGAATTAAGTGCAAAGAATTAAATAACGAAATCCCTAGAGAGCCCACTTTGGCACTTTTATTGGGGGCGATGCGACTGACTGACATGCTCCCGATGAAAGTGCATTCAGTTTGCATTATTTTATTGTGTTTGATTGATTTTTGTTATTTATTTAATTTTATTTGCTAATTTAATTTGTTATTTCATTTTTATTTAATCTGCAAAGCCAGCATTTGTGTGTAAAAACTAACTTAAAAATTCATGCGATCCATGCGCATTTCTCTCTCTTTCTCTCTCTATCATGCACGCTTGTGATGCTTTCTCGCTCGCTCGCTCGCTCGCTGGTCATGCCACCCATGCCAACCAACCAACCGCCCGCACACATGCCCGCCTCATCCCATATCCACAGATCAACGAAGCTCTTGAATTGGCGCTGGAAGCAATCGATCGAGAGGCCACCACCACCACTACCAGCAGCAGGAAAATGGAAAAGCCCCAACAACAGCAGGAGCGCGAGGAGCAGGGGGAGCAGTTAGAGCAAGAGGTGGAAGAGCCGCAGCAGCAGGAGGAGATCGATCCAAAGGAGGAAGCCGACGACGAGGAGGATGAGGAGGAGGAGGAGGAGGAGCAGGAGACCCAGAACACGACAGAGATGCCAAATAAAACCGATGAGCAGAAGAGGAAGGAAGAGCGGGGAGAACGGGAGCCCATCTACGAGAATGTCAGCTCGACTATATCTATGCATGAAGTAGATAATGAACAGATAGCAACGATGACGAAATCCACACAGATACAGACACAGACACCGATAGAGACACAGATACAGATACAGCAGGGCACACAAGCCTCGACGCGGAGGAGTCACAGGAGAAGCATTCCAAATAAACAAATGAGCAACAGCAACAGTAACAATAACAATAACGAGAATAATCAAAATACTAATCAAAACAGCAGCAGCAACAACAGCAACAGCAATCAGAACCAGAACAGCATCGGCATCGGCAGAACAGCAGCAGCACTATCATCCGATCCAGAGCCCTACTATCAAGTGCCCAAGGCAACGGAGCCCTACTACGATGCCCCCAAACATCTGCGTCCCATTCCGGTGTACGAGAACATCGACATCTTCTACACGGGCCTGGAGCTCAGCCAGAGCTCGGGGGCCATACCGATGGCATCTATGGAGCCGCCCAAGGAGAAGCCACCGCCACCACCCACCGAGAGTCCGCCGCCAGTGCCTGTGGACGACGTCTCGCTGGGCCACGACGACGAGCTGGATGGCCTGTGCAGCAGTCTCGGCCACAACACGGACACCTGGTCGTCCGACAACACCTACGAGACCATCTCGAACGGGACGCGCCATCATATGCAGTCGTCGCAGCTGGAGCCGGCCCAGCCCTCGCCGCCGATCAAACGCATGAACTCCACGAAGCGAATCAAGAAGGAGCTGCGCAACAAGCGATCCAGCTTTCTGGGCATCGAGACGGACGGAGATCTGGACGATGTGGAGAGCTACCTGGAGCTGACTGTGGCCCCGCCGCCGGACATGGCGCAGCTCCTGCAGGAGGAGCGCCGCCTCGAGAAGCAGCTGTACATCAAGGCGGGACTCTGTGATAGTTCCGATACAGGTGAGCAAGACAGACGAGAGGAGAGTCTAGGGCGTAAGTGGGGAAAAACTAATAGGGCGGAGAGCCAATAGGGCAAGAGAACAAACGACGAATGGGGGATGAGGCACAGAATGGTGTGCACTCTGCCTGGGGGCTGCAGTCTGCCGTCGGGTCTGCCCCGCTGAGGTTAAGTATAAATAATCCGTTTAGTTGCTGCCAAAGTGGTGGGCAGTGGGTGGGATGTGCCTCCCCAACAGAGCGAGCTAACCACGCAACTCTCTCCTCTCGCCATTCCCAGGAGAGAGCCGCGACTCTGGGGTGTCGGAGAATCATTCCCGCCAGAGCAGCGAGCACTACACCAACTCCTCGGAGGAGAACGACACCCAGTCGGAGGCGACGCCGCCGCCGCTGCCGCCTCCACCCGTGTCGGGACTGGGCGCCGAGATTATCTACCAGAACGAGACCCTCCTGGCGGCCCAGACGCCTCTACTGCAGACGGTGAAGGGAAACTCGGCCGAGTCCTGGACAGAATCGGCAACGGCGGCGGCAGCGGCCACACAATCGCTGAGCGAAGCCACGGCGACGGCCAATGCCAAGATGCAGTCCATCGAGGAGAAGATACGAGAGCAGGGGGAAGTGCTGCGGGTGGAGCGGGAACTTTTGCACTTTTCGGTGAGTAAGGGGAACGGGATGGATTCAATGGAATTCTAAAATGTAAGTAACCACTTCCAGCAGGAGGAACTGAAGCGACAGCGGGAGAACCTTTTGCTGCGCGAGAATATAGCCCGGCGGGAGCTACAGCACGGGGCCAAGATGCTGATGTCCAACAACCGTCGCTCGCTCCAGGACCTGCACCATGGCCTGGGCATCGGCAACGGCATGCTGAGTGCTTTCCAGCCGCCACAGCACCAGCAGCAGTTGCATCCACATCAGCCGCATCCCCAGCAGATCTACGCCAATGTGCCACAACAGCAGCAGCAGCAGCAACAACAGCAGCAACAGCAGCAGGCGGCGGCGATGTATGCGTACCAGCAGATGGACACTGACTACCGCAAGTCCATGTCTGACCTGAACGAGTTCTCCAGCCGGTTGATGCTGGCGCCACCGACGCCGCCCACGAAACCACTGCGTGCCATGCACATAACCAACGGGCATGGCCTGGAGCCGGACTATGCGGTGAGCACGCGGCAGCGCCAGAGCTCCGCCAATGCTTACGGCGGCTCTCTGGTGAAGATTGCCGGTGCCCCTATGGCGCCACGCCACTCTGGCGCCGGCTATCCCACAGCCACTGCCGTCACAGCCTCAGCGGCAGCCGCCTACCATCACCAGTCCGCCCAGAATTTGAGCAACATGTCGAGGAACACACTCCTCGCCCTGAGTGCCACACCCAAGCCCAAGTATACCGATGGGTGGGTGCAAGTGCAGCAGCGCAAGAGCTACGACAGCAACCTGGCCAATGATCCGGCCTGGCTGTCCGCACAGCAGCAGAAGCGCAAGTCCATGCCCGACTACAATGGCGGGGCCATCTATAACAACAACCATTGGCTGCTCCAGGAAGCGGAACAGCGGCGCATCGAGCAGTTCAACAGGAGATCGATGCCTGGCAACAAATCGAATGGCAAGCCCCTGCCCGACTCCATCATCCAAACGTTGACGGAGCGGGTGCAGAGCAAGGGCATTGGAGAACGCAAGCGGTTCGTGGACTCGCTGTGGATTCAGGTCCCTTAATTTTTATATTCTAATCGCATTTATCTCCCCCAATAGATTCGATGGCAATGGCAATTATAGCCAAGTCAATGGCTTGGTAGCCAATGGCTACCAGCAGCAACAGCAGAAGCCGTCCACCAACACCACCAGCACGAGCAACACGAACAACAGCAACAGCAACGGCAACAACGGCAGCCAGGAGAAGGTTCTCAGCGTCAGTGGAAAGAAGAAGTGCTCTCATTGCGGCGACGAATTAGGTAAACTTTGCTACTACGTTGGTTGTGAGTGTTGTGGTTCTATCTATATCCCAACTCCTGCTCTTCATTCACTCTTGGCCACATCCCCTAGGCTTGTCACAGCGAGCATCACAAGCCACACACTCACACACTCACTACCCTCATACGAGTAGCTGGGCTCAGTCATGGAAGGAGCTTTCTCTCTCTATCTCCCCACCTCTGTCTACATATATGTATCTATTCTTCTATCTATTTGCGCTACATGTCTGTCACAGATCTGGGCTGCACCCACGACAATTGTCGCCAAGTGCACAAAGCGCTCAAATATATTGTATGGGTCTGATTCAATCCAACTGATATCTCACAATCGATAACAACTACAATTAACGAAAGACTAATATACGACTAAGCTAAAACTAACTAACTAACATTAAGGTAGTATCAATATCAATTTTCAGTGAAAAGTGAAAAGAAGATTTTATGTGCAAGCCCGTACTAATGATTGATTTTTCTGATTGATTGATTCCTGATAGGTCGCGGGGCTGCCATGATCATTGAATCGCTGCTGCTGTTCTATCACATCAACTGCTTCAAGTGCTGCGTCTGCCACGTCCAGCTGGGCGACGGACTCAATGGGACGGATGTGCGAGTGCGCAACCACAAGCTCCACTGCCAGAACTGTTACTCCAGCGACGACGGCATTAAGTTTAGCTGCGTTTAGGCCGCCACGTCTCAGGGCGTAAGGGGGAATGGAGTGGGAAGGGTCCTGCCTGGACTATAGAATGATTGTTGTTCTTGTTCTTGTTGCTATTGCAGCATTGATTGTTGTTGTTGTTGTTGTACTATTACTAGGAACCTAATGACCTAATTCGTATGTTCATGTTGAGAACAAAGTCAAATACAGAATACAAAAATGTTTCAGAATAATGTTAATTGCATCCATAAATAAGTACGAAATTTTTTGAATGTCTTTGCATTGCTTTTTGATTCAGATTTTAACGTTTTATATACGATATTCTTACGTACGTACGTACATACTTACATACATATATTATAGGACATACATACATACATATATACATATGTTTGAAAAAGAAAAGCCAAGCTCTCTAATGTTTTACGCAAAGTCAAAGTCAAATTTCAAAGCATTCATATAAGATTTATTGTGTGTTGAAAACTATGAAAAAAAAACGAAGAAAACAAAAAAATAAGTTCTATGAACATTGTTAAAAATTTTTGAAATTGTATATTGCTTATATAGCCCCCCTACATAGAAACAAAACTAAATTGTACATTAACTTCCAAACAAATTCTGCATATTTGTGTATCGTTTGATATTTCTGTGTACCATCTATCCCACACGCCCCAATGCCTCATGCCCCAGCCCTCATAGCATACCTAACGACGTATCCAATGTACCTAAAATTATAAACAAAATACCCTTACACACACACGCAACACACTAACATAAGTACATATATTATATGCATACGTACATATACATACTACATACATGAGATGTGCAGATAAGAAGAAACAATTTAATTTCTAAATGTCGTTATTCTTATTTATTGTAATTAAGCATAGAAATCAAAAGCATGGATATTCTACACACTTTCTGAATTTTATGATTAACTTTTGAAACTGATTGGCATACTTCAAGTACTACGAGTACTATGCCCATATGAATCGTTTTTCTGTATAAAAAGATCATTTTGAATTTCGCGTAGTTTTATAATAAAGTATTTAAAAGAACAAACTGGACAGTTTGTCTGTCCAGTGTGTTTCATTTTCACCTCTGGAGCTCGCTCGATGTCTCCTCCTGCTGCAGCACAAACTCTTTCCAATCTTAGTATTCATTGTCTGGTGTGGTGGGGTTGTGTGGATGTTTCGGCCACGTATAACAGAACTAGAATTCGGATTCAGATGAATTTAATACTTGGGGCGGACAGCAAACGATGCTGGGATCATCGCAAGGCAGCAGCGTCGAGCAGTGCGATATTCCCGCCGTCTGCAGGAAGATCAGGTAGTCCGCAAATATATTATATCCCCAGAACTTTTGATTCACGCAGGTGAGACGGTGGTGGTATCCGGCCTTTTGATCGTATATCCATTTGCGAGCAATTCCCGTGCGCCCCTGCCATTGTTGTGGCGATTTTTGGCTGCAATTTTGAAATGTATTTTCAGTCTATGGTTCCGCTTATGCATTGCGCCACTTACAGCACAATGAGGGCCATCCGCTCGAGTTTCTTAAAATCTTCGGATTGTGCCACTGCGCGCAGTGCCGGTGGACCGTCGCATCGCTTGGCGAAGTTTATCAGGGAGTGCAATGGGATCTCATGGAAGCGAATCACCTCCACAACGAACCCGATGTACCTTGCGCGCTGGGGCCAATTGTAGTTAAGCCAAACGATGGCCGCCATCAGAACCTGGGAGAGGAGGTTTGATTGTATTGATTATGGGGCTTGCAGCAGCAGCCTCTCCTGGAGTCCCCTGTACGCACCTCCAACTCTGAATTAACCCACAGATAACCGTTCTTGAAGAGACATCGCACTTCCGACGGCTGGAGGCTGACGAACTCGGAGCTGGCGACAAACTGCAGAAAGCCCTCAGCAATGCGGGCTATCAGAATCTTGTTGATTGAGCTGCTATTGAGTGTGACTCTGTCGTTAGAGCAGCCGCAGAGAACCATGACATTGAAACTGTCGCTTGTCACGATCTCGAGCATCCCCCAGCACTTGTGGAGAAGATATTCGCAGCCAAAGAACTCGGCAGCCTTTACGATATTCAGCAACGAGGAAAGCCCGATGTAGTCCTTGTCCTTCCCGTCGAAGGGCCAGCGATAGAGGATACCAAAGTCATGGGCGCTGATCACATGCGCGGAGAGGTGGTACTCCTCCCTGGGCTCCAATTCGCGGAAAAACTTACTAATGGCCTCTAGGAACATTCGGTGGCACTCGAATCGCTTATCTTCCACCACCACCACCAAATCGGATGTGACTTTCTTTTTCTCGATGGAGTGCATCAGCGAATGGGCTAAGCTTTCGCGCACAGGGAATCGGTGACTCGACCACATGTCCTGCGTGGCCTCGTACGTTGGCACAAATGTGGCCAACTTTGCCTTGGGGCTGGTCTTACGTTCAAGGATTGCTGGAACAGAATGAAGTTCCTCCTCATCCTCACTGTTTGGAATGTTTTCCTCATCACTTGATCGAACATCCAAGTCTTCAACAGACTTAGGACTCGATTCAGATCCATACTTGTCACCGTTCTGTTCCATGCTGCTGGACGCTGCTTCAACGTCCTCCATACTAATTTTTTCCTTTGTGTTATTGTGTCCGACCATTACTGGGGCGACTAGGCACAGATTCAGTAGTGACAGCAGCCTACTCGATTCTGAATCTGATTCCAATTCATTTCTCGAAGACCTGTATGCTCCAGATGATGCCCTCGGGGACGCAGCTGTAACTGAAACACGAGAAGCGAGCAGCAAGTGCACCACTCTCGAGGGGGGCTTCAGGCTGGATCAGACTAATCCCCAGGAGGACTTCGCTAAATGTGCGCCAATGCAGCCGATGAAGAAGATGATCAGCTATGTCAATCGATTGCGCTGCTCTTCGCCTTCTAAAGCTTTTTTGTGGGCGATCCGAGCACTTTATTACTTAGATACATCAAATAGAGAAACATAATCCAATACACTTTGTTGTTACACTGCTTTCGACTTAAAAAGAAACGTCAGGCCACTGTCAGGTGTCGACCGCCCTAGGCTGTGGGCAGGAACGTCAACTTCTCGTTGAGCTGCAGCTGCGTCTTGATAAGCTGGGAGAGCGTGATGACCATGAGAAGGTTTCGCACATTGGCGTTGAACATTTGGGTGAACTGCTCGTGGCTCATGTGCGGCACGGAGTGAATGAGGTCGAGCAGCTGGCGGCCGACAGCGTTGTCTGGCGGCACCTTGTGGGCAATAACATCGTCGACGTACTTCAGGATGAGGTCTAGCAGGGATTGCAGCTTCGTGGAGGCTTCAGAAATTTGGGCCAGGTCCAGCATGGGCGGCACTGTCTTTGGACGGTTGGCGGGGGCAACGCCCACCGTCTTCTGTAGCAGCTTCAGACCAAAGGTCTCCGGCTCGTAGCTGGTCAACTCCACGGGAATGGGTGTGAACATGCAGCCGGTTTTTCCGCCGGGCACGCCCAACTGGATGCACACATAGGACTTCAGGCCCATGCGTCCGCCCTGCAGGGATGTGTCCACAGTGAGATGGACCGGATTGTTGCACTCCCGGGCGTAGTACTCATGAATGACGGAGCTGTGGTTCGTCACATCATTGCCGGTGGCCCACCAGCCGATCACGAACTCGTTAGAGTTCACCCTCTTGTTCAGGTCGTACATGTCCAGGGCATAGCTCAGCTCCGCCTCCACCTGGTCGTCGTGTTCCTTGTGCGGTACACAGAAGCAGTTGGTCACCTCGACGACACCCTTTTCCACCGATCCCAGCAGAGTGCCGATGACACGGTCTGACTCCGCATTGCGGCGCTCAAAGGCATCCACCACCTGGAAGAGCACCGCGGGATGGACGCGAACAGTTAGATTCAGTGCTGACATATTGCAAAAATGCAGTGCTGTTGCAAAAATGTAATAAATTTTAGCGAAAATTTCGAGTTAGGCCACGCCACGCTGTGTTTCAGTATGACCACGGATTGACAAAAAAGAACACCAGACCCTCAGAAATATACCAAAATATACCTTGTCATTATCAAAACATACCGTAAATATACTGAAGAACACGTCAAGATGCTTCAATATTCCTCGATTTTGATGTTCGGTCTAATTATACTAACCAGTTAGGACTTAAACGACTGAACATATAATTTTATCAGATAGAATAATCAATTTTCTACAATCTGGCTTATTTTAAGGAGTCCCATTAATTGTAGTACTTATAAAATACAGTTTAAACAAAGAAGGTACTAACGATTGCAAACAATGACAATTTCAACCATTGAAAACGATCTTGTTGGAGATAGAACTGGGACCACCCGTGGGAAGTGCCAATCAAAAATTATGGTAAAAACGTAACATCACCGTATAACTAATCATCTGATAAAACTGTTATCAATTGTTATTTATTTGTAATTTTGCGGTAATTACAAGTTTCAAGCTTTGAACATGAAGAGTTGAAGGATAAGCGATAAGGATAATAGCCTATTCCCACAGGCCACCATCCACCATCCATTTCGGGGATGGTCCGTAAGGTTTTGCCGTTCCGAAAATTTCCCAGTTATTCCACCATCCATCTGGGATGTTCCTAATTCGCACGTTTCTGTGCGGTATTTTTTCGATAATTGTCAAATGCAACCATAAATATATGACATTCACAACAAAAAAATCGGAATTCACTACGAAAATGTAAACAATGACAGACAGGAAAATGGTAAAAACAACAACAAAACATCTGATATGTCAGAATTGTCTCAGGCAGAAAAACTCAGTTTGTGGACTGGGAATTCTTTTATGAATGCTCTGCAAATCTCATGCAGTATATTGCACACGCTGTTTGCTGACAGCTTTCCGACTGTTCTGTACTCAGAAAAAGAACCCAAAGTATACAATGCCATAGCCATAGGCTATACAAAACTTTCCTTAAAAAACGCCTCGTTGTTTTTGGGTATATCTTCACTCCAAACCGCTTTTCAAAAATCGTAGAATATATAATTGTATTTAAAACATTGATTGAATTTAGTAGAAGCAGTCACAAATGACCACGCTTCAATGTTTCCAAAACAAATATCCATTCCAATAAATTCTCCTCGCCCATGTTGACCACATTATTATCATCATCCATGTCCAGCAACATGATTAGATTATGCAAGAATATATATAGGTGCTGAATCAAATTCACAACCATTGCAATATTATTAATATTCATTTAAATTATAAAAGAAGAAATTTTCCGCCGCACCAAATTGTGTGCACAGATATTTTTCATGGATGGTGGATGGTGGCAGTGGGAATCGGAGTTTCACATCTGTCAAATATTCCCACCGTTCCTCATAGATGTGCTGTGTGGGAATAGGCTATAAGGGTATGAGCACTAACACTAACCATACAGTATATAGATGTGCCAGTTCATACAACGAAAGGGGCGCAGCTGAGTTTTCTGTCCCAGCACCCCCAGACCTTCGGCAGGGGTGCTGGGACCATTCGGCTGTGGTGCTGAGACGTTCGGGTCGTGGGCCTGAGACGTTCGGCATTTTATCGACATGTTCGATTCATGACGAGATGCGAAAGCAAGTCGAGAATTGCAAATGTATGTGTGGTACACAGTAGAGTTGGGTAAAGAGTGTTCACTTTAGTGAACAAGTTCAGTTGCTCACTTTTAAGTGAGTGAACAACTCACTCACTTTGCTCAGTTGCTCACTTGTTCACTCAGTTGTTCACTTGTTCACTCAGTTGTTCACTTGTTCACTCAGTTGTTCACTTGTTCAGTTGTTCACTCAGTTGTTCACTTGTTCAGTTACTCACTCAGTTGTTCAGTTGTTCACTTGTTCGTTGTTCACTCACTTGTTCAGTTGTTCACTCAGTTGTTCAGTTGTTCCCTGTTCAGTGGTTCACTCAATTCAATGCTTTGTTTTTTCCAGTTAATTTTTGTGGTACATTCGAAATATATACATAAATATAGATGTACATATGTATGAATAAGTATGTTTAGCAAAACGCCCCCACCCAAATAATAAAGAATATCGGATAACAATACATAAAAGTAAGAATATTTTATTAAGAAAAAGAAAAGGCAAAAAAAAAAGTTTATTCATGTATTTCAATACGGTAGGAATATTTAATAAACGAGAAGGAACGTGTGAGTCGCTTCTGGGGACGCGACTCTACTTATACCCGTACTCAGTCAGTAAATACATTTTTGAGATATTATTTTTTAGAATTTTAGAATAAAAAAAAATTTTACATTTTACATTTTTTTGCTACATCTGTTATCTACATCTACATCTACAATGTATATTTTACATCTAACATGTAGATTATAGATGTACCATTCATATTCTGCATCTCCTACGCTAGGCGTTGCACGCGCACTGAACGCGGCAGAGTGTGCGAGCGAGAAGGAGAATGAGTATCATGTCTCTTGCTGGAGGAGGCGGGGGAACCAACAGAAAATTAATTTCTTTATTCTGGCTATAATTATGATCCGATCTAGTTCAAATTCGGCAATCTGGTAGATATGGGCATTTTCTACGATACTGCGTTTTATCGTATCTTTAAAAATGTGCCTGCCACAGATTTTCGTCCTTTGTGGGGTCGGAAGGGGGCGGGGCGAAATTTTGAAATACACTTGTAGCAAAAGTGGATGTGTGTAACGCAGAGAAGGAAACGTTTCCGACCCCATAAAGTATATATATTCTTGATCAGCATCAATAGCCGAGTCGATATAGCCATGTCCGTCCGTCCGTCTGTCCGTCTGTCCTCTCCTCTCCTATTCGAACCTCTCCTATTGAATCCTCTCCTATTGAATCCTATAGAACCTCTCCCATGAATAACTCTCCTATGTAAACCAATCCTATACTATCCTGTACTCTCCTATACAATCCACTCTGGAGCCCCGCCACTAGGATTAAGCGCCAGCCAATATCTCATAATATTTTTTCCTATAATACGCCTCGTTCTGCTCTTTTTTTAAGCAATTTCCACAAAACTCAATATCAGTCGATTCGTTATTATGTAACGGAACTTCAGGCGTTTCTAATAGCCTATTCCCACAGGCCACCATCCACCATCCATTTCGGGGATGGTCCGTAAGGTTTTGCCGTTCCGAAAATTTCCCAGTTATTCCACCATCCATCTGGGATGTTCCTAATTCGCACGTTTCTGTGCGGTATTTTTTCGATAATTGTCAAATGCAACCATAAATATATGACATTCACAACAAAAAAATCGGAATTCACTACGAAAATGTAAACAATGACAAACAGGAAAATGGTAAAAACAACAACAAAACATCTGATATGTCAGAATTGTCTCAGGCAGAAAACTTAGTTTGTGGACTGGGAATTCTTTTATGAATTCTCTGCAAATCTCATGCAGTATATTGCACACGCTGTTTGCTGACAGCTTTCCGACTGTTCTGTACTCAGAAAAAGAACCCAAAGTATACAATGCCATAGCCATAGGCTATACAAAACTTTCCTTAAAAAACGCCTCGTTGTTTTCGGGTATATCTTCACTCCAAACCGCTTTTCAAAAATCGTAGAATATATAATTGTATTTAAAACATTGATTGAATTTAGTAGAAGCAGTCACAAATGACCACGCTTCAGTGTTTTCAAAACAAATATCCATTCCAATAAATTCTCCTCGCCCATGTTGACCACATTATTATCATCATCCATGTCCAGCAACATGATTAGATTATGCAAGAATATATATTGGTGCTGAATCAAATTCACAACCATTGCAATATTATTAATATTCATTTAAATTATAAAAGAAGAAATTTTCCGCCGCACCAAATTGTGTGCACAGCTATTTTTCATGGATGGTGGATGGTGGATGGTGGCAGTGGGAATCGGAGTTTCACATCTGTCAAATATTCCCACCGTTCCTCATAGATGTGCTGTGTGGGAATAGGCTATAATCCGCGCTGTTGCTCTACATCGATTGGTATTATATTATGCACATCGGCGAGTTTAATTCTCTTAGCCGTCACAAATTTTCCTATTGGTTCATTGTCTTGCATATTTTCTGAAAATTCATACTGATCACAAAGATCTGCATTAAATGAAGTTAATAAAGTATTTTCAGACAAGTTTAATGTTGGAATTGCTTTCGACTTTAATCGATTGTTTCCTAACCACTCGGCCTCAAAATGCCGATCGCAAATTCGTGAAGTTCCCTTCACCAAATTGCTATCCAAACTACTAGCCTCAACCCATTTATTGAACATTATTGAATTCGATGGAAATCTAAATAATGTCACAGGGAAATCCGGCGAACTATTTCTATACCCTCTAAGGCAGGAAGAAATAATGCATTTCACCCCGCTTTTTTTGTGTTTGTGACTATCCGACGATTTAACTAATTCCACAAAAAAAAACTCTGTAGGTGCTAAATAGCTGAATAAAATATGAAAATAATATAACGAATATGAAATATAAAAAATATATAATTTAAAAGAAAATTTAAAAATATATGTACAATATAACCAAAAATGCAGCAACGGCGCACTACGGACGGACTTCAAGCACACACATTCACTTCACGCACACACTCGCCGAAAAGGGGTAAAGCGAATGCAACCCAAAAGCACAATTGTGCAGGTCCCTAGATATGCCCTTTCTTCAATCACAATCACAAAAACAGTCACTCATACGTGGATAAGCATAAGAGGGTCTCTTAGTCCTATTAGAATATGCTTTATCCAAAATTCACTCTTAGTGTATATGCCTACTAGTCCTACTAGCATATACAGCTATAAACACAAACACTCAATCACACTCGGACAAAAAAACGGTTAGAAGTTAATTTTTAAACGTATAAAGAATTAATTACAAATTGGAACGACCAACCAGCGGAAAATTCGACTCGCTTGTGCCTTTCTCATCAGATTCGCCCGCGCTTTCCGTCATGCACGCATACATCCCTATACATCCACACATCCCCATGCATTCCCATACATCCATGCATTAGAGCTGGGAAAAAATCGATTTTCGCAGAATCGATTCTTTTCGATCTTTTAGACAAAAACATCGATTTAATCGATTAAATCGAATATAAACACATTTTTTTTTAGATCCATTGTTTTCTTTTATTGCTCCAGAACCCACTGATTCTTGCCCGCAAATAACAATTTGTAAAATGCAAAAATATTGTATAAATATGCTTTTAAAGTTACATTTTATTCTTACCCTTTTGCTTCACTCAAGTTCGCATTGAAATTGTGGTAAATTGGAGATGGAATTTTTAAATTAGTGGTCGAAACAAAGAAACATCGATTTCCAAAAAAGAATCGAGTGTTTCCAAAGCCAAAACCTACTGACAATCGATTATATCGATATGTGAATCGATTTTATCCCAGCTCTACCATGCATACACTCAAAAACAACCAACCTCATATATGCTTTATTTGCGCTCCGACATTTTTTCAATTTCCAAACAAACACTATTTATTAATAGAGATTTGAGTATACCCAAACCATAGAATTAACAAGAATATGTAATTCAATAAACGGGATATTTCAGTTTGATTATAAACTTCATAAGGTTTCGACTTGCATATTAGGAATGAATTCCATGAAAAAGGGGTATTAAAAGTCGTGATGTGTCGCACAACTATTTCAAGAAATTTGAAATAAATAATTGAATTCTAAAAAATTCAACACAGATATATGCATGTACATATATAAAAAGATTTTGAAATGCAATTATATGGGTCGTAAAAACAGGTCTCTGAAAAAAAGTATTTAAATTTATTGAAGAAGTTGATATTACGGCAGCAACGAAGTAATTTAACGAGAAGCCGACGGGTCACTTGCAACAATACTTATGTACGTACACAAGTAACAATCAATGCATGTTAGACATACATACAATTTTAGTTCAATGAAATAGTGAATTTTTTTGCCGCACCTCATCTACTTCTACAAAACCCTTTTACAGAGATGTTTCTAGTCTATTCAAATTGATCAGAGTGATACCTTTACGGAAAGGGGGGAATGATAATGGCTTTTGTGGAGGAGGCGGGGAACTCGAAGAAACTTTGTTACATTCTGGCTATATATCCGATCTTCTTGTTTTAATCTGTAAATGACTTTAGACAACTACCCATTTTAGATACCTGCTGTTCAATGAAATAGTAGTGCTGGTTAAATTAATTTCTAAAATTGAAAAAAGGCAAGCAAATTAATTTAAACGAGAAGGAACAGTGTGAGTCGCTTCTGGGGACGACTTTGCTTCCACTTAAATTCGTACTCAGTCCAGTGTTTACATTTTGGAGCATGATTTTTTTTCAGAACTGTTAGAATTGCCCCAAAAAAAAATTTGTACATTTTACAATTTTTGCATAAACATTTTTAATCTTCATCTACATCTACAATGTATATTTTACATCTAACATGTAGATTATAGATGGACCATTTATATTCTACATCTCCTCATCTAGGAGGTGCTCGCGCACTAAACGCGGCAGAGTCGAGTGCGAGCGAGAAGGGGAATCGATAGTATCATGTCTTCCATGGCTGTTGGAGGCCGGGTGACACCAAAACAACAGAAAATTAATTTCTTCATTCTGACGCTATAATTATGATCCGATCATAACGACTTCATATTCGGACAAGTCTGGTAGATATGGGCATTGCTCTACGATACAATTTGCCTATTAGATTAAAAATTATCGTAATCTTTAAAAATTGTGGCCTGCCACAGATTTTCGTCCTTTGTGTGGGCGGAAGGGGGGGAAGCGAAATATTTGAAATTCACTTGTAGCAGTGTGATATCACATGAGTCTTGAAACCAAATTTGGGCACTTGCCCTAACTCTGTACGTACATAAGTCTCAAAGATCCAGGCGTACAAACAAGAGGACAGATTGTAATGAAGTAGGAGTGCCGCACTCCCTTATTGAACATTTGAGATATTTCATGGCTCTCAAATTGATCAAGTGATCGGCCTTTCGGAAAGCTTCGAATGTAGGCATTTGAAACTCGGAAGAAATTTGTTACATTTGCATTCCATCTTCTTGTTTTTCATGACTTTAAGACAACACCCACTTTTACCTGCTGTTCAATGAAATAGTAGTGCTGGTTAAATCTAATAAAATGAAAAAAAATGAAAATTAAAAGACAAAACCATCTGCAAGCTCAATTTAGATATCGAATAATGGAATAAAAAAAAGTTTTGGATATAGCGGTACTTTTGATTTTGGAGCGTTGAAGAAATCATTTCTCGGCCCAGAAGAGGAGATCTAAGAGTTAGACTAAAAACTTAAAGCAGGAGGTATAATGGGATTGAAAACTAAGTTGTATGCACTCTCATTATTGTATTTAACCAAATTAACTGTAAGAATTAGACTGAAAATAAATTTTGGATGCGAAAAACTTATTTTTTAGAGGATGGTCGGCGATGGTCGAAGGCAAGACCATGACTTCAAAACCCTCAAAAATTATGAAAACAATATTATTTCGCTCTGCCATTGATGTGACAGCTTTTAGACGGTTGATTACATATTATTTCAATGCAAGAAGTCCCAGAAAGCTCCGCGTTTGGGTCTGAGAGTACATGGGTGCACGACTTCAGTTTCGAAAAACTCATATGGAATGGCCTGTGTCACAGTGACAAAAATACTTTTGACTGATGATAGTAAAGTTGTATTATATGGTAAGATAGACTCAAAAGAATATGTTTGGCATACAATGAAATCCGATTACCACTTAAAATCATGAAAAAATTAGCATTGGGCATGCTAGGTTGAGCCTTATGGGGCCCAGCTCATATGAGCTAGTACTTTCTAGCCTGGCGATTGAGTATAGTATGGTTTTGAGCAAAACTGTGAATGTAGGCATACTTTAGAATAAATTACATTCATACTACTGTTGAAAAATTCCTGCTAAAAGGATATTTTAACCTGATAATGACTTGAAACACCCATAAAAGCTCGCTAGGAATTAATTTTTATCGGAAAAGATCGACATTTTGCCATGGCCAAATGTCCAACTAGATATTAATATCATCAAAATCTTATGCTGGAATACCAAATACGTTGTTGCAACTGCAAATCCGTCAACCAGAGCAAAGTTTTAGCAAGTGGTTCAAGGATTATTGGCTCAAATCCTATTGAGGTGTTGGCAAGAGATTAATGACCCATGTTCGGCCGTTACAAGTTCGCAATGAAACCCAAATTGATTAAAAACTAAATATTAAAGCTCAAGAAACATGAAGAACATGAAATATATGTTTTTATTTGAGTTTCGTTGATTTTTTCAATTTTCTAAAAAAACACTACTATTTCATTGAACAGCAGATTTCATGGGTATTTTTCTAAAGTCATGAAAAACAAGAAGATGAAATTCAAATGAAATGGGATTATTTCAGGGGTTTAATGATAACACTCTAAGCTTTCCAAAAAGGTTTCACTTGTTCAATTTGGATGACTGGAAGAGTATCAAAAAGGGGTTTGAAAGTCGTGATGTGTGGCACTACTATTTCATTGAACACAACTTATATGATAAATAATTGATTTAAGGTAAAAAATCTACATATGTATATGAAAATACAAATTCTTTACATATATGTATAAATATATATAAAGAATGTATATAAATATATATAAAAGTTCTCTGAAAAAAAGAAATTATTTGACAGAGTTTCAAAGTCGAAAGCCGACGGCATTTGCACAATATGTAATTTAACGAGAAGGAACGTGTGAGTTGCTTCTGGGGACGCGACTCTACTTATACCCGTACTCAGTCAGTATATACATTTTAGAGCATATGATTTTTTAAAATTTTAGAATTAAAAAAAAAATTTTACATTTTACATTTTTTTGCTACATTTGTTATCTACATCTACAATGTATATTTTACATCTAACATGTAGATTATAGATGTACCATTCATATTCTGCATCTCCTACGCTAGGCGTTGCACGCGCACTGAACGCGGCAGAGTGTGCGAGCGAGAAGGAGAATGAGTATCATGTCTCTTGCTGGAGGAGGCGGGGGAACCAACAGAAAATTAATTTCTTCATTCTGGCTATAATTATGATCCGATCTGATTCATATTGAGCAATCTGGTAGATATGGTCATTTTCTACGATACTGCGTTTTTAGTTTTATCGTATCTTTAAAATTATGCCTGCCACAGATTTTCGTCCTTTGTGGGGCGGAAGGGGGCGGAGCGAAATTTTGAAATACACTTGTAGCAGTGTGATATCACATGAGTCTTGAATCCAAATTTGGTTGCCCTAGCTCTTATAGTCTCTGAGATCCAGGCGCTCATCAAGACGGACGGACGGACAGACGGACAGTGACAACGGACAGACGGACAGACGGCGGATATCGGACTCGTTCGCTATTGATGCTGATCAAGAATATATATACTTTATGGGGTCGGAAACGTTTCCTTCTCTGCGTTACACACATCCACTTTTGCTACAAGTGTATTTCAAAATTTCGCTCCGCCCCCTTCCGCCCCCACAAAGGACGAAAATCTGTGGCAGGCACAATTTTGAAGATACGATAAAACTAAAAACTCAGTATCGTACAGAATGACCATATCTACCAGATTGCTGAATATGAATCAGATCGGAACATAATTATAGCCAGAATGAAGAAATTAATTTTCTGTTGGTTCCCCCGCCTCTCCAAGCCAGAGACACGCTACTACATATATCTCTTTCTCGCTCGCACACTCTGCCGCGTTCAGTGCGCGAGCAACCCCTAGAGGAGGAGATGTAGAATCTAAATGGTACATCTATAATCTACATGTTAGATGTAAAATATACATTGTAGATGTAGATGTAGATAACAGATGTAGCAAAAAAATGTAAAATGTAAAATTTTTTTTTTTCTAAAATTCTAAAAAAGCATATCTCAAAAATGTAAATACTGACTGAGTACGGGTATAAGTAGAGTCGCGTCCCCAGAAGCGACTCACACGTTCCTTCTCGTTTTTTTTTTGATTAAATCATCGCATGGATGACAGGGGTTTGATCGCAGCTGTGTTGCCACATTGATCAGGTACTGGTGTGTGACTTGTTGTCTATTTTTCCAGGAAAGTACGTTTGATGAGACGAAAACTATATCTCCAGATTTTGTGTTGGGTGTAATTTGTGTGTGACGTATTGTCCGATTATTCAGGTTCGGACGCTTGATGGGCCCAAGGTGTGTCTCCAGAAAAAGTGCATTTTATTAACTTTAAACAAAACCAAGCAGCTGTCTGAGCAGAGTAACCGTTCGGAATGCAGTGCACACCTCTGGTCCCACACTGGCCGCTCGAAGAATATATGACATTCGTTTGCTGGCAAACAGTTTTATAGTCTAAACTTAATTGACATACATATTAGTTCATTACCTTTGATGTAAAAATCTATTCAAATAAGCAAAAGTTCACTTATTGTTTTTTTTTAGTCATTTTTGTCCCGTGCGAATGGTTTTAATTAAATTTAAATACGAATAATATTTATTAATATTAATATAATATTT
The DNA here is from genome assembly GCA_018150885.1 of Drosophila tristis. Lineage (NCBI taxonomy): Eukaryota > Metazoa > Arthropoda > Insecta > Diptera > Drosophilidae > Drosophila > Drosophila tristis. The sequence goes on along the minus strand of JAECWT010000210.1, from coordinate 741,926 downwards.
GCGAAAAATTATAAACATTATAACCATAACGATAATTGTTAATTAATTGAAATAAATAAATGAACACAAATTCGCATCAATATTTTGTCACAACTTCCTCATAAAGGTAAAACAATTTTTAAAAATCCGTGGACAGACGACCGCAGAAGTTGTTTATAATAATTATTATCAACCAATCATCCCCCCGGGAGTCTACAGAAAAAAGAAGAAGCGCCACAAGGACTTCGTTTACATATAAACAAATTTTATTAAATACGTTTTTTACATAATGCACACAATTGTGTTGTGTCGTGCATTAATACGCTTTGTATTTTTATTTCTACGTGAGATTAGCTTAACCCTTCTATATGTGGGCCTGATCGCTAGCTTTAACAAGCTTTCTATTGGCTAAATAGACGAGACGAGACCGACCGCTCTACCAAACTTCACACTTTTGAACTGGATTCATGGGGGAATCTTCGGGACACTGGAAGTCCTTGGCAAAGTCCTTCATGTTGCTGAGCGAGCCCAACACACGGAACTCGGATGGCGAATGTACGCCGGTGGTGATCCGCATCTTGAGAGATTCTGCAAGCAGGGAAGGGAGTATTATTCAGTACAAAAATCTCAAGATATTGAGGTGCTTGTGTTTATGTGTACCTTTGCGGTATTTGGCACACCAGGTCTGGCCGGCAGAGATCCAGAACATCTGCTGCGGGGTGTAGTCCAGCCCAGGCAGCTTCGGCTCCTCCCCGTGCTTCTGCACCCATCGCTGGTAGGCAATGTACGACTCCTTGACACCGCCATTGTCGGCAATGTTCTCACCCTGCGTATTGATGCCATTCAACTGACAGGGAAAGTTCCATTTAGAATTGAGCTTAACTTCGGAATGGAAAATACTCGTATCACTTACGTGGAGACCTGTGGCCCGTTCCGTGTAGTTGCCGTACTGATCGATGATGCACTGGGCCTTTGAGAGGTAGGCCTTTTGGGTGTCCGGCTGCCACCAGTCGCGAAGGTTTCCCTTGACATCGAATTGGCGGCCCTGATCGTCGAAGCCGTGGGTAATCTCGTGGCCAATCACGTAGCCAATGGCTCCGAAATTCATGTATTTGGGACGCTGGGCATTGAAGAAGTGTCCCTGGAGTATGCCAGCGGGGAACTCTGTCCAAATTAAAAGGGAGGGGAGTGTAGGTTAGAATCCCTTTTTGCCATGGGAAACCTCTTCTGCTTACGTATGCTGTTCTCGAGGGAGGAATAGAAGGCATTCACTATGGCAGGACGGGCGTGTCGCACCCAATCCGTTTTGTTTACGGGGAGACGCAACTTGCTGAATGAGTAATCGGTGCCGAAGATATTCATGCCCAGGAAGGACTCGAAGTACTTGTCGGGATTGATGTCTAGCTTAGCGTAGTACTGGGCGAGCTTTTCATTGTCGAGCATCTCGTCTGGATAGCCGATGTGCGTGGCCATGCTGTGGAGCTTCAGCTTTGCCTCCTTCTTGGTCTTGGCATCCATCCAGTTGACCTCGTCCAGAATGTCGTTGAAGACAGCCCTGATATCGTTGACCATATCCAAGGCAATCGCCTTCGAGTCCTGGTTGAAGTGCTTGCGCACGTAGAGCGAACCGACCGATATTCCCAGGCTGATCGAATGTTTTCGAATGTTAATTAATTAGATGTGATGTCGTTTGTCGATTGAAGATTGTTGATTGGAGATTGGAGATTGCAGATTGGAGGTGGTGCAGTTATTGAAATGTTGAGTCGGCGTGAAAGTGAGACACAAAATGAGTATGCATAATTATAAGAGATAAGCCTGGTTGAGTCGCTTGATAGGTCGATTGTCTACCCGGAATGCTGGCACCATGGGAGGGGGAAGTGAACAAAAGTAAAAGTAAAAGTAAAAGAGCCACGATGGGATCGAACGTGAACAACAGTGCTCTTAAAACTCAAAATGAAACCCACTCATCTCATCGACACCAGAGTACCGCTATCGTTAAATGTGGGTCTGTTAGCACTACTACTACTACTTATGGACAACCGAAACGGTTTGTTCTCCTTCATTGTTGTCCGTTTCTGTGCCTGGTGTTTGGTGTTTGGTGTCTGGGGTCTGGGGTCTGGGGTCTGGGCGTGCATTTGGTTATGTGTGTGTGTGTGTATGTGTGTTTGTTTTATAGTTCCCGTGTGAACAATTTGGAAATTTTGGAATGCATTTCTCTAAATTTGTAAGTACCTATCGTTATCTTCTTCTTCTTCATCCATGCTGCAAAATCACAAAGAAATCAAAAGAAGATACAGAAACAAGTGAAACTTGCTGGAGTCAGATTACACACATATGTACATATGTATGTAAACATATGCATGTAAACGTGTATGCATGTGGCAAGGCCTAACCAAGGCATCATCTACGAGGACCGAGCCCACCGATCACCGCAGCGAAGCGCTGCCCAAAAGACAGCCAAACGGGGGACGGGGGACACACTAACCTGCCAGTGGCGATGTCCACACACTCCTTCCAGCGCGCCTCCTGCTCCTGGCGTCCGGACAGAGCCGTCGCATACTGCAGCTGCCTCTTACGGAACTCCTGGCTGAGGAATCCAATCGAGAAGGAGTGGATGCGCCAATACATGTAGTTCGCAATGTCCCGCTGGGGCGTCTTGGCCAGGAGCTTGCCGAGATCCTCGAAGAAGCTGGGCACGGACAAATTGATCATCTCGTCATCGGCGATGCTGAGGCCCTCGGGCAGCAGGGCATTCATGTAGTCCACCCACTGGACATAGGGATAGGCGGCCTGAAGCTGCTGCGGACTGCGCAGATTGTACAGCTCCGAGGAGTTGCGACGCTTCTCGTTTGGCCACGAGATCTAAAAAGAAGCGAATGGTACACCATGGACTGCGACTGTCACCAGAGTAACCTACATTGGCCAGAGCCATTTCAAACTCGAGAGACTGCAGCAGCTCCTTCTTGGCCTGTTCTTTGTTGGCGCCGAAGAGCACGGCAATGTCCACCATATAGTCGTAGTAGGCCGTGACCAGGGTCTCATTGAAGCCCTTGACCAGATACTCGCGACTGAGAGCCAGCGCCGACTGATCAAGCTGTAATAGAATTCGTAGAAAATTCTCAGTTATGGGTCATTCCAGAGGTGATTTCGTTACCGACGTCTATCAATCGCTTGGTGCTGTTCTGAAGATCCACTCCGATGGAAAAGTCAATGATGTAGTCCATGCTGAAGCCGGCGTTGCGGAATTTCTTGACCTGCTCCTGCCAGCTCCAGGTGTTGTCCGCGTTCCAGGCTTCGCCCTTCAGCAGTGGCCAACCGCCAAGGGATTCGGCCATCCTGGTGATCGGCTCAGCGCCCCGAGACTCGATGAGAGCTGTCGAAGAAGAGCAACCATTATTACCCATCCTGTAGAGTTCTGGAGGATCTACTCCTCCACTCACTCTTGTTAATGCACGCCTTGTACAACAGGTTGGGCAGACGGAAGTGCTTGGGCTCCGTGTCCGGGCGGTCCGCGGTGATGATGTCCTTCAGCTGCTCCTGCAGCTTGTCCGAAATGACAGAGAACGTGCTGATGGCCACCTTGTCATCGGGTATGTTCTCCTCCTCGATGTAGGTGCCGCAGGCGAACTCGTAGAAGTTGTCGCACGGCTCCACCTCGGGCTTCATCTTCCGCAGTACCGTCGAAGCCGTGTGGATGCACTCCCGGCTGAGGCAGGCATTATCCATCTCGGACTTTCCCTTGACCGAAGCCACCGGCACCTGGTTGATGCTGGTGGTGTCCCCATGCAGGGCCGTGGCTTTTGGAGTCTCGCCACCGTCCGTTCCCATGTTGCTGCCCCTCGACCTGAGGACATCGTTCAGCCAAAGACCTAAGCCGGCGGCTGCCACCACGAACAGGATGCTGCTGACAATGAGGAGGCTTCTCTCCAACTTGGTGCGTCGTCGCCACCAGCTTGGGTTCCTATGAATTAAGAAGAATACATGAATTAGGTCTCGCATCACATAATTAAATCCCAATTGAATCGAGTCATAGCAACTTTCTATTCCCCTGCTACATTCCTCGACACTCTGCTGCAAGTACCAAAGGTTGTGAGCAGCGAAGAAGAATGCGTAGCTTGGCTGAGCAGGTTAGGCAGGAACGGGTCGAACTTTGGAATTAATATCGGTAAGAAAGTGTTAAGATGGCTCGGAAAGCGATTCTAGTGATCAGCTGTGGCTCAGACTGTGCTGTGAATATGGGACTCAACAAGTTCCAAATGTGGCAATCGTTCCAATAAAATGATTGGACCTGAAATCTGCTGTGCAGTGTAATTGCTGGGCTCGTTTCCGATCTGCCAATGAATCTGCCTTCCGGACTCCCCACAACCACCTGGGTACTGGCTCTAGCCTGCCAATTTGTGGCTATAATGATTGTAGTTTTTTGTTTGTTGTTCAACTGGTTAAATTTTGTGCGCACAAGCTTGAAAAGTCATTTCTGCCGGCCCCACTACTCGTACTACGAGTACGAGTAGTTACGACATTTGAATTTTGTACATATAATTTTTATATTTATATTTTGCGGGTTTACTGGCACACGAACGAATACCCAGACCATACCATACCATACAATACCATACCATACCATAGCCAGCGAAGCTCTCTCTCACCCACACCACGAACCCCACACCCAGGCACCCACGTTCGGTGTGAGTGTCGGGCGTTGGGATGAAGCTTTTTTAATGTTAAACCATTTCCGTGGTCAAAGTGTAAGTAGATCAAAAATATAAACTGAAAACTGATGAATATTTGCACGCTTCAATTACTGCTCAAAATTGTAAAATAATAACACAAAATTTATGGCATGGCATGGCTGGTCCGAGCCAGCAACGAAGATGCTTTTAATGAGCGATTAAGTCACGAGCCGTAAATGCGTTTACGGGCGAGCACGATTAAGGGGAAAAGGCCAGGTCATGTCCGATGCGATGAGCAGTAAGTAGCAGAGACAGATTTCGAATTCTATGTGATACACATCCGAAAATTCATGCTCCATTCCACCAATGTTTGAGCAATTATCTTGGTTAATGTGCCTGAACTTTTTCAATCCAATGCCACGAAAAGGGAACAAATAAATAAATAAAAAATATATATATCTACTATTTATATTGTAGATTTAAGTATATTTGTATTTCTTCTACATTATCAGATGTATTCATAGTTATATAAAAAAATAACGCAGCGCCTTGCTTCTTCTATTGTACCGGTACCGTGTAAGACCAGCGCCGGATACAACGTGGAACAAGCTGTGTACAGGCGTTTACAGACGGCGACCACGACGACCGCCCTTCCTGCGGGTGGAATCGGATGGAATTGGTGTGACATCCTCAATGCGACCAATCTTCATCGAAGAGCGGGCCAAAGCGCGCAGTGCAGACTGGGCACCGGGTCCGGGGGTCTTGGTCTTGTTGCCGCCAGTAGCACGCAGCTTGATGTTCAGGGCAGTGATCCCGAGAAGCTTGCACTTCTCAGCAACGTCCTGACACTAACCATACAGTATATAGATGTGCCAGTTCATACAACGAAAGCGTCGCAGCTGAGTTTGCAGCGTACGTTCCCAGATCTTCGGCTTTGGGAATGGCCGCGTTCGGCTCTGGGAATGGCCGCGTTCGGCTCATGACGTCACACGAGCCGACTGGCAGCAAGCATGCATATGTTGTGTACGTGTACACTCCAAAATATATGATTGTATGCATAGAATAATTTTTAGCTGCCGAAACCGACTTTGTTCGAGATTTCAGTTTACGTAAACGTGTGTGTGCCATGTATTCACACATACTGTGCTTGTGTGCGGGCTCTAAAACACGTATTAACACGTATTTCCAGATTTCGAATAAGCCTCTAATAATGAAAACACAGACTTGCTGCCCCAAAAGGCTTTTTGTATTTTGGCCATCATTTTCGTAGCCTTGGATTTCATCAAGAGCAATATTATAATGAAGACCTCGTCTGATCTTAATTTCATCAAATAAAAGCACTGCTTCTTTTCCCTTAGTACTCATTCCTTCAACTATTGTCTTTAGGTTACTGAGTAAATCAGGATTAAATCCAGGTCTCATGTTTTTTAAAATAGCCCATCGCGCTAACGTGCGTTTCGATGGCAGTTTTAAATTTAAAACATCTCGAAGGTATTCATAAGTCCTTGACGAGTAAAAGTTAATATTCTGCGCAATTACTTTTTCTGCGGGGCTATAGCTCAATGTCTTTTTTAAAAGCATGATACATATAGTTTTTCCCTCCTCAGAAACATGAGACATACTATCTATTAGGGAAATAATATTTGGTTTTGATCTAGTTGATCTGATCCTGAAACGCCTATTTTTGCGATAAAGAATATTTTTTAAGGCCACAAATTGCTTCTTCAATTTGTAAAAGCCTTCCTGTCTTTTTCTTTGATCAGCCAATATCTCATAATATTTTTTCCTATAATATGCCTCGTTTTGCTCTTTTTTTAAGCAATTGTCACAAAACTCAATATCAATCGATTCATTTTTTTCTAATGGAACTTCAGGCGTTTCTAATCCACTCTGTTGCTCTACATCGATTGATATCATGTACATCGGCGAGTTTAATTCTCTTAGCCTTCAAAAATTTTCCAATTGGTTCATTGTCTTGTCTGTTTTCTGAAAATTCATACTCATCAGAAAGATCTGCATTAAATGGAGTTAATAACGTATTCTCAGACAAGTTTAATGTAGGAATTGCATTCGACTTTAATCGACGCTTTCCTATATACTTAACATCAAAATGCCGTTCACAAATTCGTGTATTTTTGTTAACCAAACTTCTATCCAAACTGCAAACCTCAACCCATTTATTAAACCTCAATGTATTCGATGGAAATAAGAATAATTTTACAGGAAAATCGGCAGAACTATTTCTATATCCACAAAGGCAGGAAGAAATAATGCATTTATAGCCACCCCTGCGGTTGTCTTTTTGATTAGCAGACGACATGCTCAACAATAAGAAGGAAAAAATTGGACCACAAAATAATGAATATAACAATATAATGGTTAAGTTAATAATAATGATAATTATATATAAAATAGAGATAATACAAATATATATTAGCAAAGAAAATGATTCAGCAGCAGCGGACAGACAACAAGCACACACGCATTCACTCCACGCACAAAAAAAACTTTCCGAAAAGGAAAAAGAGACTTGACACCCAAAATCACAATTTTTTGCATATGCAGGTCTACTACCATATGCAGCCTATACCACAAGCACTCAATCACACTCAGATATCAAAAAATAATTAAAAAGTCAATAGTTTACGTGTTATGAAATAAATTGTAGGAAAAGCTACCAACCAGCGGAAAACTCAGCTCACTTTTGTCTTTCTCACCAGATTCGCCCGCGCTTTGGTCTACCAAGCACACACACATACATCCCCATGCATCCCCATACATCCAAATACATCCCCATCCATACACACCATGCAATTGCGCGCCCTTTGGGTTACCATCCAACACCAAGCCAACTGTAATTTTGAATACCACCATACCCCCATATTTCATAATTTCATATTCATTCATATATGTAAATACATATATAAAATTATTTTAGTTCAAATCACTTGTTTTGTAGAATCTAAGAAACATAAACTTATTCAAAATAGTTGATAGTACGGCAGCAACGAAGTCAATTGCCGACGGCATTTATATATGTACATTTATTGACAAAGTTGCTAAATCGAAAGCCGACGGCTTTGCACAATATGTAATTTATAAAAGAAACCTGTCTAAATTAGGGATATGTATATGTAAATGTGCAATTTCAAATAAATCAAACAAATAGCATTTTTTATTTTAATATATTGTATTTATTTCCCACCCCACCCACTCTGCCCATTCCTCAGTTATATTGCGGCAGGTCAGCACAGGTCGCTACATCACATCAGCCCTCAAAACAAAACGAAAAACAAATTCAAGCGGCCAAAAATTTTAGAGCCCACACACAAGCACAGTATGTGTGAATACATGGCACACACACGTTTACGTAAACTGAAATCTCGAACAAAGTCGGTTTCGGCAGCTAAAAATTATTCTATGCATACAATCATATATTTTGGAGTGTACACGTACACAACATATGCATGCTTGCTGCCAGTCGGCTCGTGTGACGTCATGAGCCGAACGCGGCCATTCCCAGAGCCGAACGCGGCCATTCCCAAAGCCGAAGATCTGGGAACGTACGCTGCAAACTCAGCTGCGACGCTTTCGTTGTATGAACTGGCACATCTATATAATATACTGTATGGTTAGTGGTCCTGAGCAGCCAACATAGCGGCGTAGGGAGAAGCCTCGTCGCGATCAGCCTTGACCTTCATGCCGCCGGTGACGCGAGCAATGGTTTCGCGGCCGGACAAGTCAGTAACGTGCACAAAGGTGTCGTTGAAGCTGGCGTAGATGTGGGCCACTCCGAAGACGATCTCTCCATCGCGAACCTGGGGTCCCAGCTGGACCTGCACCTCCTCCTTCTGAACTTTAGCCTTTCTGGGAGCCATTCTGCAGTGTGTCGTCGATCAGCAGCAAATGCGTGAACCGGATACGAAAAAAAACCGGATAATATATATATGTATATATTATACATATGTGCATATGTGTGAGTCGACGCTCTTGAAAGTTCCCATATAAGTTTATTATTGAATTTGGCAAACTTATTTACATATTTGATTTGTTTTCAGCATTTATCAAACATTTTGGCAGCACATACCTGTAGTGTACCCGCATCGTATTTATTCGAATTTCTTATTCCATTCTCAATTGCATATTCGAGTATCGGCTGGCGACTTAATGAGTTCTACTTCAGCAAAGATTACAGAAAGAACTGGTTAAGATGTCGAAATTTTAAGAAAAGAATGCCAATCAATTAACCAGTTTTGTAAATGATATTACCAATTTTTACGGTTGCAGTTAATTGCAGGTACTAATGATGGCAAAATTACAAAGTTGAACGACATTTTCAGCCCGACTTGGCCCCAGCAGATCCGAGACTGTGCTCTCGTTGAGTGGATTTCCTACTGGCAGCTCTCGAGGCATGCAAACACAAAAACATGCTAAACAAACAGAGTGAGCAGGCGGTGAATAAGCAGAAACTTGAGTTGAGGGCCACATCGACACTGGAGTGCCCTTTCCCATATTGGATACTTAGGAAGATAATCTTCACAGCAATCTTGTATAATCCCACACACACTGTCGATTCCGTTTTGCCGAATGTGATTGACGATTGCTTAGCTCAGGTGAGAGCTTCCCCAATTAGCCACAAACGAGAATCGTGCCGTCATTCCTCGATGTCTGGCGGCATTTCCTTTAGGCAACTCTCCCCCTATCACATGCGAAGATCACGACCCACCACCGACCACCGACAACCAGAACCCAAGAACCTGTATCGTATCCCATAAGGCGCCTAGCATTAGCTCAACTTTTGCATTCCCATTGGCGCTGTGTCGCGCCTTATCAGGGATTGCGATGGATGCCTCGATGCATTCATGCTGATGGGAGATATCTCGCTCTCTCGCTGGTGATGAATACGAATACACAAGTGTTACCAACTTTATGTAAGTGGCAGCTGCTGGACGATGGGGTGCGGTGGGGTGTTCTGGTGCCCCGGGGCTCCAGCTGGGGTCCATGTCAATAGGTCGGGCAGTTTGAAGCACAGCCCAGCCCTCCTTTTGTCTCTCATCTCATCTCTGTGTCTTGTCGTCGGCGGACGAGCTGCGTTGGCCAATAAATGTGTCAAGTGCAGGCGGTGTGCTTTTGCCATTGACGTGGCAACACACCCACCCACACGCTCACACGTGATTCGAACACACGCATCGCACAGATAGAGATACTTCTATATCTACTACATACGTATGTATGTATGTACCCACATACGTAGATACATATGTGACTATATTTGAATCTGTGTGCGTTGTGTGAGTGACGTTTGTCGCTCATGGGGGGCTCCGGGCTCCGGGACTGTGTGTTTTTATTGTTTTGCCATTTAATACGTTTTTGATAGTTTCTGCTGTCCGTTGGCTCTGTCTTTATTAATATTCAAAGCTTGGATTGACAGCCCAGACATTTTGGCAATATTACCTATACCTTTTCCTCATTACAGCCCAAATTATTTGGCAATGCCCCTTCCTATGGCCCATTGGGCAGCCTTTAAAATAATAACTGCACCTGCTTAACCCACTGAGAGTACGAGATGTGAGCTACAGATCCTGAAGATTGTGGAAGTACCATCATGTCGTACCACGGTGAAATCTGTCTATAGGCTGGAGCTACTCCACTCTCTAATAGAGTGTGTTCGCTGCAGCATGACGCACATGACATAGTTAACAAATGTGAGGGAACACATTTGAGTTAATGGCTATGGTAATCTGCTGTTCGATATTTAATGAGACGTCCCACCAGCGGACAGGCAAGGTTTTGCAAAGTTTTACATTCTACGAGTATCGCTGCAGCTCCGCAGTTGCAACTCATTCGTAAATCATAAAAATCTTAAACAAATTTTAGTAAGTTTATCCATAGGCACGTGTAGGGCAGACAGTAAGGCTTTTCCTCGCATAGTTTGGGTTTGGCTGTCGTTGTACTTTGTCGTAATGCCCCAAAGAAAATGCCACGACAAATTGCCTGTCAAGTGTTAATTTGTGCCACAGACACAATTACCTAATACATTTTAATTTCGTTGTGTGAGAGATGCCACTGAGCTACTGAGACTCCGAGACTTGCCCGAATTTGCTCGCGTTTAATTGCCCAACGAAAAGCTGTCATATCTTTAAACTAAGCCGCTCCCCAGTGCGAGTGTATCTGTATCTACATGGTACCCACATAGATATGTACATACATCTGTAGTATCTGACGTAGCTGTGCGGTGTGCGCTCATTAAGATGTCAGGGACTGCAACTGAGACGCATTTGCCCAGAGAGGGAAACCAAATTTCAATCAAAAATCTAGATAAATGGGAAACACAAGAGATAGACCGATAGATAGATAGATACCTGTACCCATCTGATTTCTATGTAAATCCGTTGAGGTGCCGTCCAAGCTTTCTCTTTTGTCAGGCTTAAACTTGAACTTGGTCCCAAAGTGGATTTCTTGTATATGGATTGATCTTTTGGCTGGAGAGAGAAAATGTAAAAAATGGCAACAGGACGGACCCAACAGGTAACAGGTAACAGCAAGTAGAAAACCGCCGAGAGCCAACGACAAACCTCTCGAAATCTATTTACCAGCAGGAAGAGTGCAATTTGCCAGCAGGAAGAAATCAGCGACAATGCAATTTGCCTAGTGCCTTGCCGGTCCACTTAATTTACTACCTTTAATGGGAGCTCAGGGCAGGAAAAGCCAACGGAAGCTCCTCTGGAAGCGCCACAGCGAAATGCCAACAAAATTCACTCCACAGAGGAGGGGATGCTCAGCAGGGAGATGCAGATGCTCGTATATGCACACGGGAATAGGAGCAGTAGGACGAAGGAGTGGGGAAAATAAGAAGCCACGACTGCGGGGCCCGACGTTGATTGAATTGCCGTTGCCACGGCTTCGTGTTCACCGGCAAGGCCGCCTAATTACCGTTATGTGGCAGGATTGCCAACAACTTGTCGGCCCGGCCACCAAGGTTGCCGAAAAGAGTTGCGTTTCGCATGCTAACATCATGGAAATTATCATATCATATTGCAATGTATTTTATTGTATTGGAAGGGTGCCCAAAGCGCACACACACATGCAACACACTGGAAATATTGGCACATGAAAATGATAAGTAATGCGAGTGTGTACATGCACACAATAGCATAGCATAGTTGTTAACAATAGCCCCAAGTTCAACCAATTGATATGCACTACGCATAATTTGATTGTCAGCGAAATGGTATGTCGACCCATTTTCAGGGTTTGACCTCAAATATTGGAATATAATTATGGGGAATACTCGTTCGTTTAATAACTGTTATAGAGAGTTATACTTTTAACTTTTAACATGCGAAGAGAGTGCATCAATCTTATTGGATAAATTTCAAGGAAGGGTTTGGTATATGTACATATTGTTGATTCACCACTCAACTGTTCGCAAACGATCCTCGTATCACCTGACTCGTGGCACGTTCTCAGGTTCCATCAACCCCCTCGCATTAGCCTGAACAATTACAGTGTCATATTTCCTGAAGAGCCCAACCACTTGAAAGCCCAAAAGCCAACAACATCATCATCAATCACTGGAGAGACAAATAAGAAAATAATTTACATTTTATTATGTGGCAAATGAGCAATAAGGCCGCTTGCAAAAATAAAAGGGAGGAAGAACAAGTCAAAGACCGTGCCATTACTTGGACTTCACGCTCTAAAATCTTGTCGAATTACCAAGAATTATTCTGGAAATTAAACTGACTGTTGGCCTCATTCTCAGTTCCAGCGACTCACGTACGGTTCATAAGGAAGCGAGTCGATCGGCTTGCACCGCCCCCGCCACCGCAACTGCCAGGGCATCGAAACATGCCTCCATAAATTACAGCTCTTGTGAAGAAGACACCAGGCAGGTGTGTGCGGATTCTTTTGAACACCAAGGACTTTGCGACTTTGAAAGAGGATCACATAATCTATTGGTTACGGTTCATGGCCAAAACGTGCTTACTCGCCAAATTCTCTAAAGTATTTCGATTGAAAGAATACACACTCGAGAACAAAAAGAAAGTGTTGATCACAGAGAAACCAACGACCTCTGGGGTTCATAGCCATTGGGTAATCCAATGGAACTGACCGCCACGATTACATGCATGTATGTATGTTTCTGGGCTGTGGCCAAGTACAATTAAAAAGGGAAAGGTCAGTTATTATTTATGTATATGTATGTATGTATGTATGTTTGTTCATATGTACATGCTCGATGGCGGTGGGGTGCTCTTAACCACAGACTTCAATTCACCTTCAGAAGAAGCAAGTAAAAATAAAATGAAAACGCCAAGAAAACGCAGCCAGGCCAGCCGCATGGCCAAAGCATTGCTGACCATAATTGGAGTTGCACTCAAAGGTCTGCGTGCATTTAATTATGCAATTGAGCAAATAGCTGCCAAACAGAACCGCAAACGCAAAGCAAAAAAGAAACAACAGTCGACAAAACAATAAACTAGTCATAGTCCGTGAATCGCTTTAGTTCTTGGCTGAAGTCAACTCTCTGTCTGCCCCAAATACCATTTAGAAATAGAAACACTTGGGAAAAAATAGAGAAACACAGTCAGAATTAGTCAAACAATCTAAACCGGTAAGGCAATCGCCTCTAAAGGTGTGATTTTGGTTGTGTTTCTCTTTTTTTCCTTTATGAGCCGAGGGGTCCACAAAGCCTTTTATTGTTGAGAGTTTTTGTCTGAAATCGAACCCAAAAGATATATGGGGACTGTTTTATGTATGCGAAAATTTGTAGGTCAAAAAATTACGTAAAAAAGACATTTTTTTAGGCACGACAACAAAAAATACGAAAAAATGTTTGGCTTATGTAATTTTTTGACCTACAAATTTTCGCATACATAAAACACACATAAATCTTTCCATACCTAATGTATACCTAATGTATATACATAGGTCCATAACTTTTCTGTTTATATTTAATTATAAGTACAAAAAAGAGATCGGGCGAAAAGGTATTTCGATAAGGAAGGTCGAATGTCAAGCAGTTCTTGAAGGTGAGAGGATGCTGGGGGAGTTCAGTAAGTAAGTTCGGGGTTTGCTTAATTTTTTTATCTTCTGTAGATATTTTCTGTTTGCTCAGTGAATAATTTAATTTGAGCCCCATTAGCGGAACAATAGAAATGTTATTAAAATGATTCATAAACGGATGAATGGATGGTAGGAAACACTCGTCCCGTAGGTTCTCCAGCTAAGAACAATGCAATACAGTGGCAGTGGCAGTGGGAACAAAAACCATTTAAATTGTATGTTACTAGTACCTTAAATAACTTTCTAGACACGCGTTGATAAACAACTAAATACATGTTACTAATGCCAGGCTCAGTCTGGGCTTCGAAGCATTTCCTATAAACTAAAATCAGTCGCCTAACCAAAGTTGAATAAATGAAAAACCATTTATTGAAACGCTAATGAATTTCTCAGGCTTTTTGGCTTTTTTGGAGAGCGAGCCCAATTCATCATAGTTGAGGTGAACCTGAGTAAAACAACCGAACCGATCCCCAAATGAACTGGAGCCCCCGATGGAAACCCGTTTATCCATCGAAAATACAAATTTAATAAAAACAAAAAGCAGAGGCAACGATATTCCGGCTACTAGCTCTGTCATTGCCACTGCCAGCTCCAGCTCCAGTGATAAGCCGGAGTGGAATGGAGTCCCATACAGTCCGTCATTCCCCCTACGAAACGTGTTTTCAATAAACATGCGCAACTTTCTTTTTCCGACGCGTCCACACAAAATATGTACACATTTGTTTGAATATATGTAGGTATGTATATACATAATTAAGTAGGGTGGCGGCTAGTGAAACTGTCCGAGCCCGAAGTGGCAGGAGGCAGATGGGATCGCGAAACTTATAGATAGATGGGAGTTGGGAAGTATGGAAGACTCAGAAACACACATATACAATACTCAGAGATGGTGGGGGATATTAAAAACAAGTTGAAGACTCAACTTATGGATGAGCATTAGTGACGTACGAGGAGGAGAAGTGACTGGAGCTGTAATTTTAACAAATATAAACTTACTTAATGACTGTTTGCATGTCGGCCGTTTAGCTGTTTAACAATATTTGATTTACGACGCGACTAGTTTGCTTAATATTGTTATCTTTATGTTAACGAGACGCTGCTAAGCTGTTAACAAAAATAGATTAATTGTATTTAGTAAACACTTGAACTAAAACTCAAACTCAAACTTAAAATCTTAATGTGAGCGTCACAAAAGAAATGTCAATTTCTTCATTTACCCGCTGTTTATGTTATTTTTATTTATTCGACTATTTAGCAAGCAAATTTAGTTTTACACTGCGCTCTTCAGCTACAAATTTGAAAAAACAAACTGTCAGATGTATTTATTTTCACCCACTCAACGATTTGTAGTAAACTCGACAGCCGACCAGCGACGACTGTGGTCTGGGCCGACAAAACGCCTCTATATAAAAACAAAAGCGTGAGCTGAGCCCGTTTTCCCCCATTGATGGAGCTTGGATACTCTATCAAGTCAGGAGGAATCTTTCTTGTTCGAATCTTTTTAAAACAACTTGTCTTAGATCATTGATTGGCGATATAATTTTGAGAATTATATCTTATGTATTATTCCTATTTTTATACACCAAAGCTGATCGTTGCTCATTACAAACTCATTGCCGATTCCATATAACCTATACACAGGGTATCCGATGGGTATAGCGAGAGTGAGAGAGAATATACTACCTTGGAATGTACTACATAGACTGGAGTTTTTATTCTTAGAAGGTGTTCTATCAGCAAAACTCCTTCAAAGTGCATGTAGTATGAATATTTTATTCACAGATGAGAAAAAGCAAAAATTATAATTGCAAACAAGAGTCAAAAATGCGTCAATATAATCTTTGAATATTTAAAATTTAAAAAAGAACCGCCTGTAGAGTTAAATTTTTAAGTTAAGCGAATCCAGATCCAGTGTATGCAATATGAATGCTCTTATCGCACAAAAATACCGATATTAATTTTTGATATTGATATTTCGATAGTTGGCACGAAATAAAATACACACGTTGCGGGCTGAATGGAACAAAAAAAGGCGCGTGGATTTGAAATGCTTATCAAAAAAAAAAACAATAAAGAGAAAATTAAAGATATTAATATAAATTGAATAAGACTGAAAATATATAACTATTAAACACTTCCATCCATCGCGTTTTTAAAACTTCCTAAATTTAAAACAGCGTACTAATTTCAATACGATATTTAATCTGATATTCTCGACTTTTAAAATATGTACGAATTAACAACTATAACAATGTACATAAATCAAGCCATATACCATGCAATGTAAACGCTGACGTTCGGCACCTGATGCGCTCTCACAGAGCCCAAATTAGTATATGGAAAAATCTCTCTCCCTTTCTCTGACATCTATCTGGCCGGGCATAAGAGCGATCGGCTTCGGCTAGACTTTTGTTCCCTAAAATATGTAAGTTTTCCCATTATAAATCAAAACAGTCGATATTTCTTGCAATTACATATTGTATTTATTTAATTATGCAACTTGTTCGATCACTTTTACATACACATGCTCAGCAACACATCGTCTGCCGTATGTGGAGGCATGTTTTAATACTATTTATGTGTGTATTTTTTACAGCGCATTGATATACACATATTACCGATTCATTCTCAAATATCAAACAACAAACCGTACTGGACTGTCCTGTCCTGTCCTCTGCTCTCCTTTCGCAATATGTACTCCTCTTAAAAGCGCATGTGTTGTGTTATGTGTTTGTTTCTCTACTTTAGAAAAATATATATGTATGCCGTTATATATTATGAAGTAGCATTTTTTTCTGATTACATGGACTGGGTACAAATTTTTGTATACAATTCTTTTTGGTTTCTTGTGTCTCCAAACTACTTGCATTTGGGTTTGGTTTGCGTTTCCACTTCCTCATAAAACGGTTTTCTCAACAATTTCTGTGTGATCTTAAAGTTTAGTAAATGTCATAAATGGAAGTAAAATTCATCAAGAGTGTTTTCTTTTCGGGCGTGTGCCTCTACAAAAGCAGCTACAATAAATTTGCTCAACATTTTCGAGTCTGTGCTTGTGTGTGAGGAAGGGATCGGTTCTCGTTCGATTCGATTCGTTTCAACTAAGTTTTTTCTTATTTAAGGCAACCTCTTCGAGAGCAAAGCAAATGGGTATTCAAGCTACAATTAAAAAAACAAAATACATACATCCGTGTGGCTTTTTATGCATAAATAATTTGTTGCGTGTATTTGTTGTATGATTCCTTTCTGTTTTTTACGCTTCTTCTTTTAGTACTTGTAAGTAATACAGAGTTATGCTTAATGCAACTATTATAAATTTTCATTTAAATTAAACTAAATTTAAACTTAAACATTTAGTAAAGGCGCGCCTCGAGCGTACGCTGTTCTTTTACATGTTCTTGTTTTATTCTGATCTGATTGATTTTTCTTGCACATTTCATCGATTTGCTTCCGTTAGCCATTTGCAGAAGCACAAACGGACAAAACAAAACAGTTCTGGGGTCGCGACAGCAGATCACTCCGCGCGATAATATCATAGAACAGAATTCAGTAGGCAGATTCGATAGAGAATTAGTAACATATATGTTGGAGTGGGGGCCGGCGCACCCGTAAGGCGTCTGTGGAACTCAGAGGGAAAACTCAATTGATCTGCCTCGAAACGTTTCGCTGGGTATAAGGGGTGGTGGCTGGGTGGACTGTGTGGGTTGTGAGTGTTTGCGGGGTTAACTAAAAATCTAGAAATAGTATAATGTGTTTATCGGATCGTTAGCCATTGGGAATACACCATGAATTGCTTCAAATATATTTAACTAAACAATATGAATTTGAAAATTCACGTAACGAGCACACAACAGAAAAAAATGCATAGAACACCATGTAATGTGGGGATGATGGGTGGCGTGGCGTGGCACGAGTTTCGTATTGATAGACAGACATGCCACAAGATGCAGATGCGTTCTACATGCCAGATGAATCCAAGTGTATGTGTGGGTGTGTATGAGTGTGTGCGCGTTTACAGCAACGTATAAAATACATTCCAGGCAAATCCGTTGGAGAGAGTTTAACTACTACCACCTTGGCCCTTGCCGTAGATAAGCTCCTCGCAGATCTTCAGCAGATCGGCATTCTCGCGCGACTTCTGCTGCAGCTGCTCGGCCGTTGAGACGCGCGACACTTCCTCCTTTTTGAGTAAAGCTTTCAGTTTTTTCACCTCATCCGCATGCTCCCTTGTGTTGGTGTCCAGCTTTTTATTGGCACTGAAATAGGAATGAATAATTTGAGTCATTGATTGATTCCGGGTAGATGGTTAATGGTCTTCGGCCTCACATTTCCAGCTGCTGCATGGCATGACTTTTCATCTTCTCGTAGCGCTGCTCTTGCAATCGCAGATTCTCCATCAACTGTTTCTTGTCCGTCAGCAGCGTATCCTCGCTGTGTTTCAGCTGTGAGGTCATCTCTTTGCTCTTTTCATATTTCCTATAATAATAATATGAGAGTATCATATTAGATTTGTTCAACAACGGGTTATGCCGGATAGATCGATAGAGACAGATAGATATTTCTTACACATGCAGATCGGAGAATGTCGTTTCCAGCGACGTTAAGTGATGGTAATTTGCATCGCGATCAGTTTGCACATCCTGCAATTGCCTTTCGTAGTTCTGTGTCAGCTGCTCTTTCTCGCTGATGAGCTCTGCAATAGCTTTCTCGTAAGCCTCGATGACGCCACTGCAAATGATTTATGATAGAACAATTAGCAATTGGCTGGAGGTGGTTTAATCGTAAGGGCAGGACCCACGTGAGCTTTGAATTGGTTTTATCCTTTTCTGTAATGCGCTTAATGAGCGCCTCTTCACGCTGCTCTGCATCCTTGAGCTTCTTCTCAATGTCCTCTGAGCGGGTTCTAAAAGTAATATGGGGGGAATCGTGTCAGTATATCTTCATTATGATTCTGCATCTACTTACACTTCATTTTTGATCTTCTTCTCCAGTTCATCCATGTTGTTGTAGGTGTGGGATTTGTCCTCCGAATTAAGGCTGTGCAATGGGAATAACATGTTAGAGTACAAGCCGTTTTTGATTGGGGCAGCTGCTACATACTTGGAATTATCGAAGGTTTTATTGCAATCGTTGTCTATAACGTCCACACTCATTTTAGCATGCTTCTAAGAAACGAAACGAAAGGAATATAATCTTAGGTAACACACCATCCTCACTTTTTACTCACTTTTGTCCTATCCACTGGTGGTTTATACCCAGACTTCTGGACTGCTTCTTTGGCACTGGATTCAATGACAAATGACTGATTGCTGCCACTCGATTCGTGCTCTTCCCATGTGGGACTCAGGGCTCGATTATGGTTATGGTTGCCCAGGATATTGAGCAGGGCCTGCTCCTGCTGCTGTGGATGGTTCACTGGCACCGGAGCTCCGAGCAGCGGATCAAACTTCAATAGCAACGAGCTACGATCCACTGGGGCATTATTGCTGCCTTTGGTGTACAAATAATCGAAATCTGAAGAGTTGAGTATTACTGTGGATGGATGTCGATGGTCGTGCAGCGTGTGGGTTTGTATATTTGTGTGTGCGAGTGTGAGTGGTGCATGCGCGTACATTTTGTTGTTGGATGAGAAGTAAGAGAGAAAAAACATATCAGATTTTAGTCACTGGTTCTTTATAGTTTCGATTGTAATTACTGTCAACTTCAAGACAATACGATTCCGGCCTCTCTGATCTGAGAAGGAATTACCAAACACACACAGATGGGGCAGTGTAAGGGCCTAAAGAAACGCCCCTTGAATGGCAATCATGGAGGGTTTGAGATAAAAACGGCGAGACGTGAGAGGTACAGGAAAAAGGGCTACGGTTGAGGTCGAATGTTTAGATGACTTGTTTTAGTAGAACGATGAAGAAATAGTTTACGAATGCAGTGGAAGCTATCTTCTATTTACCAATATATGTATGCATTTATGTACATATGTATTTACACGTTTTTTCATACTTTTTGTGAAAGGAGAAAGCAATTCAGGTAATTGTATTCTATCTCTAATATCTATGAAAAAGAGAAAGGAATAGCTAAGGACTATAAATCTCGAGTCTGTCTACTAATTTCTCATTTCCATTTCCCCTTATTTTGATCGCTTTTAGATGCTCTTTCTGTGGAAAAGATTCACAAATGGCTATGGGAGGGAATACATTCGTCTCTAATATCCATGTTTCACTTGTTGCAGTCGACTTTTAGATGCTCTTCTTAATGGAAACCATAAAAAGAGTATTTAACGATTCTCATCTTTTGCAAGTCTTTGCGAGTCTTCTCCTACTATCTCTACTTTCTTTGCCCCTATCTAATCCCACAAGCAGCTGTCGAATCTTTCTCTTATTGCTCTTCCCTTCTTTCTCTTTCACTTTAAATGCGTGTGAGATTGAGTGTGCGTGGGTATGTGTGTGGAAGTGTGACTCGCCGAAAAACCACACAAAGCGGAAGGAAGGAAGAACCATTGTTCTTCTGGCAAACACGAAAAAATAAGATATGACTCAAAATGAAGGGGACTCTGCACCCTTGAGTACCCCTCCACACACCCTCCCGAGGGGACAAAATGAGGTGTGCCATGTTCTGCACAGAAGCCACATTATTTACCATCTACATACATATACATACATATATAATGTATAAGTAAATATATAAACAAATGACTGAGGCTGAGGCCGACGCTTTAGATACCCTTGACTATCGTTTCAATGCAAGCACATGAGATAATATCCGATTTTGATTAAATTTAAACAAGTTGGGATTGGATTTCTTGTCGGTTCCGATTTGTATGGAACCTCAGACGGACCAAAATATGTACAATGTACATAGATAATTTCTTTGTAAGAAATGTGTCCACTTTGTGTGGGAATCGTTCTCCCCTCAAGGGAACAATAATGGGCGGCTTTAAAAATAGTAAAATGAGAACCCGGGCAGGCCCACATCCACATGCAGGTCATTTGTGAATCCAAGGAAGGCAACGCGGACGCAGGGCAACAACAGTATTTGTATTTTAAAAACATATTCCAAAACAGAACCAAGAGCAAAGCAAAACAAAACAAGAGAATCCGCTGCATCGCGACTTGTGAGTCATTTTATGCAATCGACAAAAGAGGTTTAAAAGTGGGTTGATTGACAGACTGATGCAGAAGAGAGAGAGAGAGGGAGAGAGCAAGAACAAACTGCCAGAGTGCGACCGAGAAATAGAGAAACTTTTTCACTGAAGTGCACTTTAATTGCGTGTCGTTTTGACAACTTTTGCATTTTCAAGATTTTTCACAGTTGTTTCCTCACAATCATGTTAACCGTGAACCACGCAGCGCCCACACAGACATGGTGGTACTCTCTCGTGGAGCGAATCACCGAATCACACAATGAAGTTTCACGCTCTCACTCTCCGCGTATATCAATTTTTTCCTCATCTTGTGGCTTTATTGATGCTTTTGGTTGTTTTCTTAAGATTTTTTTTGTTTCGCGCACAGCTGCTTGAGATATTTTTAATTTCTAGCTTTAAATCCTAAGAAAACACCAATTGGAGATGTTCTCCACAATCGCGATAAACGAAATATTTATATTCCAACTGAAAATTACATTTTCTGGTTTAGCAGTTGCGCCAATCGAAAAACGAGAGAAGACGTCACGGCCCAGGCCAGGCGGGGCAAGCAGAGCGAGTGTTGAAAACTAACTGAAATGGAATTTCTTATTGCTTACGTTTCTCCCCAATTCCAATAAGAAAACCAGCGCACGCACGCAGAGACAGAGAGAGCGCGAGAGAGCTGGCTAGAGTGGGGGCAGATTCTGACTGGAGTGTGTGACAGTGACGCGTATGCAGCAAGTGCGCAAAGAGAGTCGCATAGTAAAGAGAGCATTGTGTACACGTTGTATGTTTTGGAGCAGTACGTTCTCCCCATTTTCTCTCTCGCTCAGCTGCAGTTGTAAAAGTGCATGGTAGGGAGAGTTCTAACTTGAATTCCTATGTGCCTATCCATATCTGTGTTTGTTTGTGTCAGTGGGAGAGACGAACGGCGCACTATGGTCCAAACGACCACTTTTGTGGGCCAAAGTTAATAATTCGCCAACGAAACAAGATTTTTTAAATTGGTTTTTTTTATAATAAATATATTATACATATATTATATTATATTTAATAAATATAATCCAAAGGAAGTGGATTACAAAAAAAAGAGAGTGGCACTGCCGTTTTTGAATAATGCATATTAAAAAATAATGTAAATATATGTAATAAAAAGTATTTATAATATTCTGTACAGCCTTTCGAATCAATTTAACTTTATCTGGGCTTAAAAAAAATTTTTAAAACAAAATAGAACGGCATACAACTCTGTAGTGTTGATTTTGCGGTTATGGTCTACAAATGCTAATTTTAATATTTGTTATAAAATGTGTTATTTCATACCATATAAATTTCAGTAAGAATTTATTAAACTATGTCACACAATAGATTTCCAAGCGGGACTAGGTTGGACTCATTTTTTATACCTTTTCAAAAATCCCTTTTTAATATAAACTGACTAAAAAAAGGATTTACTTTAACATATATGTAAGTACGAAGACATCACAGCTACCAGCTACAGTTCACAATACAAAACACCTAGTAAAAACCCAACAGATTAAGATTCATTGAAAAATTTAATCAGTTAATCGTATTTTTCAATTTATGATAGATTTAAAACTATAATTAAATTGACACTTTTTCACTGCGCGTGCTTTCAGTAACAACAGCTGGGCTGCACAGCTGATTTTGCGAATGTGGCTTACATGGTTAATCTTTTTTTTAATACAGAGTGATCAAAACCACGGTTTTTCTTTTAAATTTTGAAAAATGTGTTTTGGCCAACAAAAGTGGTAGTTGGGACCATAGTGCGACGTGAACGCCATGAGCTCGACGACAGTGTGACATCGCTATGGAAGAATGCAAAATTTTGGAACACATGGTACATAGTACAGGAACATATTTAGTTAATGTATGCAAATTAATATCTTCCAGTGTGTTTTTTTTGGGATATTTAGCATATCAAATTGATATTATCAATGAAGTGTGACAAGCGGTGTGACAGCTTCCTACTTAAAGAGGTTTCACTGTAGTCTAGCCTTGCTTCTATGAATGATGGGGCCTGAGAGAGCAATAGGAAGTTTCTCAGTTTTGCTGTTGCTGTCGTTTATGTGTGTGTCCATGTGTGGGGGAAGAGATAGTCAGAGTTGCATTTACCTATTCAGCGATAACGATAGATATGCGTGAGCTCGCAAAGGTTTTAAAATATAACAAATGCTGAACAGGCATTAAATAATTATAAATTTAATCCCACCTATTGCATACATGGGCAATTTTCAAATTAAGACATTAGTTTTGTTAATTAGCCAAAAATAAAAATGCTCTCATCAGGCCACTAATACAGAAATTCGTCAATTGGACAAGATGACGTCACAGCGAATCGGTTTCTTCAGTTGGCGATGATTACCGCATACGATGTTTGCTGATAAGGCCTCCACCGGGGAGCGAGCAGAGAGCGCTCTAAACCAGAGAGAGTGCTTTCCTCTCTCTTGTTCTGTGTGTGTGGGAGCGGAGAAAGGGAGCGAGGGCAATGCGGCATTTTCGGGGCAGAGGGCAGCATAAAAATGCAGGAACAGGAAGAGCAACCAAAACGTGCAGACAAAAAATTGTGTGCACTACTACCCCTTCCCTACTCCCACACACACACACGCACACACACAACCGATGCCATTCAAAAATTATGCACCTAATTGATATTGTGTGTGAAAGTGTATGACATGAGGAAGGGTATGTTGATTATGGTCCAGATGTTTGTAACATAGAGAACGGTCAAAAAATAGTCCAATTGTACATGCCTCAGTCAATAAGATTCAGATACAACTGTATGAACCAACTGTCATGGGAGCAACGGATATTAAAGGGTATCTAAGACTTCGATCTCAGAAGCTGACTTTCCTTTCACGTTTTTGTTCTTGTGAATGCAGTTGCTGTTTTTGCTGGATTTCCTGTTTGTTTCACCGTTTGCTTCTCTCCCTGCTCTGCTCTGCTACTCCTACTCCTATCTCTCTCTCTATCTGCCCCTTGATTTGTGAAGTTCAGGTTCATTGCCTTGCATGTGCGGGGATTTATTTTTACAGTTAGATTTCGTTATGTGCTACAGCCGGTTGGAAAGTTCATGGAATGCATTAATTTCAAGTTCAAAAGCTAAAAAAGCATGCATGGAATGGGGATGCGGGTGGATTGGGGACGGGGAGTGTTTGATGGCATAAGGTCACGAACATGCAAAGAAAGCGATGTTGGCACTCGTATTCCAGGAATATAAGACAAGAGCTTTGAATACTTACAGTTTGTATTACTTGCGGTATCATGAAACTCCTCTTCGGAGAACTGCTCCTCCTCCTGCCCCTCTTCAGGTAGACACATGGGGGGTGCTGCTTCTCCCAGTCCGGACTTTGTCTTGGCCAGATTATTAAACCCACTACTGGTGTATTGTGGCGTCTTGAACATGTCATCCGTCACGGGCGACATGGCCCCAAAGTGCTCCACAAACACATCGTCCTTTTCGTCGCTGGCACTGAGATGGGCCTGCTCCTTGGCGGACAGGGCCTGCTCCTCGACAACAGCGATGGCGTTACCTTGGCGAGAGGCCGTCGGAGCAGGCTCCACATGGATGGGCGGACGAGTTAGGTTTTGATGGGTGGGGATTGGTGGCGAGTAAGGAACTTGGTCCGGGATCCGCGGGGACCTGAGCACAGTGGCCTCCTCAACCTGCATGGAGACGTCCACGTCCATGGCCTCGAAATCCTCGCTGGCCATGCTTTCCTCGGTGGCCTCCATGGCCGGCGAGGCATTCGTCTCCAGACAGAAAGTGCGTCGAGGCTTAACCTTCTCCAGGGAGAAAGTGCGACGCGATGTGGCCGCCTCCTGCTGATCCTCCATCGACTTGATCACGGAGAAGGTGCGACGCTGTTGCTCGTCGGCTGTTTCCAGGGAAACGGCAAACGTGGCCGAACCTTGGAGCGGGGTGCCTTCATTTTGAGTTGTGCTCGCTTCAATCTGTTTTCCGCTATCAAAGGTACCGTCCAGCGGCGACGGCGAAACCGAAACCTCACCCATGGGCAGCGTCTCATTCAGATGGCGCTGCTCTGGACTCGGATGCGTCACTTGTATGGTCACCGGCGACTTGGCAATGACTCCCGGTGCGCACATGCTCAGCTTGCGTTCCGATGAGGGCTCAATGACGGCCTCCTCCAGGTAGGAAATCTCCTTCTGCTCGGCCGGAGCGTGCGGCGAGCGAGGAAAGTGTGCGGGCTGCTCAACCGGACCTTTCATAGGAAAACTTGGTGAATTGGGTCCTGAAGAGCGTCCCTTGGGGTTGGAGTAGCTGCTGTCCAGCTCCAGACAAAGGGGCTTGGTGGTTCGTTGCAGCTGGGTAGGTGTAACGGCCACCACAGCCCCCCGATCGGATGGTTTTTCTTCTGGGACAGTTGACTGATCATATGTTCCTAGGTCGTCTTCATGGGCGGGCAAGGGGAACTCTTTGAGTGCCAGGAACATCAGTTCCTCGGCAGTCTTTGCCCGATGTGTGGGTATAGGCGGAGATATGGGATATTCCACTCTGTTAGCCTGCAGAGTGGGAACGGGTGGGGAGAGCGGAGCTGCTGCTGGCTCCTCTGGCTTCTTCAGGAGCTCCCCTGCAGGTGCTGGAACAAATTGTTGTATTTCCGGCTCCTGAAGTGGTTCCAGCTGAAGACTGTGCTCGTGTCCGTGTTCCATGGAGATATGGCTGCTGTTCATCAGCAGAGAACATTCCTTTGGCTCCTGCTTTTCAAATCGTTCCTCCTGAGAATGGGCTATGACCGGCTGTTCCTGCAGTTGGCATATCTGTAAGTTTTCTGTATATTTTTTTGGCTCCTCCTGAAGCATTTCATCCATCGTAAGAGTTTTGGCAAGCTCTTCCTTCTCCTCGCATGCCTGTGACTGATCTGTTTTCTCCTGAGTCACTTCCTTGCACTCTTGAGGGGAATCAACTGCCACTTCCTCTTTATTAGGCAATTGCTTTTGCTCTTGGGGAGGATCAACTGCTGGCAATTCCAACTTCGCTTGCTCCTGAGGCGATCCCTTCTGCTGGGGAAGATCAACTGCTGGCAAGCGCACTTCTTGCTGCTGGCACTGCTCTACAGAATGCTCTGGCTCTTTCTCTGCAAGCCGTAGAGCTTCCTGGACAGGCTTCAGTGACTGTGGTTGCTCCGCTTTTAGGGGCACCTCTGTGCTCTCCTGCAGCGGCTGCTGTTGCTGTGGTTGCCCAATGGACAACTCTTGACCCATTCCGGGTGGCAAGGCATCCTCGAGGAATTGCTGCTGCAGCAGTTGATGATCCTCTGGACCCAAGACATTCTTTAGCATTTCCATGGTCTCATTGATTTCGTCCACATCCATTGGCTCGTAGCTGGTGTTGTGTGCAACACTGCCAGCCAGTGGATCACTGATTGTTTGCTCCAGCTGCTGTTCCAGCACATCGTTGAGGGCACTCGAATAGGCCTCCAGCTCGGACGCATCACAGGAGAACTTTTCGCTGTTGAGGGACATGCACTCCACAAAGACATCCGCATCCGATTGATCCGCTTTCAGTTGGGCTGCAAATGGCATAGAAATTTACAGATTTTTCTCTTAATTGGCTTTGTATCGGATTACGCTTACCCTCCATTTCGGCACTGAGTGGAGCGAGCTCTGGTATCTCCTCCTCATCGAACATTCCGAATCTGGGAGCCACTGGCTGTGTCTCCAGCTCCTCCGATGGCGGTTTGATCATTGCCGTAGCCAGAGCCTTTTGTTTCTCTAAGCTCGACCTGACACCCTGCTTCACTGCCAGCGGACTCATCTGCCGAATGGAGAAGAAATGGAGAAGACTTTTGCAATTAGGTGCATAAAATCAAAGAAAATTAATTGCTAATTTCGTGCATCGCGTGAGGCATGAGAAGACAGCAGAAACAGCAATTCCTCCTCGAATGAAAAATTATGAAAATAAAGCAAAGAAAAATCAACATAATCCAAACAATTGGCAGACGAAAATCGTAAACAACTGATGATGATGATGATGGGTTGGGATGGTGCAGCAGCTGCTTGGGGATTTTATTAGGAATTGTTGACACACTGAAGGAATGATCCACAGGGGCGCCAACAGCGGCAGGGAAAACGACCTGGTGACGGAAATAGCTAGCATCTGGGACCAGGCATCGAAGTGCCCTTTACCCTTTAATGATCTTTTTCGTTTCTCTGGGCCGAGCCTTCTGCTTCTGTGAAGAATGTAGCCTGAGCATGTGAAGCAGGAAGGATCCCAGTGTTTAATCGATGAAGGACACATCAACATTGATAAAACTCTCTGTGGGAGATAGAAACAGCATATATTTAACGATATGGGCAAACCATTTACCACTGCCCACACTTTAGCATGTGAGAGCACACTCACCCGTCCGTATACCCATCCCCAGCCCCAGCCCCATCCTCAACGTCAACCCATTCCCATCTCACCAACGGACAAGCAAATGTCATTAATTTAAAAAGCCACAGAATAGCGCCAGACGACATAGACGGAGACGGGGCAGTGGCAGTGTATCTGGGTCGTTGTCGGCTTTCGTGCAATGCGAAAAGAAAATCCGAACATGCCGGGGCCGGGACCGGGTCCGAGTTTTGTCTACTACTCAGGGCCTTGATGCAATATTGTAAACGCGAAATTTAATTAGAGCGCAATACGATGATTACCCTCAAGCAGCAAGGTTAAAGTCAGCCGGGAATGGGTGGGAAAAATGGGTGTGTGGTTATGATAGATTGGGATTTGGGTAACAGATAATTAAAGCCAAATGGAATTGGGATAATTAGAGATTTCATTGGGAAGCCAATCCAATGGAAACCCTATTTCAGCAAGAGTTCGATTTCGATGGGAAAAAGGTTGACTTACCCAGATTTGTGTATTGGGAAATCAACAGAATTATTCTACATAAAATGGACTACAACGCAATAGTAAATCTCTCAAAGAGCACACAATCCACACAATATTTTCACAGAAACTTTATGACATACCTCCGCACTCATGGCCTGCAAATGTTCCATTTCGTGGGCACTAACTTGGCTCAGATTCACATTGATGTCAAGCAGGAGCTTCTGAATGCTCTCCCTGCCGCTGGGCTGGGGATTCGGATCGGAATTCCCCAACCCCAGCAGATTGCTGTGATCCTCTTCCAGTTGAAGCAAATCCTCTGTTGCCGAGTCCAAGAGCTGGCTCAGATCCTTGTGAGCAGCCATGCTGGCCAATGCGGATGGGGCATCCCTTGGTTTGGAGCTCGATGAGTCCGTCGACGACTGGTCGCCACTACTGCCACTACTGCTGCTGCTGCTGGCGTCTGTCATGCCAATGCTCAGGGGCCGTTTGATTATGTTCGCGAGGAAATCCATGGCGACAAACTCGTACAAAATGTCTCAACGCACGATTAACTTTCTCGAGACGTTCACGGTTTACGGTTCACTACTTCGCACTTAATTCCTTATAAATGATCAAATTTCAGTGATTTTCCGTGTGTGTGTTCTTCTGTCTTATTCTGACGCTCTGATATGTGAGGGCTCGCCTTCTTTGAAAATTCGACTTTTCGATAGTGATTTTTTTTATTCCGTGCGAGTACGCACATATGTACACACATATATTGAATAATAGCCGAGATTCTAGCGACCCGGCGCCGCGTGCGTTTCTCGCTGGCTACTGGCCCGTTCGGGTCTGTCTTTGAAATCAATTTAAAAATATTTTCGTTTTCAATTTGCTCAGCGTCGTATATTTCAGTGCATCCATATGTGTATTTGTATCTGTGTTTGTATTTTTGTTTGTGTGTCGAGAGAGGAACGTCGCTGACTGCTGACTGCTCGAGTGGCATCCACCAAAAACGATCCGGATGTGTGTTTGGGTCTCTTCTCTATTGGATTTTCAGCCCACATGGGCGCTCTCCTCATTATCAGCGTGCTCGTCTTTTCCTGAGTGGTACACTAGTAGCTCCTGATCATCCACTATCACTGAATAAACGTCACATGAAGATTCAGATATGGCACGAGGATAAGCCAGAAGAGTCACATCCAATAATTAAACACTCTGCAGCATTCCTTCCTGATATTTTCTAAATATTAGCTCACATATCATCTATCGTATAGATGCTTAAGATGCCCGATCGCTTAAGTCGGTGGGGCGAACAAATGCAATTCAATTAATGGAAGACACTTAATTGAACTCGGAAAATTCGATTGATTTCGTTAATGAGTGCAATGCCGAGTGTAAAAAACAATTCTACAGCTCAGATGCCAACCGTCTTGGGGGAATTACAGAGGCAAACTGAAAGGCCTTAGACAAGACTCAGACCCAGACTCAGGCACAGGCACAGACTGAGGCAAAAGTGCAACACAATGCAAATAAACCGAACACCAGAGAAAGGGGGGCTAAAAATGGGGCACCAAATGGGGCGCGAGTGGCTAATGAATGAAAGTGTTAGACAGTCAGTTTCTGCTGGAGAACCCTGTACTTCCCACAGTGTGTGTGTGTGTGTTTAGATGTGGATGCCAAGTGACATGCAATCCCGTAGCCGGCAGCCAGAGTCAGAGCTGGGCCCATTGTTGCGCATCGTGCACTCGAGGAAGTGCTCCACATTGCTCCACGGCTGACTTTGCATATTTTGAGAGAAACGGAATATCCCACAGACCCCTGGACTGAAAAAGAAGCGGCAGGGGCAGAGGCAGAGGCTGGCCGATGCGTGACAGGTGACAAGATATCATTTGATACAACTGGAAAGAGCAGAGCCGAGTGGAACCCAATCAGGAAATGGTGTATAACGAGGAGCGAAGCTATAACTTTGACTGTAATTCGAATACTTTTTGGCCAAGGCATTCCATATGGATCCCAACTAAAGCAAACAAACGGGGAAAAGGCAGGCAGCTATAAAACAAAAAATAGACTATAAATAGCCGAAAACAAATGCAGACAGCGACGACTGAAATGTGGGGGAGTATGCACCCATATCCTCCTTCCAGAACAACGTTGGTGGCAGAGGGAAGACAATTTTTGATCGCATGTACAATGACCTTTTGGCAGCACCCTATAAGCATTTACCCTTCCAAAAGAATCACAGATCCCTCTGCCAGATGCACAAATCCCAAAAGGGCGCGCCTCGTTAGCCGGGTTTATTTTTGTTTTCACTTTGGCCAAGTCAGTTTTTGGCACGCTTTGCCAGCATCTGGACTCTGTTTCGCCGGCCCACAATGCAAAATGTCAAGAGCACATAACCCCGACCAAATAAGAGGCGGCCAAAACGGGCAGATATGTATCAATAGTATTTCAGTGCAATGTACAAACTTCACTTGATGGATATTCATATTGCATACCAGAGTCCCTTGCCAAGAGTCCGAGTTCGCTGATACCTTGCCTGGTCTATTACCCATTAAGGGGGTGTACGTATTTTGGTCACTGCTGCCGGTAAACGTCCGATCGCTGCCAGAAATGGAACACACTGATCGAATGGGGGACGCAGGCAACTCATCCAGAGCAGAAGCGACAGCTGCCATAAGAGCCATTAAAACTGCACCAGCAGAAAATATACGACGAGGAGAAACAGAGAATTACTTGTAGCAGACCAGACGCAGCGCGGCGCATGGTCCCGACGTCACAGAAGCCCAACAATGCCAATACGAAATTGCGGAGGGGACGCCACCGCCTCTATGGACGAATCGAATCGAATCTATTTGCACATGATAGAAAGTGAATGTTTTTGTCTATATCGGTCGAAGGGACACGCCCACAGCTGGCTGAAGGCTGCATGCGCATTGCCTTACCTTAGTGCCGCCATCGTTTTTGTTGATTTCCCTCAAGACACTGCGGCTGCCGGGACCTAAGCCCAAGCTATTGTCGGCCGAATTGAATTCCATGGCATATATTGACCTCCAACGTATGCTGGTTAACAATAAACTTTGTATGCACACCGTATAACAATAATTAACAATACTAAGTGACGCGATCTACTTATTTTTCCTTTTTTCGACAAAATGCCGCTACAATTTGAAGAAGCAAAAATTAGAGCTGGAAGGCCATCGATATCTCTGATTTCATGTAGATCACTATCGATGGAATTTCGTTCACTATCGATAGACGCGCATCTGAAATTTTTTTTAAAAATAACCGAACAGTGCACTGAATAACACTACTCCTGAAATTGCTTTCATTTCCTATATCTACTGGCTTTCAGTCGAACAACTAAGGCACTAATTGACACAAAATAATGTTTTCCAGCACACACAGGACACCAAGCCAGACAAATTGTATCTGACTGCAGGCATTGTCTAGTGTCATAACACTTTAAATGTAAAAGTAAAACAATTTTGAAAACCCGTCTTATTTTGAGCTTTCTCCCACTTGTAATGCGTACGACTGTCCCGTTCGCCTTCAGAGAAATGCACATACATACGTTGTTATTGTGAAGCCAAGGTGTAAATTAAATTGCGCACAGCCCAGCAATTTCGGGCACTTGACGAGGGAATTTTTTTATTCTAAGCCATTTTTTTTTTATGGTAAGCAAGTGTTTCAAAATTTTCCACATCGAAGAAAAAGTAAAAATACGTTCATTGAATTTTATTGAAATTTTGCGAGTTAATACAAAACTAAAAATATAAATTAATGCAATTAACATTAAAAACGCCCGCTCACCGTTACAATGCCACTGAAAACATGTTTTAATACTATGGTTAACTGATTTCACAATTACTAGAAGAGAGTGTCTCGGGTTCTGTCTTGTCTACAAAAATGTAAAATAATATAGTCACATTTAAAATTGCATAAATTCTAGACAAGTGTAGATGTTATAGTATGTCGTAAATATTGATTTTTTTGGAGAAATTCTCATGCATAAAATGTTTTTGTATTTCTTAATCCTTCCGCTTTCGATTTTGTTTTATTTTTTATGTTGTTGTAATAATTTGGAATTATGCTTTATATGTTTTAAATTTTTTATTGCATTTTATGTAATTAAATATATATAACGTACATCACAGCAAAACTTTATAATTTTTTTTGTTTGTTTTTTTATTATTTTTTTTGTTTTTTGTTATACTATAAATATATTTTTATGATAAGCTTTTGATTTTTGTTAAGTGTTTGGAAAACAATAAACCAGAAAGAGTTTGAAGAAAACTATTGATGGAAACACGTAGTTAGTGCTGTTAGAGAATAGCCGGAGATATTGCAATAACTGAAGAGGGAACTTGAATCCGGATAGAAAGAAAATTTCCATTTGTTTTCTGTTTCTGCTTAGCTTGGTTGATTGAACTTTTATTATATGTATACTCGTAAGTAAGTATGTCAGTGCACGTACAAAAGGTATTCAATTCATGTATGTATATATATATATATATACTATTTATAATTATTTCATTTTATCATAACTTTACTTTCTGTTATTGTGACAAAAAATAAACTTTTTTATTTTATTTTTTTGTTGGTTTTGTTTTGAATTTATCCTTCCGTTGATGTTCCTACTAATAAAATTCTAGAAAAGCACAACACCTTTATGGTCTTTTGGAAATACCATTCATATAGATTAAAAATAAATACACACACATTTTACATATACAAATACTAGGTATCAAGATTTCAGTAATGCATAGCGTTTATAAGGATTTGAGAACATTCTTTGGGGTTGGCTTGGGGTTGGTGTTAGTGTGTGGAGGGGTGTGGAGTGATGGGCCCCGAAGTGCTGGAGTTAGTTTTCGGAATCGGAATCGCAATCCCAAGCGTAATCGCAATTGCTCACTGCAAGCAACATACAAATACCCAATACCCAACAAATATGGTTTGCTGCATATCCGAAGAAGGCTACACTACGTTATGTGTATGTATATCCATTCTCACAAAAAATCAATGCTATTCATATGTGTACAATATATACTCGTATATGCTATAAAAAGTTGAGTTAGTTTCAATGGTTTTTTTTAATACGAATGGAGGGCAGGAATCATTTCAATTTACTTGTTATTCTTGTTGTTTTGTTTTCCTCTTTTGGTGTTATGATTAGCTATCATGTCAATAGGTTATGTACCATATACATATACGTATGTATGCATTCATGTGTATATCGATCGGTAGATAGATAATTATTGTATCGTACTTGTACATGTATATTGGTAAAAATTGTTGTTGTGTTTACAAATCGCTCTCCGGTTTACAGTTAACAGTTTACAGGCTAGTGCGCGTAGTTTGCTTGAATCGTATATCAATTTCAGAAGGAAACTCTCTATACTATCTATATAGTATCTACATACTCGTATATGTAATGTTTGTTTTTGTTTGTTTATATGTATACGATAATCGTACCTATGCATCTGATGCTCGGCTCAGTTTGGTTACGTTGCTGTAATTTAAATTTTCCCATTCTAATAGACAAGTCACATTGATTCAAGGAGGTTTAGGTGTAGAGCTACAGACGTTACAGTTTAAAGGCAAAAGTATTTACTACGGAAGTGTTTTGGGTCAGTAGGAGACGTCCCAGTCCAAGTCGCACCCTCGGAGAAGTCCAAGTCTGGATACCGATTACAATAATTGTGTAGTT
The DNA here is from genome assembly GCA_018150885.1 of Drosophila tristis. Taxonomy (NCBI): domain Eukaryota; kingdom Metazoa; phylum Arthropoda; class Insecta; order Diptera; family Drosophilidae; genus Drosophila; species Drosophila tristis. Next base: position 708,546 of record JAECWT010000210.1, on the reverse strand, counting down.
CTCTTGGTAATTGCATTATAGTTACGCACACATCTACTACAAATACTCGTACATTTATCAAGCCCACCAATATCTATGTTTGGATCATCTAAACTGTCTGCTAAATTCATATTTCATATTTACGGCATCTTCCATCCGGGTGTGTGTGTGTGTGTGTGCGTATATATATATATATATATATATTTATGTGTGTATCTATATATATATGTATGTAGTATATTTGCTGAAACGTTTGTCGTCGTCCGCTCATCTGGTTTAGTCGATTTAAAGATTGCTTATATGTTTCAAAGTTAGTTGCTTCCATTTTTAGTTACTTATATTCTCAAACAGTAGAAACAAAAATATATATATATTTTCTTTTTTTTTTTTAAAGGATATTTTCCATTTGTTTTGTTTTGGTTTTGCTTAGTGCAAGAAGAAGAACTTCTTCAGTGGGTTCAGTTCGTACAATAAGTATAAAATGCAATGCACTATGTATAAGTATAAGTATATATGCTTTTTTGTATGTACTCGTAAGTATGCAAGGTAAGTTAAGGATAACGATATTTCGATAAAAACTAAACATAATAGTTATAATTATACATACAAAATGTAATGCATGCAGAGAAAGCAGCAAATATGCAAGCCAGACTCGAAAGCAACAAAAACATAAACCAAAGTTACAAATACAAATACAAATATATATATATTCCATTTTGCGTAAATATGTATGCCCTTATATATATATAGACATATCAAAATGTATGTATGTGTGTATGTGTGTGTGGACAGCAACAATTCAAGATACACCATTTACGATTTAGGTTCAGGCTTTCCAATGTCCGTCCCGCCCGCCAAAGTTCCTGTGCTGTTAGTCGGCACGAAAAGTATTTCGTCGCATTTAATGGACATTGAGAAACCAGTCCTAATTAACTATATTTGAAGAATATATTTAAGATTGTTTGGTGATTTAGCAGTAATTATGAATCAAAGGGGAAAACAGTAGCGTTTGCTGTTTGCTGATCTCTCAAATGTTAAAAGGCTAAGAAATATCTATTGAATTAATTATTTGCCAGATACAGATACATTTTTGCACGGTACATTTAACCTGCTCTTTCTCTACACACACGCCTATACTATGTTAGATACTTAAATAGTTGAAATCTTGGTGGTATGCATATGGGTTTTATTCATAATTGGGTTTACCATTACTCACATACAAACTAACGTCTACGAGAAGCTATTGAAGAAGTGGCGCGAGGGCGAGGCATAGATCAGGAGACTGACAGAGCTGGGGAAGCGACAGTTGGTTTGGCAGTTGGTTTCGTTGCGCGTTACATCAATTAAAGGCGGGTGTGTGGCTCCTCCACCTACTCCTACTCCTACTCCTACTCCCACTCCCCCTCGTCCATTCCACGCTGCGCTGGAGAGCCGAAGCCGAATCCGGAGTAGGAGCCGCAGCTGGGGCTGATGGCCCCATTTGCATTTGGAATACGATTAAGGGGATGGGCATGCGTATGCGTATGCGTATGGGTATTGGTATTGGTATTGACATTCTAACACCATGGACGAGGCCCTAAGCTGCTTGGCTCTGCTGAGGATTGGCTGTGGTGGCTGCTGCCGCACCGGGATTGCTGGTAGCAGGAGTGCTGCCTATCGACGATCCTCCACTGGCAGTAGTCTGTGCCTGAGTCTGCTGCTGCTGCTGATCAGCGCCGTCAAAGTAATCCGAGGCGTTGCCACGGCAAATGGGGCAAGTGCGATTGGACTGGAGGAAGCGATCAAGCAGTTAGTTGAAATCTCTGAACTCAGTTGACTGCACTCTCGGACTCACCCTTAGCCATTTGTCCACACACTTGGCATGGAACTCGTGGGAGCAGGGCAGGACACGCAGAAGCTGCTTCAGCTCGAAGTCGCACATGCAGACCACACAAGAAGTTTGATCGCCTGCCAGAAAAGTAAACAATTGATGAGGGATTCCTCTGCTCTGGTTCCACTACCCTTACCATTGTGCACTTCCGGGTTGTATTTGTAGCTGGGCAGCTGATCGATCTCGTTGCGGGTCAGACCGCGTGGCTTGGCCTCGCCCAGGCGCTCGGCCAGACTGAGCAGCGCCTCGTAGTTCTCCGTCTCGTTGGTGTCCCCGGAGCTCAGATCGTGTTGGTTGTATGGCGACAGCGGGAACATGGCCCTGAAAGAGAAATCAGCCAGAATTAGTTCATTGGCCAGATGGCTGGATGGCGTTGAATCTGGCGTAAACCTACAGGAAGTTGAGCAAGAAGCCCGGATTGATGATACCGGCCGTTGTCTGGATTTGCACGGGCGCCTGATGGGCGGCCAGTGACTGCGGCGGAAGAACATGCCGGTGTCCATGGTTGGCGGGCCAGAAGCGCGGTATGCGCCGATGCGGCGGGAATGTACGACGCTCCGATGAGATGATGATCTGCTGCGGTCCGGCCGACATCTGTGACAGCTGCCCAGCGGCTGCGGCCGCTGCCGCCGTGGAATGTAAGTGGTGACTGGCCGCCGCCGCGGCTGCAGCCCCGCTAATGGGCGTGATGTGAATGCCGGGCGGCAGCTGGTGTGGATGGGGATGGGCGTGGGCGTGGGGGTGGGCATGCGGTCCTGGGGCTTGTCCGGCGCCTGCTGCATGGTGACCGTCCATGTGGTGAGCACCCGGTGGGTCAATGGGAGTCAAGTTGGCCACGGCAATGGCGGCCACGTCTCGCTGCTGCTGCTGGGCCGTCAGCGTGGCCTGGGCCAGCATGTGCTGGGCAGCGGCCGCTGCGGCGGCCATCTGCGTGGGCGTCGGCACCTGGGTCACCTGCATGGGCGTGGCTGCGGCCAGACCAGGTGGGGCAGCGGGGAAGGGCTGCGTGTAGACGCCGTGGAGGTGGCATGGGGCCAGGCGTGCCTGTGCTGGCATCGGGTAGGTGCAGAAGGAGGCCCAGAAAGGCTCCTGGCGCAGCGCCAAGCTAACGGGCACCTGGTTCAGATTGAGGTCCACCATCAATGAGGCGGACGGCGGCGGTGGCGCGTAGCCCACCGTCTGCTGGTGGCTGGGCGGCTGTGGCGGTGCCTGCACCTGCTGCAGTATAGTCCCCACCGAGCTGCTCGAAGGTCCTCCGCCGCCTGCATTGCCTCCCGGCATCGCTCCATTGCCGCCCAACTCCCAAGGGGAACGCTGCGGATGCGGTGGCTGCTGCTGCTGGGCCGCATAGTGCTGCGGCTGATGGTGGTGCAGCTGGTGGTAGTTGGGCGGCTGCTGCTGCGGCTGGTGGATCTGCTGGGCGTATTGCTGCTGCCCCGTGGAGGTGGCCAAGTCCCGCAACCGCGGCCGACGCAGTGGCGGACTTCCCTGCTGCATCTGGAGGGGGTAACCAAATATTTTAGTCAATTAATCGCGATTCACGGTAAAAGATTATAGAAATGAAACAAATAGATTGGGATTGGGGCTGCGATTGTTTATCTGCACGAAAAGACTCACCTGGGCAAGAAGGCATCGGTGCGGGGGCTGCTGTGCACCGCCCTGCGGTCGGCCCGAGATGCGGCGACGCTTGCGCGAGGGACTGTCCGAGTTGAGGCCCACAGGTCCGTTGTTGAGCGAGAGGGTTGAGCCCGATAGCCCAGAGCCAGAAGGCATTTCACCCATTAGACCCGGACCACCTGTTGATGTAGAGGCACCGTTGTTGTTGTTGTTGATGATGTTGCTGTTTCCATAGCCATTGCCCATGTGCTGATAATGGGATCCGTTTCGAGCATAGCCATTGGTGCCTGGGCCTCCGCCATTGCGCATAAAGTTATACGACGAACCGTCGGCTCGATGGTCGGGACCACCTTGATCCTGATTGCCGAAGTGCTGGGTTGAGATGGGAATGGGAACGGGAAATTATTAATCGACGACTAACTACTGGAGGAGAAGTGTAGAAGTATAAGTAGAAGTATAACCCACGTTATTGTTATTGCTTAGATTCCGCTCATTGTAGCTGTTGCGCTGGTGGTGGCCGGGATTGTTGTGACTGTTCATGGATGCGGATGCATTGTTCAGGTGATTATCGGTCATGTGGCGACGGTTGTGGTTGTGTCCATTGCCGGAGTAGTCCCTCGACAGTGCTGGACACACGCCTCCCCCGCGACGATAGTTCATGTAATCGGGCGGTCCATTCACGTTGCCGTTGGCGCTCCCGTTGCCGTTGCTGTTACCAATACCGTTGTTGCTGCCGTTGATGTTGATTCCGTTGACATTGCCGCCGCGGTTGTTGTTGTTGTACCCGCGCTGGTGGTGGCTGTGACTGTGACTGGGTCCGGAGGAGGAGCCCTGTCCCTGGTTGTGGCTATTGATGGGTGCGGATGCAATATTAATTTGATGTTGTTGTTGAGGCAGCATTGACGACGAGGACGACCCATAAGGAATTATATCGGTACAAGAATTTACATTCACAACATCAGTAGGATTACTATTTGTTGTTTGTGGATTGGTTGAATTGAAAGTTGTTGCGTTTGTTGAATTTGAATTCGAATTCGTTCGTGTTAGCGGGAGGGATTGGCGATTAGTCTGTTGCTGTGGTTGTGGTTGTGGCTGAGGCTGATTGTGGTGTGGATTGCGTTGGGTCTGATGTGGGATTTGCTGATGATATTGATGGGGATGCGGATGTGGATGTGGATGGGGGGGAGGCTGCTGGGCATGTGTCTGATTCTGACTACGAATGGGCACGAAATGATTAAGGCTGCTCTGCCCACGATGGCCATGATCGTTGGGACGTGGATGTGGATGGGGACTGGCAGGACTGATAGGACTAGTGGCAAAGGACACTACGAGGGGCGAGTGGCGTTGGCTGGGTGGCGGGGGCGAAGGATCCGACGCGGGACCAACTGTCAGACACAAGCGGGCGGGATTCAGTCGGACCACGGACACGGACATGGAGCCGTATGTGTGGGTTTGTGCCCCGCTGCTATGGCAAATGTCGTAATAGTTGCTGTAGTTATTCGGATTCGGATTTGGATTGAGATTGAGATTAGGAATCGGGTTATTGTGACCTCGACTGCTGTGGTGGTTCTGTTGTGTGGCTGTTCTGGAGCTGCTGTTATGGCTGGTATTGCTACTTCCGTTTGGTGAGTATGTTGGGTACGCGTTTGATGTGGGACGGTAGCTGTTATACTGAGGGGGGGCAGAGATGGTATGCGGATGCGGATGCGAATGCGGGTGGGGCTGTGGCAGTGGCAGTGGCAGTGGCTGGGACTGAGACTGAGAGGGAGACTGAGGGTGCTGGTGATGAGTGGTTGTGTTGGTGGTGGTGGTGTGACCTTGACTGTGGCCGCTGTGGTGGTGATGATGATGCGCTTTGCTATTGTTATAAATACAAGTTCCGCTAGAATTACTTGTTTGTACATCGCTGGATTTTCGATTTAGGTTTGCAGTTGCGTTTAGATAATATGTAATACATATAATACGTATATAGAGAGTATAATATTCGGTTTACGAGATACAGTTGAAAATGGTTCAATCAAATCAATGCAGTAGCAGTGTGTGGTAGTATAAACACAACCCATATATAGTTATTTTGTATGCATATACATGTACAGGTAGTAGTAGGTAGTAGTAGTAGTAGTATTAGTAGTGTACATATGCAGAGTGGTAGCCACACACATATACGTTATTTATATAGTTTTTATTTTGCAGTATTTTTCGGTTTTGTTTTTTTTTTTTTATATGAAGAAGAAAGAAAAACGAAAAAGATAAAAATAATATATATGTAAATGGCAAAATGCAATAATTAGATTATTAGTTTAATATAGATATATATATATATATTTAATATCAATATGTACACACACATAAATATACGTGGTATAGCGGCAATGGGTGCATATGCAGCAAGTCGATTCTACAACGGCGGAATTATGTTATAATAGAAGTATGTAATGTGGAGTCTAAAGTCTATATATTTGTTCCCGATTCATACATATGTATAGCCAATAGCCGATATCCTGCATATGCACGCATCTGTACTACACACACCATATGCATTTTTAGTATAAAACAAATACGTACGTACTAATTTGTTTTCACATCGTTTGCTTTTCTATTTGTCTTTTGGTTGAATGTTTGGTTTTGAATGCATTTTAGATGGAAATTTGGTTAGTTTGCTATTTTATTTATTTATTTGTTTCTGCTTTGTCTGAATGCACACTACGCTTTTACCAAAACGGAAATCAAAACAACAAAATGCCAATTGCACACTCTCTTCCGTACTATTCAAATCGAACCGAACGGAACGGAGCGGAATGGAACGGAACACAATTGAACGTAACGCAATGTAACGACAGCCTGAGCGTAAGACAACGTAATGCCGGTCGCACTAGCCAAACACGAGAGAGAAATGTTGGATACGTACGAGTAGATATGTATGTATATTTTTTTTTGAGAGAGAGCTATATATATATATATATGTATATATATATAGAGAAATAAGAGAGAGAGAGAGAGTGCTGGTCATGCTCCAAAACTATACAAAAGAGAAACGAAAAACGTAAATAAACTGGTACAAAAAGAACTCGTATACATACATATGTATGCATATGTATGTAATTTACTGTAAGCTCGAGCTTTTTCAGCCGTGTGCGCGGGAGAGGTGGATGGATGTCCTCTGCGTATACGAGTACGTATGTAGACGTAAGCGCAACCGTAACCGTAACGTAACCGCATGCGAATGCAAAGCTTTGACAAATACTTAGCGGGGGTGAGAACAGATCCGAGTGATCGGGTCTATCTATACATTATGTAAATATAGTATATATTTATGTATGTGTATACCTACATATATATGTATGTATGTACATATACGGCACACAGCAAGAGAGATAAAGATAGACAGAGAGAGTGAGAGAGAGAGGGGTTGGGCGAGGCCGTGGGCGGGGGGGGCGTAGGCGTGTCTAAGCGCCAAACATTATCGTGTCAACGGCAACACTTACGGACTAGATGCAAAAGCTGCAATTGCAACCGGCTATAAACCAAAGAACAACTGAGTATAATGACAAATCATACAGAAAACAGAGTACTGGATAAACAGAGTGTGACAAAGACCATACTATAATGCTTTACTGTACACAGACACACACGTATACGTATACAAAGAGTAGAAGAGTAGATAGAAGAGGGATAATTGCAGTGGAAATAATAATGGGGGAAAGAAGAAGTACAAATAGTATGTATGTAAGAAATGCTCGAACGCATGTACTATTGTAGGAGCACGAATAAGTAAGTACTTTTTAAATTTGAAAAAGAGTTACATATGTATGTATGTAGTTGATTTATCTGGTACGAGTACGAGTACGAGTATTGGTACATAATTTGGTAATTTGTTGGTTTGCACTGTTTAGGTTTAATTAAATTATTTCATTTGGTTTGGAAGTTCTATTGGGTACATTTAAACTGTTGGTTAAACATTCTAAGCCGCAGTGTGCAAAATGCAAATAAATAAGTAAAACATTAAGCTGAGTTTGTTGATCATTTTGGCAAGATATATGCAGATGTATGCAGATCCGACTCGGAGCGGATGGACTAGACTGGACTGGACTGGAGCTACTGCAGGTAAGCAAATTACATCAATCAATCCATCAATATAGTATGTACTTAGCTATCAATCAAGAAACTCAACTAAAATGCATATCATTCATAAAATGTTGAATTGAAAGAAAATTACAACTATTTACGGTACGGTTTGGATAAAGAGGAAATTTTGTAACTAAATTCATACTTGGCTTGCACTTTTTCACGCTTGCATTTCATATATAGTAAACGATTACGATTAGTATGCGAATCTTTTTATCATCGCATTATGCTTGTTGTTAATTTTTAATTTTGTTTCGACTAGTTGGTTTGGATTGGTTTGGTTTGGTTTGGTTGATTCTTGTTGTTGGATAGTTTTAACGTATTGCATTGAACTTGAAGCAAAAACTATGCGCAAAACCAAAATAATATTAACCAAATAATAGTTACATAGTATGAGTATGTGTGTATGTAACGAAAGATCAAACTAAATCGGTGGGTTCTCGTAGGCCTGTGGTCTGTTGTCTGGTTGTGGGATCGGGACTGCGATTTCGGATAATTTTAATGAAGTAAGGAAGGAACTAAGAAGGAAGTAAGAGTCCAAAATGGTAGGGGAACCGTGGAGGTTTATTATGTGCATTGTATAATCCCCCTGATGGATCCAATAAGAGAGGATATTACATTTATTTAGAGCAAACAAATTGCAAATCAAATAAATGCCCATCCTAAAGCCGAGAGCTTTCATTGCTCTCACATGTATGTGGGTATGTATGCATGTATGTACATATGTATATTCTGCTAGGTGGTGTGTGTGGTCAATATTTCCCTCTTTGCGGTGATGCATGAAAAGCACTTACACTTCCATATGGTTGAGTATGTTGGAGTTGGCAACACGCTTCCCCCTCGACGTTCTTCTTCACTTTTCCACAACCGACACCCGATAAATATAATAACTTAGCACTAAGAGATGTGTTCTACGGACGAGGCCGCTAACTATTGTGAACAAAGCGAACATCTTATAGCGGTAGAGTGATTAAGGTACCAGCTACCAGAAACAAGACAGTCAGTGTGAAAGAGAGGAAAGGATTTCGATGGCGATTGAGGTAAGCCCCCCGGAGGAACACTTGGTAGTCAAGGATAAAGAGAGAAAGGGAGGGAGAGCATGCTGGTAAGTAAGTATAGTAATGGTAAGTATGGAAGTCCGTCAGGCGCGCTTTACTTTAACTGAATAAGCTTTTTGGAGAAAGAAACGACTACGAAACTGAAGAGAAAGTTCTACATATGTAATAAGTTTGGTCGCCATTTTCAAGTGCTTTTCATGCATTTTCTTGGGGAATTCTTTTTTGGGATAAGAACAGAAACATTGAACGTTCTTTAAATGGTTAAAATCGAGATAGAGTTTCTGATTCTGGTATTACGACATCTTCTACGGAGTTTCACACGTTTCAAATGCTTGTGTTGGGAGTAGAAGCGGTTAGAGAATGTACATACGATTACATTTATTTAAATCAAACAACAGAAAAACAGTTTGTTTTTGTTCTTGCTGTGGTGTGTGATCGATCGTGTGTTGGGGAGGGGTAGGAGTAGGGTAGCGATGTCCATATGAATGAATGTATGTATGTATGTATGTATGTATATGTGTGTGGTATGCGAGAGGATAGATACAACGATATTTAGTATTCATGGTAATTAGGTTTAAGTGGATTAAATGTGCCAATCTCGACGAAGAACAAAAAACACAAAATGTACAGTACGCAACGGAACGTAAGAGAGTTACAAATGATCAGGAAGTAACAGTAACAGTATTCATTATTTTATGTGGCGCCACATTTGATGGCGATGCAAGCTTTATTATTTAGTGCTTCGAAAATTCAACGCTTAGGACCAATAAAATGTTTGGTTTGATTCAATTCAATTCAATTTGATTCGAATTAATTTAATTTGATTTATACTACACGCGACATTAATTACAAAATTCTCCCTTTAGCCTAAAAGCGATTTTCGATTCGGTTTCATTTTAGGTGTGGTTACGAAGTAGATAGATAGAGATAGAAAGTAGATAAACTGTTCTAGTCGTGGGGAGCGTGGTAGGGGAACGAGTTACAAGAACATGTTTTGTTATTTATGGCAGATCGAGGCATCGAGGATGGGGCATGGGAATCGAGGGATCTCGGGAGCGGACGGGGGTTATTTCAAATTCGCTTTTATGTCACTTAAAGCTAACATAAATTCGACCGATCCTTGGGATCGAATCGAGTACAAGATCTAACGCAAGCGGCTCTCGGCTCTTACCAATTTGAGTTTCGGCCGTCGATTGCATCTTTGTTATTGTTGGCATTGTTGTTGCTGCTGTTGTTGTTTCCGCCTGTTTCATTGCCACGCCCCATCACATTGACATTGCACCAGGGACTGTGACCCGGCAGGAGGCTGTTGCTGTTTGACCGCTGCTGTTGCAGTTGCTGCAGCTGCTGCTGGGACTGTTGCTGGGGGTGCGGATGGAGATGTGGATGCGGATGCGGCGAGTAGAGCATGCGGCCACTGCCGCCGCCGCGATGTGACCGGGCCGAGGAGGAGTTGCGGGAGAAGGGCCGACGACTGCTGCCCCCATGATTGTTGTTGTTGCCGTTGCCATTGCCACCATTGGCATTGGAGTTGAGCATGGCGCTGCGCTGCTCGCAGAGCTTCTGGCTCCTCGATAGTTATGCGACGCGTGCGGTGGATTCCGAGTCCGAGTCAACCTGACCTATTCCCCACTTACTTTTACTTGTACTTGAATGCGATGCGATGCGCTGCGTCTGCTTCTGCTTCTGTTGCTGCTGCTGTGGCAGCTCTTGTTCTTACTGTTTTTCGACTTGCAACACCACTTTTGTTTTTTCTATATTTACGCAGCCTGTGGGGGGTGTAGAAGAAAAGAGGAAACCGCTTTTACAGTCAGCTGAGCTCGAACAGTTACTTTTTGGTGTTTGGTTTATTTTACTTTGGTTTATTTGATTGTACGAGTATTTTGCTTATGTAGGAAGGTAATCTAAGCCGGACCCGCGCTCCAGAACAGAAAGCAAACAACCAACAAGCCAACATGCTCAATAACAAAACATTTATGGTTCTCTAGTAGGCAAAATACTTACTTACATATGTATGTACGTGGGTAAGGATAATAAAATATATATATTTATATGTGTGTGTGTATATGTTTGTTTTTATGTGTGGGCTGGCTATATGTAAATATGTATTCATTGTAATCGTAATAAATAAAACAGCAACAATTTTCAGTTTCGTTCAACAGTGTAGCTTTAATATATTGTCAATTATATGGAACTGAGATGAGATACGTGCGTGGTTAGTCTTTCAACTAAAGATATACGGGGTCGGACTAAGATTTAGTTTGGTCCTAAGCAAGAAAACGACACTTTTTGTTCTTATTTTAGTGTTTAGTGCACGTTTCTCAAATATAGTCGATCTCTGGGATCTCTGGGATCGAATCGAGTCAAGGTACGAGTAAAACGAATTTTACGGACGCTTGGTAATGGCAATTTTGAAACTCTTCATATTTATTTTTTAAGTTTTAAACTAAGGCAGTCTTGTGCTTGGGTTTAGGCACATTGCAGTGAAAATTCGAGGCGTTTGCTCTTAAAATTAGTCAAGGTTTGGCACTATAGGCCAGAAAATAATATTCTCGTTTTTATACGGTATTCTATCAATGCACATCATAAGAAAAGGAAGACATTTTGCCTATCATTTTTCGACGATGTAAAAGACGGAACCGATCATGCGCTGCGTTTTATAAATGAATTTAATAGTGCGTTTAGCTCGTACCCTACTTCTGCGTTTTCTTACTTGGATCAAAATCTCTTCGGTCCGTCCCCGTATGTACATACATACATACGTATATACGATATAGATATATGAAGATACAGTACGATATATAGTTAACAGTTAAACATATGTGTATGTGTGTAAGTGTGAGTAAAGTAAAGTAAAGTAAGGTGTATTCCTTCTGAAAGTGTGATAAGCAAGAACAACAAATTGTACACTTTCAGTGATTCCAGTTTTTGAGTTGTTAAGCACGATAACCTATCGTTAAGCGCTCCCCCGTCCCCTCATACATCATACATACGAGTATATATGTACATACAAACGATATTTATCTCTATGGGTGTGGATGTTGTGTGCTTAACATGAATGTGGTGTAAACTGAACAGAAACAATATTAGTGAATGGAGGGGAAAGGGGGATGGGATGGGATGGGATAGGTTGGTTTGGTTTGGATTGGGATTGGTTTCCTTTGGGGAATATGGATGGATGGATGGGTGCGAGGAGAGTGGGGGAGGGCAGGATGACTGATTACAAACTTATCACTTATCGCTGTGTGGGCGGGGGGCAGTTAGTACAATTGAAAGATTCCAGATCAGAGAGCGACAGATAAGAAGGTTACACTTAACGTACATGTGTTTGCGCTGTGTTTTTAGGGTGTGTGTGTTGATTGGTTGGTTGGGCGTTGGGGGATATGTGCTCTATAGGTAGGTAATATACTATGTAAATACTACGCGTAGAGTTGGAAACGAACATGTGCAAAGTAAAACAAACAGTGTGACAGAGTTGTGTAGTTATACTCGTATTGTAAATATTATATATGGATGGGGGTTAGATCGTATTGGAACCATTAAAAAGGAACGTAGGACGAATACAAATAATTACAAGATGGCTATTCCAAAATGGTACATGTTAAAAATATTTTGTACTTGGTACTTAATCTTTTCTTTTTTTTCTCTCGTATTCTACGGGGTGGCTAAATGGAAACTGCAAACCCCTTTTAAACCGTTAATGAATGCAAGCAAATCACTCGTATGGCATTTACCACTCCAGTGTTCAAATGGCTCACCGTTTCTGCTAGTTTGAAAATGATATCCGTTTAATTGGGTTGCAATTCCATTAGGCCATGCTTTATGCTTTTTAATTCAGTATGTTTTAAAAATGTACAAAAAACAAGCTTACAAACTAAAGCCGTTCTGTCGCCAGTTGCAGTAGACGGTTGATAGATTGGTTGGTTGTTGATTTTTTGGTTGGTTGAGAGGTTTGTTGGTTGGTTTTGGTTTCGTAGGCAGTACAAGGACTATACGTATACATATATAAGTTGGCTAGTCAGCTTGAGCTTTGGGTTGAGTTGAGTTGAGTACAGGTTGAGTAGAGGTTGAGGTGTGTGCAGTTTATTTTTTTTCAGTTTGCAGTTTGCATTTGCAATTGCGCTTTGCGGTAGTTGGTCAGTGAGATTGAGATACAGATACAGCAATGACAATGTCAACGGCAACGGCAATGGCGGTCTTATGTGGTACATAGTATGTATTTAGTATACATTTCGGTTTTAGTTGTTGATATTTCAGTATCGGTTTGTTTTTACATGTGGATATACGAGTCAAAAAAACACTTGATGATCGGTATTCATTGAGAGACGTGTGTGTTAAAGAAGCGGGAGCACGTCTGGCCACGGCCGTTAAAAATGCAAATTTACCACCAAAACCAGCAATAAAATATTGTATGTATGCTAAAAACAAAGAAAATAAAATTAAAAGAAAACATTTGCTATTACATTCGGTTGAGAAACTAATTACTGGGATTTTGATTTTGGACTATTATTCTTTTAGTTTTGTTAGCATTACAGTATGTACGAGTATATGTAGGATAATATTCAAATATATTGACTATATATATTGTAAAAGCCTTGTTTTTAAATGCGGCCAATGAGTAGCGAATGCCAATGTTATGTAAATTAGATGTAAGAAAGTAGGCAGGGCAGGCAATAAATATATTGTACAAATGCTGGACTATTATAGCGATTATGGTTGTAATTGTGGTTCAATCCGTGTGACTTGAAGACCGACGGAGAGGCGGGGAGAGAGCTAGATATGCGTGCGACTGGAGCTTGGGGCACGGTCGGTCTCGGCTGGGCAACACTTTCCGCACACCGCCAAAGTGCCACCCCCTCTTAAAATTAAAACAATAAATTATAAAAATATATACATACATACATACAAAGTACTCAGAGTCCGGACTCCGGACCCCACCAACGCACACACACAACACACACTAGTAAAGCTAGCAGAGACGGACGAAAGCAAGAGCAGCTGGAGAACGACGAGAAATACGGAGAGCGACACACACACACATTTACACACACAAAGAACGAAAGAGAGAGGACACTGGTGTGCGTCGTCTCTTGTTGTTGCTATTGCGTAGTCATGGCAGTCAACTTCATCGACGACTGCTCTTTTTTTTCGTTACACACATTCGATTATATGAATGTGAATATGTATACTATGAAAGCTCGCTGGCTGGTTTTTGGCAATTACAATAGCGTTTCAAAATACGATGATGGGGCAAATTGTGCCTGTCTGTATATCCAATATATGCTGCACATATACATATGTATGCATAGCATATATGTATGTATATTAATATTGGCTCTCTATCAAAACATCTTCATAACTACACTTTACAAACACGCACACACACACAAAAGCACTAGGGCCAGGCCATTGCTAAATTGTTGATGGGGCCAGAAAATAAATAATGTTACACACCAGACGATAGCGAAACCAATACCAGACAGAGCTCTCTGAACGCAGACAAAGACGCAAATGTTTCTCTCTTCTGGCTGTAGCTCTGAGTATAGATATGGATGGAAAATCGAAACTCTGTGTCCAAAGTGCTCCCCCCACAACAGAGTACGGACAAAATCACACAAATTCACACACACACACACACAGAAGTGAACTCACAATGACAACCACTTCGTCACCAGCAGATAAAAAAAACTGGTATTAAACAATTGTGTTTTATGTAATTTCACTGCATACATACTTTAGCAAAGGAGCACAATTTATATTACACAGTACCGCAACATAAATTCGATATTGGATACAAATTGCATTTGATTAATTTAATAGAGGTGTCAAACCATCGAGGGCACTATCGATAGTATCGATATTTTACTGCTAGTCTCTACTATCGACGGTTTTGCGACTATCATGATAGTATCGAGCTACAGTCGTTGCGCTTTTGATATTGTCTGCTATAAGATACGAAGACACATTTTTAAACAAATCGATTGGGTTAATATGACACACTGAAAAATGTGACCAGTCATCACTAAAATTGTGGTTACAATTGAACCAGTGATACACACTGAAAAAAATTTTAAATGACAAGGTGTCATCACTGAAGAAAATGTGTGGTTATAATTGAACTTAAACAAGTTCCTAAAAGGTTTCAATGGTTTTTTCATAATTATTTCAGCCCGATACTATCACGATAGTATCGATTGTTTTATCAAAACATTCAAAGCTATCGATGGCTCAACTATCAATCGTTTGACAGCTCTATTGATTAAAAAATAAATTTTCTTTATTTTTTGGGAGTTTACCTTTTTCTGGACCTGACCATCCAGTGTGACCGCGGAGTTATAGATAAAATATACCATCTAACTCTCAGAAATATACCGTAGTATACCAACAATTTAACCAATATCCCATTATATACCGATATACCATATATATACCAACAAACTTAACCCATTTAGCCCCCCTTTTTATAAACAGGTGAGAAACAGGAGCAAATCGCGGATAATATCAGCGGTATATTTCAGATGAACTGCGCAAAAATGTTTAAAGTTTTCTAATATTCGTACGTATTTTTAAATACCATACCATATCCGTGATCGGAAATAATATTCCGCAATTTTGATATTCGGTTTAATGTCACTAACTAACTACTCCCAGCATTTAGACCACGATTGAAGATACCGTTACATCCCGCCAACGCTATGTATATCAATTTATGGCTGGAGTTTCCAAAAGCAAAGATACCTTTGTATTAGAGTCTAGGATCTCCAAACAGTTTTACCGCATCACAAACTTTATTTATTATCTATTATTATTATTATTATTATTAGTCTTCAGTATTTACTGAAAATAAATTGAGACAACAATGGATTGGGCAGAAGATCAGATATCTCTATCATTCTTCTTCAATCAATGCTAAAAGTAATTAAAGCACTTAAAATCGATCATGCGTAAATAAACATAGAATAAAATAACACGTTGGTGTCATTCAAATGGTATTTTTCCATCCAGACCAGGAACGATGCGGGGCCAGCTGGCGATCTGTGCGGCCATCGGATTATTCCTAGCATTCAACATTAATGTTCACGTAAATATATGTAAAATACTAATCAAGGGGACAATTGTGAGCAAAGGTTTCAGGATGCCGTCATCTTCAAGTTCACGAACATCGTCTGTGAGAGCTACAATCAGTCATGGGTCGTGTTCCAGTACTGTCGACTGAAGGCTGTCGGTCGGGACAAAGTTCATCTCAACATAAATGCGACGATACTACACCCAGCTTATAACATAACAAATCATGGAAAGATTTTCAAAAGAGCAAGTTGCTACAAGCCATGGCTATTGGACACCACTGTGGATGCCTGTCGATTTATGCGGAAGAATTACGCTCCCTTTGCCAAAATAGTCTTCAGCCTTTTCAGAGAATTGTCAAACCTTAACCACACTTGTCCGTATGTGGTAAGCTCTCGACTATCAATGCTGTATTCAACACATTTATAATTTCTAAATATTGAAGGATTTTTATCTAAAACCCGAGCTGTTGATTCTGCCCTTTCCCACCGGCGATTATATGCTGTCTATGCGATGGTACTTCGGCAGAAGGCTGCAGTTTGATACGAATATAAGTTTCATTTTCCTGGAGGATCTCCTGAAGAGCTAATAGCTGGATCTACTGAAGAGCTAAATAAAACATATGCAGCCAAGAATCATTGGGATGCAGTTCAAGCTGATCACCCGTGTTCTTTTTGGAGTTTTCCTAGCATCAAACTTCAGTCTGCACGCAAGCAAGTCTTTCAACACTAGAGCTACTACTTTTACCTATAACGCCTCGTTTAAGAATAATTTTTTTAAATGAGATACTATCGATGTTCTCCGGAAGTATTTGAAGCAAAGTAGAACATGAACGTCAACATTTAATTGACTTGTTCATGCGGCAAAATATATATTTTTATATATATTATAAATAAAGTATACATATGAGAGAATAGCATAGCCCAGATGAAGGCAAAGCTGGCGTATGGATAGGTGAGAGTTGCATTGTCGATAATACTCTCCCTCCCACGTTTTGCAGCGCTTTGCAGTCGCTAAGAATCGTCGATCCAGTATGTTAAGTTTTTGCGATCGAGCCGTTAAATGCGAACCGTAAAATATAATTTCCTTACGCTATGTAACCTAATCATTTAAACTTGCGACACTACCAAAATGCAATATATAATATGTAACCCCTACATAATATAATATAATCCATATAATCATTATAATCATAATCATAGGTACACATTAAGAAAATCATTTAAGAGTTTAAAAACCAAACATGGTGCAAATATATGTATATCATGGGATTGTGTTTTTGTTATTCCAATTCCAATTCCAGCCCATCTAGTGGACAGAGGACCCAACTGGTGCGGACTGGATAGTATTTAGTTTAGAATTAGACTTCCTCAGTACTATTGGGTAAGCACAAGAGAACGGACAGTCTGGCAAGTCTTGGGTCGTTTGTATGAGCTTATAGTTAGGGGGAAAGGCAGTGAGCCAGATATATGGAACCAGAACAGCAGCTAAGGTCTGACTAGCCAGTTGCGTATAAAATATACCACGATAGTCGTGAAAAAGCACAGGGATGAATGTTTTTGCTAGGTTCATGGACGCCGCTGTCAGGTATTGCTACGCATGGTGGAAAGGGGATCGATCTGTTACTCTGTAACTGCTCTAAAGCTTCTCTTCTCTCTGACCCCAGCTAAAGCACAAGCGGTCACTAAGAGTCCCATTCGAATTGGGGAAGATTCCAGGCAGTTACCATTCCTCACATCCCACTGCGGGCACCAGTCAGGACAAGACTCCTCCAGTCTCCTCCGGAAAGCTCATCGCCACTCCCATGCAGCCGACTATCATCAGAAGCGCCATTGCGGTAAACTCACCCACAGCCCGAGAGAAAGTAGTTCCGTCCAGTATCATTGCGTCTCGAACGTGTCTGGAGTTGAAGATGAGATGCGTGTGACAGACGAGTGTGAATTTCGAAAAAAATATATATTTGACAGTTTTTGTAGGAACTACTCTTAAACAGGACCCGATTTACATTGAACAGAGAATCCACGGCCTGCCATACTAATAGATTAACCCTGAAACACACAGAAATTTAACCGAGGCAAGAAATAGCTACAAAGCAGAAGGAAAGACTGGGACTGGGATGAATGCAGAAGAAGCGTTCAAAGAATCGTATAAATATAATGTTTCAAATCAATTTTAATAATAAATTCGTACAATATATGTATGTATATTTTAAAACCACTTGATTAGAATTGAACATAGTTTAGGGAAATAAATTAAGTCACGGGATGAAACGGTGAGTAGCAGAATGCTTATTTTAAACGAAGTGGAAACTGAAACAAAGGCACAGGAATCGGAAAGGCATGTGGCATACGGTGTATGGTGTATGTTCTGACGATAAATGATTATTTATTCATCAAGAATTTCGGTTATTTTGGCACTCTCGGCAAACACGTCGGGTATTTCGGCGTCATCGGATCTCTCAATAATGCGATGTCTCTCCGCTGCGGCCAGGCACTGAATGGCCACCTCCCTGGCCTTGGCCCGCGACTCGTCCGGTAATTGGCCGAGGCCGCTCAGGAGCTCCATGATGTCCGTCTGGAAGAGCTTCTTGGCAGTTTCCTCTCCGGAATTGATCATGTTGAGTATTACGACAATGCCCCGATGCTGAACCGCAGGGCTGGGATTGGCTATCAGTGTGTGGAGTATGTCCAACCAGCTGGCAACGGCGAAGATCTTCTCACAACACTTCTCCGAAACAGAGGTGAGCATGGCCAAGGCCCCAGCACTGGCCATGGCTGTCTCCTCGTCCTCGTCCTCGCAGAGAAGGGCCAGGAACTTGACCCGATCGTTCTCTCCCTCGAACATCTTGACCACGTCCCCGGACATCACCAGATTGCAGATGCATTGAGCAGCTGCTCGCGTTAAATGGACGTGATCTTCCATCAGGTAGAACTCGATCCTGGACACTCCCTGCTCTTTGACGATGCGTTGGCGCACGCTTTCGTTCATGTTGGCCAAGTTGGTTATAGCCATCAGCGCCTCAAAGTTCTCCAGTGCCGTACAGTCCTGATGCAGCAGATTCAGCAGCGGCCGAATGACATCGAGCGATCTTTGGCCGCTGAACGCCACCTCTGGGTTGATGGTGATGCCGATTCTGGCGAGAGCCTGGCAGGCATGCCTCTTGCCCTTCTCTGTGCCCTCGAGGGCCATGCGCAGTAGCGCCTTAACGCCCCCATCCTGGACGACCTTTCCGCGCAGCTCCTGGAGTCCACAAACCGCATTCAGAACCCTGGCCATCAGCTCCTGCGAGTTGTGGCTCTCCGTCTTGGACAGCGCACAGAGAGCGGTGGTGATGCCCTCGTTGGCCAGGATCGTGATGCGCTTGTTAATGAAGTCCACGTCGTCCAGCTCGTGCTCCTCGGGTATGTGCTGCTTGGCGAACTTGGCCAGCTCGATCATTTCCGGGACCATTTCCTGCTTCTCGTACGCATTGCATAGATTCACAAAGGTGGTGACTACGCCGTATAGACAGGACTGGTCTCCGCCGCGGGTCAGCTCCATCAGAGCCTGAATGGAGGCCTTGTCCTCGATCAGCTTCTCCTTGCATTCGGCATCGAGCGTGAGATAAGCCAGGCCATCGGCTGCCCAGCGTCGAATGTCCTTGTCCTTGCCGGGCTTGATCAGGAAACGGCGACAGGCCTCGGCCAGCTTGAGGGCGGCCCCATCGCCAAACGGCCGGATAGCTGCATCGCCACCACCGTAGCTGCCAAGCTTGCACAATCCCACCAGGGCGCGCACTCGGATGGCGTCGTTTTTGGAGTGGTATAGCCGCTTGAGTATGTCCACGCCATTCTCAGAGAGAGCCTTGGCCTTGTCCTTTTTGGAGGAGGCGGCTATCAGACACTCGCATGCCACACGCTGCTGCAGTTCATCATCTGTGGTGGCCATGGCCAAAATCATCTGCAGAATGCCTACGAAAAGATCAGTTGTCAGTCGAGCTATCAAATCTCACCTCACTCGTAAGACTCACCCTCTCTGGCGATAATTTGGTTGCCAACATCCAGGGGACCACTCAGCAAGGCTGTTATGGTCACGATGACGCGCACCTTGGACTCCATATCGGGCGAGAGCAGCTTGTCCTTGATGAACTCGTCGATCTGATCCGCGAAGCGTAGCTTGGCCTCGTCATAGTACATGTTCTCGTAGACCCTGGCCAGACAGACCGAGGCAATCGTAGAGGTGGACGAAGTTATCTCCATGGCACTCTCGTACTTGTAGTCCTCCAGCTCCGAGCACACCTCCAGGAGGCGGCACAGGCCGCGAATCTCCACCAGACGCTCGGCCCACTCCAGGGCCGAGTAGTGGATGTTTCTGGTGAGCAACTCTATGACGGCGTCCCGAGCTGGACCCGAAATGGTGCGATCCGTGATGCTGTAGACCAGGCAAGTGAGCAGAGTATCGATCTCTCGATTGTTTTTCGAGCAGAGCTCCTTGTCCGGCTTGGAGTCCGCCTTGTTCTTCAGCCCGGACAGGGCGTTGATGATGGTCTGCAGGCAGTACTGGGCCGTGGCCACGCATTCCTCGTGCTTTTGGTCCAGTACACGCATAAACCAGGGCACACCCAGCTCCATGAGCACTCCCTTGGTCCGCTCCACGTTGTTCTCGCAGAGGGCGGCTACCACGTACACCATATTTATGTAGATCTCCGGATCCTTTTCGACTTTGGCCAGGGTGGCCACCCTGGTCACACAGTGCTCTTTGTAGAGCAGCTCAGCGCCGGTGGCCTCCTTGGCGAGAACCACCAGGTTGTTGGCCGCCGAGCGACGCTTTTCTAGGGGTAAGGACAGGTCGAAGGTGAGATCCATCATCTTCTGAACCTTGGTCGAGACTTTGGCATTGCGCGCCACGCGCTCCTGAACAATCACATGCAATCTCTGAAGCATGGGCTGCACCGTCTTGTTGCCCGGATCTGCCTTAAACAGAGCCGTGGCATCGTGGTAGGCCTCCTCGTACCTCTCCAGCGATTCGTAGGCCTGGGCGCGCCTGAACAGAGCCTTTGGGTCGTTGGGCACCAACTTTAGTGACTCTGTGCAATCCTCGGCTGCCTTCTCGAACTTTTCCAGTTTCAGGTACGCAGCTGCGCGGTTCTTGTAGAACACCGGCAGCTCCTTGTGGCTACCACCCAGCTTGATGGCGTTAGTGTAGTGCTTCACTGCATCGTCCCACTGGGAGCCCTTAAATGCCTCGTTACCCTTGTCTTTGTGGCTGCCGGCCGAGGCTTCGTCGTTGCTGATGGTGTTTGTCATGGTTATACAATTTGCTGAATGAAAGGAGTATCGGATCTAATCTTCTCTCCTGTGGTTGGTTGGATCACAGATGATTCACGATTTCTCGTACCTTCTGGCCTAAATTTCAATTTCAATAGCCAGAAACTTCTCGATCACTCACACGATCGGATACACACACAGATGAAGACACGCTAGCCGGAAAATTAAGCACGCTGTGATGAAAATTTCAACCAAATGGTCGTCCGTCGTGCTATATATAAATAAATTCAAAAACAAAAATAGTTGCAACAGGGCGACACAGCTGTTTGACAGCGAACATTCATCGGTTTATCGGTGCGATATTTTCTTGCACATAATCTGCATTTTATTTGTTTTAAATACCATTCCATGCCCAACATATCATAGAAAATTATACCTTACCTTAGAATTACTGAGAATTTTGATACCTTTTGAATTTTCAATTTTGAATACAAATAGAATGTTTATTGCTGGTAGAGTCTATCGGTCTATCGGTGCGATTTGTTTTGGATTATTTTTGTGATATAACAAAACAAACGAAACGTAAAGCAAATCATATAATTATAAACAAACGCTTAGAGCCATGTTTCAGCATGGCCCACTGTTCTGGCGACAACTCTCACGTAATCTCCATACAACCTACAGCTCATGGCAGCTGAACTACTACGAAGCCCTTGGCATTGGGAAGAGGTCCACTCAAAACGAAATCAAGGCCGCCTATTACAAGCTTTCGATGCTCTATCATCCGGACAAGAATCAGGGCAGCGACAGCGCAGCCAAGAAGTTTCGCGACATCAATCAGGCCTACGAGGTGCTGGGCAACTATCGATTGCGACGACTCTACGACAAGGGCATAGTTCACACAGCCGGGTCACAATATGCCCAGGATATCCACGATGCGCCCGAGCCCGTGGTTGAGGACGACCCTGAGACAAAGTTCTACAAGTCCCGCTTTCAAAAGTCCAAAGTAGCCGACTCTGAGGGCCGGACGCCCATCTACGATTTCGACGAATGGTCAAGAAACCACTACGGAAAGTCCTTCGATCGCCGCCAAGCAGCGCAGGCCAAGTACGAACGGCTAAAGACCCAGAAGGAGACCAGCAGCGTCTCCTCCCAGACGGATGTTGTAATGCTGGCTTTCATTTTTTCCGGTGTGGCCATTTACCTGATGTTTCTCTCCGAGAGTTCCTACGATACTCCTAAGCAAAGAGCCCAAGAACGGCACAGGCGAGAATTGGAGCAGCAACAGTCGGGGCTAACACCCACCGACACCACCACCACCACGGGGGAGAGGCCATAGCAAGATTCTCTAGTCCACAGTGTACATATATAGTGTCAAGCTTAAATGTTTAAATAAATATGCAAATTGTGTATAAGACTCTCACGGGATCTCTTTAATCAAAATCGTCCGGTGCGCTTGCGTGCCGTGTATTTTGTGTCCGGACGGGTCTCCAAGCCCTGGCGACGCCTCCGCTCCTTCTTGGCCAATATCCAGTCCCGTGATTTCTTTGGAGCCTTGCCACGGGCCTCGCGGCAAGCATCGCGCTTCTTAATGTAGTTCACCCGACGCTCTTCCTCCGGCGATACACCTGCAACAGGCAAAGCTAAGCTCAAGGCTTGTTTCTTATTTGATGCATGGCAGATACTTACCTAAAGCCTTTGGCAGTTCCGCCGATCCGCCCGTCATCAGCACCAAGTAGTATTTCTTGGCCTTGGCAGAATTGGGATAGTCCACAACCAATCCGCCGTAGAAGCCGGCCTTCATGGCCTGTGATGTGACCATTTCGATCTGATCGGAATTCTCCGGGTAGAACTGAAAAACGGCTCGGGCCGTACGCGTGAGGCAGGAGAAGAGTGTGGTAAAGAACTTGAGCAAACGTTTGTGTGGATTGTGGTAGGATTTGTCGGCATTGCAAAGCCACTGGAGCGCCGAAATTGAGATCGCGCCATCGAAGGTACCCGGCTTAAAGGGCATTCCCTCGCCCATGTCACCCAATATCACATCACCGGCCACCTCCCTCTCGACGGCAATGTCTAGCATCGACTTGGATATGTCTATGCCGATCCACATGTGATCGCTGTCCTCTAGGACGCTGCCCGACAGACCAGACCCACAGCCAATGTCCAGAATCAAGCGGGATTCATCGTCGTCGGCAAAAGCTAGCAGTTCCAGGGCCCGCTCGGCCATTTCCACTTGAATTTCAATGATGCGAGTGCTGGAGTAAGCCGAAATGAGTTTATATTGTTCTGTGTGCAGTCAAAGCAACTTACTTTGTTGAATATTTCTTTGCCTCATTGTCGTTGTAGAACTGTAGGAGGGAGAGAATATGATAGCGATGGATTTAAAAGCATTGACTTTTATTTGCTCACAATTTCTGGCGGTGCTGAATGCTCCGGTCTTCTGGCCATTGTGCTTCCGTTGCAGTGCTATTTTATAAACCGCTCCTTTCCCCAGCAAATCAAAAACAAAATAATACACGTGCAACGACTAAACAGCTGGGCTGGTCGTTAGAGCTTGAGAAACATCGATGTCATCGATGTTTTTTATTTTGTGCGATGTATCGATGTTTTTTTTTATCAAACACACATATCATATCAGTATCGGTGCGAAGTAAATTTTCGTAGAAAACTGTGAAAAATGCAATTTTTCATTTAAAATGAATGCTGTAGAGTAAATATGTGATAAGTGAAAAACGAGTGATACGCGCAGGCACCTGAAGTGAAACGGTGAGTTGTGCGGTGAATCAAATGGAATGGAATGACAGCATTTATATGAATCTGTGGGTGCGGATGTGTGTGGGAGTGCCGTCGACATTTGAGAGACTGCGACAGATAGCAGCTCGAATGTGTATTATTACCTAGTGTGGTGTGTGTTATTTCTGACGCTTCACCCAATAATTATGACTAGTGCTAATGCTAATTAGCTGCAGGTGGAAATACAAAAAAAGTCTACAAAAGCCACTATTTATGTATGCATTCCTAGTACGTGTGTGTGTTGGTGGATAGTTCCAAGCCGTTAGGCGTGCTCAACAAGAAAAGTGACACAATTTGCAATCGAAACCCGTTATGGTGACCCGTTTACCTTGTGCCGTTTTGTTGCTGCCTCAAAAAAAGCGAAATTTCTTCTATGCTCACGGGAACAACAATCTTTAGATATAAACAACAACAACAGGTTAATGTGTAGCTTCTCTGCCAGGTAGTAGGTACTCACTCTTCTCTCTCTCTTTCTTTCTTTAGCTCTCTGCTTTGGCAGGAAGCTTTTTTGAAAGGGCGCTTTTTTTTGACACTCGATCAATCACTCTAAAACTTTCGCAGTGCAAACAAAACTGCATTCAAGATTCGAAACCTGCATTTCTTTGGATTGAAGTTATTTTGTTCCTTATCCAAACAAATAAAACAAAAACAAAATTCAGGTTTATTTTCGGGTTGCTTGTGTGTGTGTTTTTTTTTTTGCATATTTATGAGGCAGAGGCACCTTTCTTCGAAAACAGGTTCTCCTTTTTTTGGCAACGGAACATCTTTCACTCTTTCCAAGAACAACTCTCGAAGACACGACGGACGCCGACGGTTACAAAGTTTACGCAACAAGCGACCATCGCGGTCGCTGGCCTCTGGGCTCAACAAGTTTGCCAAAAAAGAAACCCCGAGAGCATCCATTTTGGAAACCAGATACAGATATCGAGAACTACCCATCGATGCTCGCTGGCTGCTGGGCAGCGATTTCAGTTGTTCGCCCAAAGCTCCCCAGATCAAAACGTTTCCCGGTCAAACGGTCAAAAATACTTCCACCAGTATAATGCGTAGTTGTTTAAGACAGAAGGTTTTGCTGGCGGTACTGCTCGGATTCCTCTTGAGCCCGGCGGAGCCTGCCAGTCTGTTGACCAGCTACCTGCCCGCCTCCATGCAGGCGCTGGCCTACTACATCGATCTGCTTCAGTACGAGCCGCTTTCCAGTACCACCATAGAGCCACCATTCAACGCAAATGGGTCTGACATGGAAGCCAATGGCGGGAGCTCTACGACACCATTGCCTCCAACGCCCACGCCCACGGCCATCAAGCCAAAAACCACAACCCGGCGTCCAGGAGGCTCGGGTTCGGGCTCTGGCTGGTGGCAACCGCCCAGTTGGTGGGAGACACCGCAACGAACATCGACCACGGAGCGCCCAACCTCGGCTCCCACGCCACCACACAGGCCGGCGCTGTTTGCACCCACCCCAGAGCCGACGCTCGATGGTCATGCCCTTTTCAATGAAATCGGAGATGATGCGGACTTTGACAGGCTGCCCCTTTCTCTGATACGCGACATCCAGAGCGAGGTACGGCACGATGACTTTACAAACGATGTCGAATCGCTGGACAACTTTCTGCGCCTGTACGACGACAACTACGGGCGTGCGGCCTTTGACTTTGAGTCGGCCATGGACCGCTGGAGTACCACTTCGACGGCGGGCAAAAAGCGGGTGCCGCCCACCAAGCCCTACGTAGACTTTCTGCTGGTCTACGACCTGCTCAAGCGAGACGCGAAGGCAGCCAATCTCAGCAAGTACGAGGGCTACTCCGAGGACCTGCTTGAGCAGCTTTCCGAGCTGTCCAATGCCTCGGCGGCCAGGCAGCTGCACACGATGTTCCAGAGAATGCTCGATCGCGGGGACATCCAGCGCAGTGATGTGGTGGCTCGTGTCCAGGGTATTGTCAAAGATCTAGGCAACCCCAATAGTGCCACCTCCAAGGCGCTGTCCTTTATACCCAGCATGCAGTTCTTACCTTAAGTCTAAGCCTAACTAAGCCATAATAAAAACGAGGAACATATTAGCCTATCCTATGCGTGTACCCTACACACCCTGTCCCGATCTCCCATCCGGCGGTAGGAAGTGGGATAAAAATTGGGTGGGCTTTGTTTTTTTGGTTGCTTAACACATCCTAGTGACAGTGACTGGATACAATTGCTTTTGTAAGCAATAAAATATCATCAATTATACTAAACCTGTTGTATAATTTCATCTGTGGGATCTCTGTTCAGCTGTTATACAAATTATATACAAATTAGACAATTTTATAGATAATGGAAAAACTTATCCAAAAACAATTATGTGTTTTCTAAAAACAGCAGTAAAGCACATACTGTGCCAATATGTAATTAAGTTCAAGTCGGTATAGTTGTTACGATTAACATGTTAAATGTTTTGGATACTGGAGCTAGCCTACATTGCTTGTTTTAGTCATTTTTCCAGACTGCTTCATGGTTTATAGAAAAAATGTAAAGCCCTTGCAAAATACTGCCAGGGCCTGCATGGAAGCGGGCAGGTAGCTGGTCAAAAGAAATTGGTTATTGGCCATTTTCCTATAATTTTGTAGATATGGTCCATTTTGTCATCAAACTCACATACCAGCTGTTTTAATAACGCAACTTTGTGCCACTATAAACGATTATTATTGCGTTAATTGCCATGTCGATTGAAAAGGTCGTGTTTCACTACACTTCAATTGAGAGACTGTGATACCAACTATAATGAGAGGGAGCGTTGTGAGTCGCAGTAGTGGCCGCGACTCTACTTATCCAAATTTTGTTTGCTCTAGCTTTTATAGTCTCTGAAATCTAGGCGCTCATCAAGACGGACGGACTAAAAGATGGAAATGTCTATATAAACTCGGCATTTGATGCTGACCGTGTAGAAACACCGCAATATTCAATATGAACTAGAGAAATATATGAATCAGATTTATTTTTTAGTGAACCAAAAAGCCATGGCCGGTGCACCAAAAGGAACATCCTTTTATTGAAAGTATGACGGGGGCTTTTTAAAGTCTTTGGTTTGAGAAGTACTTCAATGTATTATCGATAAATGCGCCCCCATTAATCGTTATTGGCAATTTGTTGCTGTTTCTACCGCTGCTCTTCTCCATCAGCTGCTCTGGCTGGTCTTTCGCGTGCGACGTCGATATCATATCTGAAATGTAGATTATACATACACCAGTGATGCAATTTCAGCCTTTTTCCGGACAGATCTGTCCTTTTTTAAACTGTTTCAGCCTGAAAAAATAACAAAAAATTCCCCTTTTCGGAAATATATCCTGTTTTGAGTTTGGTTTGGCCTTTATGGCTTTATTCTCGACAAGCGACAAATTCAATCCGTGTGGTTTAGTGCGAAGGGTTACTGAACATATAACTAACTTTCCAAGGGTCGTAGGACTATATTATTCCGTTCCGTTTGCTCTCACGGCTTCGACTCCCCGCTCTCAAAAGCGATGCAACTCACTCAGCCCGCTCAACTCTATGCACTCGGGCTTGATCTACGATCAGTGAGCGAGCTTTTGATGGTAAGAGCGAGCGTGCATTCGATGTAAGAGCACCAACTCGCGCAAAGAGCTTGCGCTCTTAATATACATATGATCTGCACTGATTTTTTGTTTTGCATTAATCAGCTGAAGCAAAGGTATGAGAACTACTGTTGTTCATCATTTAATATTCAAATTAATTGGTATTACATCTATTTAGGTCGCCGCACAACTTTAACATATTAAAAAATATCGATGCTTTTTCGGTTGGAAATATATCTCGAGCTCAAAAAAAAACCAATACATCAGATATTGTAGGTGTTTAAAGTCAATATCAACGACATAGAAACAATTTTAGCCCAATACAGTAACATTCATTTGATAAAACCTGCTTAAACCTTGACTCTACTGTTCGTTTTTATGCTGAAGTAAAGAACTATAAGGACTCAACAGGAAACATTCCATTTTTTTAAATTGGCAACATTTGTCAATATAATTATTATAAGGCTCATATAATTAAATATATTTAATTTAACTATTTGTTTATTAGATTTGGGTTACGCCGACACGGTGCATACTGCCAAAATTATAAAATACCGGACAAGTACCTTAAAATGATAGGCGCAAATGCATCACATGAACAGGAAGACTATGCCGAGACTTACAAAGTAATTGAAAATGCCCTAAAAGAGCTTAAAACCGTTTAAAAGTATAAATTTGCTAAAAACAGTTGTCCTCTTTTTCCTGTGCTTTTTAAAATATTTTCATCCTTTTTTTCCCGCTTTTTTTTTTGAGCTTGTCCTGTTCTTGTAAAATATAGTTGGCATCACTGACACACACGCAAGTGCACGCTCTCTCTCCCTTCTATTTGGTTGTCACGCTCTTTCCTCTCTCAATGGGTGGTGGGTTGGTTTTTTAGTAAGCGGTGCTTT
This sequence comes from Drosophila tristis, assembly GCA_018150885.1. NCBI lineage: Eukaryota > Metazoa > Arthropoda > Insecta > Diptera > Drosophilidae > Drosophila > Drosophila tristis. The sequence goes on along the minus strand of JAECWT010000210.1, from coordinate 680,337 downwards.
GGTTGCGCTCTCCCAATTTCATTTCATTTGCCGTTTTGCTGCGCGTAGTACCGCTACGCTCGCGAATAATCTCATTTATTCAGTTTGCCATTTGCTGTTTTTATTCATTAAACGTCAAGTGATTTGAAAATAAAATTCGGCGTAGAGGAAAAGAAAAAAATGCATTCCCTTTATGCCTAGCCATAGCCATCCGACTTGAAGATTGAAGATTGCGTTTCAGTGTGTTCGGTGTCCGATGGAATAAGGAAGTTATTGATTTGTGAGAAAGTTGCAACCTGCAAGCAAACTGGCAAGCCAAGGCAGGGCAACAACATAGAAAGTTTTCTTTTCTTTCGTTCGTTTGTTCGTTCGGCGGCTGTAATGCTGTGAAGCATCACTGGGATGGAAAACCTTAACTTTGCACGCACGCCGCAATTTCTGCGCAAAGTTATCAACGAGGCGCGCAGGTAAGGGAAAAACAACAATATCAAACATAGAGAGGTAGGAGGGAGGACGGTTGGAAAAGTCAAGCAACCCACCACCAAGAAATCACCACCCACCCGCCACACACCACACACTGCAGAACGCGACAGAGAGACACAGACACCCTGTACGCTAAAGATGGTCATGCACGTCGTCTAACCTCTCTCTGTGGTTTGTTATGGTCTGGTCTAGTCTGCTGTTGTATGTTGCACCTTACAGGTTTTAGCAGCAGCCCAGCAGCGTCTTATGTAACTTTAGCCTGCAGACGTCAATGGCTGGCAGTTTGAGGTCCTCCTGTGCCAGGCCCTCTGAATTCACTACTGTGCCCCTTCTGTACGCCGCACACGCGCCACTTAAGGCGGCCGCAAAGAAAAGCAAAAGACAACAAAGACGGAAAGCAGTAAACCAAACCAATTCTGGTTGGGCGAACCAACTTCTGAATACCCTTAGGTAACTCCAAATAAATCCAAAAATGTACATGGAATTTAAAAAATACTCGTATTCGACTTGTTTGCTTCAAATCAATTAAGGAAGTGATTAGTGATCCAGTTATAAATTCTGCTTCTTTTAGGATAATTGCATATAATACTTTATGTATTATTATAGCCGATACTCAAAGGAATTACAGGGATGTATAGATATTATTATAGTATTTTATATGTGCATAGTAGCGATGGGCTCGACTCGAGACGCATAATTTAACGCTGCAAAGAGAATTCTCCGAATGCGAAAATCCTGTCCACCGCTGATTCATAGTATACCAACGCTCATCCATGGCATGCACTATAGGGTACTCCATACCGCATGGTGTACTGTACCCCTTTCCTCTCGACACCTCCTATCCTTTCCATTGTCTTTATTTGTGCTATGGCACATACCCATTACCCATAGCCGGCGGATATCATTTCGTAGTATATGCACATGCAATGACGGGGCCAAGAGGCAGTCCCCACCCCCCTTCCGACAGCTCCTCTCGTTTCATTTTTTCGAAGGAAAGTCTTTGTTCGTATTAATAATTTGGCTTCTCTTGACTTTGTCCCCATCTATGTCAATGGGCTGTGCGCTATCGAGCCCAAGGCGACAGCTCTTTCCCGTACTTATCTGAAAGCTGAATGAAAATACATACATCCATACATATGTATGTGTGCGTGGGTGTTGTCCCAATTTACACCCTAGCTAGGGGGCGGGGACGGGAACATGCTTCTGGTAATGGTGCAGCTTCCGTTGAAGCGTGCCACCGATATGTACGAGGGCGGTCCGATATGAATTCGGCCTATCTAAGAAAAAACTACTTTTTTTAAATTATTCTTTTTTTGTTGTCTACATAATCTTTTTTAAGCTCAATATACATTGCTCCCTGTTTTTATCGTGAATCCTTGGTTTCCTTGGTCTTTTCCCGAAAAAACAGCACACGAAATTCACCTTTTTTTTTTTTTTTTAACAAATTCAAAAGTTACCTTTCTTAAACTCACGCCAAAACTAACACGGTTGAAACTATTTCAGCAATCAGCTGATAGAAAATAGAAAATGATAGAAAATGGAATAAAATATTAATGGGTGGTTAGAAATGTTTTCTTTTTGTGAGTGCCGATTACTTTTCAGACCGCCCTCGTACATATAATAAATATATATTTGAATATTTCTTTGGCAGATGTACACACACATATGGGAGTAGTCATTCCCATCGTCATATACGCATATAGACCGAGTGATGCATGCTTTTCCACACAATCCGATGGCAGGCAGCATCTCTTCTCTTCTTCCTTTCTCTTTCCATCCGCTCCGTAACATGCTGCTGATACCCTGTATTGTGTGCAGCCATAAAGTTGTCAAATATATATTTATTCCATAATTTTCTGAGATGTGCAAAGCTAAGCATAAAGCTGAGCAATATAATCACCAATTTTAAATGAAATATTTGATATTTGGTTCCATGAGTCATCAATGCATATTAAATCTGCTGGGTTAGAAGTTGAATCATAATTGTTTTCCACAATTCCGACTATTTGAATTCGAGGGTAATGGGTATCCAGTAGTACCTAGTAGACACTTCCAACATCTGTTTGTTGTGATAACCTAATTGTGTGAACAAAAAGTAATAAAAAAAGAAACTAATTTTTGGGGGGCTATTGAAAAAATAAACTAATACATTTTATCGATCAATGTGAACATGTTAATCGATATAGCAGCTGCTTGACAATCGTTGAGGCATGCAGAATCGTGGGGTCAAGGCCAATGATCCATAGGCATTCCCACGTCTGCATCATCCAATTGTTTATGAATTAATTAACGAAACATTCCACAATTAATTTATTTTGCTTGTGTTCCTCTTGCTCGCTCTTCTGCAGATCGTTTATACAGACCGCCCCATCCGCTGGGGGACAGCATCCAGAGGGGGCATCAACACCACCACCAAGCGACGAAATGGAACTCGCCCACACACTGACCCTCAATGAGGCGGCTATGAAGCAGCTGCCCGAGGCAAAGCGGCCGGTGTTCGAGCTGGAGTGGCTGCGGTACCTGGAGAAGTCGCTGCCCCATGTGGCCAAACACGAGATCAAGGCCAACCAGAAGAAGTTGGTCCAGCAGCTGTCCGAGCGCATCCAGGGAGCCCCCGGTCCGCCCATGCGGAAGCTGATAGCCGGCGCACTGGCCACCCTCTTCTCGGTGGGCGACACCTTCATGCTCTTCGACACGGTGAATGCCTGCAATGACATACTCAAGAACAAGGATGATTCGCCCAGCTATCTGCCCACCAAGCTGTAAGATATATCAATCGATCCCAAATAAAATCCCATTCTGATTCTATTCTACCCCCGCCGTTTCTTCAGCGCTGCCATTTGCGTCTTGGGCTCGATGTACGAAAAGCTCGGCAGGATGATGGGCAGAACCTATGAGGACACTGTCCAGATACTCATTCGCACCCTGAAGAACGCCGAGTCGCAAGCGCGGATCGAGATCATGCACACCCTGGAGAAGGTCAGCGCCGGTATGGGCACGGCCATTGCCAACGTGCACAAGGACATCTACAAGGCGGCCAAGCACTGCCTGCTCGACCGCGTAATGGCCGTGCGCGTGGCCGCCGCCCGCTGCATACTCAAGATGATATACAGTGCCCCGTTCCTCTACCAGACGGAGTTGGAGAGCCTGGGAACGCTCTGCTTTCGCGCCTTTGACGGGAGCAACTACGAGGTGCGCTGTGCGGTGGCCCAACTGCTGGGCACGCTGCTGGCCTACACCCAGCAACTGGCGGAGGCGGCCCTGAACAAGAAGGCAAATCAGGCGGTTGTCCTGCAGGCGGGCAAGGGAGCCACGCAGCGTCTGGTGTCGCTGGACGAGGCGCTGGGCATTCTGATGTCGGGATTCCTGCGGGGCGGAGCCTCCTTCCTCAAGGGAACCGGCGAGATCATCAAGGGCAGCTCCGGAGTGAATCGGGAGGTGCGTGTGGGCGTGACCCATGCATACGTGGTGTTTGTCCAGTTCATGGGCAGCGTCTGGCTTGAGCGCCAGTTGAGCGTGTTCCTGGCCCACGTCCTGGATCTGGTGGCCAATCCGAAGGCGGCCTGCTCGCACGTGGATGCCGTCTACTCGCGCAAGTGCATAAACTTCATTCTGCGCTCGACGATCGGCAAGATGCTGGGGGAGAAGGCCCAGACGGCCGCCTGCAAGGAGCTCATCCACCTGGTGGCAAAGCAGATGAACTCGATCGACTTCAATCCGGAGAACGCCAAGGACTCCAACCAGGAGACACTCTTCAGCCAGCACCTGCTCGTGTGCGCCCTTCAGGAGCTGAGCTCCCTCTTCATTTGCCTGGGCACCACGGCCCAGAACCTGCTTGGGGATCAGTCCCTGCAGACAATCGACGCCACCTGCGCGGTGTTGGTCCATCCGTGCGCCGCCGCTCGACTGGCGGCCGCCTGGTGCCTGCGCTGCTGCTGCGTGGCTGTGCCCAGCCAGATCACGCCTCTCATCGACCGCTTCATCGAGGCCATTGAGCAGATGCGCTCCTCCCCAGAGGCCATCGCCG